>OY744516.1:61889816-62042316 GCA_963556195.1 Sepiola atlantica | reverse complement strand
GTTAGTAAAGAATAGGGGGTTATTTTAACTTTAAAATTTTCCTTACAACATACATATATCTGTACATATATATACATGTATTTACACATACATATATATATATATACAATGATACATTAGAGAGTCATAGAACTATGCCGAAAACAAACTAGAAGAACTCTTCCTAAAAATCATTCTCAAACAAAGGGGACGTTTATAGTTTTATTCAGTGTAAACACTAAAAAATCAATTAGTCTGAACAAAAGGTAATCCTTTGATATAGCCGTTAAACATAATTCAATTCCAGCGGTAAACTCTTCCAGCATTTCAAATAAGGACAATCACTATTTTCGGTTATTATACAGAAGAATGTCTTTCCAAACCGCTAAAGTATCTCCAAAAGTGTGAAATTACCCTTTTTTAAGACAGTAGAGATAATTTCTCACTTAGGACTAATAATAATCTATTATTGTATGGAAAAATCTCAGGGAAATAACTCTTGTCAAAAGTTAATTCTAATATTAAAGTAACAGAAAATAAAAGAATAGGCCAGTGTAAAAAAATGGGATATTTTAATTCATATAAATAGCTAGAAAGCGATTTTATTCAATAAAAGGATGGAGACATGTTTATAACATAATATTAGATACTATTTAAAGTTATAAATTATCGATTAAAATTTGTTTTAAGAAAAAAGCAAGGGATGTTTAATTAGGATTACCAAGGTGTTTAATTAATACAAATTGGTTACGATTAAATGCATGTAATGATATAGAAATTATGTTTAAAATTCTAATACCATGGAATGAGAAAAACACCAACATAAGAATACCCTCTTTATAAAACTTTCGACGGTCTAAACAAAGTCAATTATTATCAGAAGATATTAGTTGTAATGAAAGTTCATATTGATTACGTATTATTTAGGTGTAGAGGTTAATCTTTTTATACATAACAACGGTTGTATTTAAGATCATCAGTTACTAAACGTTCATGTATATTATTTACCGCCAAAATATCTATATCGTAAGAAATTATAGTTAAATGGGAATAAAACTTGCTGTTAAAAAGGATATTACTAGAAAATAAAAAATAAAATGTAAAAAAAGGGTCAATGTTAGAATGTGATATACTAATCCATATAAATTGCTAGGCAATTATTTCAATAAATAGTACGGATTTGTTTGTTGAATGAAAAAAATATTGAGGCGTATACAATTATAAATTAATAATTGTTATATGGAAAAGCCAATGGATGTGCTATTACTATTCCCCGATGAGTTAAATTGATACTAGAACATCCATTTAAGATTATGCACGTGTAATTAGACAGTAAATATAGAATAATCTTACAGATATAAATTCGATACTTATTGGTGTAACACCATGGAGTAACAATGAATTAATATAACAATTTTTTCTTCTAAAATTATTTACCTTCTCTTGATATGTTTACTATTATACGATATAAGTAGTATCTATGGGAGTGATTGATCACATAGAAAATACGATAACATTCATAGTTATTTAGGTGTAGGGGATGGCGAAAAGGAATGGGTTAAAATAATTATTAAGAAAAACAGCAGTACTTAAGGATTACAAATTATCAATAGTGCACAAATGTTTCCAGCCGCCACATGGGGTGAGAAAAAGCTTAATAAGGTGACTAAAGGACCCTAAAATAGTTACATTTGAACCGGTTTTCATGCATACAGGTGGGCAGTATTTCATCTTTTGTATTTAGTAATGGATATATGTGTTTAATTATGGATAAGGCTTCATCCAGACACAGACTACAATAGATATCCAATGGCTTGTAATCCCTAATCTTTTTAACTATTTGCTATTTAAGGCTGTATAGAATTTGATTATTTCTTAGATCCTAAATATAGGTAGCTAAAGATGTGCATTTAGATAGGGATTTTCTTCTAAAAATATACGTATTTTTGTGATCATATTCTTAAAAAAATATAGCCGCCTAAAATATGTTAGGGGAGAGTTTATAAAGATCGTCTTTATATTATTATTATTATTATTATTATTATTATTATTATTATTATTATTATTATTATTATTATTATTATTATCATTATTATCATTATTATCATTATTATCATTATTATCATTATTATTATTATTATTATTATTATTATTGTTATTGTTATTGTTATTATTATTATTATTATTATTGTTATTGTTATTGTTATTGTTATTGTTATTGTTATTTTTATTGTTATTGTTATTGTTATTATTATTAATATTATTATTATTATTATTATTATTATTATTATTATTATTATTGTTGTTATTGTTATTGTTATTGTTATTGTTATTGTTATTGTTATTGTTATTATTATTATTATTATTATTATTATTATTGTTATTGTTGTTGTTGTTGTTGTTACTACTATTACTACTATTACTATTATTATTATTATTATTATTATTATTACTATTACTACTATTACTATTACTATTACTACTACTACTACTACTACTACTACTACTACTTCGATGTCGCTGGTTTATACATTGTTCAACTATACCTTTGTAAATGGTGCTCTCATCTATGCAGGAACCATTTAACGATCATGCCTCGCTATCTAAACAATTGCATTCAGGACCTGGATTAACAGTGTAATTAATTCTTTGGGCTTTATTTACTTTTACTGTATTATATCCTATTATACGTTGTTCTAAGTTATGCATCATAGAGAAAGAGATTCCGATTGCATTCTTATTGTTATATTTGTCTGGTGCCCTAAAGTAAAGTGTAGGGTTTGAACATTTTTACTCAACGGTGTATTGAACCAAACGTACGTCCGTCGCTTTAGAGTTTACCGATTCATGGGTATCCACTTTTACATATTTCTGTTGCACGGTTGTACTTTATTCCTTATTCCCATTATTAATTATGCACCGAAAGAAACACCTCTGCGCCGAATAAAAAAACCTGGGCGTGGCTACATTGACGAAGAAGTCCCAAAGTAAGCGTTTGCAGGTTGAAGCAGAGGGTAAAATATTGTTATACAGGGTAGGCAAAAATAAGGGTCCTATTTTTAAAAATTCATAACTTTTTTATTTATTGATTAAAAAATTTTTTTTTTTAGAATAAGTAAAGGACCCCTTCCGAAGCAAGCATGAGCCGTATTAGCCCTAAGGAACGCACCCTCATTTAGAAAACATTATTTTTGCTTAAAAAACTCAAAACAGTGTAAAAAACAATACTTTAGTTTTTGTAAGTTTTAAGAAGTGTTTTTCGGCTAAAATTTGTTTTGTTTAGTTCAAAAAATCTCGGAAGGGTCAGTCTACACACACATAAAGTTTGGTGAGTTTAACTTTTATTTTGTGGAAGTTATTCAAATTCAAGTTGTTCAAATTTAAAGATAGGACCCTTATTTTGGCCCACCCTGTATAATAACAACCAGAAATTGATATCGGCAGTTGGTTGGCGATGTGGTCCCGAGAAGAACCGACCATCGAATTCTTATGCGTGCGTCCTCCTCACTAACATCATTCACCCACATTTCTTCACTGCCACAGACAATAAAAGTATGTCATTATAAAGGTAATTTATTGAAGGAACTATAATGCATAGGTGTGACGAATTAACACGAACTAAAACAAATTAAGACATATAACGATGGAATGATGTTTGCAGTTTGAACTTTTTATTAATACAATATATATATATATATACACTATATATATATATATATATATATATATATATATATATATATATATATATAATTTATTTTAAAACTATATATACATATTTCAGAAACGTACCGCGGTTCCATCCAGATGGGCTGACGTTTTACATTTAAACAAATCTATACCCAGCGGAATCGTCAGCGTGCTGGAAGAGGTAAAACCACGATGAAAAATAGCGTTATATTGATATAAAACGGTGCATTCCTGGAAAGTGTCCCTGGAAAAATATATTGGTTGAGAATTAATTGAGTTTTATTTTATTTATTATTTATAGTTTTGTGTTTTAAGAATGTTTTCATTTTATTCTACTTAGTGTCCTATTTATTTATTCATTTGTTGTTTTGTATTTCTATTTTTATTTAAGGGGTTGCTTGTAGATCGTAGCAAATTACCGGATCTTTAAAAGTGAAAATACAAAGAGGGGGTTGTTTGAATTTGTCGTTTAAAAGTTGTAATACTGAAGTCTCCTTTGGAAGATTATATCAAGTTTAAATTTATGTATCGGATTTATTACTTTTTTTATTTATAGTCTTGTGTTTTAAACATTTTATTTTGTTTAGTGTTTTATTTACTTATTTATTTACTGGTAGTTTCGTATTTTAAATATTCGCCTCGGAGAAAACGAAAATAAAGGGAGATGGCGTCTGAATATTCCGTTAAAAACGATGCGTTGTTGACGTGTCACTTTTAAAATGAGTACTGGGTCAGGGTTAAAATAATATGTGAGTCTTACTCGTAATTAAGTTATATTAAAATTGATTTAATTATTTATGATAGGTGTTATCTATTTTACTTCTTCAAAGGTGTGTTTATATTTAGGGATAACTGAGTGGCATCATTTATTGATTAGGCTCTGGGTGGGATTCGTTAAAATCTTTTATTTATTATTTTGTTTGTTTGTTTAATGTTTATAGTTTAGTATTTTCTCGAAATTTATTTTTATAAAATATTTTAGAATATTTTTTATAAATATATATAGGGGAGTATTTGAGTAGATTAATTGTTATGTAATGGCTGGGCGTTGACGGAGGATATATTGTATTAATAAAAAGGTGGAAACTCATTCCACCGTTATATGTCTTAATTTGCTTTAGTTCGTGTTTATTCGTTACACCTCTGCACTGTATTGCCTACTATAAATTACCTTTATATAATACTAAAAATGCTTCAAGCAAACAATATTAGCTTCGTATATATTATTATATTTCTGTATATCATTGTGTCGTCATTCTTTTATGCACAGCAGAAATACTACAACATGTCATACAATTATTTTCTGTGGCTTCTATGTATACTTTTATTCATTGTTGATACTTATGTTTACTGTTGTTTTGTATATGACATTAGTTATTAAATATTATTCATAAGAGGGCAATTCTTTTTTATTCTGCAATTACATAAGTTATTATTATTGTTATTAGTATTATTACTATTGAAATAATAACATTAGTACTAATATTACCGCTACTATTGTGAATTATATTTTTATTGTTTCCATTTTTATTTTTGTTTATCCCAAACAAGGCATATTGCAACTGAGACGTAAGGGGCTATTTTGATTAATGAACATATTTACAGAGAGCATCCTAAGTGTGTAGCAAGATATTTGTTCACATTACATTTGAATTTCTGCATATTGGTACTGTCGGGGACACAGTGGACAGTGAGTGGATTTAAATAGCAAGCAGTTTGAGCAAATAAGATATTAGAGTAGAAAGTTTTCTGGTATCTATGGACTTGTACAGTGAAGGGGTAGGATTTTGCTGCTAGTCTTGTTGATCGAAGGTACTTACGCCGAGAGG
The DNA here is from genome assembly GCA_963556195.1 of Sepiola atlantica. Taxonomy (NCBI): domain Eukaryota; kingdom Metazoa; phylum Mollusca; class Cephalopoda; order Sepiida; family Sepiolidae; genus Sepiola; species Sepiola atlantica. The sequence goes on along the minus strand of OY744516.1, from coordinate 62,036,818 downwards.
GCACGAGTGCAGTAAGTTCATTGGAGCACATTCCATGGAAGTCCTTGTAAAACAAGCACATGAATTGGACAGGGCCTGGAGCTTATTAGAAAGTGCGGGAACTATTAGGTTAGAGTTTTTTTGCACCCTTTTCCAATAGGGAGATATGGTTAGGGTAATTGATTATAATTCAATATATTATTCAGCGTCTCCAGTTTCCATTCCAGAAATAACTCAGCCATGAGACATTCAAATGAAACCGTCATCTTTCAAAAACTACGTTTATTCTTACGATTGTCAAACAATACTGGACAAAGTATCACATCTTATCGATCCGCGGTTATTTTTCAAATGTTCAGTCATGCCCTTTGAATTACACCACCTCACGCCAACGATAAATCGCGACATGGTCATGTCTCGACAAGTTCCTCACCCGAGACAAGACAACTGGAGTCTCTATGAGTCATCCACAATAAATTCTCTTTCGAAAATTTAACGAGTCCAGAATTGTCAAAATGTCGTAGAGAAAACTTCTATGGTCAATCTGATCAACTGTATCCCGTTCAACCTCGTATCACGCATCTCCAATATTCGATGCCATGATACAACCAGGAACTCTACTTATAATTATACTAGCTTGCTTTAGCTATTCAAGACAAGTTGAATTAAATTCGGATTTTCTCTTTTCTCTTTATGAATATTTTATCTTCTCAGCGCCCTTAATCATTATATGAGAGCGCCTCAGGCGACATGCAATAAAACCATTTCCCTCTACTTTATTTCTTTCTTTATTTTTTCCTCCTACTCCCATGTCTTCTTTATTTCTTTCTCTTTTCTTTCCCTCCTACTCAAAGGTTTTCTTTATTTTTTCTTCTTTTCCTTCTGCTCCTACGTTTTCTTTCTTTTTTCTTTCGTTTTTGCTTATCCCTACGATTTCTTTCTTTCTTTTTTCTTCTTGCCGCCTACTCCCACGTTTTCTTTCTTTCTTCTTTTCCTCCTACTCCCACGCTTTCTTTTTTTACTTTTTTCTTCTCTTCCTACTCCCACGTTTTCTTCTATTATTCTTTTTTTTCACTCTACTCACACGCTTTTTCTTCCTTCTTTATTTTCATCTTACTCTCACGTTTTCTTTCTTTGTTTTTTTCTCCTAATCTCACGTTTATTGTGATTTTTCTTCTTCCCACCTACGCTCTCGTTTTCTTTCTTTCTTTCTTTCTTTCTTTCTTTCTTCCTACCTCCACGTTTTCTTCTTTCCCCCCATACTCCCCCGTTTTCTTTCTTATTTTCTTTTTTCATTATTTTCTTGTTAGGTTACTCATGGAAAACGCATTTCGAGTGCTTTTGCACCTTAGCCCTCCTATGTAAAACGCTTTTCGGGGACTTCTGCACATTAGCCCCATATAGAAACCGCTTTTCGTGGGCAAGTACACATTAGCCGTCCTTATCGAAAACGCTTTTCGGGGACAAGTACACATTAGCCACTCTATTGAAAACGCATTTCAGGGACAAGTACACATTAAGCCCCTATGGAAAATGCTTTCCAGGGGCAAATACATATTTGCCCTACTATGGAAAACGCCTTTCGTGGGCAAGTACACATTAGCTCTCTTATGAAAAACGCTTTTTTTTGGGGGGGGAGGGGGTTCTGCACCTTAGCCCCCTCCCCCTCATCTATGGAAAACGCTTTTTGGGGGCTTCTGCGCCTTAGCCTCCTCATCCATGAAAAACGCTTTTTGGGGCTTCTGAATCTTAGCCCCCCCCATCTATGGACAACGCTTTTCGGGGCTTCTGAACCTTAGCCCCCCCCCCTCATATATGAAAAACGCTTTTTGGGGCCTTTGCGCCTTAGCCTCCTCATCCATGAAAAACGCTTTTTGGCGGCTTTTACACCTTAGCCTCCTCATCCATAGAAAACGCTTTTCGGGGCTTCTGAACCTTAGCTTTCTTATGTAAAACGCTTTTCGGTGACTTCTGCACCGTAGCCAACCTATGGAAAACGCTTCCCGGGACTTATGCACATTAGCCCTCGTATAAAAAAACGCTTTTCAGGCCAAGTACACATTAGCCCCCCACCCACGAAAATGCTTCACGGGGAAAGTACACATTAGCCAACCTATGGGAAACGCATTCCGGGTGAAAGTACACTTTAGCCCCCTATGGAAAACTCTTTTCGGGTGAAAGTACACTTTAGCGCCCCATGGAAAACGCTTTTCCGGGTCTTCTGCACATCAGCCTCTTCGTGGAAAACGCTTTTTAGGGGCAAGTACACACTAGCTCCCCCCTATAGGAAATGCTTCTCGAGGGAAAGTACACATTAGCCAACCTATGGAAAACGCTTTTCGGGTGCAAGTGTACTTTAGCACCGTATGGAAAACGCTTTTCAGAGACAAGTACACATTAGACACTCTATGAAAACTGCTTTTCCAGGGCAAGTACACAATTAGACCCCCTATGGTAAACGCCGTTCGGGCAAAAGTACACATTAGCAATCCTATGGAAGACGCTTTTCCAGGAGCCAGTACACATTTACATCCTATGTAAAACGCTTTTCGAGGGCAAGTACACATTAACCGCTTATGAGAAACGCTTTCGGGGTCAATACACATTAGCCTTTCCTATGAAAAACGCTTTTCGGGGTCAAGTACACATAAGCCTTTCCCATGAAAAACGCTTTTCGGGGTCAAGTACACGTAAGCCTTTCCTATGAAAAACGCCTTTCGGGGTCAAGTACACGTAAGCCTTTCCCATGAAAAACGCCTTTCGGGGTCAAGTACACATTAGTTCCTCTGTATGAAAAAACGCTTTTCTTACGCTTCTACAGATTATCACCCCGTATGAAAAATGCATTCTGGAGCTTCTACACATTAGCCACATTATGGAAAACGCTTTTCAAGAGCTTCTACACATTAGCCCTATGATCAATGCTTTTTGAGGTCTTCTACACATGAGCTTCTTAATGAAAATCCTTTTCAAGGACGTATACACATCATCCCTCCCCTATGAAAAACGCTTTTCGGGGGCTTCTACACATTATCCCCCCCCCTCCCCTATGAAAAACGGTTTTCAACTATGAAACAGCTTTCTGGGTGATTCTATACATTTGGTCACTTATGAAAAACGCTTTCCTGGTGCTACTACACATTAGGTCACCTATAGAAAGCCGCTTTTCGGGTGCTTCCACAGATTTTGTCATATATGAAAAACGCTTCCCGGAAAGCGATTGACTAAAAATGCATGACTAATGATGTATAACAACGTACTCTATTGTATAAAGGAGATATTTCTGTGTTTGTATGTGTGCATGTTTGTATGTGAGTGTGTTTGTATGTGTGTATGTTTGTATGTGAGTGTGTTTGTATGTGTGTATGTTTGTATGTGAGTGTGTTTGTATGTGTGCATGTTTGTATGTGAGTGTGTTTGTATGTGTGCATGTTTGTATGTGAGTGTGTTTGTATGTCTACAAAAGCCTACTGAGATACTCGACATCCTATAAAATTGACATTTTCTAAATCGCACATATTTTGGACGAAGAATCTCGAAAAACTGGAAAAAAACGTCGATATATTCGTGCCAAACCAACACGGAACCCAGATGCGCTTACCCTAGTGAGCGGGATTTTCAAAATCACACGTGACCAGGAGAAGAAATGAATAAAATACACCCACACCCACACACACACATATATACAGGGTCGGGCAGCTAAATTGGTACTTTTTTTATTTTTACAAAATTCATAATTTAAAGGATTAAAAATGGAAAGATATCATTTTAACATTTATTTATTTAATTATTACAGTCTATTGAACAAAATTATTCAATATGAGCACCCTTTCCATCACTTATTTGGGAGATTCTTTGACGAACGCGTGAACAGCTCCTCTTTATTTTATTGGGATCGAGATTGCGAAATGCTCGTTGAATGGCTGTCTTCAATGAGTTTGTATTTGGGTGTGGATTGACATTAGTCTGTCCCTCGACGACGCCGAATAGATAATAGTCGCAAACATTTAGACCTGGAGAGCTGCTGGGCCAAATATCCTTCGGAACAAACAAGGGAAGATTCTCCTTCATGAAATCTTGGACTTTCCTGTATCCATGCACTGGTGCCGAGTCTTGGATGAGCATGACTTTCGTAGGGTTGTAGTTTCTACGGATCCAAGGATATAAAACATTATTAAGAATGTTTAAATACACCGCTGTGTTGATTTTAAGACCCGCTTCGATGGAATCAGGAGGCATCACCTTTCCATCACTTGCCACGGCCGCAAAAACCATCACAGAAGCAGAATTTTTGCTCTGCATCACAGGATGAACTTCCGAAGGGTCACAGGCAATAACTCGAGTGTTCTAGCGATTTGGAACCTCATCCACGATGAACTTTTTCTCATCAATAAAAATGCGCACATGCCCTCCTTTGTGTTTCAGATGGTTGATAAGCTTGGGGCATCTTTCAACTCTGATGGCTTTTGAACGGGCAGTGAGGAGATTATGGCGTCTCCTAACGTAGGACTTCATCCCAAGGTTTTCGTTGATTGTTCTGCTGATAGTTCTGCGACTCACATTGCGCTTTTTTGCCAGTTTCGACATCGACTGACTTGGGTCTGCCTTTATCGACCTTTTTAGCCCCACCAGGAAAGTGTTTGTACGCTTTCGATCATTACGAGTACTGTGCCGACTTCTCTCAACCTTACACTCGACATCGAAATTAGCCACAACCCGATAGACAGTCGTTTTTGCATAGCCAGTGCTCTTAACAATGTCCGAAGGAGAACTCCCGGCGCGTCTCATTTCGCATATAGTTATTCTTCGTGCTAATTCCGCCATATTAAAACAAATTTGAGTAAATATAATTATGCTATCTTGCAATAAAGTGTTTAAGGATCCTTAGTAAAAAAACCCGTAATCATATGATCAAAAATAAAAAAGATATTAGCATTTTAAATTAGTTCCAATTTATCTGCCCGACCCTGTATGTATATATATATACATATATACATGTATATATACATATATACATATATATGTATATATATACATATATATACATATATACCTATATATACATATATATATGTATATATATATATATATATATATATATATATATATATATATATATATACATACATATATATATATATATATATATATATATATATATCATTGATTGTATCTTCTTATACTAGTGATTTAATGTTTCGCATTAAACACGTGTGTATATGAGTTAAGTTTAAAATATTATTTATAAATAATTATTCAAATCTCTCGCTAGATTGAGCACTTTAACTAAGTTAACAACAAACCGTAATTTATAGCCTAATTAAACACTGTAGGTTTCATATATTGCGTTCTCTCAACAGCTGTTTTATATGGCCGCTGAATTTGCTATTTAGAGGTTAATTTACTCTCCCATTTCTACGACGATGCGTGATGGACACATCGGTACGCGCTCTACTACTATCATGAGAAGAGAATAGTAAGTATACTAGCCCCCACAAAAAAGAAGGTATTCATTTAAGGATGGTGTCGCAAGGAACGGACATACACAATCTGCCTCCTCCAAAACAGAAGAGGTTATGCCTGGGAGCAATGTATCATGACGAATCAAAATATACTACACAGAATTATATAAGGATAAACCGTTTTAATGTTATATTATATTAACATTAGGTTAGGTGTGAAAATCTTTCGCATATTATTCATTTAGATGACATTAAAAACAACAATGGCTAATGTCGTTGTCCATGTGAAACTCGAAATGAAAATTGGTCTAAAAATATAGTCGCCATCTCACGTGTAGGGTGAAACTTGGGATAACAAAAAAAAACATTAAAAGCATTAAGTTTTTGTTATACTAAAACACGGTTTAAGTTAAAATTATCTATATATTAATACGATAGCGCGTGTGTTCGTGTGTCACGCTTACATCAAAAGCTCTGCGCATCTGGATCTGGAAAATCATTCAAGTCACCTAATTTTCGTAATATTACCAAGTATCTAACTTTGGCGCAACGGTTATCGATGTAGGATTTTTACATCGGTTTTTGACGTCAGCCCGACTGGTTTATAGTTCGATCCCAACCAAACCTTTAATATTTTTTTTACATCGAAGGGGGGTAGGGAGGGGACGACCGGGAAGACACATATTAATACGATAGCGTGTGTGTTATTTTGTGCATCACGCTTACATCAAAAGCTACGACCTTCCGAATCTTTGTATGCTACTCATGAATTGTAGCCAAATTTAATTTAATCTAAATCATTTACAAAGTAATGTATAGGTTAGGAACAAGATAATTAGTATTGAAAACATCATTTCGTGTAATTTACACGTGTCCCGCTAATATATATAATTGTTTAATGCTGAAACCTATTTCACTCCAAATAATATACGTGACTGAAATAGGAGTTTATCCCAAATAAGAAAAGGAAAAAAAAACAGCATGGCTGTTTTGTTTAATTAGTTATTTATTGGGAGTGCGATGTTTATAAGAGGATATATTAATAAATAACTTACAATTTAAATAGAAAATTCATTTTATTAGTTTGCATTTTTAAGAGAAAAAGGTTTAAATTTCAGACTATGTATATTTAGAATTTTTCAGGATAAAATGTTGAGCTCTTACATGATAGGTGATACCTGGGAGGACAACAGAACCGCTACTACACTACCCATCCAATTAAAAAAATATTCCGATTAAATGGAGCTGTTTTTCATTTTATTCATTTAAAAATGCCTTGTCACAAACACATTATTTTTTATGGTTCCTTAGCCTTCTGACTAACATCGAAGTGAAGTATCTGTTCTCTACATCTCAGCGACATTTGACGAAAGTTTCATGTAAATTATGTCCCTTGATAATAAAATTCTAAAAGATTTAAAACTCTATTCCTTTTTTTAAAATACACTCTCTTTCAATAATGTTATCAATAATTAAAATAATAATACTATTGATAAAACGTTTGCGTGTATAGAAGAAAATTTTGCAATACAAATTAGAAATGTATATTAAAGAATATTAATTTATTAGAAACTTACAAATAAATAAATATGAAAATTAGCAATATTGAGATTTGTTTGAGAGATATGGAGATTCCTATATATACGCTATTTGAAAATATTATTGTATCATTGGAATGAAATAAGCCTAGTCAGTTTTGATGCTTATATAGTTAGGATATATGTACAAAACTTTCGCATTTATTCATTTAGATATATATAGATAAATAGAAAAAAGGAAAAACCGAAACTTTTTCATATATTCATCAACGTTTGGTCTTTATTTCAAGATTTTGTCCAGATGACAAATTTGAAGAAAAACATAGAAGTCAAACTATCAAATCAGTCATCTTGACTAATGTATAAGAAAATGTCGGATTTTCCCTTTCTCACTTTCCATTACGTTTGATGACTATTTCCATATATATAATGCGTTGTGTGTTGCCACATAATAAGATGTGTTTATAGAAAGAAGAAATGCGGGTGTATAAGTGTTCCTTTATGCGTTGGTGCAGAGGCTAACAGTGCTACCGATGTAGAAATTCTGGCACTTAACATATTGTAGTCTGTAAACTGTGTGAATGCGAAATCAGAGCCGAGTGTTGGGAATGGGGCAATTGGCTAAGGAGCAGGGTTGAGAGGTGTGGTTACTGTGTTTTCTGGTTAGGTGTTGTCGAAGAGTATATATATACATATATATATATATATATATACATATATATATATATATATATATATATATATATATATACATATAACGTTAGGTATGTTTATATATTTGTATGGACATTATTCACCCCCAAACGTATTAACCAATCATTATTAATTTTGGAATACAGCTGTTAAGTATAAGTGAACGTAATGTAGGCTATATTTAGTTCAATTTAATTTCATGCAAATAAAGTTAAAAGGGAGTGGAAGCCGTTCATGAAAAATTTAGATAACTCCGAATTTTGAAAAAAAATAAACATAGGTATTAGAAATAAATTAATAAATATTCCCAACAATTTCAGTTTCTTTGGACTATTTTAAAATGGTTTTAGGATGCATAATAGGGCTACACCTTTCAATTCTAAAATTTGAATATACAAAATTTCCATCCAATTTGATCCATAGCCATTAGACACCAATTAAGCGAGGTTCCCAGAATTTCAATTTCTTATTAAGACCACTTAAACTTAAGCCTTAGATTTTAAACATTTTCTACAATTAACATTATGTAAAGGATTATGATCAAAATTTGAATAAGGATTCTTAACATAAGGTTTAGCATCATTATGTTGCGAATTTAATCTTTGTAACACAACATGAAGTAGTGTAAGACTGTTCTGTTTGGGGAATTAATTTTACCCATCCTGCGAAGGTATTTTAGTATTTATATGAAGTTAAGTATGTTTATAGGTTTTATATTTGTATATACATGATCCACTAATTACCCGATCATAATAAATTTCGAACACAGCTGATAGACGTAGTGTGTTCTATATGATTTATCATGAAAATATTTCGTTTGTATACCTCCGCCAAGCAGCTTTCCTAACCTTTCTTACTTTTTTACCTACTCTATTTTCTAACCCCATTAACTCCCAAAGCTTTCCATAAACCGGTCAAGGTAAATTTCATTTTGTGCTTATCATGTGACGTATCAATACATATTTGTCTTTAAAACGATTGCACTCAGATACTTTGTAGATGTTGAATTTCTGGAAATGATAAATGATTATGTCATAATTTGTTTAATTCTAAATTGATATATATATATATATATATATATATATATATATATATATATATATATATATATATATATGAAATAAAACCTTAGCACATAGTAACATCGTGTCAAATTTGTAATTATTACTAGAAAAGTAAAAACACAAATAACGATGTGTTGTTTATTTTTTTTCTCTAATATAAATTTATTTAACTCAGCGATTTAATAGGCTTTGGAATTTAAAAAGTCATTTTCACGATGCGACATTGTTTTTCTTCTTTTTTTCCTCGTATTTCCGTTGGAGATAAAAATCCACAGTACGCACAAGGGATTTTTATCTCCGACGGAAAGACGAATAAAAAGAAAAGAAAACAAGATGTCTAAACTTAAAAAATGACTTTTTAAAAGTCTAAAGCTTGTTTCATCTCTGAGGTAAATAAATTTATTTTAGATACAAAAATAAATAACACATCGTTATTTTTTTTTCTGCAATTTTTTATATAATTATATATATATTATATTTTCTCTACAAACCCAAATACAACGTAGACTCGTAATCCCTACGTATCACAAATAACATACATTATTAGATTTTATATTAAACACAGCTTTTTAAACATTTAAATATATTAAATATATAAAGTCCTACTAGTTAAATACCTAGAAATATATTAATCGAATACCCTTAAATAAAAGAAAAAACACCTTACCGATTCACACAGACCCTCAAAAAGCCTCATAGACGTTATTAAGTATAAGCAAACAGAGTTAATCAAACACAACTATCTCACACAAACTAATACATACACCACACATAATGATAGCAAGCTTATATTGATTAATCCACTTATTTTGATATTCCTTAGGAAACATTTTTTAATAATAAACATACTCCCTCAGTATACACCAAGCCTCCACATAGCTAATAAACTAGAATTATTGCAATAGTTTTACACCGTAATATAAGCACCATTCCCAAATTATAAAAAGTAATATAAATATAACAGTTAACCCCTTTAACAACAGGAATACAACCCCACCCCAAATTTAACCCACTCACTGAATATAAACTGCAACATACACTATCACCCCTAAACATGAATGCATCATTGAAGCAGAGAAACATACAATATCCATTTTTAACAATTAATCTATTCTAAATGATACTTAATTACGAATAAGACCGATATAAATATATATAAATATACTGTCCGCTACTATTGACTCGGTACGTTTTCAAAAAGGGACGCTTAAGTAAACTCACGAGAAGAGGTTACGGTGATCTTTGGTCTCCATTCTTCAGTTTGTATTTATTTCGTGATCGCTGATAATTTGAATTGGGCTCGAGCGAACTTTAAAAAAAAATATAAAAGGTCAGCCTATCTTGATGAAACCTTAAGTATGTAATGTATAATTTTTAAATAAAAAAATTGTATATATATATATTTTATTTTTATTTTCATTTCCCTTCTCTCCTTTTTTCTAATTTTTATTTTTTATTTTATATTTTTAATTTTAATTTTTATTTTCATTCTCTTTCATTTTTATATTCTTATATCTCTTCAAATCTCCCCCGGTTTTAAATCTCAACCGTTTTATTTCACTAAATTTCAATTCAAACAAACACACACAACACGCTGAGCAAATAACGCGTCACAACGAGGGTGACACGTGACTTCACATTTCCGAAACAGATGACAACAGAAGCTGAAGAGAGCCGGATGGCTAAGTCTTTCCGTGCTGTAAATCGACGGTACGAATGTTGTACTAATTTTTCTGTACCAAAATAAGTAAATAAATAAATATATATATATATATATATATATATATATATATATATATATATATATATATACATATATATATATTATGGGACAGTTTAAATCACAGAATAAAAAGTTAGGCAAGATCAAATGCTTAGTACATTGGATATTGGATGAGCAAGAAACAGATTTATAGAAACAATAACACTAACACCTCTTTAAAGCCAACCTATAGTTTGGTCGACTCTTAGATTTTAATCTAATTTTTTTAATGTATATCCACTATTTCATATACGAATCCTTTCATATATATACATATATATATATATATATATATATATATATATATATATATATATATATATCTTTATGCATGTAGAGATATGAGAACATGAATAATGAGCAACGAAATAAAACCAAAGTTAAGTTCTCGCCTCTGCTATACTGTTCTACTTCTCTTACCTAAGATACGGATTTCATTTTTTTTTTTAAAACATTATTTTAGTTTGTCGATATTTATTCAGTTTTATTAAACTTATTTGTTCATTTTCTTATCGTCGCTTGGAAGCCGGCGGCCATAAATCTCGTAAGGCTTCATTCGCTGCCTCGTTTTCAAAATGGCGGCTTTCTATCATTTTCTTCTGATATCATTTTTTAATGCCCATCTACAAAATGTTTATTTCTCGATTCTAATGATACACACGAAACGATGTGAGCGTATAGAGACACACAAAAACACATCTAGAGAGTATTTCAGTATCTCCTGGCTCGAAAAATAGTTTTATTCAATTCTTTGTTCTTTGCAAAATTTAACTACATATAGCCTATATTACGACGCCCTTAAGCCTAGCATGTTTATTCCAAACTTCATAATAATCGATTGATCAGTTTGTGAGTGTATCCTTTGTATACAAATATAAAAACATACTTGACTTTGTATAAATTAAGATAATACGCGTGTACATTATCACCTTACACACCTATTTTTAAAAATAAGATTGTCCGATTGCCAAAATAATTGAGAAATATCTAATGCCATTAAATTAAGATTTTACCCTTTTTCAAAATGAAGAGTTTGAAAATAGAAGAAACCGTCGTTAGTAGAATTATGTCATCCTGTTGACTTATTAAATTAAAATATATATGTATTCTTTTGCATTATTTTGAGTTGTATATATATATATATATATATATATATATATATATATATATATATATATATATATTACTAATAGAGAGTTGGCATCTGTCTGCCTGAAGTTGAAACTATACTTTTACTTCGATTAACAATGGAAATTTAGTATCTGTCTGTCTGAGGCCGAAACTATACTATTACCTCTATAATTAATGGAGATTTAGTATCTGTTTGTCTGACGCCGAAACTATACTTTTACTTCGATTAACAATGGAAATTTAGTATGTGTCTGTCTGAGGCCGAAACTATACTATTACTTCTATAATTAATGGAGATTTAGTATGTGTTTGTCTGACGCCGAAACTATACTATTAATTCTATTACGAATGAACATTTTGTGTCTATCTATATGAAGCCGAAACTATACTTTTTCTTCAATTACTAATGGAAATTTGGTGTCTTTCTGTATGAAGCCGAAACTTTACTATTACTTCTATTAATGTACTATTGTGCTATCTTCAATGCTCATTTCAGGGAGTTAGTATAGTATCAGTTCTGTTCTCATGAGACCATCCTCCCAGACATTACAACCTCCTTTGGAGGGGTTAGTGTAGTATATCTTCGTTCGTCATGATACCATCCTTCCATGTATTACTTCTCCTTTTTTGTTAGGGAGAGCGTAGTATCTGTCTTCTGTGATCATGATTACGATCGTGCCAGGCGTTACCTTCTCATTTGAGTGTATTGTAGCGTACATCAACAAGAAATTGTCACAGTCGGCAGTTCAAACTCAACAGTTACATTATATATACAAGCAAAAAGTGTTGTAATTTGAAATAAATAAAATGAAAATGATATTTGTTTTTAATTTATTAATAAAAATATTTAGTTGACAGGTGTGTTTACGGTTAGAAGAACACAGACTATTTATTTAAAAAAATATATTTAAATTGTTTGAGTCAATAAAATACAAGGTTGAAATGTTATTTTATTAAAACATATTTAGCTGACAAATATTTTTTATTGTAAGAAGTAAAAAGACGGTAGGCAAGCAGCCACGAAATTTCCATAGAGTACTGCTAGTATTGTATAGCTGTTACATAACGAGGGTCGTGTTTGAATGGGAAAGTTTGGGTGACACCATAAAGGTGTAAATGACCCCAGACGGATATCACAGAACCATTTGACTCCTAACCGGACATTTCTATCTCTTAGCTGGCGAGATTTCAAGTAGAATAGTCGTGTCTGGGGTGCTGTACCCAATGAGAAACGGACACGCACAATGTAACAAAATGCTATCCGTCTATCTATCTGTCTGTCTTTCTCCCAAGCATACGAAAGTGACTCGCACCTCTGATGTTTTATGTGAGTGTTCTTTTCTTTCTTAAATAAAGCTTTTCATAAACCAACATCGGTGTCCGAGTGGTTTTGTATCCACAGATAAGCAAGAACATGGGTTCGACGTATATGCCGTGCATAAGGGTTCAAACATATAACATAATTACTAGCGAAACAGTCACGCACAGAGTGACATTTTATTTAGATTATGCGGAAGGCTATAGCAATTTTATTTAAACGTCATAATAAATTTAATTCAATCTATAAAAATTAGACACCATAGTTATTAGCAATTTTCCCTTAATTACAATTTCTTGTAATGACTCATTAAGTTTAAGCTTTAAATCTTAGATATTTTCTAGAATCAAAAACATGTAATCGATTTTGATCAACATTTGAATAAGGATTCTAAGCATAAGGTGTAGTAGCATTATATGTTAATTATACCATTCGTAAAGCGACATGAAAGTGGTGCCAAATTGTTCTGCTCGGAGAATTAATTTTACCTTTCCTGGGATTAGTATTCTTCTTGTTATTATAATACTAATCAGTTGTAGCAGTAGTAATAGTAGTAGTAGAATTTGATACACATATGACACAATTGTCGCGCCAAAGTTACTTCATGCCAAATTATATGGATTCTGTTGGATAGTCTTGGATCTTATGAGTGTTCATTGTTTTAGCAGTAGTAACATCAGTAGTAGTAGTAACATCAGTAGTAGTAGTAACCTTATATGTAACGTAACACGAATCGAATATCAAGGGTGCTTCGTGCCAAATCTGCTGCAATAGTTTTGGAGCCTATAAGTCACTATCAGACAGATAGAAATGCTTTATTGTAATATAGATTATTTTGTCTTTCAAATACCTGAAAAAGTCTCACCATATCTTGTTGTTCCGTTCGATTATTTATTGCCTGTTTCTTTATTAAAAGTTTAAAAATAAAAATACGTTCCTAATCTTTTCTTCTGAAATCTTAAAAAGAAATCTCGATTCTCACATTTTTTTTTAGGTATTTCGTTTTTGTGATTTATAGCTGGCTTTTTGTTTTATTTTTACCTTTCTCTCCGTAAAATTGCCAGTAATATTTTTATATACGTCTACGCGTTTCTATCAGTGACCCAGTCTATCGGTCTACTGTTTCGTATACCCTCACCCTCTCAGTTCGGAATAGCATGTTCATCGATTAACTCGCAGATTGAATGCGCACATCTTAAGAAAATCTACGGGAGGTGACGATGCTTAAGGGGTTAACGACACAGACTGAAAACCCGGGTGTGCCAGGTTCGAATCAAGTTCGTTCCACAGAAACGCTTTCACCTAGAATGTCGGCAACCATCGTGTGGTCCTTATTGTAAGTACCAGATGTCTTTCTAAATAAGAATTCTAACTAGAAAAATACCGGGGAAAAATCAATGCCAACAATAAAACCATCTGATTCAAACGAAATAAGTGAATGAAAGAACATATATTCTTGTTTTCTTCAAAGCTTTCTTTCATTGCTGTATATCCCTATTTTTGACCTCCATTTTAAATTTTGATTTATTACTAGCTAAAATTTTAAATACGATTTGCATACGTAATCATTATTTTCTTTCTTTATTATTGTCAACAATTATTACTCTCTTCCTGCTGACTGTTTTCCGGCTACCTTGGTATTTTCAAAACAAAGCCCATTAGGCATCTCATGTCTTTGCGATAACCATATTTGTTATTGTTAGCTCCTTACATCAAGTGGCTTCATGCCTTGTCTGGAGCGATTTCCATAAAAACTAATTTAAAAAGATTGAGATTAAGCTTCCTCATCTTTTCGCATAAATATTCAATTTGTATACATTATTTATTTTGCCTTGCTTCATTATTATCAGTTATTATTGAGATTAAGATTAAGCTTCCTCCTAAGCTTTCTATTTTCCCAAAAAATTCAATTTGCATACGTGATTATTATTTTGTATTTATGAATAATTTTACATTGTAAAATTTGTGGTGAAAAGGTTCTAGCACATGTATGTATATATATATATATATATATATATATATATATATATATATATATATATATATATATATATATATATATATATATATATATATATATATATATATATATATACTTAGGCAGCAAGTCATTATCCAAGCAAGCGTTGTTGAATGTCACGGAACTTTCTCGTTTGTAAATCTTCTTCGTGAGGTTCTCAAACCGTCGAGCTACCCTTCTGGTTTCAGGTGGTAATCCATAGAGTATTTCTCCGATTGTTATTAATTCGGCCATTTTTATTCGACAGAATAAAATGAACTCAACCACACACCCTCTCTTCTCTTTCATTCGCCATTAACGATACCTATAACATATTAACTCCAGTCTTCTTATTTTAAAAAACCTAATACTGAAGACGACTAAGAAAGTCGAAAGCGCCCGGGTCCATTTTCAGGGGAATCAGATAAAGACCATGGTGTTGATATTAATGAGTAGTTTTGGCGAGAATTATATCATTAATACCGAAATTAAGTTAGCATTATTCACTTTTTTAATGACATCTCTAGTATTAAAGTTTATACTGTTAATGGCTGTTTCTTTTGTTGTTGATGTATAAAGCTTCTAATATATAGTTTTTGTTAAATTCTTAGTAGAAGACACCACAATATCAGAACATACTAACAATAAACAATAAAGATCATGCAACGATATTAGAACATGTGGGAAACAAATATTTATTTGAACAGCATGAAAGCTATCGATGACAAAAATCGCTAATCGGACTGGCTTTACTTTATTATATAGATGTTTCATTGTCTGTGTATGTATGAAGTCCATATCTTGTAAGTATATATGAAGACTTGTAATGTGCAATTCCATTTTTATATAAAAAAATCGATGTCTATTATCTATGTATTCTATAGTGAAAGATTTGGCGTTTAAACCTGTTTCCTAGTTATTGTTCATTTCAGAAAATTGTCTCAACCGAAAAGCTTAAAACTGACAGTAACATTGAGAGGAACCATAAAAAATAGAACAGCTGTCCATATTTGCCGTTTCTTTCGATGTTACGCGCCATTTTTTTAATAACCACCGAAACATACAGAAGATCAATCGCCCATTACCCTCCACGTGTCTATGCTCCGCGGAGTATTACCATATTGGCACGACTTCGAACGTATTTATATACACTATTATTATTGAGTCGCCGCTTATCAAGGCCAAAAGCCACCCAGGGGCATAGGTTTATGAGACTGAAATGATTGTTAGCTGAAAGATGATGAAAACTATGGGAGTATTTACATTGATCTATGGTATGAATTTATTACTTATAGGGCGGTTTAAATAATTTGTTAACTTTGCACTTGAAGACGACCAATTTATTATCAGTAGTACCACGGCAATGTGTTCAATAGATGGCAAGTCCTTGCAAAGAATTCATGTCTATGAAAATTCAGCCTGACAATAGGCACATGAAGAGATTAAGGGAAGTCTTTTTTCATTGTGGTTGTAAAACGGGTTTCTACTGTGGATGCATTACAAGGAGGAACCAAAGATAAGAGCTCAGTCGAGTACATTTCATGGTAATAACGATAGCAGAGAGAGAGCTAGAGAGAGAGAGAGAGTGATAGAGAGAGAGCGAGAGGGAGATGGGGGCTAACAACGTTACTTCTATGAAAAATAACGGGTTGAAGGGAAAAGAAAAGATCACCCATCACCAGATTTTGAAGTCGATTTTGTACTCTATCAAGGAATGACACAGTGCTCAATGGAGCTCCTCCCAAGATATGACAGCCGTATTGGGACGTATTTGACTCTTATATCCATACATATGTGATACTTTTCACAGGACTTTAATCAACCGTAGATTCAGACAATTTTGTTTTTCTGTCAGGAATATGAACATGATTTAGTAGTTGAATATCAATGTGGTTATTTTTAAAACTGTGAACTATACATAAAACACCTTCAATTGTTTTCATTGTTTATGTATTATGTATCTTATTTTTTATTGGGAATTTTTATTTTAATAAATAATCACATGTCACCTTGAAAGTAAAATATCAATAATAGTTATTAATATAAAATTCTCTTAAATATATATATATATAATAGGACAAAAAATATTTTAAATATATATAATATAAGTGTACAATTCTATTAAATATATATAATATAAATATAAAATTAATTTAAGTATATATAATAAGATATACAATCTCAAAAATATATATAATATAAATATTAAATTCTTTTAAATATATATAATGGGAATAAAACATCTTTTAAATATATAAAATATGAATAAAAATATCTTAAATATGTAAAATATGAATATAAAATTCTCTTGATATATACTATGGATATCAAATCCTCTTAGATCTATTAATAATGGAGTTTATGTATCTGTCTGTCTGTCTGTCTGTCTGAAGCCGAAACTCCAGTATGACTATTTTACTGAAATTAATCTTTTTGAAATTCTTTATATACTGTCACTAAAAGTCGCTTAGACACCAGATGGGTTTTGCCATTAACGTAAGTCATTCTTTTAAACCTTCAATTAAATTCATATTTACAAATATACACTTATAACTGCTATTATCAAATTTACATATGTATTTACAATATTTTCCGATAAGGTTATATTAATAAACATTATTCATACAATTAATTAAAGACATTTTCATCATAACCGGCGTGTTTTCTAAACCAGTTAAACTCGATTACTGTTAAAATTGCAAAGTCATTGGGTGTTTAATAAGTGGTGTCCTCCCTCCCTCCGGTAATTAAATATGGCGATCTGATTAAGCAGCCGAGTGGCTTTTTAATCAGTAGTGTCCTCCCTCCCTCCGGTAATTATATATGGCGATCTGATTAAGCAGACGAGTGGCGTTTTAATCAGTAGTGTCCTCCCTCCCTCCGGTAATTATATATGGCGATCTGATTAAGCAGCCGATTGGCTTTTTAATCAGTAGTGTCCTCCCTCCCTCCGGTAATTAAATATGGCGATCTGATTAAGCAGGCGATTGGCTTTTTAATCAGTAGTGTCCTCCCTCCCTCCGGTAATTAAATATGACGATCTGATTAAGCAGGCGATTGGCTGTTTAATCAGTAGTGCCCGCCCTCCCTCCGGTAATTAAATATGGCGATCTGATGAAGCAGGCGATTGGCTGTTTAATCAGTGGTGTCCTCCCTCCCTCCGGTAATTAAATATGGCGATCTGATTAAGCAGCCGATTGGCTGTTTAATCAGTAGTGCCCTCCCTCCCACCGGTAATTAAATATGGCGATCTGATTAAGCAGCCCATTGGCGGTTTAATCAATGGTGTCCTCCCTCCCTCCGGTAATTAAATATGGCGATCTGATTAAGAAACCGATTGGCTGTGTAATCAGTGGTGCCCTCCCTCCCTCCGGTAATTAAATATGGTTATCTGATTAAGCAGCCTAATGGCTGTTTTATCAGTAGTGCCCTCCCTCCCTCCGGAAATTAAATATGGCGATCTGATTAAGCAGGCGATTGGCTGTTTAATCAGTGGTGTCCTCCCTCCCTCCGGTAATTAAATATGGCGATCTGATCAAGCAGCCGATTGGCTGTTTAATCAGTGGTGTCCTCCCTCCCTCCGGTAATTAAATATGGCGATCTGATTAAGCAGCCGATTGGTTGTTTAATCAGTAGTGTCCTCCTTCCCTCCGGTAATTAAATATGGCGATCTGATTAAGCAGCCGATTGGCTGTTGAATCAGTATGCCCTCCCTCCCTCCGGTAATTAAATATGGCGATCTTATTAAGCAGCCGACGTTAATCTGGCACGTTAAACATGTAAACAACAATGCTGGAAAACACCGTGCTCAGTTTTCCATTTTTAAAATCGTCCTCAGTTTGTTTATTCTTAGCCATTATGTTTTAAAACACAAATTTATTAAATCAAATTGTTTAATTAAAATAATAATTGATTTAAAAATTACTATATAAAAACGCGCGTGCGCACGCACACACCCACACACAGTTCAGGTAAACTTTTTCTTTCCGAGAATTAAAATTTTTTTCGTGTTTACTGTATTAGATTTCTTAATACTTTCATATCCAATATTATCATTTTTTCACGACCTCAACAGAATTTATGATTCCATGTTTTATTTATTAAAAAAAAAAGATGTGATTTTTTTTCTTTAATGTCAACAAAATAAACTAACACATTGTACTGGAAAACTATACAACTGATTGTAGAATCAAATTGTTTAATTAAAAAAAGGTACACACACGCACACGCACACACGCGCGCGCGTTCACTGTATTTGATTTTTTGGTGCCTTTTCATTTTAGGACCCACGCTAACTTTGACCCCGTCGTTACAGTTAAGATTAGGTTTTTTTTTTTTCCTTTTTAATTAAAAATATTTACATGTATAGGGGGGGGGGGGAAGACAAAAAAATTGGGGGAAGGCGGTCAAAATTTTTTTTTTTTTCTTAACTAAAAATATTTCAATGACTGGTAATATAAAAAAATTGAGAGGGGGTACAAAAAATTTTTTTCTTTCTTTTTAAACTACAAGTCTTTCTATTTATGGGCGAGGGTACAACAAAAATCTGGGTAGGGTCGAATTTTTTTTTTCTTTATTTTCAACTAAAAATATTCTTGGTCATAAACACAGAAAATCAATGTCTAACCACCACAGAAATATGACTGGGGCTCCATTGGCTTACGCGTGAGCCTTCATTTCTGATGCGGCAGCCTAGCAAAAATATGCGACCGGAGGGAGCATATATTTGCTAGTATATATAATATAAATATAAAACCCTCTTATATATATATATATATATATATATATATATATATATATATATATATATATATATATATATATATATATATAATATAAATATAAAATTCCCTTAGATACATATGATAAGAAATTTTAAAAATCTCTAAAATATATATCATTAAATTATAACATTCTTTTAGATATATATATATATATATATATATATATATATATATATATATATATATATATATATATATATAATATGAATATAAAATCCTCTTAAATATACATAATAAGAAAGAAAAATCTCTTTAATATATACAATTCTCTTAAATATATATAATACGAATAAAACATCTCTTAAATATATATATGAATATAAAATTGTCTTAAATACGTGTAATAGCAATAAAACGTCTTAATATGTATAATAGCAATAAAACATTTCTTAGATATAAGTTTGAACGAATACAACATCTTTTTAGATATATGTAATATAAATATAAAATTATCTTAAAATATATATACGATATGGATACAAAATTCTCTTAAAGATATAAATATGGATATTAAAATTCTCTTATTAATACAAAATCAATATAAAATATGAAATCAATCATACCTAAACTTTAATTGTTTGTCTATTGTAAGGAATGAACATACAGCATTGATCGTCTAGCGTATTAATATATCTATATTTCTGATATTTTTCGACAAGACCCCAATCAAGTGTGGATTCAGACAATTTTGTTTTACTATCAAGAATATAAACATAATTGAAAGTTTGTACACCAATGTGTTATTTTGCAAACTGCAAGTTATGCATGAAACATCTTCAGTATTTGTTTATTTTTTAGCTATTTATGTATTATTATCACGTTAACACACCGGTAGTCATTATATCACAGAAGTTGAAAACGACGTTGAGCCTGGTCAGTACCAGATGGGTGACAATTTGGGAATACTAGGCACTGTATACCATTTCTTCTAACCGGGATATATATGCGGTTTGGAACCGCATGTTTATTTGATATCACCCTGGATTTTCCTTTAACCGGAATAGTAAACCTTTCACACCTGTAAGTATCCTATATCTCTATAAAGCCACCATTCGATCTTGTATAGAGTATTGTAGCCACATCTAAGCTGGTGCACCAACACCTAAACCCTCTCTCTTGGACATGGTACAAAAAAGAGTCTCTAATCTAATCCCGCACTGTCTACCAAGCTACAGCCCCTGTCTCAATGTTACACTCATGTGCTTGTTTTACAGGTACTTCCACGTACATAGCCGCTGATTTTCGCTATTTAGATTTAAAGTTACTCTATATTTACTAACTAATTGGCTATGGGTAAGATCCCCGACTACCAATCAGTGGCGATTTGTGATCGAGGTTCCCGCCTACCGACCGTTGAGAATTAGTTCCTACACTGAAGATTGCGTTAGCATGAAACATCGCTGTCTGTAGGTATTTAAATAATTAATATTTATTCATAAAAATATTATTGTTTATCAGCCCCCTCCCACAAAGGCTGGGCACTCTCAAGTAACTTTAATAACAAGCAGTACAAATAGCTATATGCACGATCCGAACGCCGTTTCCTAGATCACTCTATACTACCTGGTACATAACCGCCGATTTTCGCTATTTACATTTAAAGTTCCTCTATATTTACTAACTAATTGGCTATGGCCGATGGGTAAGATCCCCGACTACGAATCGAGGTTCGCGCCTACCGACCGTTGAGAATTAGTTCCTACACTGAAGATTGCGTTAGTATGAAACATCGATGTCTGTCGGTATTTAAATAATTAATATTTATTTATAAAAATATTATTGTATATATATATATATTCAATTTTTAAACATTTAAAATGAAACTAAATATAATTATAAATAATAATATTAATACATAAAATGATATGTAACCAAATAAGTAGTGTAATTGATTCTTCCGAACACTATAAAATACATCAAATTTTTGTAAATAATGAATACATTTTCTTAGACACAGATAAAGAGGGCATTTTTTAATAACAAAATAAGTTAGCAAAACATTGATTTAGAACAAAGAACTAGATCTAATTTCCGGAATGTTTTTGTTCTTGTTTTTTAAGGGAAGTGGTGTCTGATCAACACTGCTGGAAAAGCCATTGAATTAAATACTGTTTTGTTTTTAAATTCACGAAACAATTTTTCATGGTAAACAACTGATTACCCCTTAAATAATGTTAATACTAGCGTAAATTATTAGAAGCAAACTAATATAGTCATTGCAAAAAGTTAATTGACTTACAGGCAAAGTAGTGTTCCAATGAAGGACTTGGCACTAAAAGTGTTTTTTTCCATATAGTTTAACGGTTGAAAAACTTCCAAGACTACATATACACATATATATATATATATATATATACATATATATATATATATATATATAGTCATGCACATACAGACTGTTTCGCTATATCACAGCTTTTCAGTGTGGCCAGACCAGTTAGTGCCTCTAACCGGGATTGAAACTCGACTGTTGAGCTGACAGTCGGCGCCCTTACACCTACGCTATTATACGACACTGGATGAGTGTGAGAGATAAGTATTTATCTTAATATAACACATTCTTAGCGTTGTTTTTTGGCTTAAAAAATACATTATTATATTCAAACATAACAACGTTTTTAAAGTGCTAACCTTCCCTTTTATTCAAAAACACGTGGCAACGTGATCTCGCACACAGAACTAGACATTTAAAAAACCTCACTCGTAATAGCTACACCACGCGGAATCTTATTCGTATGTGACAATATGGATCAGACAAAGAAGATTAAAAAGAATATAGCATATTGACACAGATACATAGAAATATATATCGATCGACATGCAGATACACCTACATATACCCAAATACGAACACTTTAAGAAAATGTTACTTTCTATTATTCTTACTTACCTCCGCTTAAACGAACTACAGTAAACATTTGCTAATGCATAGTTTTATTGGTAAACGAAAGAGAAAGTAAGGCACTAGAGTTTCGGACGGATACCAATAAATCGTGTTCAGTGTTTAATAGCCAATCTATTATTTAATAAGACGGTTGTCATACGGTTGGAATAAATTGAGATGAGCTTTATGCTGAGCATGTTGTACAATTTCGCAAAATGTTATGGTCGTGCGTTTATGGACTTAAATTCGACGCTTACGACTGAAGTGAGTCTTGGAAAAAATGCCACGTTCAATTTGCCTCATTGAACGGTCTTGCCTTTTAGATTCGCGCACAACATGCGAAAATGTCATCCGGATTATTTCATACTCAGCATCTTGTGCCGTGAATAATGGCGGCGTTCTTCCATCTTTAAAACATCGCGGTCTTCTCCATTAACTCGAAATATAAGTGTGTTTGTATCTGTGCCTGGCTATAACTCCATAAATAAAATATTTAAACGCAAACAAAATGTAACTAAACACACATACATACATACACACATACATACATACATACATACATACATACATACATACATGCATACATGCATATATGTAGAGAGAGAAACGGTTCGAAATGTCATTTCAAGTTTTAGAAATAAGATTTTCTTGTAGTTGGTGAGGGGGTTACTGGATTTTTATCACCATTTTTTATGTGAGTTTTTTTAAAAATGTATTTTGACTTGCCGTAATCTTGTTCAAGACATTTTTACAAACTTTTCCAATCTTCCTTTCTCATGTCTTTGGAATTATGTGTTTTTCCTGTAACTATTGAATGCACAATTTATCTGATAATCAACGAGGTTAAGATGAAGACTCTGTATTTCTCTTGATTTTGCTTTTAAGATGTAGAAAAAGTATTGAATTTGGAAAGAAAGAAACATAAAAATATAACATAAAATATATTAAAAAAAATTGTTTTTGCGACAAAAAGAAATTACTGATATTCGCCGATATATGAAAATAAAGAAATTGAAAGAACATATAAAAGGTCTAGTTGTTGTTGTTCGACTATATATGAAGATAAAGAGATTGAAAGCACATATACAAGTTATGGTTATAGATAAATTGTTCCTAAGGTCATTAGAGTGCAACTATAAATTATATATGCTCTCAAGCTTGCGATATAATTTCATTGAACGTGCAATTTGAAACATTTTCGGATATTATAGAGTGTATATACTTAAATATATATTTTTGAAAGAACCCATATATATATATATATATATATATATATATATATATATATATATATATATATATATATATATATATATATAATTACTGCTCTAGTCCTACACTATCAAGCTATTGTAAAACTTTGTGTTATGAAAATTCATAATCAACGTTTTAAATTCAAATGAAAAAAATATATATAGGCTGAATTTTTGAATAGTAAAACAGGCACCGTTTACTCTTAAATTTTGTATACGAGACGAATTTACATTTTTTATATATAAATAGACAAACATTGGTTTTTATTATCGAGGGGAGGATTACAATTTCAAATATGTGTTTATATTATGAAATAACATATTACGTATATATTTTTTGTTTCGGTATTTACTGTTTACCTTGATAATGCACGTAAATAAATGGTTAATTTCGTTTCCCGACGCTGTAATAAACATAGAACATCACTCGCAAAAAGGAAACATGAGACTTTTACAAGTGGCGAACAAGAGACCACATGTCCCGTGTCTCGCTTTAATCACAATTCCAACAATTCCAACATTCACTGAAGTCTGAATTTTTACATATTACTAATTTTTCTCGTTTTCTGATTATTCTAAGTTCGTGTTTTAATTATTGTGGACCATATAATGAAGGTCATTGTTTCTTAATAAAAAAGTAGAACCGTTAAAAGCAAATTCATCTGAAACAAACAAACAAACAAAAACAAGTTAATAAAAAATAGTCATAATATCATAAGAAACAAGAACATAAGTGAGTTGTAGGACTGCATACATCCGCCTGACAACGTACAGATTGGTCAAAGTGTTATCTGCGCTCTATTTCTCCATATTTCATGAAGCATTCTACCAGTTATTACATGATAACGTTGATAGCTAAACGCTGTTTATCTGATCAGACTGGAATTTTGTATTGTCGTAATTGTTATCAATAAGCATCATATCCATACATCAAATTTGGAAATATCGGAAGTTTAAATCCCGTCAATATTTCGGCATTGGCAGAACTTGTGAAGGTTAAGTTCTAAGCTCAAACCTCGCTGCAATATACGATGTGGGACTTCATTGGCTACGATATGGGCCAATTAGCGAGTCCTTACGATGAACAGTACCAAAGTTATCGCCAAAAGTGTGACTTTTCTGTGACTTGGTGTTAGGACACCTAACGAAAAGGAATTATCTCCCTTGAACCATTTCGGGAGTTAAGAGTGATCGCCTTTGGAAATGGTAGTATGCCCGGAGTGAAAGAAAACACAGATCACGGCTTCAGACTGTTAATATGTCAATCGCGTCCAGCGGCAAATTAATTCATTAATTAATTCTGTGTTCAGTTTTAATAAATCTGTTAAACGTTTCTCTTGATAGTTCATCCATTTCTTTACAAGTTATTATTTATAATTAACCTAAACTTTGCTCTTTACGTTTGAACTAGATGTTCGAAAATTAAACTCGTTTTAAGTTAGACCATGCCCAATATTTTGACCAAATTTGGTCACAATCAAGTGATGTGGACGCTAGGCAGAAACAAAGAAAAAATAAAGATTGTGAAAAATCAATAAAAAAAAACTCGCCTGAAAATATAACCTCCTTGGCAGAGGTAATAAACAAAATAATTCGTCGACATAATTTCAGAATTTCAGAAGTTTAATGTAGACAAACACGTACATGATTTATAAGTTTTAATTTGTATATTGCAGATTCCATTTTGAATACAATACACGTGGAAATATAGTTTTTAAATGCATAGATAATAAATACATTACTTTACTAACGATATATCTTGAATTAACATGTGGGATCTGAATGGTTTCTTCTTTTTCGATGAAGAATATTTGTGAACTTCGTGGAAAAAATACGCTACTTATTGTTTGCATAAGAAGTAAGTAACTACTACGCATGTATAAACGTATTGTTTTTATTACCAAGAAAATATAAGAAATTATATAGAAATGTGATACTTAGAAGGCAATACAATGCAGAGGTGTGACGGATATACACAAGTTGGAGCAAATAAGACATATAATGGTGGAACAAATTAAATAGTTTCACCCTTAATACAATGTATACATACACATATATTTATTTTTATTTTTTTCTACAAACACACATATATCTGTTTATCTACACACTGTTACAATGTTATGTAATACCTGTATCAAGATGGTCTGGTGGAAACTCCATATGATATAATATTTCGGAAACTCTTTTCTTCTTCAGAACCGTGCTCAAGAAATTATGTTTCTGAGCAAAAATAATTTACTTTGAATTAACGCGGAATATTTTTAAAATTTACTTTGAAAAGTATTTATGCATGTTTTTATGTTTTTTTTATGTTAATTTCTATAAATTTATAAAACACGGATCCAGTTAAATGTTAGATTCACGTGAGATATAAATATATATAAATATCATAGAGTTACTCTGGGTCTTGACAAGTGGTAATCCATAGTTTAAAAATAATTTCAAAAGTTGCATTTAAATAAGGATCTTATTCCCATAACTTGTAAAGTAATTAATCCTACTTTTTCCTCTCTCTCTCTCTCCTCTCTTTCCCGTCAACTGCAATATATGTGTCTTCATGGATAAAAAACAAAACAAAAAAAAAATTGTTTACAAAAGAGAAGAGTTCATATCTTTGCAAGATGTGTGGACGGAATTTTTCAGATAAAAATAACTGAACGGCGGTCAATTCTTGAAAGGGTTGAAGTTCAAAAACGTGATATTAATGGCGAACCAAAACGAAACGGGGTTTCATGGAACGCGCGCGCATGGAACGGGGGCCACAGACAAGTGGCGGCTCTCAAAATTCTTACGATCTCGTTATGCTGACGAGGAATGAACGGCAAAAAAAAGGAGTGAGCACTTTTGGCAAATTGCTATCATCTATGATTTTGGAGATGGGTGGGGCCGGAGTTATTTGAGCTTTCGAGTTCTTTTGAAGTCGCGCCTTCTTCACGGGGTTCAATTTCCGTTAAGTGCGTTGAAATCCTTTAAGTCCATCGAACTCGTGATTGACAGAATTCCGGAAAAGACACGCTCCTCACATATTTTGTGTACGAACAGTCTCAGAAAAAATACAGAATATCCACATATACACGTAACCCTTCATATATTTTTTCTCAAGATAAAACACACACACACACACACACACACACATATATATATATATATATATATATATATATATATATATATATATATATATATATATATATATATATATATATATATATGTATTTCTCTCAGGATAAACACACACACATATATAGAGAAAGAGAAAAAGTAGAGAACTTGAATGCCTACTAGACGCTCTCCTCGAGTTTCTAAAGTCTCTCCGTACAAGAATTTGCCAGTACAACCTGACACGAGGATACTTCACCCTAAAAGTAAACACTGACCAAAATAACATAGTATTCGAAGTCCAAATAAAATTTTCTCGACAGATCTATACACTGACTTATACGAGAAATGGTGCACCTTATTCAAGTAATGTTACCTCAAGTAACAGCACATAGCTGGATACTCCACCAGACTAGATGATTTTTCGTCCTGGTAACCGGTAAGACCTAGAGACCGCAAAAAGATATACTATAACATAGTTAACTGCTCAATTGGTGTGATGAAAATTAATGTTCTTAACTTCTTTACTAACTAAACCTTTTACAGTTAAAGGAAAACGTTGATGGAATATTCGAATATCTATGTATCTCACATACAGATCAAGTGTTAGACCCAGGAACGGGCCCCTTGATTACTAAGAACTTCGACTGAAGATATATATATATATATATATATACATTCCTCTTCAGTCGAAGTTCTCAGAAATCAATATATATATATGCTCGCGTTTCAAGCTTATTGCTCTCATCAGTGCAGGAGAGTAATAATTTAAGACGGTCGGGAGGCGCGAACCCCGTTCACAAAGTCAGCTTAGAATCTGCAAACAGTCGCCATATCCACTTGGCTAACGAAAACTGGCACGTAATTAAGGGAAGTTTAGATCTATATGTACCTAGAAGCGAGTACAGATAGACTATTAGTCGAGATTTTTCAGCGAACGTATTCTGAACTTTAAAGTAAACAGGTAAAAATACACAGAATTTACACCGGGCTTATAGAATAGATCTCAATAGTAAATAGAGCTATTAAAATTATTACTTTTATTCACACACACATGTATAAAATACCGCTACACTGGCATGTCGATGTTATCCATATGCAAGTGTAGCGGCTTTTTGTACATGTCTTTATGAATAAATATATATATGAATACAGAGATAGAGTGAGCGGGATACGAGAATATACATAATGGTATATGCCCTCTTTTAAAAAAAATATTTAAGATAAATATACAAAAATACAAACACACACATACATGCATATATATATATATATATAAATATATAGATATAATAACATTTCTAAATATATATTAAAGTAGTATTACCTACAGACACCAGTGTTTTAAGCTTATTGGTCTCATCAGTGTAGGAAGTGACACTTTCAGACGATCGGAAGGCGCGAACCCAGTTCATAAAGTAACCTTAAGTTCCGCAAGCTATCGCTCTATCCCAACGGACACCGGGAATTATCTCGTGATTAAGGAGTAATTAAGTTTTATTCGTGCATAGAGAAAGCGGTAAGCCAACAGTAGACAATCGAGAGAGTTCGACGAACGTTTTCGAAACCTTGCTTCAAAGCTAAGTAACAGCCTATTTTAAACATCACGTAGAATGCTCAACTTTAACTTTTTAAAGGGGCTTGATAATAATATTTATAAAAAATATCAAGTTATCATTACTTACAAAGTTAGCATTTCAAGCTTATTGCTGACATAAGTGTAGGAAGTGACAATTTTAAACGGTCGGAGGGTGCGAACCCAGTTCAAAGTGTCAGCCTAGATTCCGCAAGTTATCGCTCTATCCCCACGGCCACCGAGCACTATTACGTCATTTGATTATTATATTATATATAATATATAATTATATAATATATAATTAATCACGCGATCAACTATATATATATATATATATATATATATATATATATATATATATATATATATATATATATATTTATATATATCCCCCATCATCAGAACAAGATTTTAAAAATGTGTCATTTACAAGAGCTAAAAAAGTTGACATGTTCAACCCACCAAAACCAATGTTCATTAAAAGATGAATATGATTCAGTTAAGGTCATCAGACTAACTAGATTTACATTCCTAAAACAGTTAATGTATAGGCCTAATGGTAGCCAGGAAAGACAACAATACACACAGATAAACAGAGTTATATTTTCATATATAACAAACGTCATATATATATATATATATATATATATATATATATATATATATATATATATATATATATATATATATATATATATATAACCTGATAGATATATAGCTATCTTATTTTAAATATATATAGCTATGTATAAAATATACCTGTGTTTATTTGTGTGTATTATGCCTGTTTCTGTGTCTCCTAACTACTCACAATATATATATATATATATATATATATATATATATATATATATATATATATATATATATATATATAATAAAATGTAGTAACCTAAATAACATAATCATCGATGCAATAATTTATTTCAACCATGTGGTATTTTCAAGCATCCAATTTAGATGATTACATTTTTTAGACGAGTTTCAAAAATGGAATCATCTAAATTGGATGCTTGAAAATACCACAAGGTTGAAATAACTTATTGCATCGCTGATTATGTAATTTCGTTTTACTACATTTTATTTTATTCTTGCTCTGTGTATTACATTGAGCTTTCATACCCGGATTTCCTCCTGGAATTATTTCATTATAACACAAGTTTTTCATGGTAAACAACTGATGATCCCTTAAAATAGTGTTAGAAACTAACTAATATAATAACTGTAAAAAATAAATTGACTTACATGAATGATTTTCCACTGGAAGACTTGAGACTATAAGTTTTTTTTTGTTTGTTTTTTTTATTTATTTATTTATTTTTTTTTTTGTTTTTTTTTATATAGTTTTAATGGTTGAGAAACTTCCGAGACTATATATATATATATATATACATTTAAAAAGAATACGCGGAAATCTCTCTAAGGCCCTTTCGACTATCATCTCGTCAGGAGAAAATCGATAGTTTTAATTAATAATAACGTCGAAAGAAAGAGCAAAAAGGGGGAAATTGAGTGTGCCAAAATTAACGTTAGAGCGATTAAAATTCAATTTAATGATTTCGTTAAAAGTCGATTAAAAGACACTACGTTAAAAGAACGATCATGTTGTAATGCATGAGAGAATAGTACATTTAGGGAATTGTTACTTTTTATATGTCTGTTATGTTCACCACGCCTTTTCTTTAGTACCCGTTCAGTTTTACTAACGTATATATGGTTACAATTATTTCATTGGACGACATATATACCTGCATTAGATGTTTTATTTTCGAAAATATATTGTTTTTAATATTAGTTTTATAGTTTGTGTGGTAGGCTCTACTGTCGGGATTTTTAGTTCATTTAGAGTGTTGTAAAATATAGCATTATTGGCGTAAGTTGGTAAAAGGTGTCTGTTTATAAAAAACGTCTCCAGTGTATATGGTTATCGCTTATTGTTTCTAGAAAATATTTGTAGGGATTTTTCTTTTGCATTTAATATGAAATATGTGGGTTATTGAAATGTTTTGAGTGAATTTGTGATATATTCTAATGGCTGTTTTAATTTTTTTATTTTGGTGTGAGTAAAAATTTATGTAGTTATTTTTGTGTATTGTTTTGCGATGGACTTAAAAGGTTGGAGTATTGTGTGATTTTATTATAAGTATGTCCAGAAATGGTATCGAGTTATTTTTTCTGTTTCATAGGTAAACTTTTGACTGTGTTTAATTTGTTTATAAAATTTACTATTTGTGTGTTTTCAAGAAGAAAAATTAAAATGTCGTCAATATATTTAAAATGTTTAGTTTTTGGGGATAATCAAAATTTGAATTAGCCAGATTCTATGAATTCTTAAAATAGGCAGGCTTGCATTCTATTAAGATGATAACCCGCAGGGAGTCCGAAATTTCGCGCGTAGTAATCATTGTTTAATTGAAATAATTTATGCCAGTGAAAAATCGGAATATTTTCATTAGGGTGTTCTGAGGAAACAGTAAGTTTATGTTTATATTTTTAAAGTGTATATGAAGTAAATTTAAACATTTCTTAATGGAAACATAAATATATTACGTCTAATCTGTGTATAGTTTTGTTTGATAAGTCTCCAGAGTCATTTATGTGGGAAGTGCTGATAGTGTCCATTAGTGCGGTTAGAATATTGACTATGGCTCGTACGATCCTGCACGTGATGTTGCTGATGCCAGATATTATTGGGCACATAGGGATGTCCGTTTTGGAAGTTTTAAAAAGTTTTTTGACAAATTTGTTTAACGTTTCAATGCTTTCGTTTATAGTTATTAAGTCTGTGTTGGTGTATCTATTTACGTCTGCTAGTAGTGTGTTATATTACATTCATATGGGCTTCCATACGTGCTCCCGAAGCCGGAAGTCGTCAGGTGACGCGTATTAAAACTGGCCATATCTGCCACCTTTTTGTATTCCTTTTTTAGTTGAATAAAGCTTGGCTTCCAAGTAACACGTGTTTTTTATTACATGGTGTGGATATTTTCTTTAAATGTGTGCTTTTGTCCATAATTACTGCATGCTTATCTGCTGGTGATATGATATGATATATATATATATATATATATATTTGCATATGGCTATTTATCAATCGAATATGCACCTTTTAAACTGAAAAAAATAAAATAAATATGATAAACATAATATATCATGAACACAACATAACAACAAACAATAAGGGTTTCCTTTTAATCGTCGTAGCAAAAGAAAGAGAAAAAATAATACAGAAATTAAATGAATATTGGATGCATTTTTATTTTTCAGCCTGAATGTGGCGAATTATACACTGATGAAGTCTCTGTTGTGAATATTTGTTAACTTTTCTATACCATAAACATTTTTATTTTTGAAATAAGCAAAAATAATTGTATGTTAAAGTTTTTTGGGGGTGAAATCTGAGATAGTTTTTGAAAAAAATATCATTATATAATGTTAAACAAGGGGCTCTAGTCGTATTATACACTATTGAGCTACTACATAAACATTTGTGTCAACTTAAAGTAAATATAAATTTATATATATATATATATATATATATATATATATTTATAGAGTTATGTATGTGTATATGTTTATATATTTATATAAGGATCTACTCCTAAACAAAACTGATCATTATGAATTTGGAACAGAAGGATAGGCGTACAAGGTCGTAATTTTGGCTATAATTAGTTTAATTTAGTTTCATGCAAAGGAGTTGAAAAAGAGGGGCAAGCCCTTCGTGAAAATTTAGGTACCTTCTAATTTTGTTTAAATTGGAACAATAAGTGTTCCCCACATTTCAGTTGCTTTTAGTATTTTAAAGGTGGCTTTAAGGGATATTTTATGAGCACAACCTTAGATTCAAAAATTCAAATATTTAAGATTTTCATTGAATTTGATCAAGTCATTAAACACCAAAAACGTTTCTTTAGACCCTTTAAGCTTAACATTTTAGACATTTTCTAGAATCAAAATCAAGTAATTAATTTTGATCAAAATCGGAATATGATTGTATAATGATTATATGCATAAGGTTTAGCATCTTCTTATATTTATTTTGATCTCCATAAGGTGACGTAAGACGACTTCTACGCGTAAGGGGCCCAAATGTGGACTATATTTAGTTGAATTTAGTTTCGTGCAAAAGAGGCATTTTAGATAAAGTGTCTGAAACCTTTCATGAAAATTCAGATATCTCCGACTTTTCTGAACTTTTAACCATATGTATCAGCTATCAATTATAATATAACACCTTATTAAATAAATCCCGGGTCTGATATATAGATATCGCCTCTAATATAACATGAATATGAGTTTTATAAATGACACGTGTCAAAACCTGAACCTACTTTGACTATTAGTTTACAAATTACAATTAATTACATGAAGCTACTGTAGCAGATTTTTAAAACAATGAAAAAAAATCTGAATTTCGTTTGTTGATAAAGCATTGATTTCTGATGAAAAACATACTGTTCAAGCAAAGCAAGGTGTTGATAAGTTTTACACGGACACTGCTCAGTCGGAAACAACGGTGAAAAGTGGTATACTGAATTTAAACGCGGTCGTACAAACATACATTTTGCTGAACACTCAGGTCGCCTAAATTAGGTAATTATTCCGAAAAACATAAAAAAAAATTAACAAACTTATTTTGTCCGATCGTAAATTGAAGTTGCATGATATATAGGATCTGGAGATACCAAACAAACAGTTGATTCACCATTTGGCACGAACAATTGTCAATGAGAAATCTGTGTTGAAAGTGGATACTGCATTTGCAGCCGATAACAAAATAACAACCCTTCGACGATTCAAGCTGTTGTTTGCAACTGTTTCAAGGCAACAATATGGACTTTTTACGTCAATATGTGACAATGGATGTAAAATGGATCAACCATTGCACCCGGAGTTAAAGCAAGCATAAACTGAGTGGACAGCAACAAGTAAAAGCTGTCAAAAGCGACCAAAGATGCAAACATCAGCCAGTAAGGTTTTTGACCTTCGTATTTTGGGATGCGCAAAGTATTTTGTTCATTGATTACATTGGGACTGGAAGAACCATCAATTGCGAATATTATATAGTATTCTAGGTGCGTTTGAAGTAAGAAATCGCAAAAATATGGCCATAAATTAAAAATAAAAAGTACACTTTTACCAAGACAATGCACGGTGTCACAAGTCCATCGCAACGATTGCAAAACTATATGAATTGCGCCTCGAATTGCTCCCGCACCCACCATATTCTCTAGATTTGTCCCCAGCGACTACTGACTGTGTGCAGAATTCAAGAGAATGTTCCAGTGTAAGTCATTTGGCGACAATGAAGAAGTGATATCGGAAACTGAGGCGTATCTTGAGGCCAAATGCAATTCCTTGTACAGAAAATGCATCAAATTGTTAGAGAAGCATTGCGATGAATGTATCAACTTAAAAGGAGACTATATAAACGAAACACATGTTGTGGTTTTATTAGTAAGGCCCAGGACTTATTTAGTGATGTGTTATTCTCTAAATTTCAAATTTTAACAGATTGTTAGCAGCATAATATGGACACACTCTCATATTTGAAAATACAATATTTCCAATTTGCATGAAAATAGATCGATAGTTATTGGACACTAATTAAGCAAGATTCTCCAGATTTCACTGTCTTCTTAGAACGCATTAATCTTAAGTTCTACAATTTTTATATTACATCGATTTTGATTAAAATTGGAATAATAATTCTAGACATAAGGCACATATATATTGATTTTAATCTTCATAAGGAGACATAAACGTAGTGCGAAATTCATTTTGTTATTGACTAGCACAATACCTGCTCTGGAGCAGATATTCTACTAGTGTATATTTAATCATAAGCGTAGAATTTCCAATTGTTACATAAATGCGTTCGTGTTACTATTATTGATTTCTTCGGGTCACTTCCTACCTGAAGACAGCGCGGATACAAACACGATTTCATTTGTGAAGCCATTAAGAATTTTGTTTATTGTTATATGACTTTACTTTTTATTGAGCATTTTTTAAATACATACTTGAAAGTAAACCTAAAATATATTCTATACATTATGTATATGCATAAATAGCTATTAATTTGGGTAAAACTAAAGGCATAACCACGTTGACACACCGGTTCTCGTTAGATCACAGAAGTTAAGCAACGTTGAGCCTGATCAGTACAAGATGGGTAATACCAGGCGCCGTTTCTAGGAACACCTCGACACCACCCTGTAGGAACTACAAACACCTAATGTCGTCATCTACTCTAACCAGGATATTTATGCAACTGGGAACCACTTGTGAATTTGATATTCCCATGGAAGCCGGTTCAACCCGCTAAGGATGATGCCGATTTGCTTAGTTTAAGCTAACAGAGGTAATTCTGTATAAATTCAAATATCAGCTTGATTTTCCCAAGAGTTGTAGATAAGTTAGGTACCAACATATATAGTGCAAACGAGAGTTTGATTTTATTCTATAAAATATGTCTTGTGTTAGCATAGTAAATTTTGCATTTAGACATGTATATGTAATTTGTAGTTGCAAAATATGTTGTTTATGAATCTATGTGTATCTATCAGTTTGCCAGACGATATTATACAGGGAACAAGCAATGTTGCATAGTGTTTAATTACTCGTACCTTTTTCCTCTTCGTCGTGGAGGGGCGTCGTCTTGATGTCGTCTAGTGGTTGAGTTCTTTCCTCGCTGCTTCTGTACTGCCATGAACATCGCCGTCCGTTGTGTCTACAACAAATCCTTTGTAATACGATTCAGAAGGCGAACATTCTTTTAATATTTGATGAGTTTTATTCAGGCGTCAGTTTTCTGTCACTCTTGGAGATGTTTCATTAACGTTGAGGGAGAGATACAAATTACTACTTTATCGTAACTAATTCCTAGCTATAGTCCTTAACCAAGTTTTTTTAGGGAAATAAATTCCCCTGTCCATTTAGAGACTACATGGAGTAATACGTCTGCTCAGCTTGATTTAAAAAACCAGACTGACGAAACTCCGTTTCCAACACAAAAGCCCGTGACGTCACAGAACCTTTATGCGCAGGTACACCTTGACCCTTGACCTTAGGTCTCGTCAACGTGGTGACCCTGTCAACGCTTGTGAGCTCCGACTGTGAGAACAGCCCTATTTTA
This sequence comes from Sepiola atlantica, assembly GCA_963556195.1. Taxonomy (NCBI): domain Eukaryota; kingdom Metazoa; phylum Mollusca; class Cephalopoda; order Sepiida; family Sepiolidae; genus Sepiola; species Sepiola atlantica. The sequence continues at coordinate 62,001,135 of OY744516.1, read as the reverse complement.
CACTCGCTTGTACGGGTTAACGCGCACTAAATCGCGCAGCCCAACCAAACATTCCTCTACACATACGCAAACTCAACATGCGTCCGGCCTCCCAGGGCCATTGCCTAATATTCCTCCCTCCCAATACAAAAAAAAACAATCCTGAGATTTTATTTTTACACACTCCTCTGCAGGGTCTGGTCAGAACCAAGGATTTGCACGGCTGGACACCTCCGTTCCATCCTCTTGACCCGGCTGCCTCCAAGCGGTACTATGACATTTCCTGAGATGTAAGGAAATTCCCCTTACGATTGATATCGGCTCAATGGCCATCGCTGTCATAATCGATAATAGCCCACGCTGGGTGTTCCCCTTACGCAAGGCTGCTTGACCATTTGACCCCACGGTATCTGCACACGATACCTAGTCACACAATTCACCACACACATCCATTAATATCTAACAGAATACAGGGCAAAACAGAAAACTCCCATTTTAAAATTCATATATTCTCTTTCTGGTCAGCCATATAATTTCTCTGTAAGATATGTCTTATCATACCATTCGACCGCGTCTGTTTTTCAACACGAACCCCAGAGCGACCCCTTAGCTTCCTACCCTAGATGATCCGCCCAATTTCCTCTGAGCTGGCTACACTGCACTTTGTCTATTCCTTTCAAGGGGGGTTACCATAACTTCAGGGCCGGCGATTCACCTTTCTCATATCCTTCTTCTAAGGAGCCCAATTCATTCCACATTGATCCCACCCAATTTTCTTAACTAACTCCGACATGTTAATCGCACTGACGCCATGTTAATATGCCCCAGGTAGAAAACAAGTTCACTCACACCAACCTAATTTCACAATCATCCAGATCCGTTACGCCGCTGCGGTGCTGTCGTGGGCTCCACCGACCCATTAAACAACAATGACGACTCTGTCATCAGCCTTTCCGTATGTAGAGGGATCTTCATCAACCGTCCAATTTTCTCCCCGCAAACAAGCTTTGCTTCATACCGGCTGACAGAATACACCTCGTTAGCTGCAGACAGCTGCTCCATACTATGGAACATCACGAGAATTCACCAATGTGATCCATCGTCCGGGTCTCCGCAATCAACCTCTGAGCACTCCCCTTCTCCGAGAAAAAAAAAACTAAGCACACCCAGCATCGGATCTGCTATCCAATTTTTTTCTTTCTATTTTTCTGATTTGAATAACCGTGCCGACCATCAAATAATTTTAATAGTTACTGTTTTTTTCTTTATATACTACTATTTTAATACAAGGATGGGTAAAAAAAACAACAAAAAAAGCAATGTTTCCGACTAAACCGAAAAACAAGGAAAATTAATCCAATGAGTCTCTCTCTTCGATACGATACACAAAATACATTTAAATTAAAAAAAATCTAGACAACAAAATTGAGCAAAACATCACCATCGCCGACAACATAAAACAATGCTAGAAATCCTCGCCTCACTCCCCTACAGAATGCATATTTTAAACATGGATAGAACGTGTGTGTGTGTATGTGTGTATGTGTGTATGTGTGTACTTATGAAAATTCGTCACTGTCTTTTTTTGTCTTTCTTTTTTTCTACAAAAGTCAATGCATGCGTGTGTGCAATAGTACATTGTTTTTGTTTTTTATTACCTTTATTACTAAGTTTATGTGTGCGTGTGTCATTGTTTCCTTTTTTGTATGTGTTCTAACAAGAATTAATACTTTTTCTTTTTTCAACTATTTGAATTTGTGTGTACGTTTGTTACGTTTTCTTTTTCTTTCATTTTTATCTCAGTAAACAGCTTTTCATGTAATTATTTAAAAATCGTCCTATTACATCTGTTTTATCTTCACTTAATACATGCGTGTATTTTTTTCAAAATTAATACATGTGTGTGTGTGTGATTATAAATGTTCTTTCTTTTTTCTTCTATTACTGTCTCTTTCTTAAATGTTCTTTCTTTTAGTAATTTAATCTGAAAGTACTTACATATTACGTTGTTCTGCCTTGGTCCAGATCTTCCCATTATCTATTTCTGTTTGTTTTACGTTTTCTTTGTTTTTTCTCTTCTTCGCTGTCATATTTATATTATTCTTTTCTTATTTTCTTCGTCCTTTCTGCACCCATGGTAACCTCGGGTCTTCTCGAATGTTCATGCTTAAACAACTCGTATTTTTAAGACCAAAAAGGAATATGTTACATACCTTTTAATTACTCGTACCTTTTCTTCTTCGTCGTGGAGCAGTGTCGTCCCGATGTTGTCTAGTGGTGAGTTCTTTCCTCGCTTCTGTACTGCCGTGAACAACGCCGTCCGCTGTGTCTGCAACAAAAACATTCATACCACGATTCAGGAGGCAAACAATCTTTTAAATTTTGATTAGTTTTATTCAGGCGTCAGTTTTCTGTCGCTCTTGGAGATGTTTCACTAACGTTGAGGGAGAGATAAAATTACTACTCTATCGTAGTTAATTCCTAGCTATAGTCCTTAGCCATTCGAGGAGGTGGGAAAAAGGAATTTCATAACGCCTGTAAGTTTGTTTAAGGAAATAAATTCCCCTGTCCATTTGCAGACTACATGGAGTAATACGTCTGTTCAGCTTGCTTCCCAACACTAAACTGACGAAACTATGTTTCCCACACAAAAGCCCGTGACGTCACAGAACTCTTATGCGCAGGTACACCTTGACCTTGACCTTAGGTCTCGTCAACGTGGTGACCCTGTCAACGCTTGTGAGCTCTGACTGTGAGAACAACCCTATGTTACACTCGGTTGTACGGGTTAATGCGCACTAAATCGCGCAAGCCAAACCAAACGATCCCCCACACATACGTCCACTCAACATGCGTCCAGCCTCACAAGGCCATTATCCAAAAGCAGCTGCTAAGTTAGATTATTAGAAGTGTTTAGTAACCAGGACAACGATTTGTTATAAGTGCCTTCACTTATAAAAGTTGTGGAAAGATATTACGCACATAACACGATATTACTTTATTTGTTTTTACTGCCCCCCCCCTCTTAATATAGTCGAAAGACGGTGAACTGTTGGAAAAATTTATGAAATATTCTATGAATTACTTATGGTTTAAATTTCATTAAAATCGCATGCATATATATATATATATATATATATATATATATATATATATATATATATGTATATATATATATATATGCCCCACCTCTAAGTGACTCACGAGGACAAAACCCTATTAACACTTCATATATATATATATATATATATATATATATATATATATATATATATATATATATATGTTTGAAGCTTTAATAGGAATCTGTCTTCGTGAGTCCCTGAAAGGTGGGGACACATATATATTCGGCGTATAGGGAGTAACGTAAAACAGTAAATACTACTTCGATTGTGTTCCCCGGATAATTCTATAGATGTGATCTAAATTTCATAAAAATAGTATATATTTTAGGTTTTAAAGGAGGTTTAGCGCCTATAGCTCGTTTAGCTTAGGAGGACACTTAGAGATTCAGGACCACTTCTATTGACTTCTCAGAATATTTTATACATATGATTTCATGAAAATAGGATGTATTTGAAGTTTTAAGCCGACTATGTCCTCATAGCCGTCTTACCCGTTCACTTACAGATTCAGGAGAACTTCCATTGTAAATTTTACATGAGAATACAGTTTCAGATATTATGTAGTTTCTCTAACCTTTCTTTCGATAGAGAACACACACATACACACTGACATTGCATTTTATATATAATAGAAGATAGAGGTAATGCGTTCTGGAATAAATTGGCGTCGAAACAATTGTAAATAGACTTCAGCTATGAATTTACTGTGGAATTCGCTAAACAACTATCTTTAAAATATACCAATATACTATAATAATACCCGTTCCATGGCGGGTAAACTTAATTCCCCGAACAAAATAGTTTTGCACCAATTTTATGTCTCCGTACGGAGATTATCATCACGATATAATTATACTTAACCTTATGTCTAGAATCCTTATTTTAATTAATGACTATAGATTAAATTTAATGCAAATCTGAAATATTTGAATTTTCAAATGATTTGTTATGCCTATATTATGCACACCAAAAACCCATTAAAATACCCCAAAAAGCTGACATTTCAGGAATATTTAATAATTGATGTCTAGTAACTACTGTTAAAATTTAACAAAATCAGAGATATTCGAATTATCATGCACAACACTAAATTAAAATAAATATTGCCTAGCAGATGTGTTGCAAAATTCATAATGATTGGTTTATAAGTTTAGGAGTGAATATCCTGTAATTACAAATATATAACTTAACTTTATATATATACCTTACTTTATACATATACCTAACTTTAGATATAGTATGGCAATTAATAATTCATCCATGTAACATTCAGAATGCTATTCTTTATTAATCTCTGATTAGAAGTCTTTCATTTATTTCTATTTATTTGGTTTTTAACTTTCGTATAAAAAAAGTAATAAAAAAGTAATGAAGCAGAATCTAGTTTCATTTATAATTTTACTTCTGGAATAAATTGGCTTCGAAACAATTGTAAAATGATTTTAGCTCTGAATTTCTTTTGAAATTTCTTATACTTGTAATATATGAATATTCAAAATAACATACTGAATTAAACTGAGCCCGTTGAAGATATGGACTGTGAAACATGTTTGGTTAAAATCTGATTACACTCAGAAATACAACAAAGGTTAGCAAACATATTTTTCCTTTTTCTTCTTGAAGGAAATTACCAAAAAGCGCGCGAAAAAATACGGCCACAAACAAGACTATATTTTTAAAAATTAATCTTTTATTTAATCTGAAAATTCATCAATTGTGATATAGCTGTTAATCAATCCTTCTTGCATAACAAAAAATAATAAGACAGAAGGCCAGAGAATACAACGGCCCACATTAGAGGGTAACTTAAACGAAGATGAAGACAACAATCACTGATATGTAAATAATGTTATAATGATACTTTTTTCTTTCAAAATTATATTTTTTTCTAGTTTAACATTCTCTCGGTCCTTACGAGGAGCACAAAAGCACATATATACTAGTACGTTCGGATTTAAAGAATTTTTCGCTTCCGGAGAATCTCTATATAGAATTATCAGTCGAGTATACGTCCTCGACAATCAGGCCAACAGAGTATGTACCGTTGTAGCATCTTCTGGCCCTACCATGCCGGGATGAGGTATTTGTTCAGGGTGGTCCTAGGGGTTCCATCCTCCACGGCTTTACATTTTCTCTTTGAAAAAGAGTTGTTTTATGGCCAATTGCCTGAGGCACCCTTACCAGCGAATGTCGATGGGGCTGCTCAGGCATTTTTTTCGAAGTCAGAGTGCGCTACATTTTTTGTGCTGAACTACAATACCAACTTTCCGGCCTTGTGCCACATCTTCCCGCAGTGATAGGGAGGTAAATAACGTCTCCGTTTCCGGCAATTAATTGTTGATGTATTCGATATAGACCCATGAAGTGACTTCCCCGACATCACAATTACGCCATATTGACAACGCTCTCGTTTTTAATTATGTGTTCACAATTATGTGCCATGATTATATCAAAGTACTAATTTCACGGTTGAATGGCATCGAATTGTGACGAGCAATCAGTCGTGCAGCTGGTTATTATTGTTGAGTCTCAAAACAGCCGTACGCACCTTTCAAGACTCATACATGCAACCGCTTTGAATGTTCGAGGTAAGCCTGAAATTATCAATAAATACGAGACCATATCTGATTGAAAACATCGATTAATCGGTTATTATTTGTTCATCAAACTTTAACAATGTTGTTCCTCGTACAGTGAAAGATTAAGACTACCGTATAACATAAGCTGAAACGTGGGTCGTCAAATTTCGTTTCGTTTTTTCTAAAAGAAAAATATTCCTGCTTTGAATATTATTAATATAGATATATTTTCCAATAAGAAAGATTATTAATATGAAGACATTTTTCCAATAAGGAAGATTATTAATATAATGACACTAGATACTAGATAATATAAGGGATTAGAACATTCGACTTCCGCAAGAGAGTGAAGTGAAACCATATATTATTTGGATTATTCGAACTACTGTTCTCATATTGTATGTTATTCTCACAACGTTTCGACCGATGTTACCTCCAACCTTCAGATGCATCTTGTTGAACTCGGGAATCTTTATGTCGAACTCGGGAATATGTACAGAATTTTGAACCTCTTTATTTATCCACAATTAAATTTAAATGTAATGTCAACAAATATCTTGCTGTACAACTCCTTACTTAGGATACCTTCTTATATATCTGACCTCTATTTAAGAGTAGCCCATAACGTCTCAGTGTCAATATGCATTGTTTGGATTGAACCAAAGTATTAACAAAAATCATATGACTGCCTCAATCAGTAAAAATGTTCACAGCAAGAAAATACAAAAATACAGAAAGATATGCGTGTCAAACCATACATCTAGCTACGCTTAACCAGAAATACAAGTATCCCGTTGCCAACTCCCTACTCAGGATGCCAACTGGATGCTAATCCATAGTAGATCCTTACGTCTCAGTGGCAGTCCCCTTGTTTAGTGGAAATATAAGTAAAAACAAATACATTCACTTTGAGACCCACGACCATATCAAAATTCATTTCTATATATTTCTAATTGGATATTTCTGACCGAGCGTATGTTTTCTATGTTCTATAACACACTGTTAGTTGATTCAAACATCTATTGTTTACACTTAGAGCATATACAAGCTGTCACTCTATCTCTTTTAAGCCACTAGCCTTTAGGTTAAGCTAAACATCACAAAATTAATATATTCAATTTAATAATCATTCAAAACAGCAAAAACATAGACATCTTATTGCTCTCGGAGATCACTACACCAAATGTCATTTCGTGTTTAGTTCAATAAGTTCCCTCGACATCAAATCAATTGCAACAAATATCGGCCATTTCGGTAGTTTAGAATCCACAGTTAATATTTGCTTATAGTGGACTCGTTTATGCCTTTATACAATCTTATTTGATAAGTTGTCATGTCATGTTGATCTGTACATGTAGCCTCACTTTGCATTGAACTATTGTTATGATAGTATTTGGTTTGTTTGCTAAGAAGCCATTCTATAAATAGATATGGTTGGACTCTTTTTAATATATTTGCTTTGAGAGCATTCAGGAATTTGATAGATTGGCGTGCTCAGAGTTTGGAGCGATTTCTCACATAAGCGAAGAGAGACGGACGTTAAAGTGTAGTCTTAAAATAACTAGTAGTGAGCTAATCTCTCTCTATCTTACTCTGTGTCGCTCTGTCTGAAGTCTTATATATTTTTCTACTACTATCGCATTTTCACTGGATTCGGTTGCATACATTGACTACTACTTTTTTTACTTCATAAACAGTCGACAAAAAGATTAAAACTTTAATGGCGATGATCTTTGGGCCAATTCTTGTGTGAAGCAAATAGGATAACCTTTTCCCTTTACATATCTGTGAATTAATTTCAAATTTCTATATCTAAAAAACACAAATCAAAATGAATAACTGAGACTCATTCATGTAAATATTTATCCAGTGGTTTTCTGAGAAATTTAAAAAATAAATTTAGTGCATATTTTTTCTTCTCAACCCATAAAAGATCGGTTGAAATCAAACTGATTGTAACTATAACCGCGCGATTAAGGTTAATCCTTTTTCAACAATAGGTCCAGTACGTTCTGTCAAGCTCCAGCTGTTCTTGCATGGCTACAGAGTTGCATGATCGCAGAGTTGCATCCCTGTGCATGTTTTACAAGTAATTACACGGAATGTGCTCTGATATAACTTACTGCATTGGTACCCTTTCAACAAAAATTGCTCTAACCCACACGACTAGCAGCAAAATCACACCCCTTCACTGTAGAGGTACGTAGATGCCGGAAAAGTGCTACTCCAATAGCTTCCTTTCTTGGGACCGCTTGTCATTAAACCCCCGCCCATGTTCAGTGTTTCTCCGACCGTTCCAACATATAGGAATTTAAATCTATTGAGCACAATCCTTTTGCTGCCCAACTCCCCACCAAGGTTGCCTCTATAACAGTTTATATTAGCAACATGCTTTGTTAAAAGTCAACACAAGTAATAAAAACAAAAACATAAAAAATAAACACAACAAAAAACAATGCAAGTGCATCCACTTGGACGTAATAGATTTGACTGGATTTGAAACCTACATAGTCGATTTCGAATACAGCGTCGGTGCTAACTTCTATAGATAACTGGGATATCGATGACTACACCAGAATAGACCTTGCAAAACAATTGATAATCGATCTGTCGCAGAGGGAAGTAAGGCCATCGGCAAAAGGTTATATCATAATATAGAATTTCCTATGAAAAGAAACCATAAAATAACACCAATAAATCAGATTTTGATAAACTACTGTAGACACGGAAATCAAATATTTATTTTGACTTGCAGTTGCAAACGCATAGGATCATGATACTATGTGCACATGGAAAGGCATGTATGCATACATCCACCAAAATAATGTATATATATATATATATATATGTTATTTCATGTGTGCACATAAAATGCTATAAACAGATATAATATTTTATGTATCCATTTTAAGTATTTACTTCAACAGTGCTTAATACGTGACTAGAGCTAAGTAGTAAGTTTCGTAAATATATTTATGGCAATTAAGCTACACTGAGGCTTACGCGTTTCATCCCTGTAGGGAATTCTCATACTAAAATGCATGGAGTTTTTGTTGCAGGGTTTTATTTATATATATACACATGGTGTTTAGTCTAGCTAGTTAACTATTCATATTCTTTGTTATTAGTCCCCGCGGGTTAATGGCTCCATAGTTTGTTGAATTTTTCATTGATTAACTAGTGAATTAAAATAAATGCATATATATATATATATATATATATATATATATATATATATATATATATATATATATATATATATATATATATGTATGTATATATATATATATATATATATATATATATATATGTAAACGTGATATGCACTGTAAGTATACATTTATATGTATATAATGTTTTAGTGCGAATACCATTTTACATTGGAACATGTATGCATATATATATATATATATATATATATATATATATATATAACTTATCATCTGTAGGTTGTGGGAATTTTATTTCTGCTTACACAAAGACGTACGTCGCATATTAATCATTATGGCTTCTAAAATTAGTAATGATCAGTTAATTAGTTTATGAGTAAATCCTGTACACACAAATATATAAACGTACACATACACATAACTTATATATATATATATATATATATATATATATATATATATATATATATATATATATATATATATATATATATATATATATAAATACCGTTTCTTCGTTTTCTATCGGATTTTGGTTGTTACTAGTACGCTGATTGGATATTTGACCAATTTTGAAATTGTTTATGCGAACTCCTCAAACCAGTTTGACCAATTAGAGCGAGACCAGTTATTTACTTGAATCCCAAATCGCGAGGCAGACATTTTCTATCGATGTAATTTAATTTTGCATTGGAAAATTGCATCTAATGAAAAGCAAACTGTTTCCTTGTCAACATCGTTTCGTGTAATCAAGACGTTACATAGGATAAAAGTAGAATTGATACTGTTAAAAATTAAAGTGATGGCTGATTTTATGAATCAATAAGTATAACGATTGATTCAGTGTCTAGACATGGAAATTAGTAATTGAGATTGGAAAGCATACACAGAACGATAAATAGTATCCCCAAGCCAACACAGTAGATCCACACTACACTCAATTAGAACAGCATTAAAACATGATATATATATATATATATATATATATATATATATATAAATACTGATATATATATATATATATATATATATATATAATTACTGTTTCGTACATATATATTGTACATATATTTTCAGTATTTACTTTAATAGTGCGTAGAGCTTATTATTAGTAGTAGTAATATGAAAATATATCTATGTAAATAAGCTACACAGGGGCGTCTATGGTTCATTCCCACAGGAAATCATCAGGCTTAATAATAACTAATGGTTTCATTATATTTACTGTTATAAAGGTGATTCCTTACTTGTATGCAGGAGATCACCATGCCTCTGCCAAGCTTGCGCATCTGTGTTTTCCACAAATGAAAACGCTTTATTTCATTTAGCCTATATATATATATATATATATATATATATATATATATATATATATATATATATATATATATATAGGGTGGGGAAACAAAGTTTACAATGATCTTTAAGTTGCTGCTTCTCAGCAGGCGTAAAGTCTATTTCTTTAACCTAGCATATACTCATGTCATAATTATATTTAACGTTTGCTTATATGAGTATTGATTTACTCCTATCCAGGACTTAGGCACAAGGCCAGTTTTATCTTACTCCCACAAGTAAGATGTGACCCAAGGTCGGGTCGGGAAAGTGGGGTTTGAAAAGCCAGCGCCCGAGAGGTGATCACTCTGGCCATTAAAAATTGCCTGGGCAGCCCCGTCGGCATTCCCCGGTAGAGGCGCCCCAGACAGTAAGCAATAAGCATACTCCTCCCCAAAGAGAGGAGGCGAAGACCCATAGACCGCCGTAAATCAAGCCCCGAAGGTCAAGATAATACCAGTCTATGGGGTGCAGTATCCATCGGAACAGATACTATACCTTGATCTTAGCCAAAAGGCCAAGGACCAAGAAAGCAAATCTCAAATAGTATGTTATATTCTGAATGCACTCCTCACATCAAAAACATTTCAATAATATTTGGAATGTCCATAAAGTCTGTTTATTATGTAAATATTAAAATGCCTATGGGCAAAACTATTACGAGGAAGTCTGGAAGTGATGGAATCAATAACAAACCTACTAAAGCTTTGATTAAAGCTCTCAAATTCAAATTTCAAAAGGATCCAACCAATTTCATGAGAAAAATTGCAATTGCACTTGATGTAGACAACACGACCATTAGACATGCAGTAAAGTATAATCTGTAGTTACAATATTACACAAGAACACCAAAGCACTTGTTGACAACAACTATGAAGGAAAAGAGATTCGAAAGGTGCAATAAAATTATTGCATGATTAAAGAAAAATTCCTTTATTGTAGCAATCTTTTCAGATGAAAATATCTTCACTGTCGACGCTGTTCTTAACCGCAAAAATGACAGATTTATCGCAAAATCCACAGCTGATGTTAAGGAGCTGTTCAGAATATAATATTCCGCTCAAGTTATGGCTTTTTGGTGTTGTGGATTCCGATGGACAATAAATGCTTATACAATTCTACAAAGCTGATAAAACTACACATGTTAATACTAACTACAAGAATCTGAGATGTCAGGTATTGTCATGGATTAAATCAAACTAGTAATTATGTATAGACACCACAAAAATAGAAAAATATACTGTTTTCAATTCTGATCTCCCAAACAATGTACTCGGCACTGGAACTTTGTTACGTCGTATACTTTTCTCCGATAACACCGTATTCAATTCAACAACATGTAAGCCACTAGATATTTATCACGTAGTAGACCGTTCTTCAACAACACTGTTTTCAATACGTATTTCGTAAAAACGTGTTCGCCACTGGAAATTTGTTAGATATTATACTTTTTTCCGGTGATATCAATGAAACAACATGTTTGCTACTAGATGTGTATGACGTAGTAGACCATTTTCAAACAACAGCGTTTTAAAATACTGATCTCGGAAACGACGTGCCCAACACTGGAACTTCGTTGTAAGGTATGCTTTTTTCCAATAAAACCGTTTTCAATATCGCTGAATGATCTATCGTTAAAAGATCCTAGTCCCTCGAGTACTAAAACGCTTTTTCCGGCTATTATTAAGCTCGTATTTTATAAATGGCAAAGTACCCCGGTCACGCATGGTCTATACATATGGTCTATATGCATGTTCTCGTTTCAGCGTGCACTTGTTCTTTCTCACATCGGAGTTCTACACGCTAAGCGAAGGTGAGCTCTTTTATGGCAGCGATAAGGTAAGGCAAGACTATTTTAATACATCGGTCCAGGTTGTGGCTCATCAAGTCCGCCACACAAATACAACGAATAAGGAAATACTTTTATTTTTATAACAATTTTCTATTTGTTTATTCGTTAACGACAAACTGACTATATTACACTTACACCTTTCCCCAGCTGTCTCTGACTTTCTCCCTCTATTTACTCTATATTAATTAAACATCTCCCTCTTTCTTCCACTTTACCTGATCGTAACGTCAATACCTATTACAGTATAGTCGCTAATGATAGTCTAAATAAAAATGCTAGCAAACAGCGAATAAGTAATATCCTTATGAAACTAGTATATACATGTATATTTATGTAAGTCGCTTCAGACAAAGTATATAGTCAATTAATGTAAGTCGTTAAACTAACAAAGGTAATTAACGCAAAGGTAGGAGATGCGTATTGACCGGAGTCTTGAAAATATCAATGCTGTAGGTTGGGGGAAAACAGTCAGCATGAAAGAGAGTTTTACAAGACTATAGGTTTTGGAAAGAAGCGAGTGGAATAGAAATATGTATTGCAAGGAGGTATCTGAACAGCGACTTCTTGAAGATCACTAGAGCTGGAACAAAGGAAGCAGAAAATAAATCAGACAATTCTATATTTGTTTATTCATTACTGGTAATTTTGCTATATCACATATTCGTTTTTATTTATATTTGTTTCTTTCTCTCTCTGATTTTCTATGACTGCGTTTGCCTTTCTCTTTTTCCTTATGTCTCTGTTATCTCTTTACTAGTGCTTAAAGTAGCGACGAAGTTGTTAATGATAAACGAAACAACTACTCTAACAAATACAACGGATAAAAAAGTACCTTTATTTTAAGAACAATTTGGGGTTCTTTTTAGGATAAGTTATCCAAGAAAATTTCAGTACTTATGTTATCATTTCCGAGTTTCATCGGATACTTCCGAGACTGGCGAATGTTAACGAACTCAAACGAACAAACCGAATTTATTATTAGGCTTTTTCTGCGAATAAGTTATTGTTACATTTTATCTTGTATTTAAGTGCATTCTGTAATGTTGTTATGGTACTTCTACACAATACGCACCAAACTGTTTTTATACCCGAACCCTAAACTAATCCTAACCAAACCCTTAACTAACCCTAACCTAACTGAAACCTAACCCTTTTAGTAAAGGTAAATGAAAAGGTATCCAAAAATGGCAAATGCAACGATGCAAAATTGTATTAAAAAATTATGTAAAAGTTGTAATGTGATTTTTTTTATTTGATTGAAAAATAGTCGTCTGCCAAGTAACACACCTTTTAGGTAAAAGTCGAGCTTGAGTTGACTAAACGTTCGCAGTCGGAACTAGTTACGACGGCAAACCTTTGAAGCCCCATTCCTAAAAAGCACACAATTTTGTATTTGTTTACTTCTTATGAACAAAAGGGTTACATCAACTTTTCACCTTCCTTTATTTTATTTACCTTTCCCCTTTTCTCTTCGACTCTTTACTCAATATTAATTGAACAGGCCTTGCAACCTAGTCGTTAATAACATACAAAACACTTTACTTCTCCTGCAGCGAATAAAACCAGGGAAAACTGTAGTCTATAACGCTTCAGCCTTTCTCTGTCTTTATTTCTCTCTCTATTTGTTTCCCCCTCTCGTTTTTCTCTCTCTCTGCATACGAATTCTGTTATAATCGGCCAGACTCGTAATTATCACAACAGGCGCATATGCGATAAACTGAATCAAATAAATCGACAAGTGTCTCGGCCATTTTGGAAACGTTTTCGACAAAACTCATAGGCTCAAAATCGTTGTGCATTTTTTTTACTGCTTCGACGCCATCTTGTTTAATATCGATCCTATTTCCGTTTTTCCGCTTGTTATATTTTCACTTTAATTTCTCTGTTTTGGATATTTGTTTTCATCATTTTCTGTCGGAATAATTTGTTAAATCTGTTTGGAGATGATAAATTGGCGATAAACACTCAATCCTTAATTGATCAAGATCAATTATCAGCAATTTACACACGATTCCTTATCCATTGACTAATCAGCATCATTATCATATATATATATATATATATATATATATATATATATATATATATATATATATATATATATATATATATATGATAAAAATGGAAATAATATTCCAACGTAATCAGAAATACAGAGAAGAAAACCACAAATATTATTTATGTATTCATCGACTTTTGGTCTTTATTTCAAGACTTCCTCATGAAGATTGGTCTTAAACAATAACACACCACTACAAATATTTGAAACAGTAGCAATAAATATGAGGCCATATCCCCCTTAAAAATTTAAATATACCCTATGTTTAATGAAATTTACATCATATATATAACATTCCTCGGGGATACAGTGTAGGTGGTTCAGAATCTCTACGATACTCTCTATATACCGAATATCTACGTGACCCTACTTCTAAGTGACCCAAGTGGTACAGAACTTCATTAAAACTTCAAATACGTATATATATATATATATATATATATATGTGTGTGTGTGTGTGTGTGTATATATATATATATATATATATATATATATATATATATATATATATATATGCACAAATGATTAACTGATGACGTCAATTTAATTCTGTCAGACAATACTCTTTCATTCAGTAGTATTGTTATGTTCTCAATGAAAATTCTAACCTTTATATCTAAACTAACTTTTTATAAAATTTGCATCCAATTATATAACCATCAAACCTCTTTACAATAATCCGTTCAGTATTTTGAATACGTATTGCTGAATATAAAATAAAAATAGCCGCTCGAAATATATCTCTATCGATATGAACTTAGTTGTTTTCATATGTTTATAAATTTGTATATACAGAATTCATGTTTATTCCATGAAAAATGCCAGTATACTGAAATCATATGCCATTTATAGGGTTAAGATAAAAATTCATATACACTAAATATACAAAAGCAAGGAAATTCACAAATTTTTACATTTTTATTGTCATTAAGGGTATGCGAGCACAACAGGGCTATGTATTTTACTGGTATGAATTTTTCTTGAGCGCACCTCACACACTTCATCCATTCATGCATAAAGATTTATACTGTAGTGATGTGATAATGAAATTGTTTGGTTTATATGTAGTCATACCCTTAATGACAATAAAAAGTGTAACAATTTGGGATTTTCCTTGCTTTTGTACATTTAGTGTATATGAATTTTCATCTTAACCCTATTAAGGGCATATAATTACAGTATACTGGCATTTTTCATGGAATGTCACTACTTTTGTAAAGGCTATGCCTCAATACAATGGTCATTTAAAAGGTTTTTTGGAATTTTCTGGAAAACTAAGGTATATGGTAAACTGAAATTAAAATGCCATCAACTAGACCCTAGAACCTCTATCTCTGCCAAAAATCAGCTGAATTCATCAAATAGTTGATGAGATACAGGGTGGCACATACGTACGTACGTATGTACACACTGATAACATGATTTCGTGACTGAACTTTCTGAAACTTTGGGTTGCCTTGACTAATGATTCTGAAATTCTACACACTTACAGAACCTATCAAATAAAAATTTTGTGGAAAGTTTTAACTAATTTGGTTTATTGGTTTTTGAGTTATGATTGATCAAAGAAATGAGATTTCCAGCATATGCTATTCTTAAAGTCTATTAAGGGATAGAGCGCTCTCGCGCCTCCCGTGATATATTTGTATATACAGAATTCACTCATAAACTAATTAAACGACCATTATAAATTTGGGAAAAGAGCTGTGAGGCGTAAATGGTCGTAATGTAGATCATATTATGTATAGTTTTGTTTTATTCTAAGCGTATAAAAAGGGTAGAAGCGTTTGTGAAAATTAAGATAACTCCAATTTTTCTAAAATTGTAACAATATGTATTAAACACCAATCAATAAATATAACCCAAATTTCAGTTTCTTTAGAGTAGTATTTAAGGATTTTCAAGCGGCATAATGTGCGAACCATTTCATTATTAATACTCTTTAAGCTTAAGCCTTTAATTTTAGACATATCAAAATCATGTAATAATCTTGATCAACACTGAAATAATGATTTTAGACATAATGTTTAGTGGCATTATATCTTAATTTTAATTTTCTAAAGGAGACATGCAAAGATGATTAATATGTTTAAAACACCTTAAATCTTTGACATTTTCTAGAATCTAAATCATGTAATGGATTTTGATCAACATTGGAATGGGGATTATATGCATTAGGTTTAGCATGATTATATTTTGGTTTTAATCTTCATAAAAGACATACAAGTGGTGCAAAACTGTGTAATCCTACATATCACGTTCTTAAAATAAAAATCTGCAATTAGTTACGCTACTCCCAAATAACAGCGTTAAAAATTGCGAAATCTCTGGAAA
The DNA here is from genome assembly GCA_963556195.1 of Sepiola atlantica. NCBI lineage: Eukaryota > Metazoa > Mollusca > Cephalopoda > Sepiida > Sepiolidae > Sepiola > Sepiola atlantica. The sequence continues at coordinate 61,984,702 of OY744516.1, read as the reverse complement.
TTGACAGAGATCAGGATAGGTGTGAAATTCTTTATGAGGTTAACATGATTGAAGAATGGTCGGTGCGAGGTTTGACAACAGCCATAACGAGAATCGAAAGGATGATTTTCACTTGGGAAAACAATCATGTTGCCAACGAAAGAGAGGTTTTAAATCGTGTCTATAATCGAGAAAAAATGATCTTTCGACGCGACTCTTTAGTATTCTGTTGCTTAATTAGATAACAATCAGATACTCCCCTATTTGCGAGCAAAACCGGTCATTGTTTTCGCTAAACAAAATGGAACACTATCATGACGACGAAGGGAAAACAATAAAATAAATAGTACTTTACATAATTTATAAACAAATAAATACAAGAGTAGTCTCGTAACGAGCCACAATATTGGCATAGTCCATAATAAACACAAGGAAATATTGCCACAATCTATAATATTATTTAACCCGTTATTGGAGAGGAAAAGAGTAAAATACATAGCGAAGAAAATACACACACTCACACACACACATATATATATATGTATATATATATATATATATATATATATATATATATATATATATATACGCACACACACACACACACACACATATATATATATATATATATATATATATATATATATATATATATATATATATATTAAACAGAAAGAGGTAATATTTGATTTTGTCTTTTTTATTTTATTTAGCTGGCTTTGAACACTCACTTGTTTCTGATTCAAACAATTTAACTCTAGATCAATTGGTGGCCGAACAGGTCACATATTTCCAATATATATATATATATATATATATATATATATATATATATATATATATATATATATATGATTATTGAATGATATTGTAAAATACTGTTTTATAAATGTATCTTCAATGGTATCATGGAAAGATCCCTAATATGATAGATTTATGCTGAATATTAGGAATAGAACATTATTATGATTAAATAAGAGTGAAAATAACTAAATACATTATTACATACTGAACATATTTATGTCCATATTTTCAAGAAAGCAGATGCGAGTTCTTCAAATTCGGATTTTTCGAAGTAAAATATTTTCTTCTCGTCAAAAATTTAAGCTAAATTTTGAAATTATAAAAATTAGCTTGTAATATCTAAAAACAAATTATATAAAGTATTGAAGCAGTTTTTAAGAAAGACAAAGGCTTTTTGAAAGGAACAATATAAACATTATAATTGCAATGGGTAAATTCCAAATTACATAGAAAAAAAATAAAAGGTTTAATATTGATATATATATATTTGTTGGGTTCGGAGTTCATAAATCGACCGCTATGCAGGAACAGATCGAAATATATATTTCCGAGTAGAAGATAGTTAGAAGTCCAATATATCTAAGCATAGAATACGATAGAAAATAGATGAAACAATGATCAAAAACTATGTATTTGGCATTATCTGTTGCTGGAAAACAATAAGTGGATGATAACACTTGTTTATATATTTATATGTACGGTGTGACTATCAAAACACTATAAAACCTTTACCGGGCAGACGGTTTAAACGAAAAATTATATTGTTATAAGAACGAAAAGGGAATACATTGTTTAATGCTTGTCTACTAATACTTCTGATGAAATAAAGTCAATTACAGAAAGCTGCTACCTATCATTTCGTTGATTAAATCCTTCAAGTTTGAATGGACCTTTTTAAAGTATGTTATTCATTTTTCTACAATAACATCTTACAACAGAGGTATTCGTGAACAAGCATTATTAAAATATATATTCAAATGTACATGGACTAGTAAATTCCAAGCAGAAAATAAAATAACAAAACATTAGCCGTGATAGTCTCGCAGTATGAAGAATTCGTTTGGTGCCTATCTATAACTTAATAGGCTACCTTTAACAATAACAATAACCGCTGTTTCACATTATTTTTATTTAAATTAAAAAATACTTAATTAGGTATTCTCACCTTTCAGATTAGTAATTAATACTTATATGCATTTAGTAATAATTTTACAACTGATTTTAAGAGCTTTATTTGCGGAGGTATTTCAGTTTAGGGCTTTGTCCGATATGTTTGGTTGGTGATATATATATTAAGCAGAAAGAGGTAATATTTGATTTTGTCTTTTTAATTTTATTTAGCTGGCTTTGAACACTCACTTATTTCTGATTCAAACAATTTAACTCTAGATCAATTGGTGAGGCTAGCTCTATAAGGCTTTAGTATTAGTTTTAAAATCACCGTGGCTTCGACTGTTTTCGAATTCTGAAGCTTTTTTTCGGGGGGAATGATTCTATCTTTTATTGCTGCTTTTTCCATCACGTGAACTTATTTCTATGTACTCCAAATTACCAAGCTTTTAAAGGAAAACTCAATTATTTAAATCTCATCTCCTTTTCTTGCTTTTGACGTTATGAGTTGTTGCTACAATTTCAATGCACACTTTAATATTCTCTGAAGATTGACAGGTTGCGCTACTGAATTATAATTTTTGCCCACATCTGCCGTAAAACACGTATAAGAATTCTAAACGATTAAAGATGAACAAATTGTTTTTCATATAATAATGAAAATTGGAACTATCCACCGACGTATTAAAATAACTAAAAAAGTAAAAAATTGAAGGAATTTATGAAAATAATATTTTCGATTGATTTTTGCATGGGGATTGGAATTCATCAATATAATAAATATACTCTGAATTTTGTAATACAATTTCATTGAGCTTCTAATCAGAAATTTACGGATACCGTAAAGAGTATAACATTGGAAATGGAAATTCCTCACACACACACACACACACACACACACACACACACACACACACACACACACACACACACACACACACACACACACACACATATATATATATATATTTATATTTAGAAATTTTAAATATATATTCGAATATAAATTTATAACATAAAGCAATTATAATAGCTCAATAGTGTAAAGCCAGAGCTATGTTATATTCAATATTTTTCTTATTTAATTTCATACCATATCAATGTTATAAAGGATATATTCACATCATTACACAAAACTAGTTTTTTTTATTCAGTATAACATTTTTTCAGCTTATACGAACATTTAAAAAAAAAGCTTCTGTGCATTTAGTTTTTAGTGTGGTATCCTCAAACTTCTTTGTAATATAGCAGGAAAAATCTCAGCGGAGTGCTCGATAAATTGAGAATTAAAAGTAAAAATTAAAAATTAAGAGCGTAATATTTATTTATTTTGGTACAGAAAAATTAGCACAACATTCGTACCGTCGGTTTCAAGCACAGAAGGACTTAGCCATCCGGCTTTCTTCAGATTCTGTTGACATCTGTTTCCGAAATGTGAAGTCACGTGTCAGTCTCGTTTGGACGCGTCATTTGCTTAGAGTGTTATGTATGTTTGTTTAAATTAAACCTTCCTTACACAAAATCTAAGCAAACACACTGAAGAGAGCCGGATGGCTAAGTCTTTCTGTGCTTGAAACCGACGGTACGAATGTTGTACTAATTATTCTGTACAAAAATAAATAAATAAATAAATATATATATATATATATTCGGATAATGAAGTGATAAAAGAAATAAAATTTGCATAGTTTACAAGTTTATTAACTTATCAAGTGTTCAAACAAAGAATAAAAATACAAATTGGCCTTTAAACCATGGCTTTTCAAAGATAACGCTGTTATCGTCAAGATTATTATTAAATATGATATACCATTTTTTAGAGCACTCAAGATTCGGGGAAAAACATAGAAAAAAAATTCGATTTCTTTTTTTAAACAGTTTTAGTCATTTACATTTAATACAACTTTCTTCCCATAATTTGAATCGTGTTTGATCTGTTTCAGGACTTGTATTGATACATTTTCTCATTTTTTAATTTTTTTTGCATTTTCAAGATATTAACCCCCAATAATTAATATTCAGTTGTTATTGGTCTGTTTTGTTGACGATAAGAGACTTATCCTTGAAATAAACATAGTTTAAAAAGCCATTTGTATTTGTATTCCATGCTTGAACACTTGATGAGTTAATAAACTAGTAAATTTTATCTATTTCATCACTTATATCCGTATATAAATGCTCTATCTACTATATTCAGCTTCACCGTATCTCGATAGGATCTCATATAATTTTTGATTTTTAAAGCATCTATTATATATATATCAATATATATATACATATATATATATATATATATTTATATATATCTATATATATATATATATATACATATATATACATACATATATATATATATATATATATATATATATATATATATATATATATATATATAAGATATGATTCCAATTATTATGTCGTTATTAATTTCAGAAATATCATTTCTGGACGGACCGTTTTGTTATGACTTAGATAACCAGCATGCAGATTTATATATCAATGAATATAACTCATCAGGAGAAAATTAAAATGAAAACGTGTTTGAAACATTAGGAAATAAAAAAAAACAATAATCATAAAACTCACATCACCAGAACATTTATGTGTGACTATTAAATTAGGAATATAAGTTTACATTTATATTGATGAACGACAAAGTGTGACCTTTAATTATATATATATATATATATATATATATATATATATATATATATATATATATATATATATATATAACAATATTTTAATGAATAATATTAATTATTTTTTATCTACAGACTCTAGTTCTTTCGCAGTCATCAGTGTAGGAGATGATAATTACTGCTTGTCGAAAGATTCTATCCCGTTCACAAAGTCACTACTGACTCTGGAGCCCGGAACTTTTCCTCACGTCTACCAACAATCATCACGAGAAATGAAAAAAGATGAAGATTTATATTGTCAAATCAGCGGACGAATACTGTTCAACAAACGGCGTAGGAACATTGTATTACGATAAGGATAACGGCATATTATAATTCTCTTAAAGAGACACAACACCTATTTTTGAAGATCGCTTATAACAATATTTTAATAAATAAATACTAATTATTATTAAATATATCTTTTGATTATAATTTATATATATATATATATATATATATATATATATATATATATATATATATATATATATATATATATATATGTACAAGACATTCACTTAAGCTACTAAGCAAGGTTCCGAGTACGTTCGTTGAGTCATCTCGTCTGTCTTGATGTTTAGGCTGTAATCAGCATAATATAACTTAATTTCTGATGATTTCCTATGGCCGTGAGTATAGAGTGAAAGCGTGCGGAGTCAAAGGTGACTCTATGAACTAGGTATTCGCGTTATGACCGTCTGAAGTTATCACTTCCCTGCAACGATGAGAGCAAAAGCTGGAAACAACGTCGTCTGTAGGTAAGTATAATGTAATATTTATTCATAAATAGTATATATATATATATATATATATATATATATATATATATAAATTAATCAATGCGAAATTTGCGCCAATTCTCGCACGAAACGGCCTATTTCAAATTAATTCCTCTTATTTATTAGACGCGCCATCTTTTTTATATACCGTTTATATAGATGTGATATCACAATCGCAGGATTAACAAAATGCCATATTGGTTTTGTAAAGTTTATTTTCTTAATTAACTATTATTTGGTATTGTTTTTTTAAGTCAATGATTTTTTAAATTTTTATATAAGAAATGTTCTGTTTCGTAATATTGTTTTATTTTCTGGACAAATATTTAGCATTTGTGTTCAAACGTTTTCTAACATCGTTCAAATGTTTCAAACATCGGTCGCTCTCAAGAAAAAGCGACTGATTCGATTTTTGTAAATTGCCAGTGAAAAGACAAATTTGTTTCTTCTCTCTTTTCTTTTTTTAGGTCACATTTAAGATGTAAATAAATGTTTGGAAATTACACAAAATGTTAACGTTTCGTGTTTGAAAAGTTTATTATTAAAACCTGGCGGGGTTTCCGGTATTGCCCGGGGTAATAGTAATTTATTTTTATCAATAAAAATTGATTTCGTACTGTTGTCACACGCAAAGGAAATTCTTAATGCACAAACCGAAAACAACTAATCAAAGTGAATCTCATAACCCCGCCCCCCCAAACCCAACCCCCAAAACAACAACAAAAAAGAACAAAAATAAACAAATACGCAAATTATATCTTACCCAAGAAATACCCAAGTAAAGTACAAAAAAACGCGAAATAAGTTTTACTTAAGTAAATGAACTAATCTCATTTTTCTCGCTCTCTCTCTGTCGCTCTCATTCTCCCCTCTCTCCTTTTCTCTCTCTCATGTTAACGATGCTGTATTATTACGTTATCGTTTTTTTTATTATTGTTTAAAGCAATAATTTCGCCGACAGTAAAAGAGTATTGAGATGCTGAGAACAGATACTACACTTTTAATTATTTATTTGCACAGAATATACACATTTAAATCACGAACAAATTAGGCATAAGGCGATCAAAAGTTTGGGGAAAAGAGGGGTCGTTAGTCATTCTTTGGTCAATAGTTGTAAAAATGTCTAGAATCATCTCAGTCACTGCAATACAAGATTTACACGTGGGGGCATCTTACTTTAAATATCTTCAAATTGTTGGAAAACATTTTTATTTCGATGAATACATTTATTTACAGAAATTCATGGAAATAAAATAAGGAGTGGGATATTAGGTAAAAGACCAAGAAACTATTTAAAAAATGTGTGTTCAAACTCAGGATTTATAAGTGAATGACTCAACCCCAAACAACACTGATTTAATCTATTATTGTATTATATTTTAATGGGGATAGATCTATTGTAGTATCGGTTCTGTTTTCATAGGATCGTCCTCTCAGGAATTACGTCTTCCCTTTATTTAATCCTTCCAGGTCTTACATCCCCATGTGAGGAAGGGTTAATGTAGTATCTGTTTTTTTGTCATGAGACCATCTTCCCAGTGGTTACCTTCTTTTGGGGTGGTGGTAGTGTAGTATCTTTTCTTTTTCTATGATACTATATTCACTCGCATTATCTTCTGCTTTTATGGGGATATCCTCCCAGGTATTACCTTCACTATTTTCGAAGGGGTATTGTAGTACATGTACTGTTTTCATGATACCATCCTACCAGACATTACCTACTCCTTTGAGGATTAGTGTAGCATATGCTCGTTAATTCCTCCTCCTTTTGGGTTCAGTATATGTAGTTCGTTCATCATGATGTTCTCCTCCCAGCCTAGCAAAAGCATGCGACCGGAGTATATATATATATATATATATATATATATATATATATATATATATATATATATATATATATATATATATATATATACTTAACTAACGACCACTCCTGCACCCGATCGGAATTCAGAAAACTCTAAGTAGAAAATACCAAAATCTTAGAATATAGTACTAACAAACAAAAACTCCATATATTAGAATCCCTATATATAAAAAACCCCCGAAAAACATAATTAATAGAATTAACTTTAATATCAGTAATAATATTCAAAAAGGTCTATAGCTCTAAATATAGTTTCGTACTTAATACATAATGCCCGCCAAAACCTTCTATAATACTAACACATGGTCTGTACCTGATTAATCTCATTCCCCTGAAGATGGACCCAGATGGGTCTGAAAATACTTGGGAGACAAATCCAAACTATGGCAAATTCATCAGCCAATTCCCTTCGGAAACTAAGATCCTGATTCGGACTATGTAAAGGATCTACCAAAGGATATCTAGACATGAGTTGTCTCTTGTATTCAACAACACTTGCCTGCAAGAGAAAATGCTGCCTATATATATATATATATATATATATATATATATATATATATATATATAACATCGCAATTAACTTTTCAAAATCGGAACATAACTGACTGGATGTTGTCATATTTTAGGATGCGAATAACGTAAAGCCCGTTAACATTTAACCTCGTGTTTGGGGTCTAGTTACGAGTTTTCTGTGAGAAATAAATGCCGACGTAAAATGAGGAGTCGGTGCACGAGACACAAATCAAAAGTGATTCGTGACTTAAATACATTAGTATCAAGTGGAAGTCAAATCGCCACAGTCTGTCGCTTTAGCGGAATTCAACCAATCCTACTAATGTAAAATCAATCCTGGCTCATAACAGTCACTGCCCTTAGTCGTGTTCTAACATTTGTAACATGCGACCACGAAGAGAAGGTTTTAAGATTATTGAATGATCCGAGATATCATTTCCGACCAGCCCACAATCCGGCCACTTTCATTAGAATGGCTTTTACCTTAAGACACAAGAAATCTTAACCATCATATTGGAACCCATTAATACTAATTCTTAGGCAATTTACCGTTGGCATCGTTTTTCCCTCCAGCTGTTCTATTTTGCCCTCGAGGTTAATTCAGAGGAAACTTTAGCCCCGAGCTTGGTCCCCATGGCATGTTTATTATTGCTATTATGATGTTAATGTTCACACCGGTGATTTCGGTTAGTTCTTACTTTGATTTAAAGAGAGCGGCGCCTTCTTCCCACTACACCAACACGTGATGCAACTCTTTCACTTTTCCATCTGTCTCTCTTGTTCACTTATTCTGCATCTTCATCCATTATTTCTTCTCCTTCCTTTTCTCCTTGTTATTAATTTTTTCATTATTTTCCTCTGCTCCTTCTTCATTTTCTTTTTCTCCATTGTTAAAAAATTTCTTCTTCATAGTATATTTTTGTTTCACTTTCTTAATTTTATTTACTATCTTGTTTATTTTCTTATTGTTAATTTCCTTTTTCATTTTTGTGTTCATTTTTTCATTTCCTCTTCATAGTATATTTTTGTTTTACTTTCATAATTTTATTTACTATCTTGATAATTTTCTTATTGTTCATTTTCTTTTTCTTCATTTGTTTTCTTCATTTTTTTCATTTCTTCTTCATAGTATATTTTTGTTTCACTTTCATAATTTTATTTACTATCTTGATTATTTTCTTATTGTTTATTTCCTTTTTCATTTAAAAATTTTTTTTTTCATTTCTTCTTCATAGTATATTTTTGTTTCACTTTCATAATTTTATTTACTATCTTGTTTATTTTCTTATTGTTCGTTTGCGTTTTCTTCATTTTTTTCTTAATTTTTTTCATTTCTTCTTCATAGTATATTTTTGTTTCACTTTCATAATTTTATTTACTATCTTGATTATTTTCTTATTGTTCATTTCCTTTTTCATTTTTATGTTCATTTTCTTCATTTCTTCTTCATAGTATATTTTTGTTTCACTTTCTTCATTTTATTTTCTATCTTGTTTATTTTCTTATTGTTCATTTTCTTCTTCATTTTTTCATTTCTTCTTTATAGTATATTTTTGTTTCACTTTCTTCCTTTTATTTAATATCTTGTTTATTTTCTCATTGCTCATTTTCTTTTTCTTCATTTTTTTCTTCATTTTCTTCATTTCTTCGTCATAGTATATTTTTGTTTCACTTTCTCAATTTTATTTACTATCTTGTTTATTTTCCTATTGTTCATTTCCTATTTCTTCATTTTTTCTACATTTTTCTCATTTCTTCTTCATAGTATATTTTTGTTTCACTTTCTTCCTTTTATTTACTATCTGGTTTATTTTCTTATTGTTCATTTCCTATTTCTTTATTTTTTCTTTATCTTCTTCATTTCTTCTTCATAGTATATTTTTGTTTCACTTTCTTCATTTTATTTACTATCTTATTTATTTTCGTATTGTTCATTTTTTTCTTCATTTTTTTCTTCATTTTTTCATTTCGTCTTCATAGTATATTTTTTTTCACTTTCTTGATTTTATTTACTATTTGGTTTATTTTCTTATTGTTCATTTTCTTTATTTTTTTCTTCATTTTTTTTCATTTCTTCTTTATAGTATATTTTTGTTTCACTTTCTTCCTTTTATTTACTATCTGGTTTATTTTCGTATTGTTCATTTTCTTTTTCTTCATTTTTTCTTCATTTTCTTCATTTCTTCTTCTATAGTATATTTTTGTTTCACTTTCATAATTTTATTTACTATCTTGATTATTTTCTTATTGTTCATTTCCTTTTTCATTTTTATGTTCATTTTCTTAATTTCTTCTTCATAGTATATTTTTGTTTCACTTTCTTCATTTTATTTTCTATCTTGTTTATTTTCTTATTGTTCATTTTCTTCTTCATTTTTAAATTTCTTCATAGTATATGTTTGTTTCACTTTCTTCCTTTTATTTAATATCTTGTTTATTTTCTCATTGCTCATTTTCTTTTTCTTCATTTTTTTTAAATTTTTTTCATTTCTTCTTCATAGTATATTTTTGTTTCACTTTCATAATTTTATTTACTATCTTGTTTATTTTCTTATTGTTCATTTCCTATTTCTTCATTTTTTCTTCATTTTCTTCATTTCGTCGTCATAGTATATTTTAGTTTCATTTTCTTAATTTTATTTAGTATCTTGTTTATTTTCCTATTGTTGATTTCCTATTTCTTCATTTTTTCTACATTTTTCTCATTTCTTCTTCATTGTATATTTTTGTTTCACTTTCTTAATTTTATTTACTATCTTATTTTTTTCTTATTGTTCATTTTTTGTTCATTTTTTTTTCATTTAGTCTTCATAGTATATATTTGTTTCACTTTCATAATTTTATTTACTATCTTGTTTATTTTATCATTGTTCTTTTCCTTTTTTTATATTATTTTTCTTTATTTTTTGCATTTTTTCATAGTGTACTTTTGTTTTACTTTCTTAATTTTATTTACTATTTTGTTTATTTTCTTATTGTTCATTTTATATTTCTTCATTTTTATCTTAATTTTTTCATTTCGTCTTCATAGTATATTTTTGTTTCACTTTCATAATTTTATTTACTATCTTGTTTATTTTCTCATTGTTCTTTTCCTTTTTCTTAATTATTTTTCTTTATTTTCTTGCATTTTTTCATAGTGTATTTTTGTTTCACTTTCTTAATTTTATTTACTATCTTGTTTATTTTCTTATTGTTCATTTTATATTTCTTCATTTTTATCTTAATTTTTTCATTTCGTCTTCATAGTATATTTTTGTTTCACTTTTTAAATTTTATTCACTATCTGGTTTATTTTCTTATTGTTCATTTTGTTTCACTTTCTTCCTTTTATTTAATATCTTGTTTATTTTCTCATTGCTCATTTTCTTTTTCTTAATTTTTTTCTTCATTTTCTTCATTTCTTCGTCATAGTATATTTTTGTTTCACTTTCTTAATTTTATTTACTATCTTGTTTATTTTCCTATTGTTCATTTCCTATTTCTTCATTTTTTCTACATTTTTCTCATTTCTTCTTCACTGTATATTTTTTTTTCACTTTCATAATTTTATTTACTATCTTATTTTTTTCTTATTGTTCATTTTTTTTGTTCATTTTTTTGTTCATTTTTTTCATTTAGTCTTCATAGTATATTTTTGTTTCACTTTCATAATTTTATTCACTATCTTGTTTATTTTCTCATTGTTCATTTCCTTTTTCTTAATTATTTTTCTTTATTTTCTTGCATTTTTTCATAGTGTATTTTTGTTTCACTTTCTTAATTTTATTTACTATCTTGTTTATTTTCTTATTGTTCATTTTATATTTCTTCATTTTTATCTTAATTTATTTCATTTCGTCTTCATAGTATATTTTTGTTTCACTTTTTAAATTTTATTCACTATCTGGTTTATTTTCTTATTGTTCATTTCATATTTCTTCATTTTTATCTTCATTTTTTAAATTTCTTCTCCATAGTATATTTTTGTTTAACTTTCTCCATTATTATTTTCGTATTGTTCATTTCTTATGTCTTCATTTTTTACTTTATTTTGTTATCATTTCTTCTTCATAGTATATTTTTGTTTCACTTTCATAATTTTTATTACTATCTTGTTTATTTTCTTATTGTTCATTACCTATTTCTTCATTTTTTTTCTTCATTTTTTTGTTCATTTTTTCATTTCGTCTTCATAGTATATTTTTGTTTCACTTTCTTGATTTTATTTACTATCTGGTTTATTTTCTTATTGTTCATTTTCTTTATTTTTTTCTTCATTTTTTTCATTTCTTCTTTATAGTATATTTTTGTTTCACTTTCTTCCTTTTATTTACTATCTTGTTTATTTTCTTATTGTTCATTTTCTTTTCCTTCATTTTTTCTTCATTTTCTTCATTTCTTCTTCATAGTATATTTTTGTTTCACTTTCATAATTTTATTAACTATCTTGATTATTTTCTTATTGTTCATTTCCTTTTTCATTTTTATGTTCATTTTCTTCATTTCTTCTTCATAGTATATTTTTGTTTCACTTTCTTCATTTTATTTACTATCTTGTTTATTTTCTTATTGTTCATTTTCTTCTTCATTCATTTTTAAATTTCTTCATAGTATATGTTTGTTTCACTTTCTTCCTTTTATTTAATATCTTGTTTATTTTCTCATTGCTCATTTTCTTTTTCTTAATTTTTTTCTTAATTTTTTTCATTTCTTCTTCATAGTATATTTTTGTTTCACTTTCTTAATTTTATTTACTATCTTGTTTATTTTCTTATTGTTCATTTTCTTTTTCTTCATATCCTTCTTCATTTTTTCATTTCTTCTTCATGGTACATGTTTGTTTCACTTTCATAATTTTATTTACAATCTTGTTTATTTTCTTATTGTCTATTTTCTTTTTCTTCATATCCTTCTTCATTTTTTTTCATTTCTTCTTCATAGTATATTTCTGTTTCACTTTCATAATTTTATTTACTATCTTGTTTATTTTCTTATTGTTCATTTTCTATTTCTTCATTTCCATCTTCATGTTTTTTCATTTCTTCTTCATAGTATATTTTTGTTTCACTTTCTTAATTTTATTTACTATCTTGTTTATTTGTTAATTTTTCATTTTCTTTTTCTTCATTTTTCTCTTGATTTTGTTTTCATTTCTTTTTTATAGTATATTTTTGTTTTACTTTCTCAATTTTATTTACTATCTTGTTTATTATCTTATTGTTCATTTCCTATTTCTTTATTTTTTTCTTCATTATTGTTTCATTGATTCTTTATAGTATATTTTAGTTTCACTTTCTATATTTTATTTACTGTCTTGTTTATTTTCTTATTGTTTATTTTCTTTTCCTTCATTTTTTTCTTCATCTTTTTTCATTTCTTCTTCATAGTATATTTTTGTTTCACTTTCTTAATTTTATTTACTATCTTGTTTATTTTCTGATTGTTCATTTCCTATTTCTTCATTTTTTTCTTCATTATCTTTTCATTTCTTCTTTATAGTATATATTTTTTTCACTTTCTCAATTTTATTTACTCTCTTGTTTATGTTCTTATTGTTCATTGCTTATTTATTCATTTTTAAAAATTTACTTTGTTTTACTTTTCCATTCTTCATTTTTCTTCTTTCCTTTTTTAATTTACTGATTCTTTATTACTTTTTATTCTTCAATTTCTGATAGTTCGTTTTGTTCTTTGTTTACCTTTTCTCCCTTTTCCTCCTTTTTCTCCTGCATTGTAATTCTCTTCTTTTTCTTATTCTTTATTTTCTCATTGTTTATTTTCTACAACTTATTTTTCTTTTATTCTTCTACATTTTATTCCTCTTCTTATTCTTGATATTCGTATACTTTATTTTGTTATTGTTTAGTATCGTCTTATTCATTTTCATTTTGTTCTTCAATTTTTGATTATCTTAATTTTCTCTATTCCATTTTCTTCTTTCTTTTTTTCTATTTTTTCCTTTTTGTGTTTCTTAATCTTCTTTATTTTTCTTCTTCTACTTCTTATTCTACGTTAATAGTTCTGTTCATAACTCTTTAGTTCTTTAGTACGACCGTTTCGTTTCTAACCCACCTGCGATATATCAAAGCCACTAAATCCATCCAAAGTGGACGCAGTAATAGTATTAACCCACTTTCCTTTGTGTGTTAACAAGGAGCAGACGACAACTGATTTTCTCCTATTTAATTTAATTACAAAAGTTTTAGCTAAAAAATTATCAACTGAAATTTGTAGTAGAAAAATCTGTAAGGCCCAAAACTAACATTACGATTTCGTTGACTGGGAAAAGAAACGGTGATTTTAAATTCTAAAAATCAGAATATTTTGCTCTTTCAAACACGTTTATTTAAATAAATACAGTAACTATAGAATTTCCATGGAACGCCAGGGGGGGTAGGACGCAAATCTATTTCCATAACGTTTTTTGTTTCTTCTCCTTTCAGGTTTCTACACCGATATATACGTTTTACCTTACCTTTATCTGTTTTCAAACTTTCGAGTTTAGGATGTTTACCTTCCTTATTATTACTTGATGTTAGCGACGATTGTTCACTCTTAGTTGAAACGTTTTCGATGTTTTTAACATCCGGCGTCTTCTACCACCGGCCCAGCGTTTTTTTTATTTTCAGCCTTCCACCTCTCCTTCGAATAATCAAAAGAAGGAAAGTAAAAAAAAAGGTTTATGTATTTCTTTCTTTTTTTCGACTCGCGATAGTTCAGTTGTATCCTATTTAAATAAAAGGAAATATTAGAAATACTTACACTTCAAAGTAAACAGCAAGTCAAAAAACCACCGCCGTCTAAAATAAATTCGGAAAAAATCCTTACTCGAAATAAAACGTCAACTGTAGGTGTGATTTTTCTTTAAGTCATCAGAAATGATCATAATTTATATATGAAAAATTAAATTAGTGACGTTATTCTATAATGTTATATAGATACTAATATATAAAAAAAAACTAGATAAATTCGTTATGTCATCACATTAAATGGGAAAGAAATTTTAAAGTAACAAAAAAGAGAAGAACGTTTCTCCTTCTATCTTCATTTTTCACACGTGAATTTTATATTCAACATCGAAAGAGACGGGACAAGTAGTATTATTCTCTTTTTATTTCGTACATAATAATTCTTAGGATTTTTAATCCCCGAAAGAAAGTCCAATTCACGCAGGAATAATCTTAAAGATAAGCGCTGAAATTGAAATAGAGCGACAGTTTTTGAGAGAAGAAACAGCAACCGTGTATAAAACTAAACAATTTTACTTGGGCAAGTAATACAAAACAATATTTATTTTTTCTGCACTAATAAGTCACTGTTTATCAAGGCTCAAACGCCATTCGAAGATAAGAGTTAATGAGTTTGTCAGATAGACGGTGAGACAATGCCTTAGGGATTGGGAACAATGGTTGAGACTAGACAGAATTTGATTATTTAAGATGACAGCTAGACAAGAATTTGTTAAAATTGGACTTGAAAACAACCGTGCTCTAGTCAGCTGAGAAACAGTCCGTGGCATTGTGTTCCACAGACGGGTAGTTTTTGGAAATAAACTTTGCTCATGGAAGTTCCGTTCAGTTTTAGGTATACAGAAGAAGAAAGGAAAATTATTTACAGTGGTTGTAGCTGGACGAGATTTTGTTACGAATATTTTACAGATAAGGAAAACATAGATTGTAGCGTAGTCGAGCACTTACTATGAAAATAACGCTAGAGTAGAGAAAGACTGGCAACCTCTCTTCTGTGAGAAATACTCTAAAAACATAAGCCTGACTGTATTATGTCAAGTCCTCAAAGGCAGTTTCTGCACAAAAGCCACAATAAAAAGCCAAACAACAGAAACTGGCGAATGTTAAGAATGAGTAAGTGAATACGTGTTTTCGCGATAACTTATCTTTTTTATGGAAATCACTCCAGACAGGGCATGAAACCACTTGAAGTAAGTAGCTAAAAATGATGTTATGAATCATCCCCGCTAGTTATTCCAGCTTGGACCAACTCCCAATTTTCTCATAATGTTCTTCATATATCAACTAACAATCATTCTGTCTTATTAACACTCATCCTCGAGTGGTCTTTGGCTTTGATAAGTGGTTATCCATTACGAAAAACGAATAGAAATATTCGGCAAACACTATTGCTTGGATTTTTATAAAACTCAGTAAACAAGTAGGCTTAAGTGCATAATAAAATGCACTTTTGCACTGTTTTAGCAACCGGCTTCCCTTCAGATTACAACATGGTCGTCTTCTATTAAATTTCAACATATACATGTTACGAACCGTGACCACTAGTAATTGCAGTTTTTTATCGCAGCAATCATTTACAATCCTCTCATACGGTTCTTCATCTCTCAACTGACAATCGTTCCATTTTATTAACCCTTATCCTCGAGTGGTTTTTGGCCTTACTAAGTGGTACTCTATTAAGAAAGTAAAAGAAAGTCTGAAAAAGAAACATCGATTGGATTTCCATAAAACTCTGTAACCGACTAGGCTTAAATCTAGAATAAAATGTACTTTTCCACTTTTGTTATTATTGCGCAATACAAGATTTTGAGTTGTTTCTGCTAATTGCTAAGAAATGACGTACACACATCCACACACACTTATGGCTTTGGTGTCGCTGTCCTTTGCAGTTTTGTATGGATCCAATGAAACATTTTAGATATAAAGAACTAAAATATCTCTATCTACATAAAGTAAGGTATGAGTATATATTTTTATATATTTGTATCTACAGGATTCTGCAAAGAGGGAGAGGGAAGAGAAGGTGAAAATTCAGATAATTCCAATTTTTTTGAAATTTAGTAATAAGTATTAGACCTCAATTAATTAAAAAATCGCAGATTTCAATTTTACTGGGGTATTTTAAAGGATTTTTAGAGTTCTTAATATTGAAAAACCTTCGATTTGAAAATTCAATTACTTTAGATTTTCATTTAATTGAATCCAAAGTCATTAGACACCAATTAAACAAGATTCTTCAAATTTCGTTTTGAAACCTCTTAAGCTTAAGGATTAACATTTGAGACATTTTCTAGAATCACCATTATGTAATGAATTTTTATATTTAGATTAAGGCTTCTAAACATACGGTTTATTATCATTTTATCTTTGTAAAAAGGCCGACAAGTGGTGCAAAACTATTTTGCTCGGGAAATTAATTATACCCATCCTGGAACGAGTATATTTTTAGTACTATTATTATTAAATGTACCTCTCCTCTGAGGGGAGGTCTAATCTCTGACATTTTACAAGACAAGAAGACTGAGATCGTCTGTTCTAAATAACTGACCAGTGGGAAGGAAGTGTATTCCGGGCTACAGATCATTTGAGGCCCATCGCCTCTTAATTTATCGTCAATGTTAAAATATTTTCTACGCGTGGTGTTCCCCTAACAAACTCTAAACGAACCGTGTACCCTTTGTTGTCCCATCACTCTTCTATCAATGTAACTCTACGTCCATTTCCAGTAGACGGCAGAGTAGAGATGAGATTGAATGCACTGCTGACCCAGTTGACCCGGTCTCTTGTGCACGTGTCAACAAATGAATACTAGCAAACGTACCCCCTTACTATTTAAAATTATTTTGTTTTATCTCGATGGAGAGTAGATGTTAACCTTCAGCTGTATCGTTTTGTTGACTGTTACAAATCTAGTGAACTAATCTTTCGAAAAGGTTCGGTTGAAATAAGAGGATTAATTGGATTCAGTGGTTGTTTCTTTCTAACGAGTGACATTCTAATTTTTATATCATTATTATTATTGTTACTAGTTTATACCTGACCCTTAGACAGTATTGGTACAGTAACTGGGTATGCCAATTATCGCCTTCACCTGGCTTCTTCTGATGTACAGTTAGTACTAAGAAAAATATACCCGACTTAGTATTTGCCTGAGAGAGTAAGTAATTACGACTAATTTATTTACATACTTTTTTATTGTCTAAATAAGTAGAAATAATGGTTGTAAACAAAAATAATTTAATGAAATGGTCATTTAGCCGTATAAATATTAAGGTAATGTTCTTTATGTTATTGTCTCGTGTAAATTTCTTTAAATGTATAAAATGCGTATCCAGTTAAAATACTTTAGACTTACGTAATTTGATGTATTTTCATTTTTATTTCTAGAAGTTGATTTTAGTAACGACTAGTTCATACCCACTATTTTAAAAGTGTGTGTACAGTACCGTTGGTTTGTCAATTCCTATATATATATAGTTTTTACCGTTTTATAGCAAGTACGGCAATAATATTTGTGACGTTTACGCTACTTAGTATTTGTACGAGAGAGTAAGTAACTACGATTAATGTATTTACGGATTGTTTTTATCAGTCCCCTCCCCCAAATAAATAATGTTTTTAAGCAAAAATAATTCACTTTGAATACCCTTTATATCAATTTTTAAGGTTTATCAAAAGAAAGTTCACTTAGTTTTTAAGATTTGTTTGTAATGATTTTTTGTGTTATTATTTTCTATTAATTCCTTTAAATTTATAAAATATGTATCCAGTTAAAATAATCCTTTAGACTTAGGTGAGATCTGTACTCGGGTATCAACATCGATAAAAACTACTTCTTTAGAATAGAGTACTTTGCCTATTTCTTTTTGTCAACAATTCACGTTTCTATTTGCGTACGAACAGAAAAAAAACTCTAACAGCATTAGAGATTATTATTATTATAATTATTATTATTCCAGTACTCCGCGTACCCATCTTCTTCTTCTTCTTCTTCTTCTTCTTCTTCTTCTTCTTCTTCTTCTTCTTCTTCTTCTCTCTCTCTTTCTCTCTCTCTCTCTAATTTTCTATAAAGAGTTGAATGTAGGTCAGAGACGAGGGAGATAAATAGCCAATGAATGGTGTATATGAAAAAACGTTATCTGGTTAAATTTCTTCCCAGTGTTTAGGTGACACGCGTGGTAGATGTTTTAATCTATTAGTCTTCTATATAAAGTTAAAGCGATTTTCTTTCTTGTACCTTTGTCAAGAATAGGAAAATAACCAAATGCATCATAGGCTACTAAACTCACCACTATATTACGCTGATTCACTAGAGCGTGTTATAGTAAATTTGTGATTATTTCCTCCAGCTAACATTAATTATTACTTTGGGCCAATCATCGTCAACTCTTCCCAAAACATACTCCATAGAGATGGTAGCAAGATATTTTCCGCTATAACTTTACAAATGACACTCTTCCCTTTCACACCAGGAACTAATTAACAGCGTCTACTTTTTAAAAACGAAACCGTTATAGGTTACTATTCATCTGATATTAATTTACTACATAATACAATACATTACACACACATTTAATGGCGCTCTCTCGAATTCCGCTTATTTTTGAGAATATCGGATTACGTTATTTTTACCTATTACGTATACAGTTATACTCATTCCGGTTTTTAGAGAATATATTTAACGAACATAGTTCTTTAAAGTGTTCCATTATTCCACATGGCGGATACAATTTCTACAGAGAATCGACTTTAGAATTGCTTCAATATAGATGTATGTATTTACAATACTTTGACGTTGTGTATGTGTTTATGTGCGTATGCCTGGAAAAGGCTCCCAAGATATTCGACAGGGACTCTTAATGTTGCCATTTTCTTAATCCCCCACCTTTTGAACGCATAATATCTGAACATTGGAAAAATACATCGATTTCTTCGTATAGAAATGAGCTAACACGTGTGACGGGTGGACACTAAATTCGGTCGACTTCTGTCGGAACGTACAATCTGTGCATGCGTGCGTGCGTGCGTGCATAAAGCTTGAGTTTAGTCAACTACTTTTCAAATAAATTTATACTCGCTTCTATGATCGGAGGGTATCGATGAACGCCCATAACCGAGAAGTTTTCGGTTCGATTCATGTCTACTCACACAATTTTTGTTCTTTTTCTGTTTTAAAAGTTACCTAAACATAAATCGAAGGAGGGACGGGTGGGCGACCGGTGAAAAGCGAGCTTTTGTCCCGAGCAACCGTAGAAAAGCTGTATTGTTAAACATTTGCCTACGTGGAGGGAAAGGAGGCACATGGGAAGGGTTTTTAAAATTAAACGTTATTATGTAGTAATTTGAAAATAAATCAGTACAATATGTAGTAATTTTGATGAATCATTCTGTCGCACGCGACGTCACAGTGACGCCTTCTTCTTTTCCTTCTTAACTATTGTGAATATCATCATTTCTCTTCGAACACACATGGTTTATTAGCACTTAGCAGACTTCCTTACTTTGTATGTTTAAGAAGTGTACAGAAGGCATACCTATTTTTCTTCTTTTTTTTTCTTTCCTCACAAAACGGGAAATTCTCTATAAAGATATCCGGAGAGGGGAATTGGTTTTAATGGTGCTCTTTAGGCTTCTTTAATTTCACGAGTGCTCATTGTCATAGATAGAACGGGTGCTTAATCAATAAGTAAGTATTTTTCATTTTGCTCGAGAAGGAGCTTTTGCAATTTCTCCTCAGTTTTCTGTTGTTTTTGCATTTAAAATCTTACTAATTCTGTAATGGTCTACTGAGAGTTTTCCATATTTAAGTGTATCCTTTAGAAAATAAATGTTTTCTTTTCAGTATGTCTTGTAAGAAGTTATTTTCTCTAGATTACACTTGCTAAATGTAATCTTAGTTGTAAAAAAGTGTATAAAAATGTTATTTTCTCGATAATTTATTTTTTAGTACGCTTCTATGCGTTTTTGTTAGAAGTGAAAAAAAGTACGGTTTCAAAATTATTTTTTCTTTCGACAGAAGTAACTTTCTACGTTTTGGAGAGAGAAAAATATCATGTATTCCCTTATTGTGAAGTCGGAATATCAATGTAGAAAAAAAAACACTGACCTTTTTCAATTAAGAAAAATAATAAGTTTGTTTTCACGTGTTTCTTTTTTTCCTTTTTCTGGTGAGCCAGTTTTCAGAACTAGACAAGTTCGTAATCAATTTCACCAAGTTTTGTCCTTTTTGTTTAAAAAAAGGTTTTCTTTAATTCAATTTGTCGCATGTTGAAGCGTTCAAATTAAAATCTTACGTCGCTGTTTTGGGGGTGCTTTTGTCAAAGGTTCAAGAAAAATCCTTTGTTGTTTTTTCCCGTGTAACTTTGTCTATCTCGTCGATAGTTTTTTTGTTTGGGTTTCTCGTATAAGTGCGAATATCTCGTCGCCAATTTGTTGTGAACCTGTTTAGGGGCCGAAATGAAGAAACGGAACACTGGAGTTCAATCCAATTGATATTTATTTATATATATAAAAATATATACAAAATGTGTCACATGACCGAAAAAAGGGCGGGAAAATTTTTGTCATCTCTAACATTTACTAACTGAGCTAACTTAGCTAGTTTCAGTTGTGACCATCATTTACCAAAAATACCACATTCATACTACATTCATGCACCATAAACCAAAATAATTCATACCATGACTATCTTACTTAGAACTCATATAAAATACATATCCCATGGGGGGTTTCGGCAATAAAACATTTTATATACAGAAAAGATGAAATATTTACAATGAAGAAAGAACCCGTGTTAGTATATAAAAAACAATTTCTAAGCTGTGGTAGATATGCAGATTTACGAGTTGAAAACGAAAAGAAAGTTGATGCAGGCCCAAACGCTTTATATACTGCACCTCCTTCGAAAATGTCGAAGTATAAACTGCATCTCTGATAAATCACGCTATCTGTCACCTATATTGGGGAAAGGTTAGGAAATTATCAAAACTACATTGGTAAAATAGGGAGTGGGGACAAGGACAAAAAATATAACAGGGCCCTAATGAAAAACATTTATACACTAGCTAAGTTATGAACTGAAATGACTATACCATGTAACCTAATCTAGCTTTAAACGGGTTGTTATTAATTGTCGTTTCTGTAACCCAAAACTATTTGCTTAAGGCACGTCTGAATATCACTCAATGCCAGCTGCAGTCAACACGCGCTATTCTCTCCATCTTTCACCAAATTCTGCCGGCGGGCGTTTCACGTACGCAGCCTTAATGCGAATCTTCAGGCAATATTTGAAAATTCGAAAGAAGGCTGACAGAAGTAAAAGGCCTCTCCGTCGTAGAGCACTTTCAAACGGGTTGACCATATAACGCCTCGCGGAATCGGTAGTAAGCTTAAGAAGATAAAACGTATTTTCCTATCTGTTGTCGGAGCTCAATTGCTACAAACATTAATTGGTTCTAGGTCGAACGACGTCACGTTCAGAATGTGAGCCATAAGACCCACAAGAAACTTTGTTGATGCGGCAATAAAAGAAGGCGTAACTCAAAGTCGCATCTTCATGACCGCATCGGACGCAAGTAGGCGAGTTTGTAAAGTCAGCTACATAAAGTCTCTTGCCGACCCAGATAACATTTCTTATAACCAGCCAGACCAGAGATGCCTCGTCGTTATCGAAACATCCTAACCACGACCAGATTGAGCGTAGTTTCCCCCTCGTTAAATAGAGCCCCTAAATCTTATCATCTTGAACAGATCCCCTCACTATAACCCGCTATAATTCCTTTCGAAAGGCTTTCTTTCACCCGTAAAAGGAACTTCAAAGCACGTCGACACTCAAAGTCAGAAATGTTTTCTTACTGTCTTCCTTCCAGAAGCCACTTTTCCCTTCATATTTTGTACACATTCGATCCAGGTAATATAGCCGTAGCTATGTTGACGAATCACAACGCTAGGCATACCCAGACCACCCTAAGAAAGATGCAGATAACAGATCTCATGACGGACCTTAGAGGCCCGGTCAAGCCATAAAAACTTGAAGAGGGCCCGCTGCAAGTTAAGCGGCATATCCGACGGGAGTCAAAGCACTGATAGACGATATAGGATGAGAGGATAGATGTGAGAAACACACACCTCCGCTCTCCCCTTTAACGAAAGATTTCTACGGGTCAACAGACTAGCTGCGACGCGAATCGATTTCAGTACTTCCGACCAATTTTTCTCCAGCTGAAGATCCGGACCTTGCAAGGCCTGTCAGTTCAGCTTAAGGGTCGTTGTAGGAATACACCCTTCCAAGCATCGATGCGCAAGCCCACCGACTTATCGCAGTTAAATTTGGCTCCTGTTACCGTTTCATACATTCTGATTTCTGTGTTGACTACACTAATCTCGGCACTGATTTTTACAAGCACTGTTATATCGTCGGCATAGACTGAGTCTTTTTACGCGATGCAAGCACCTGGCAAAGCAATTCCACGTAGGACCGGATTCACCCTTATCATGTGAAGGAAAGGTTCCGACACACGGTGAATAATTTAAAGTGCTCAGATCTCAAACCATTCACCTCCACCAACGTACCGGAGTTTGCATACAAGAGGACAATCCAAGAGCGAAAATGGGGTCCAAAACCGTCCGAAGACAAAACAGCCTCCAAGTAACGATGGTCCATCCCATCAAATGCTTTGGGCTGATCTAAATTGATCAGTGCGGCTTCTGAGTCGACTTTCTCAATGATCAAGCGTAATGCGTGCAAGTTATCCTGAATAATCCTACCTTTCACAGCACAGGTCTGTTCAGGGCTGATGAGAACAGGCAGGACAACCTGCAAACGATTGGCTAAAATCTTGGCCAAAATCTTTAACTCTGTATTTAACATTGTTAACGGCTGAAAATTACCAATCACATCACCACCATCTTTGCTCTTACGTACACGTTTCACAATACCTCTGGTTAAGTACTGAGGTATAGGCCCGTTCCTAAACCAATAGTTAAACAAAACTGTCGGTAAGGGTACAAAAATGTGTGACAGCCTCAAATATACCTCGTAGGGCAAATTGATCCCCAGAGACCGATCCAGGCCGATCTGATCCAAGGCTTTAAAGATTAGTTCCTCAACCTTCGCACTTAGCTGCTTCGGTCGCCTCAAGGCGAAAAAAGTCGGCTAAATAGGGATCGAAATGCGCAAATTACAGACCGGGCACCCTGGTGAAAATATCTTGAAAATTCGACCGAAACGCCTCCAAAATACCTTCGTTTGTGGTCACGGTTCGTCCATCCGCCAATGTGACACGTGCGATATGTCGGTCAGTAGCACGTCGCCGCCCCCCCCCATGCACGCAATTCAGGTGCCATATTTGTTGCTTCCTGGAGCGTTCTTTTTAACCTAGCCCTAACTAGTCACGCCTGGTTTCTCTTGGTAGCCAAAGAGGAAAGTTTCGCCTTAATTGTTATTACCTTAGTGCTATACCCCGCTTCCGCCGCCCGATCTAATCTAGCATCTAGTGTCGCCTTTTCTGCCCTAGATTCTAGGTTGAGTCGTCGGCAGAAAAAGGACCTAGTTACTTTCTTAAGTTTAATCCACTGCTTATTCCCAATTATAGCACCCGTCGTTTCCCGCAATATGGTTAGTATTAGCTGTTCCCGGTAACTATTCACACATCGAACAACGACGTGTTGAGTTTCCAGTAACCAGCGATTCTAGATCTAGGTCTAGCTAAGTTAACCCTAACCCGAATAAGTTGGTGATCCGAGTAAACTATATTATGAAATTTGGACATTCTAATACTCTTATGTCGACTCTCCTAATGAAGAACAGGTCGATATAACTCGCAAGTTGTAACGAACCGGAGCCCATACAACATCACGGGGCCTCTCATTTCGGAATTTATCGACAAGATCAAACTTATCAAAACACTCACGAAATGCCTTAGCATCCCGGTTTGGGTTAGTACCCCTAGAACGATTACCAAAACGATCTAAATCGGGATCCAGGACTGCGCTCCGGTCTCCCGCTAAAATAACTGTCCGAGAAGTATTCATGAACTTCTCGATTCGCCGAAAAAAGAGGCAAGCTCAGTGTGGCTATTAAGCGCATAAACACCAATTAATCGAAACGCATTATCGTTTATGGTAACATCCAGAACGCAAAGCAAACCTTCCAAATCCATGAAGCAAGGGACACACGACGCATCTAAAGTGCCCTTTTCTAGCCAGGAAACTCCCCTTGAGCGAGAATCGAAGTACGCTGAATAAACACGAACGTTTCTAGTCAGTGCACCCAGATAATCACTTGGAATTAAGTGGGTCTCCTGAATACAACATATATCCACTCCAAGCTGCTGAAGATCCTGTCGAACTCGAACTTGCGAGAACTGGCCCTCAGCCCTTGGACATTCACACTAGCTAGATTGAGTGCCATTGTGATATCTTAGGGTTGAGTTTCAGTAACGAGCATTGACGGTGTCAAGGTTCCGACGACCTTTTCCATGGAATAAGTGCCCATCTCAGTGCTGATGAGGCCATCCTGGGACAAACTGCCGACATCAAGGGGGAAGATTAGCATTACAGCCCTATACAGGGATGGGTATAGAAGTATTGTGACCGTCCCTTGGCATTATTTTCGTAAATTTATGGTTTTACATATTGCAACCGGTGGATGAATGTCAAAAGTAATATTGGTTTCGTCAAACATTCGCCAAACGGGTTTAGCATCGTCTCGAGGTCTAACAACAGTTAATATACGGAAGGCATTGATGAAATTGTATGGGTCCACCACCAATTCCCCCCTCCCACCTCAGTAAAACCCAGCATCTTTCTGAGGTCCGTCAAGTGATGCCCTTTGGCTCTGGTCACTACTTCAGCTGAAATTTGGCATATATCTTCTCCAGGGAAGAAAAGTTGACGTTTCTCCCCCTTCTTGTTAGGGGGGGGCAAGCTTTTGACTCATTTGTAGCGGTGGAGAGTGATGTTGAGGTATGTGATGTTGAGGTATGTTTTCATTGAGGAGTGAGGGGGGGTGCGTGTTTAAGAAAAGGTGACGGAGGAGGGAGTATTTGTGTCTTTTTAGGGTCTGTTAAGCAGAGACGAACGGGAAGGGCCTTAGGGAGTCAGTTTTTGTTTTTGGGATTGGGATTTAATAGTATTAGTTTATATTTTCTTCCTTTTATGGGAACACTGATTGACAGCGGCATTTTGGGGGTTGATTTGGTTTTAGGAGCTGGGGAAACCGGTGACGTGGTTGGCGTGTATTTAGAGCTAGGCTTGTGGTCTATTTGGCTGGGCTGGGTTTTTGGAGGAGATTGGTGGTTGGGCGAATTATTAGCTCTAATGTATTTGTTCAATTGAACAATTTCCACCTATTTTCCTCGCCCTTGATCCTTTGACACTTTATACTCTTCTTTATCAAGTTTCATTTGATCCAGGGCGAGCCTTCCGGGCGTTTTTTCCTCCTGTGACAATTGTCCACCTTTCCTCGTTATTAGAATTCAGGTCAAATAACGCTGCCGTGTTGTCTTTTCAGGTAGTCTCTTTTGTGCTAATAATTTTTTTCCCGACACTAGGGCCCAGGTAGTCCCCTACTCTGTGCTTAGTGTTTACTGGAACTGTAGTCTTTCTTTGTGTACATTAAATAATTAGGTGCTCAATGGCACCACAGGTCTAGCAAGCAGATCGTCCACCCGGAACAATGATGGGCAATTTATCCTCGCCAACATCAATGTAGTATGAGATATCTGAAAATGCTTTTGGATTAAGCATTAAGTCGTCGTGCCACAATATAGCACAAATGAAGACAATCCGATGACCAGAGAAACGGGAGTTCAATCCAATTATAATTGTTTTATATGTAAATAATTACATACAAAATGTGGCACGAAACCGAAAAAGGGGACGGAGAAGTGTTCGGTCAATTACTAAATTTTACCAACCTATCTAACTTAGCCAGTTACGTTTATGACCATCGTTTACCAAAGTGCCACATTCATACTACATTCATGCACCATACACTAAAAAAAACTTATACCATGACAATCCTACTAAATCCCATATATAAATCATATGCAATGGTGGGTTGAGTTCAAGCCAATTACGAGAAGCCTAAATGCTTCAAGTATTTTATTAGGAATAGACGAATCCAACTGTTCGTCATATACGTACGGCACCATAGCAATATATATATATATATATATATATATATATATATATATATATATATATATATATATATGTGTATGTATATATATATATATTATTGAATAGTTTCTTATGACTGTCTATCAAAGATAAGTTTCTTGCTAAAAGCAACCGCATAAGCAGATATTACTATATCATTGAATGTAAGTTTTTTGTCTTCATATGAGAATAGGCTTTCAATAATCGTTGGTGGTTTTCTAAGCTCGTGTAAAAACTGATAACTTATTCAGTCGCGTTTTATTACCGAACACAGACACCGTAAGTCAAGTGTAAATATGTCTTTTACGATTATCTCATATGCAGAAACATGTCCGCAAGTTGAGATTTATAAAAAAGAAAAGAAAAGCACAGTTTCGTCACGGAACTTTCTTTCGTGAATCATACGCCCCAGTGAACGTGACTGTTCAGCATCAGAATGAACGTTTGGTAACACGGTGATCTTTCTTTAAGCTTTTTTCTGGAAATACATTCGGAAATGTATATATCATGTTCCGGATATTTCTCTAGAGAAATAAATGTAATTTTGGCAAGTAAACGAACAGTAGTAAAATATATTACGAATGGACATTTGGAATTTATCTCTCTGAAGTCGAAACTATACTATCACTATCTTTTAATGCTCAATTCAGTTTACTATACTATTTCAGACTAATATTCAATTCAATAAGATCATTCATCCAGGCATTGCCTGTTACTTTTGGAGACGGTTTGTGTAGTATGTGTTCGTTCGTGATGATACTATATTCCCATTACGTTTTCCTTAAAAATTCTTTGTATTATGTATTCTATTGTCATAATAGTATCCCTAAGCATTATATATTCCTTTATTTCAAATAGATTGATAGTGTAGTATTCGCTTCGTTGTCATGAAATCATTCTTCGAAGCATTGTCTCCTCCTTTTAATGGTAGTGTAATATCAGTTCTGTTGTCATGGGACGATCCTACCGGGCATTAACTGAATTGGGTAGCGTACCTCAGCAAGAAATTGTCACAATCGGCTGTTCATTAAATTATTAATGAACAGCCGATTGTGACAATTTCTATTGTCACAATAATAATAATGATAATAATAATAATAATAATGATAATAATAATAATAAAAATACATTTTAAAGAAATCCTCGAATGAGGAAACCAACCGACATGAACTGCGAACACTAACCAATCACATGAAAGTTTCAATAGAAATAAAACAAAAACAAAACAGAAATAACATGACCACATGAGACCAAGAAAATTGAAACCGCCAAAATCGTACACAAAATCCCCCCCCCCCCCAAAAAAAGATGTCAGCCTCGGCTGGCGCCAGACCAAATAGTACTGGAGGGTCAAGGAGAATGAAAAGACCGAGGACGAAGAGCACTAATGATACCTCCACTGGAAGAGTGCAAAGAACACTGGGACCTTGCAGAGGCATTTTGGAACCCAAATATCAAGGAATACCAATGAACATTGCCAGCGAGAAATCAATGGTAAGCGGCTGTTGCGATAACGCAAAGTCATTGGCAGTGTTTATTTAAAGAAGTGGAGAGTACTGTAAATCTGGGAAAACTTGTAGTCACCCGAACTCCAGAGAACACCACCGGTTATTGTCAGTGAGCGACTGCTGGTGATGACCCGTGTGAGGACTCCAAGTGAGTAAATAATAATAATAATAATAATAATAATAATAATAATAATAATAATAATAATAATAATAATAATAATAATTTGAACAGAGAAATGGGATCTTTACTGATGGCTGCACAGAACAATGCGATTAAAAGAAACTACATAAAAGCTAAAATAGGTAAAACCCAGGAAATCAGTAAATGCAGACTGTGTGGACAAAGATACGAAACAGTAAAACATATAAGTGAATGTAGCAAATTTGCCCAAAAGAATACAAGAAAAGACATGAATGTGTGGGAAAAGCTATACACTGGGAACTGTGCAAACAATTGAATTTAGAATACGCAGAAAAATTGTACAAACTTAAACCAGAAACAGTACTGGGGAACGAAAAAAAAACAAAATCCTTTAGGATATGGATATTCAAACAGATACATTCATACAAGCAATGAGACCTGATGTTATTATAATCGACAAGAAGGAAAAATCTTGTAAAATCGTAGACTTCGCCGTTTCAGCAGACCATAAAGTGAAAATCAACGACACTGATAAACAAAGCAAATAAACAGCACTAGCCAGAGAACTGAAAGGAATATGGAGCATGAATATACTACCAATAATCGTAAGAGCACTAGGAACAATCTCCAAAAAACCGAAAGAAAAGACTGGGAGAACTTGGAATAAAAGGGACCATCTCAACCATAGAAAGGACGGCAATGATTAAAACAGCTGCAATCTTAAGGACAATCCTTGAATGCGGAAACCTACCCGTAGAAGCTACAAAGAGAAACCAGTAACAAGGAATTTACAACAGGGAGAAAACAAAACCACACGAAGAACACCACAACACGAGCAAAGGAACAGAAAATCCAAGAAACACCACTTCATAATCCCCCCCGCCTAATAAATTGCACCGGCCTCAGCTACTACACAAAAATGAACCAAGGAACAGAAATTACAAGAAATACCATAAGCTTTCCCCGTTTCCTTACTAACTCACCTCCCCTAAAAAAAGTGCTGGCTTAGGCTGACACTAGACAACATATTTGTAGAGGGTCGAGGAGGATGAGAAAACCGAGGAGGGACAGCACAAACGAGACCTCCACTGGAAAAGTGCGGAGAATGCTGAGGCCTTGATGGGGGGGGGCTTGTTGCCATTCAGATCTGAGAGAAGACCAATGGTCCTTACCAGCGAGAAATCAATGGTAAAAGGTTGTTCAGATACCGCAAGATTATTTGCGATAATTATCGAAAAGATGTGAAAAGTACTGGAAATGTAGGGGAGGCTTGTTGTCAGTCAGACTCTAAGAAATACTAATGGTTGTTGTCGGTGAGCAATCACTGTCGATTATCTGCGTGAGAACCCCTAGTGAGTACAAATAATAATAATAATAATAATAATAATAATAATAATAATAAGAAGTAGTATAAAACGTCAATATTTAATAATTTTCAAATACAAAAATATATAAATACTATCAACCTCAACACTTTAATAAATGCGAAAGTATTTTTCATTTATCACTGTTATATTATAATCAAACCGGGTTACTGTTTTTAAATAAATAAAAAAACAAAATTTTGATATTGTGTATATATAGTTGAGATACATGATTAAGAGAGAATCTTTTAACTGCCTTATTAGCATAACTATTTTTTAAACCAATCATAATTAATTAATGTTTAGTATTATTCATTTGGAATTGCATTGATTTATGTTTTCTATCTATATGTAATAGTTTTCTCTATATTGGCAGTAATTAATTAAAGTAATTTAATAAATATATCGGAAAAATAACTAAAACACCTTTAGTTTTAACTAACGGCGCTCGATGACTACCTTACCGAAAGTTGTGGCTTGCTTCAAGCGAGACAGAAACGAGAAGAGAAAGAAGGAGTGGAAGGGAGAGCGTGGTTGTCTCGCTCGCTCTTTATCTCTGCCCCCTTTATTTCGATCTCTTTTTGCAGTTTTTACATTTATAAAATAAATAAATCACTTTTTTATTAAGTTAATGCCTAATTTATTAATTTTAACAAAAACTTATTTTTTTAATGTTTAATAAGACTTTATCAGTATTTTCATTGACAAATAACAACAAAAGTTATGTAGCACTTTGATCTGTCCAGATTATAAAAAAAGCAGAGATTTATATTTTGGTATGATTGTCGATTAACATCCCCCGCTACTCCCGCCCCTCCAAAAAAAACAACAATATTTTACCTTTTTAACTTGATGGAAAGAAAAAAAGAATAAAAAGCAATTATTTTATAATTTAAAGTGGGGAAGTTTTCGTATATACATTACATTTTTGGGCAGTTAATGCAATTCTTTTTTGTTATGGAAGTGAAATTCGCTGCATTCTTTTGTAAGGGGACGCTACTTTCTTAGGAGATTACATGTAGTTTCATGACTTTGCCACTCGGATTTAGGGTTAGTGGTAAAAAAATTAAGTTCCCTAAAAAAATACAATAGCCGGAAATATGGAAACATTTTATGTTAACTATATATACAACTGATCCATCACTCTAAATTGTAAATCATTTGTTTTTCTTTCTTTCGTTTTCGATGGTGCTAACACGTATTCCTCTAAAAAAAGAAGAATCCCATTTTTTCGGGGTGGTGGGGTATTAATGGAGGGTGTTAATCTGCTAATTTACCGATAGTCAGTTTTTAAAAAATCTTGTACTTTTTTTTTTACTATGTCCCCTTTTATTCTAATTTTAAACAATTGATTTTAGTTGTGTTTACCTTTCCGGTGAAAATTAAATAAATAACTTTAAAATGATCTAACTAATTAAATATATTATTTTTTGTATAAATAAAAATATTGAAAGTTTGGACTTTATTGTAGATATCCCCATTACCCACCCACCCTACCCTGGATAAAATGAGATTTTACTTTTTCAGACGATTACGTGTATATACCCTGAAAAATCTGTCCGAAAGAAAAAAAATAATAATTTGAATTTAGAATGGGGGATCAGTTTAACATATAAATTTTACGTATAATAATCCTCTATTTTCATGTCATTCTAGGGTTTTATGTCAGTTTACTATTTGTTGCCATTGAAGATGGATTCTGTGCGTTATTTTTTCTAGGGAAGGGGGAGTTTTAGTGGCGATTGCGTGTGGTTTTACGACCTTGCTACTCAAACCTAGGGTTAGTGTTAAAGACATATTAACTGCCTAGAATGAACCTAAAATAACCTTAAAAAGATCTTAAAAAGAATCTCATTTTAAGGGATGTGGATACTTTAGCTGAGGATGTTATCTAAAAATTTACCAAATTTTATGAAAATTATAGAAATCTTCTGAGTAAAAAACATTTTCTTTAATTAACACCCCCACCCTCCTCCCAATTAAATACTGCCCGAAAAACGGTTAGGTTTGCTAGTTACATATATTAGCAAAAGAGAGATTGCTATTGCTAGCATTAAATAAATATCAACTAAATTAAAATTAATCCAGATAAAATATTGTTTATATCATGTGAATGACATAGAAAAAAAAGATGACACAATTAAAAGTCCTGATTTTATCTTTATATGTTTTTGTCGTGTTCTATTTGAGTGTGTTACGACGTTTGTATAGTCTCTGGATTGTTAACCTCCCGGTAAAAGTTTTTTTTAAAGAAATGCTTTTCTCCGTGATAATTCGTATATATGTGTGAGAGAAACGGGTAATTCCAACGAAATTCCCGAAGATGTGTCATAAAGGTTCTCGGATTCACTTACAACCATCCATGGTAACACCTCTAAATATTCTCATAAAATCTTACTTGGGTAACAGCTACCTAAACATTGTAATTATTTCAGAAATGGCCGGAGAAAAAAATTTCTTCCAAACTTGGTTGGCAATTTTTATAATCTATATTCGTTAATATAAGCTAAATGTTTGAGAAACTTCAAATAGAAGATATTAAAGAAAACATACTTCACAAAAGAATTATTTAAATACTTATTGCAAATGTTGGCCTCTATAAATATTTAAAAAATTTATAAAATTGCTTGACTATAAAATCCAACAAGTAACATTTATTGAGTTGGCGTTTCGAGGATACTAATACATCTGAATGTTTTCGTTGCCGTGTGCATTGTGATATCATCCATATTTAGATAAATAGTGGACGCTTCCGATAAGTATATAATACTTTGACTGTAATTCATTCAGGGAGTCGAATAGCATCGGCAGACCAGTATATACCAGTCGAGGATCTGTTTTCGACAATCAGTCCGAGGGGAACTGGGCCATTTCAGCGGCCTTTTATCTGTCAGGCTGTGGTATTGGTCTTGAGTAATATATGAGGTCCACCCTTGAAATTTAGTTCTATTTGTATCTTACGAATGCAGGAAACCGACAGTAGACAACCGAGAGGGTTCAACGAACGTTTTCAGAATCTTGTGTATAGCGTAGTGACAGCTTTTTTTAACTCCCCGAACATGCCTCAACTTTAATTTCTTAAAGAGGCTTTATGACAATATTTATTAAATAAATATTAAATTATTTTTACCTACAGACGCCGACGTTTAAACATTTTGATATATATATATATATATATATATATATATATAGAGAGAGAGAGAGAGAGAAGAGAAGAGAGAGAGAGCGGTTTTTATTAGACCCAATAAATATACATTATATAGTTTTTTTATTAGTACGTATTGCTATGGATTCCTTTTATGAACGTAAAAATTAATTCATAAATTTATATATATATATAAAATAAAAATAAAATATAATGACACGTTTTATTAAAAAGGCCGACTTAATTCCTTATCGCTTAAGAAGTAGGAAAAATACTAAGAAAACAGCTGTGTTTCTAACCCCAGTAAATACGAAAACAATCTTACATTATGGCGATAAAAAATCGTACATATTTCGGCTAAGTGTTTGTTGTCTGGTGGTAAAACGCCAGACTCCAGACAGTGATATTGTATGGTTCGATACTTGCCAAGGTTAACTAGGCTGATGACGGCTGTTTTCCAGAAACACGCGTCAATGGATTCCTTTTATGTACGTAAATATTTATATATATATATATATATATATATATATATATATATTCATATAAATATATAACTATTACTATTTCATAAAATTTTATAAGATATAATAT
Source organism: Sepiola atlantica (assembly GCA_963556195.1). Taxonomy (NCBI): domain Eukaryota; kingdom Metazoa; phylum Mollusca; class Cephalopoda; order Sepiida; family Sepiolidae; genus Sepiola; species Sepiola atlantica. Next base: position 61,951,323 of record OY744516.1, on the reverse strand, counting down.
TTCATGTATTAATTTTCAGTATTTACTTCAACAGTGCTCGATAAGTAAGTAGAGCTAGGTAGTAAGTTATGAAAATATATGTATGTCAATTAAGCTACACAGACGCTCCTGCGTTTAAAAAGCCGCTACACTGGCATGTCGCTGTTATTAATCAATACTAATTAGAAACTAAGACCTTAATGCAATCATCAGTGTAGGAAGTGCTGGTCGAAGGATTCGAGTCGCCAATGACTTCGCAGCCTGATACCTTACCTTTAGGCCGGCATTTATTATCACAGGAAAGAAAGGGAATTTAAGCTATATAATGTCAGATTAAGCAGACAAATAAAGCAAGCAGTTAGAAGGTATTCAACTGCAGACACAGGAACATCGCTTGCGCCAATTGAGACCACTTGTTTATAAATTCACCTAGAGGCTGTTTCTTGTTTTTTAAGAGGGCGATAACAATATTTTAAAAAAATTATTATTTTTACTATTATTATTAAAACCTAGCGACACTAGTGTTTCATTATTCTAAAATATTAGAATATCATTTAAAGCTCGCATGGAGCGTGGCTTTGATGCTAACAAAACAAATGAGTATGTGAAAAAAGGAAATTAAGGAGATAGATAGAGATAGATAGAAAAATAGAGATAGATGAAGAAAGAAAGAAAGAAAGAAAGAGAAAGAGACTGATTGTTTTTTCACATAAAGGCGAAACGAGATCATTGTACGGGATCAGCGCTCAAAACGAAAGAATTCCACGTGACAAATTCAATAATGAAGAGATAACACGAATTGACGTCTACTGGGCCGTAACGATGTTCACAAGAACTGACCTAATCAATGAACAAATGAAAACGCTATTTACGCTAAAAACACTTTCGTGGAGAAAAATCAATTGTAATTTTTCATCTAGAATTGCTCTGCGGACGCGGAGGGAGAATGGTCACCCGACACCACTCTGTATCTCGTGATTCTTCTCTTTGCCATTGAATTAAGAGAAAGCCTAAATGTTAGTTTAATGCACCCCAAAATAATTAATATTGACTTTTCTCTTTTTTCTCCTTGCCGTCCATTATGTTATGCGTCCGTCTCTTTTTTGTGTGTGAAAGAAATTGCTAACAACTTATATATATATACATAGCAGGATAAATACACAGAAAAAAAGAGTTAAGACTAAATTTTCTTTCTCTTATTAAAACAGAATATTTACATTTTTCATGGCCCTGTATATTCAGAATTCCGACCCTTAAACCATATTCAAGTTATCTTCCCTGTATTCTACTGGCAACAGAGAACGAACTCTTCAACTTTGAAGTAAAGAATACTTGCACTACGCATGTGCTAGATTTTAAATCGAGGTTTGGTTTCGTTCTGTCTTTGGATACACCTTTGACGCCGGGTCGCCCGATCTCGCTTCATGCGGCAGTTTAGACGGAGAATAGACGCCGACACGTGCGCCGCTACACAGACGTATGAAATGCAATATCACATATCCCAATTTTATAGTTTACTCGAAGCATGGCCGTCCCATGACGAGTAGCATTAATTACTCGGACAAGAACAGTTTTGCACTATGTTTTAATGTCCCATAACGAAGATTAATTACGAAGATTACAATCAATATATAATTATATTAAACCTTATGTCTAGAATCCATCTTCCAATTTTGATGAATATGCATTACATGATTCCGATTCTAGACAATATCTAAAATGTAAGCCTTAAGCTAAAGGGCTCTTCAAAAGAAATTGAAATTAATCTTGCTTAATTGGTAGCTAATGAAAATAGCACAAATTTAATGCCACTCTAAGAAAAATGAATTTTAAAATGGGAGGTTGTGCCCATATTATGACTCTTTAAACACCCTTTAAAATACCTCAGGGAAACTCAATATATATTAATTGATGTTCAATACCTATTGTTAAATTTCACACACATCGGAGGTATCTGAATTTTCACGAAAGGCTTGCACCCAGTATTGCCCCCTTTTTCAAAACGAAATTAAACTAAATATATATCATATTACTCACTCTTACGTATAGCAGCTGCGTTCAGAAATTCATAATAATCGGTTCATTAATTTAGGAGTTTATCATATATATATATATATATATATATATATATATATATATATATAGTATTTCATGTATCCACATAAAATTTTATGAGGAGATATCATTTTTTATGTATCAATTTTCAGTATTTACTTCAACAGTGCTCGATACGTAAGTAGAGCTAGGTAGTAAACTATGAAAATATATTTATAGCAATTAAGCTAGACCGAGGCTTCACATTTCATCCCCGGGGGAATCTTCAAGCTAACATGCATTTTAGCCTCTGTGTAGTTTAATTGCCATAAATATATTTTCATAGCTCACTATATATATATATATATATATATATATATATATATATATATATATATATATATATATATATTAACATATATACACACTTAAATTGATATACATAAACCCCCTAAATATTAAACTTTACTAAAAATATAATTATGTGCCAGTGTTTTTTATCGTGTTGCCTAGACTATACATTCCATAATTCACAATGATCTATTAATTAGTTAAGAAGATTATCCTGTATATATATATATATATATATATATATATATATATATATATATATATATTATTTACATTACTATCCTCAATGGTGATATTAATATTTCGACTACGTATTGCCAAAATTGCCCCCTTTTTATAATTCATTTTTTATTTACAGTGATTTCTTCCCGTATTTGCAATGTATTTATAGTATTAGTTGTGTATTGTGTACGCTGATGTTTCCTAAGAATTTGAAAATGATGAAAATACAAGGAAAAATTCACTGTAATGAAAAAATGCACTTGTAGAATGCTTGAAGGCACACCGTCTGTACTGTTTTCGAATTGTAAATATTAACGTTAAACACAACAATCCAAAGGTACATGATAGAAATACTTATATAATTTCACTTCGGAATTTTTCTTCGTATCGCCCGCACTGAGGATTGAACCTTCAACCTTCAGATGACTGTCACTTAGAACTGAATTACACTTAGTACTATAGCCACTGCGCCACGGGTCCTATGAATTGCGAATTACTGAAGACTTCTTCCCAGTCATGGCAGATGGAACGCGAGCATGCTAACCCCGTGGATTTAATAAAGAGTTCTGTTTGAAATTCCGTCCAGATTCCCGAATTCGACAGAAAGATTCCCGAGTTCGACAAAGTACACCTGAAGAAGGTCGGAGGTTATATCGTCCGAAACGTTGTGATAAAAACACTCAAGATGAGAACAGTAGTCCGAATATACAAAATTCTACGAAGTATATTATTTTATTGCAAAAATTAAAAGACGAGTCCAGAAAAATAAAACAAAGTTTTGACGGTAATTCAGCTTCACCGATTTTCAATACCACTACTTTTCTCTGCCTTTCTCTCTGAAATCCAAATTGCTTCCCTTGCTTCCTAGATGTCCTCTTTATTCATATCAGCTGATCTCTACATACGCAAATCAGACTTCACTATAACAATTTGCACTCATGAAGATAAGACCTTCTTTACGCTGCAGACACAACATGCGAAGCACCTCATCCTCTTTCCTGCTGGCAAGTGCTTCTCTTCATTGTCACATTTTTAGAAATAATACTAGTTATTTCCCTTTCAGAAGAAAATACTACCATCTATCTTCCGCATAGAAATGTTTCCCCCCAAAGTTATCCGCCTTTTCAATGCGCTTTTGTTTATTTCTTGATAGCAAGAATAAATAAAGCAAATAATTTAGTAAAATAGGTACAATGTGAGTGTTTTACCTTGTGGGGCGAAGCGGCCTCGAGCGTGCTTGGCGTGTCGAATGTTAAACAAAAGAAATATGGCCACTTTCGTCGCTGCAAATTATAGGAAAGCGGATATCCTGGACGACGTAAATTTTGCGATACACACTCTGCCTCTTCCGTTACTAAAAGGCACGTACCCGAGGAAAGAAATGTCTCAATTACTACTTTGGTGCAGGAATGTAAGAAAATAACTATTCTTACAAAGTGGTAAATTACTTATATTTTATTTAATTATTGACTTATTGCCGGTGAAAGAGTTGCAACCGTACCCTCTAAATTAGGTTCCAGCAAAGACTTTCTATGCATGGCTAGAAGTTTACGTATAGCAGATACTTTCCACAAGAAGATAGTTTAACTAAAATAGACTTGCAAACAATGCAATATGATATGTGGCAAATAAAGTTTACAAACAAATCATAAACTTTAATAGGACGAAATATTTTATTAGCAAATGATATTCACACACAAAGACAGAAAAGAAAATTAATAAATACTAGAAAATATATGCTTCCTCCGGTCGCATATTTTTGCTACGCTGCCGTGTCAGAAATGAACACTCACCCGTAAACCGATGGAGCCCCAGTCATATTTCTTGGGTGGTTAGACATTGATTTTCTTTGTTTCCGACCAAGAATATTTTTAGTTAAAAATAAATTTAAAAAAATTTCGACCCCACCCCAATTGTTTTATCCTCCCCCATACATATAAATATTTTTAATTAAAAGTTAAAAAAAATGTTTGACCCCCCCCCATTTTTTTACCCTCCCCATACACAGTAGTATTTTCAGTTAAAAAAAGAAAACGAAAATAAATTTTTACCCCCCCTCACAATTTTTTTTACCCTCCCCCTATACATAGGAATATTTTTAGTTAAAAATAAAATTTGACCCCCCTCATGAAAATTGTTTTTACCTTCCCCCATACATAGTTAAAAAAAGGAAAACAAAATTAGGAGGCGCCTCAGTCATATCAAAGAACTCATGTTTAAACATGCTATTGAAGGCGCCTACGTCATATCAAAGAACCAGTTTTGTTATTCTTCCAAAATGGTTACCCATTTTGTAATGGCCGGGATATCAATTGCTTAACTTTAATTTACAACAAAACACCTTGTCTTAACAGCGTAATGAAAATAAAGAATGATAATGTGAAAAAAATCCTCTCACAATCAGGTAACTTCCAGAAAGACCGGAAGGATGTGTCAGCAATTTATTTTTCCAAAGTGGTCACCCATTTACTAATGGCTGGGATATGCCTCGCTTAACTTTAATTTACAACAAAACACCTTGTCTTAACAACGTAATGAAAATAAAGAATTATTATGTGAAAAAAATCCTCTCAAAATGACGTCACTTCCGAAAGGATGACTTTGCAATTTTAACAGTACTTGCCATTCAAAGTATGGTTAAAAAACACGATATTTTCTTAATGAAATGTGTTTAATTAATTGTATGAGTAGTTTTTATTAATATAACCTTATCGGAAATTATTGTAAATACATATGTAAATTTGATAATAGCAGTTATAAGTTTATATTTGTAAATATGAATTCAATTGAAGTTTAAAAGGAATGAATTATGTAAATGGCAAAACCTGTCTCGTGTCTGAGCGACTTTTTGTAACAGTATATAAGGAAGTTGAAAAAGTATTAGTTTTACTAAGATTTTTGACACGTTTTCTGTTATAATTGCAGTCTCGTCTTGAAATTTCTTTCTACTTTATTTATATGTTTACGGCGGTTTTTAGTATTATATAGAGAAGCTGGCAGACTAGGTAAATAGTAATATTACTCTGATGGAGTTTCAGCTTCACACAGACAGATACATAATCTCCATTATTAATACATGTCATTTGAAAATAAAATAACTTTGAACGAAAAGTGTATTTTAATAAATTTACTTTTGGGTTCTACCTTGCTAAACTTATACTTGCACTTTGAGAGCTCATTATGCTTAGATAAGTGATAATCTGCCGGCCAAAGTTCGTGAGACTATAGTAACAGACAGAGAGAGAGAGAGACAGAAAGACAGACAGAGACAGAGACAGAGGGAGGGAGAGAGAAGGAGAAGAGAGGGGGAGAGATACTGGAAAATTAGGATGAACTACTTTACTAGAGAGAAGAATGATATGTCATTTAATTTATACTTTCAAAATATTTAATGCTGATTATAAATATTAAAAAAAAATCTCCTGTAGACAGATTTAATTAACCAATTAAATGTTTTTCCTAATAGAATAATGGATTTTGCAATGGATCAGATTAATAACGGCAGTAATTTAAAGCATTTTAAGATGAAGGTGGATGAATTAATAAATACTTTTAAAGGAGGACTTAAAATGGCATTATTGGGAACTATCGGATGTAATATTTAACATAATGTAATCTTTACGTAGATGTTACAATAAGAGTTGAATTGAGAAGACGGTTTGAATTACATAATGATTAAATAATAATAAAATAAATAAGTATCGTAATGCTTACAATATTCTCAGTTAATATACTCTGATTGGTAGAAATTGTAGATTTTCATGAAAATATTCCGACTTCAAACCACTGATACGGAGACGATTCTTTTAAATTCATATTTACGAAAACAGTAAATATATAAAGCTTTACATGGCGCTTATTATCATTATACTGGCACCTTTGATGTACTTTCGGCAGCCTTGTAAGTCTCGCTTGCCTTATTTTGTCCTATAGTCCTAACATACTATGTGCGATTTTTCTGACAAAGGGGAAATAATTGCTGTTTTCTGGGTCAGAATCTATCCATATAACACTTATTATTGACTAGTTTTTTTTTTACCTGAACGTAGTATTTTTTAGACCTTTACATCTAGCGGCTTTATACCTTGTCTGGAGCGATTTCCATAAAAAAATTAGATTGTCTTTAGAAAAGTCTATACATATATACACACAGAGATCGTTAGAAAAATAAAAATGTTAAAATGAAGGGAGCGATTATCCAGCATGGATTTGGTGGACATAACCGTAACATGTTTGCCGTTTTCCTCAAATATATTAACATCATCTCATGTATCGCAGATAGTGTGACACTAATGATCATTAGTGATTTAAAACACGTATGTCATTCAATTTTGGGTAGAGAAAAGTTGTTGGAACGTCATTTGCAAAATCTGAATTAAAAAAATTGTTCCCTTTTAAAAATCTGATTATTTATTTTTGAAAACTCATTATTGCCACCAACATAAAGCCAACAATTATTCAGAGAAATATATTCCTTTTCATGACCCTCCACATTCTCCAAACCCATTACATGTCGGCACGTTTGTACAGTGTACTGTAATATCGAAATTAAATTAAATATAATAATAACATGCGTGACGTTGCTTGACATATTTGTTAATATAACCCAAGTGACCCAGCTTTTACTAAGTTCCTATCTATCACTCTTACCCTACTGTATGTTGATTCGCCCGCTCATATTACATACGATACTTATCACTCTCGATTCAGTCACTTTCTCTATATATTAACAGTCGAAAGTAATAAAGAAAGGAAAGAATACACACTTTGAATAGTTCATTATAAACAAAAGGCAATATCATCGTAATTAGTCATTTTATTTAATATGTAGAGTAATGGAGAGACAAAGATATATATATATATATAGAGAGAGAGAGAGAGAGAGAGGGAGAGAGAGAGAGTGAGGGAGACGGAGAGAGAGAGAAACATATAGCGAGGAAAGAGACATTCATTTTATAATTTGTCTGTTTATTTTTTATATTTAACTGGCTTTAAAAACTCACTTTATCCTGATTCAAACAATATGAGCCAAGCTTAATCCGTGGCCCAGTGGGTGACTCCACGTGTCACGTTTTTATCGTATATAATTGAATGTGTTGTATACATACATACACATTAGAAATCATCATTCCCACTAAGTCAAACAACTCCCCTTTTCCAGCTTATCTAAACATGGTTTCAGACCCATTTATTTAACATCACTCCCCATCAAAAAACATACTCAAAAACACACACACCGACCCCCCCCCCCCACACGGGAAGATATAAATAATAATATACAGGGAGTGCGATAAATTTTACATCAGGAGATACAGAGCTTTAGCATCAAAAAATATACGAACACAACAGGGCCATTAAGTTAAAGGACACGCTCAACTCTCTCGCTGCATACATACTTTCCTATGCCCATTGTTTCAACAGGAAAAAGCTGCAACTATTACACTCGCACGGAATTGAGACGCGATAGAATCTTGCTTGATTTCAAGAAACAAAAAATGAAATCCCTCGGCATCCTATTTTTTTAATATCACACCTCAAATAATCTTTGTAGAAAAAAATTAATCGTCATTCACGTACTTTTATTTTCAGCAGGTGATTTTATTTTTCCCCACGTTGTGATATTTCTCTCTCTTCCTACTCTTATTGACTCCTCCTTGAATTGTCTCCTCATCTTCTTTTATACTTGTCCCACTACCCCTTCCCCCGTTCATGATTGACAAAAACACTCGCATATCTTACTCCCACTGTTTCCTCGCATCCTCTCTTTTCATTCATACTCTCTCCATTACCCTCTTTCTGGATCGTCTGAAACTGTTAATAAGGAAATTCATTACTTTTGGTTGTATAGAGGCTGGGTTTAAGTTGGATGTTGTAGTAGATGTTGTCCAATAGGTAGATTTTCATGTGTTTAATAAATGCTGGCGTAAGATTTTAAGGGTTTGAGGAATTGATATATTCAGATTTTTGTCTTTGGATTGCTGTCCTTATCTCATTCGATGTGTGTATTTTATTGCAGTTTTTAAACGTTGTTCGTTTTTGTGGTGAAGTTTAATTCTTTTTTGTTAGTATTTTATTGTGTTATTCAAAGTTCCCTGGTATTTTAAATAATATTTTGTCTACGTTTCTTCAAATTGGTTTAGAGTTTTCCTTATCTAGCGCCTCTAGTATTTTCATTTTGTAGTATGTGTTATCCATGATGACTACAGAATTGTTTGCATCTGCTTATTTTATAAGTATTTACTTTTATAAGTATGCTGTTCTTATTTCGAATGTTTTCTAAGGTAATTGTTGGTTTGTGATGTTATTGATACATTTGTGCATTTTAACGACCAAAATAATTTAAATTAATCGTCAACCGAAAAATAATCTTGACCTCATCCAAACTTAATCGACTGAAAAAACAAGTGATAACCAAATACAATAAAAGAAGATGAGTTACACATACATTTAATTTCTCGTACCTTCTCTTCTCTTCCTCGTCGTGTGGGGGCGCCGTCTCGATGTGGTTGGGGTCCCTCTTCATTTCTGTACTGCCGTGAACATCGCCGTCCTCTGTGTCTGCAACAACAACCTTCATACCACTATTCACGAGGCAACAATCTTTTAAAATTTTGATTTTATTTTATTCAGGCGTCAGTCTACCGTCGATTTTGGAGATGTTTCACCAACGTTAAGGGAAGACCAAAGTACTACTCTATCGTAGTTAATTCCTAGCTTAAGTTCTTAGCCATTCGGGGAGGGGGAAGAAGGAATCTCATGCCTGTATTCTCTTAGGGAATTTGATTCCCCTAATCATTTGAAGACTACATAGAGAAATCGTCTGTTCGGCTTGCTTCCAAAATCCAGACTGGCAAAACACCGTTTCCACAGAAAAGCCCGTGACGTCACAGACCCCCTATGCTTAGGTGCACCTTGACCCTTGACTTGAGGTGGTGGCCCTGTCAACGTCTGTGAGCTCAGACTGTGAGAACAGCGCTAATTTGCACTCGTTTGTACGGGGTCACCCGCACTAAATCGCGCAAGCCAAATCAAACGATCTCCCCACACATACGTCCACTTCAAAATGCGTCCGGCCTCACAGGGCCATTATCCAACAGACGTGGTGTCTATAGAAACAAACTCATATATGTTTTAAATACCATAACAACATTCACAATAACGAGAACCGTAAGCGACACATCTCAGAATGTAATCTATGCCACCCTAGCACTCAACATAAGAGCTTTCATACACAAAAGCAACATCGAACTACCCGAACAGAAAACTCTTTGCTCATCAACATATTCACGAATGCAGCAGAGGTTAATTTCAAAATTATGCCAATGTTCCAATTAGAAGATTACTCTTACCACCTAACACAGGAAAGACACGCAAGAGGCCAATTAAAAGACATATTTAAAACAAGTGAAATAATTAAAAGGAAATACCAACGGAAAAACTTCATCCAAACTCAATCAATACACAGAACCAAGGCGTCACCAATGCAATAAACATTTACAGTGCCTGTCAAAATATTATAGAGAGAAACAGCTATACGTTTAGAAACACCACAACAACACTCGCAATACAGAAGAAAAATCTTTACTCGGACCTACACAGATCTTGTCTATTCGGTCATATGCACAACATGCCATGAATCCTCTATAGGTGCCACCCAAGCACCCATCAACAGTCTCCCTACACAAAGGTACATCAAACTACTCGACAATAGAAAACTCTTTGTTTCCCAACATATTCACGAATTCTCAAAATATTCACGATGTGAATTTGAAATTATGCCAATATACAAAACACAAGTTACGCGTTGCACATAAAAAGATGTTCGTAAACAAATTTAGACCAGCACTAAATAAATCATAACCCAACGTACACAAACACACACTGTAAGAAGTAAATGTGTGTATCTATGTGTGCATGTTTGTATGTATGCACGTGTGCATGTATGTATATGTGTATGTGTGTATCTGTGTACAGCTTTATGTATATGTTAGAGATATATGTGTGTATGTACTATATAGACTCTGATAATTAAAGCAATATATATGCATGTAACAAAAATAAACACAAGAGAATATGTATATAAGAAACAAAGCATTAATAAAACAAAAGTAAAGTTACATACTTTACAAGTTTATTATAATCAAATATTACAGCAAAAAGTAATTCATGAAAACGCCCTTTAATCCATGGATTTCAAAGAAATAAATATTTTCCGCAAAAAAAGAAAAACCAATAAATTACAAAATATTTGTAAATATCAATTTGAAAAGAAAGTATTTTTAATAAATAATATTTTCCAATAAACTTGTAAAGTATGTAACTTTACTTTTGTTTGTTTATAACTTTCTTTCTCTTTCCTATAATAATGCTTTAACCCCGATAGTGAACATATTTCTATCACGCTATGGTCCAATATAAAATATCTATTCCATAACACTTGCAATATATATATATATATATATATATATATATATATATATATATATATATATATATATATATATATACACACACACACACACATATATATATATATACATATATATATACACATATATATATATATACACACATATATATATACACATATATATATATACATATATATATATATGTATACATATATATATATATATATATATATATATATATATATATATATATATATATATATATATATATATATATATATATATATATATATATAAATGTAAGTTCGTAATCCGAGGCAGGAGCAATGCGATATAGGTACCGGAAGGTGGAACAGATGAACAAAAATAAATGAGAAGAGAAAGTATGAATGGAATCTCAAATCAATTTATTAATATTTCACGGTTTAAATACAAAAACAGTAAATAGAAAAAAGGTTTACTGTCAAGCAATTTAAAAGGTCCGGAATAGGGGGTAAACTTTAATTGTCGAGAGTGGAACCTCTCATTATCAAAAGAAACAGATAAAAAATATGACCGAGTTGTCAAAAAGGCGAGATGGACACAACTGTTGACGAAATGCCGCAGAGAATGGGTGGCAGGTTCGCAGAAAATGAGTTTAGATAAGCTAATTGGATATCAATATTAATTATTCTTATCATAATTTATGTTTTAGTTTATTGTATAATTATTCAGCTTTATACTTGCCATCTTATTAATATTTATATATTTTTATATACTTTACTATTTGTTGTTATTTTATTTTCATTTTAATTAAATTTTAAATTTGATAAATTGTTGTTAGCGAAAGCCGTTAAGATGTTACTAGAAAATGAACGGTCAAGGAGAGGCAACTGTTAAAATAAAAAATCTGGTTAGAATTAATTTAAATTTAAATTCAAAACTCAAATCAACTGTGAAATAAAATGTAAATTTATAGCAATGTGAATTTTTAAATCTAAGGAAGATCAAGACTCAGTTGAATGAAAAGGATAAGGGATGGTGGGGGGAAATTTAGAGATTATATATATATATACATATATATATATATATATATATATATATATATATATATATATATATATATATGAGTGTATATTTTAGATTTCTTAATTTTGATCTATTTTATTAATATGTAATGATATCGGGTATAATTATTCCTAAAATAAATTTATTGGATTTCTTTAATTTATTTATTTTATGTAAGATTAATTAAGTTTCATGTAATTATAAGTGATATTTAAGCACATAATAACAAGCTAGATTTGGAAGGCGGGAGATAGTGGAAAGGGGGGGGGGAAGACATCGAGGTGTGGGGTGGATTGGTTCTGGGAAGTTAGATGGTAGGCGTTGTAGGGTCGGGCTGGGAAGGAAAGGCAAGGAGTGTAAGCATGGAGGGATCAGAGAATAAATGGAGAAGAAAGCTCACATCTGTTATTTAGAGAGGGGTTATGTTTAGAGATTATAATAGCTTCAGAAATCCGAATTAGACCGACATTGCGAACTGAGTTGAGGATGCGGACATTAACAGAGCGATGTGTGTTACCACATGAAACTATGTGTTTGTGAAAGGAAGAAATGTGGGTGTTCAAATGTTCTTTGATGAGTTGGTGCAGAGGCCTGACGGTGCTACCGATATAGAACTTCCGGCACTTAGCGCATTGTAGGCTGTACACAGTATAGGTGCGGAAGCAGAGACCAGAGTTGGGGATGGGGCAATTAACTAAAGAGCAGAGTTCCGGTGTGTAGTGGCTTTTTTGGCCAAATGTTGTCGGAGAGAAATGCCTGTGTGGGAGAGTTGTATATCGAGGTTCTCACTACGTATAGCTTTGCGGATAACGGAAGTGATGCCTCAATAACACCAGAAGAGGCAGACACTACACTCTCACCAACACCTGCTTCCTTAAGCTCCCCTTCTTTAGCGACCCCATCACTTCCGCTATCCGCAAAGCTATACGTAGTTTTGAAATAAAGAGGAAACGTTGATGAATATATGAATAAATTTTTTGGTTTTTCATTTTTACAATTTCCATTACGTCGGAACACTATTCCCATTGTTTATCATATATATATATATATATATATATATATATATATATATATATATATATATATATATATATATATATATATATATATATATAGTAGCTGACAATAACTACCGAAATAAAATATCGAAGAAAGATTTTTTTAATATTTGGTATTCGTTTATTCTTATATATATATATATATATATATATATATATATATATATATATATATGTTTGTATACTTAGGCATCATTTCTTCATTGATGCATGTTTGATTAAACAACAGGGACAATTCCTGTTTGTTTCTTTTTTATCCATCTTTTCATGTTGACGGACTAATGATCTCATGTTTTGTTCGAGTGTGCACAGGAACTCGCCTGAACTGCTAACGTTTTCGACTCCCATGAGTCTTCTTCAGGCACGTGAGGTGAATCTATTGAGAAACTCGACTAAAACTTGTTTTTCTAATATGTTAAAGGGATTTCAGTATGCCTTTGCCCCCTCTCATATCGAGCTTGATTGATGGTTTGTTTATTTGCTCGAATAAGTAAGGCTTTAATTATGGGGAGACGAAGGTTGCAATGAGAGACAGCGAGGATGGCAGTGTTTTTGACTAATATGTTCCTGAATTTTTTTTTGAAGGGTGTCTTGTTCTACCAAGTATTGGTAAATAGAGCTATGGTAGAAGGAGATGTGACATGAAAAGATGGATAAAAAAGAAATAAACTAGAATTATCCCTGTTGTTTAAACATGTACACACACACACACACACATATATATATATATATACATATATATATATATATATATATATATATATATATATATATATATATATATATATATATATATATATATATATACACTAAATAGTAGATCTTACCAGACCTATAAATTGATATGCTTAGTGACTATTCATGTAATGTGTGTTTTAATATCCATGTTCGTTATTTTTTATTATTATTTTTAATCAATAGGAGTTCTCACACAGGTCATCATAAGTGATTTCTCATTAATAATCACAGGTTTTTTTTTCTGGAGTCTGAGTGACAACAAGTCTCCCCGGATTTCCAGTACTCTTCACCTTTTTCGATACCCATTGCAAATGACTTTGCGTTATCACAACATATGCTTACCATCGATTTTTCGGTGGCAACGACCCTTTGTCTTCTCTGGGGTTTGGGTGGTAATACGCCTCATCAAGTGGAGGTCTTGTTAGTGCTCTTGCTTATCATTCTTTATATCCTCCTTGACCCTTCACACCTATTTTCTGTTGTATTAGCCGAAGCTATTTATCTCACTTTTGGGGGGTAGTTTATGAAATTTCTTGCATTTTCTGTCTATTGGTTTCATGCGGTAGTGTTTTTTTTTTTTAGTGTTTTTGATTTTTACTATTGCAACTTCCAAGACTGGTTAGCATTCTTAGCTTATGTGGGTTGGTTTCTACATTTAAAGATTTTCCTTTAAATTTCAGCTATTTTCATCATTTTCTGGTGTCAGTCTTCCCTTTCAAGTCTTTTTTCCAGGGGTTTCGCGATTGTTTCCAATTCTCCTACGATTATTGGTATTATATTGACATTTTTCATACTCCATATCCCTTTCAATTCTCTGGCGAGTTCCGTGTATTTGCTTGGTTTTTCTGTCTCCTTGATATTAGCCCTGTTGTCTGCTGGTACAGCAAAATCTGCGATTTAGCAGGATTTTTCCTTCTTGTAGACCATTATGACATCCGGTTTTTTTACACCAGAGGACTATGTGATTTTCGTTTTCCAGTACTGTCTCCGGTTTATGTTTGTACCATTTGCCCGCGTGAACGAAATGAAGTCGTTTGCATTGTTCCCAATGTACTGCTTTTCTCACGCAGTCGTGTCTGTTCTTGTATTCTATTTGGGCTAGTTTGTTGCATTCACTGATCAAACACTCTCAAATATTTATAGCTATCCTGTATGCTCTCATCTTCTTTTGGTTGGGCAGTTCCATGCTCTCTGTTTTCTCCAGTTTTTTTTCCATTTTCATCTCTTGCAGTGCACGCTTTTCAATTCAGAATTATTGTTATCATTATTATTATTAATGTGATAATATAACATATAGATGCAGTCTATATATATATATATATATATATATATATATATATATATATATATATATACACATAAATCTGTGTGTATGTGTATGTGCGTGCGTTATTTCAGTTCATCAAAACCCGCCCATTGTTATTTTTCATAATTAATGACCCAGACAACGGTTTTACGTCGATCTTTGACTGCAAAAAAGTTATTCTTCCGTTCATTGAACTTCAGCATATATAACACCAATGTTCGCCCTCCATTAACAACACTTCTGTGTTGCCATTCTATGAAAACTGAAAGGACGCAGTTATCGGCCAATGAACAACCGATAATTTGACCGTGTGACATGAACAATAATCAAGTGGTAAGTACGATGTCGAAGTCGACTAGGCCGAATAAATGCTCAAAATTAAATTATTTGCGGGTTTGGGAGAGACGTTTGTCTATTCCATTATCGATCTGTGAGTACATATCAGTCAATTTGTATCTGATTTATATAATGATAATAATAATAATAATAATACTAATTTTAATTAAAATCTATATATTTCTAGTAATATTTACTCTTTCTCTTTCTCTCTCTCTCTCTCTCTCTCTCTCTCTCTCTATATATATATATATATATATATATATATATATATATATAAATAATCTAAGCATTTCAATACTCCCAAATCGCTGACAGATAAACATAATTTTATGTATTTATCTCTCTCTATATAATTTAGACTCAGTTTCATCTGTAAGTTTGACGAGAGTAAGTAAAGAACTACATGCACTATAGGTTACGAAACTCATCAGGTAATTCACCTACTTCACTCGAGCGTGTTTCGAGAAACTTCTATTTAATAACATCCTCAAATATTAAATACTATTATTAGACCCGTATGTTTGACTCTCCCAAAAACGTAATACAGAGGGTAGCATACTCATTTCCCTCTATTAATTTACTCCTACCACGCAACTCTTACAAACCGTAGATAATATTAAATAAGGAACTAATTTTCTTAACACCGATTTTTTATATTTCAAATTTAAATCATCAAAACATACTACTTATGACATAGATATCATAAACTGAATAAGAAACGCTGCTTTCGAAAAGATTAGACGAATAACAGAATAGCGAGTTTGCGACTAAATATTACTTACTTTTTCACCTAAATACAGGGTGTTTCAAAAGTCTTGGGAACATAACGTTGTATAACGCATTTGTAATGTTCCCAAGACTTTTGAAACATGGAATTTCAGAATCAATGCACAAACGCTTCAGCCAACTCGATTGAAAATGCCGTCCTCCAGTCACTACACCTAAGTTCGACGCGACTTTATTTCCACTGATCCGATTTGTTTCATCATAAATTATTATCATATATTACCATTTAGGACATACAACCTTCAGTACTCACATTCATGGTTAGCACATCATTTTCAAACACATATCATTGTCACAACAAGCCCAGCCTTCGATTCCATTGTTTACAATACTTGTACGTTAGCCCGTAAAGTCGTTTTCTTGATGACGCAATCAACTACAATTAACACCTACACATTATTTTGAATGTGCGACCATCTACGTTAATTTTCTTGAAAAGATTATCGGCTAGAATTTGTATCTCAATATTAATGTTAGTGTTCACTCTTCACAACATCTTCACACTAAACATAATTTAAATTATTTTACCAAATCGATCCGTTTTTCTCCACCAGTAAAATGTTCTGCTTCTGCCCATCTATCTTATGTTTACACGAGCACATAATTAAGCGAAATGATTCCGACCCCAATACAGTCAAGTTACCTACCTCTCAAACAAAACAAATAGTAATTAGGTTAAATTTCATTACAAAATAATACAACTTACATAACATTTATACGCATTTATTTCATAACAATAGCTATTTATACAATATGTGCTATATTTTTCAAGCATTGCACGTACGATACCACCATTTTTCCCTTTTTACTTATACATAACTTTTATTTATTCAATTCTGCAATGCTACTTACAACACTCTTTTCTTGGTACATTTGCAATCAACGGACCGTGCTGAGATAATACTGTTACTCTTTACATACCAATTCCTAACATGGGGAAGGTAGATACAGCCCGGGTCAGTGAATTGCAGAAGTATCCTTTTCTCTCCGTTATCAGTGAATGAGAAATCCTTTTAGACTGCGCTAATTTTTCTTTAGGCCGAAATCCGAAGGGATCGTGTTTGCAAGGAGATAGATTTTACCCAATGTTAACCATTCTGAACTTTCACCGTACAATATAATTGAGGAAAATACACCCCTCCACAAAAGGTAGCACTTTTCATTGGGACAAACATTACAATTATCACAGTCTATAAGGATTTTTATCCACTGACTCAGAAGAGAAAAGGGTACTTCTGCACTTTATGGACCAGGACCGTGCTATTTTTCAGAAATGCTTTTCAGGTAAAGTTCCATTTCTTTCATTATTTTATATTTCTCTCGCGAAACGGCGGGCCGGGTGCTCTGCTAATATAGTATACAATAGACGTATTACATGTGAGCTACACAGGAACGTATGTGTTTCTTTCTCGAAAGAAATTCGTCAGACTAAATGCATTTACTATTGGTATATTTTATGCTACGAGTAAGTTCTACTTATGTACTGAGTAATGTCGAAGTAAATGCTGAAACAAAAAAATATATACGAAATATAAAATATATGAAACAGCAATATATTATATATATATATGTATATATAATTATATATCATACTTTCTCGTAATCTTTATTACACACACACACACACACACACACACACATATATATATATATATATATATATATATATATATATATATCGTTGATTGATACCTATACGTTTTATCACTATTCACTAATTTGCTACTGTCAATCTGTCAAAAATACAAATAGAAAAAATAATTCTCCTGGGGAAGAGAAGTAATTTATTGTAGCGAACGCGATAAGCTTCAATTTGCAACATACAATGTATCATCTGTTTTTCTACTTAAATATATATATTGGCACTGACCGCCTAATACCACATTTCCGAGTTAGTTATTACTTATTACGGCCTTCTGAAATTACCAGGAAGACACATATGAAAGCACACAGTATAAATTGAGTTATATTGCTATTTATATATTCATTACTTCTCAAAAGCAAGCCAGAGCCGGATCAAGACAGCAGTCCTTGCACACGTAATGTGCTTGATATTTTTTTCAGATAAAGCTTTATGATGATAATCTATCTATATCAAACTCAATGACTGTGTGTATGTGTCTATGTATGATGTATGTATGTTCTCTATAGAAAGGTTAGAGAATCTACATTAGATCTATAAGCGTATTCTTTTGTAAAATTTACCGGGGAAGACAATGGAAGTGTTCTCTAATATTTAAGTACACCTCTATAAGGAGGCTATGAAGGCATAACCAACTTAAAATTTAAATGATATCCTTTTTTAATTAAATGTTACTCATATGTATACGATTTTCTGGAGAAGACAATGGAAGAAAATGGAAATGGTCTCGAATTTCTACGTTACCGTCCATGTACAGAATATCTACGTGGCCATATCTTGTAGTCACTCATGGGGACAGAATACCCCCTTAAAACTTCATATAGACATATCCGATTTTATGGATTGTAAACAATATGTATAATGTGCAAATACATAGAGTTGTCCACCATTTCAGCTTCTTCCAACTGTATTAAAGGGCGGAGCTGGTGGAAAGTGGGACAGCAAAAGCAAAGAAAGTAATATTGTGTTATGAGCATAGTGATAAACACCCATAGTAGTAGTCCCTATTCTATTCAGAGAAAATTCTGTTAGTACAAAATAGAGAAAACGTTTTCCCATCTTAACAGGTTACTGCAGTTTTATGGAACATCCGTAGTCAAACATACAAATACGTTAAAGAGTGTATTCATACATTTCTGACTATTTGATGTGGTGAGGTTACGTTAATGTGTTAAAATAACATTTATTATTTATTTTATATATATATTGTGTATATTCATAATTATCACATGCTACTACTAGTAGTAGTAATAATAATAATAATAATAATAATAATAATAATAATAATAATAACAGCACTACAAATAATAATAAAGCTAATAGCTATATTAGTTTTACTAACATAACCATTTCCCGTAGATTCACTCTGCATCTGATAAATTCAAGTTCAATTTAGCAACATTTAATAAACATAACTGCCTTACTCTGATTTAAGACAACTTTTAGATTACAACACGAAAATATTACAAGCCAAAACAAATGAAAATTATTTTTAAACTATATTTACTGAACTCCAGAAACCTAAAATAAATAAGATAATATACGAAACTAGTAACAATATTTTAAAAGTCTTAACTTAAATACTCTTTATCCTCTGATGCTAATTCTGGCGTCCCGGAATTTAAATTCTAAAACGTTATTCTGGAACGACACAGGTTTGCTATTTTGACGTTAAACGACATTACGTACGACGTTCTCGGTTATCCTTTTAAAATTCAATTCGTTTCTCCAGCCTTTTCTTTCATTGTTCTTTTTTGTCAACTGAAAATATTCGATGAAAAATCGAAAGCGTCTATAATACTTATGAAACATTCATTAATATTGTTGATTTTCACACAAAAATATTTGCTTAATACACACACACACACACACACACATATATATATATATATATATATATATATATATATATATATATATATATATACTATGTATATATATCATTTACATATATCAGATATATTTATATATATATATATCATATATATACACACACACACATATATATATATATATATATATATATATATATATATACTATGTATATATATCATTTACATATATCAGATATATTTATATATATATCATATATATACACACATATAAATATATATATATATATATATTTATATATGTATATATATACTATGTATATATATCATTTACATATATCAGATATATGTATATGTATATCATATATATACACATATATATATATATATATTTATATATGTATATATATATACTATGTATATATATCATTTACATATATCAGATATATTTATATATATATCATATATATATACACATATATATATATATATATATATATATATATATATATATATATATATATATCTTGTTGAACAGGAGTGCCAACTTCTGTTTGTTCCTTTTTTTATCCAATTCTTCTATTCGTCGAACGATAGATCTTGTGCTTTTAATAATGGAGTGTATGAAATCTCCATATTTAACGCGAACGTTTTCGACCATCATTGGTCCTCTTCAGGCGGATGGTTGATAAATGCAAAATAAAATTGGTGAATTTATTTAAGAGGACGTTTCCATGTGATTAAAAACATAAAAAAAAAACATAAAATCATTCAACAGCATTTCAAAACGCCTTCGCACCCCTTATATATATATATATATATATATATATATATATATATATATATATATATATATATATATATATATATATATATATATATATAGTCTGAAGAGTACCTTTCACCTATAACAATTTACATTTTATTTTAAACATTTCCTAGGCCGAATGCATTGACATATGAGATACGCCCCGAAACACAAACAAACCACAACGTGTAGATGGACAGTTACAATACGAAAACATAACATGATGAAGACTCAAGTAAGAAGAGCAGAAATCTGTCTCGCAATTTACGACACACAACCATAAAAAACTAAATACGTAGATGTGCTGAAAATTAACTACGTTTATATAGTACACAATGTCAATAGAATATATAATGAAACGGATGTTGTACAGACATATTAACGTTTTACGGACACATAGGTAATACAGATATACGTTAAATGTATGAAAACAGATAATGACGGAAACAAAAACATATACTGACACAACAACAGATAATAATTGGATGAACATACATTAATATGGAGAGTTTGAATTATCTACTAGACACACTCTTTGAGTGTTTTGGTCTTGGTAATTTATGGCAATTAAACGATTGGCTATAAGAACAACACATAATCTGATTGTATAACTAGCTAGTCGCGTATATAAACACATCCGGCAA
Source organism: Sepiola atlantica (assembly GCA_963556195.1). NCBI lineage: Eukaryota > Metazoa > Mollusca > Cephalopoda > Sepiida > Sepiolidae > Sepiola > Sepiola atlantica. Next base: position 61,930,126 of record OY744516.1, on the reverse strand, counting down.
AACATTTTTTAGCCTGAATATTCCCCCCCATGGGATGAAACGCGGGAGTCTATGTGTAGTTTAATTGCCATAAACATATTTTCATAACTTACTACCTAGCTCTACTTACATATCGAGCACTATTGAAATAAATACTGAAAATTGATACATAAAAATTTATATCTCCTTATAAAATTTTATGTGAATACATGAAATAGTAATATTTAGCTCCTCAAGCAGTTGAGCACTTTCACAAGAATTTATTTCACCACTGAAAAATAATATGGAAAAAGTTCACTTAGAAATATCACTTAAGAATATTCCAACACTTAGCAAGCATGGATATATTATTACATTACTTTTATAAAACGGACGAACTAATACGCCGAATGCAATGGCGAGAACACTTCTTCTTAATAATAAAGATAAACACCTAGATACAAAAGAATCTTACGAATTCAAAAGCATAAAAACGCAAAACCAATAGATCTCATGATTAGCTTTGAAAATGACCTCTTAAATTTAATTAGAGATTTAGAATTTCACAAACAACATAATGATTTCCAAAAACAATTACACACCATCGTTAAAAACATAAACAACTCGAACAAAATCTTTGTAAAAGCGGATAAAACTAGGACATTTTATGAAATAGATAAGAGTATAACAAACTACTCACAGAAAACATTACGAAAAACTACAAAAAACTAGATACAAGCGAACGTAACTACATAGATATAATAAACACTGAAAGTAAACAAATCACCTATAACCTAACAATTAGCGACAAAGTTAGTAAATTAAAACCTAAGGAAGCTTATATCTTATTTAAAGACAACAAAAGTAATGTTACCAATAACCCCAGCACTCGCTTAATTAATCCGACCAAACCAGAAATAGGAAGAATCAGCAAAACAATTCTATCCAGAATCACCAAACAAATAAAAAAAAGACCTAGAATTAAACCAAAGGGCGAATACTGCAGAAGCAATCGCTTGGTTTAACAATATCGAAAATAAGAACAAATGTATCTTCTTACAATTTGACATAATAGATTTGTATGCGTCTATATCAGAAGAACTCTTCAACATCACCCTAGAATTTGCCGAGATGTATACTGATATATCCAATGATGAAATCCACATCATTAAATATGTAGATCAGTTTTAATCAATAATGATGACCAATGGATTAAAACAAATATGACAAACTCTTTTGATTTGGCCATAGGTGTCCTTGACTGTGCGGAGGCATCAGATCTTGTTGGGTTATTTATGTTATATACACTCACAAATATATTTGATAATGCAAATATCGGCGTATATAGAGATGATAGATTAGCGATAATAAGAGATTCCAACAAAGTCAAGGGAGAAAACTTCAAGAAAATTATGCATATGAAAATGTAAAAACTAGGTTAAAAAAGTAGAAGTACTGGCTAACATAAAACTATCTCACTTTCTAGATGTCACGTTAAACTTAAATAAAAATATTTACGAACCATACTTAAAAGATAACGCCAATCCAATATACGTAAACCCAAAGTCCAATCACCCCCCCATCAATCATAAAACAGATTCTGAATTCTATTGAACGTAGGCTTATCAATAATTTAGCAACACAAATGTATTAAAAAAAATCAATCAACATTTAACATATAACTCTAAAAATAGTGGTAACCATAATATCAAAATGAAATATAAGAAACAGGACAACAATAACTATAATAAAATTAAAAATAAAATATAAGAAACAGGACAGCAATAACTATAATAAAATTAAAAATGAAATAAAAGGACATATAATCTTGTATACACCGCCCTATAAGCAAGTGCTAAACACTAAACTGAGCAAGAAATTCCTAAATCTAATTGAAAAACACTTCCCCGTAACCAATCCCCTGCATAAAATATTCAATAAAATAACCTAAAACTTCATACAGTCCTGCGAAAACCTAGAAATGATAATTAATGCACACAATAACAAAATACTAAAAGAGAACAGCGGAGAGGAAAAATAACAACAAAAATATAAGCACTACAAATAGAAATAACCAAAACCTTAATAGTAATCATTCCGAATAGAAATGAAAAAGTTAGCAATAAAAAGAAAATATATAACTGCATAAATCGTACACTTTGTAAACTACAAAATAAATGCCTAACCAAAAGTATTGTTTACAAATCACACTATTTGCTAAAGAAAGACCGAATAACAAGAAGTACTACCTGACCTCCCTAAATTTTTGAATCAGATATTACGACCACAAAATCACATTTAATAACAGAACGTCGAATTAAAACAGCACTAGCAAACCATTATTGGAAGCTCAAAGAAAATGGACGCTCACCAATAATTGAATGGAAAATAATACGGCCAGGCCAGTATATGTAGAAATTTAGACGACCCGTGTAGATTATATCTGAATGAGAAATTTGAAACTCTAAACTTTAAAGACCCCAAAATCTATTTAACTGTAGAATGAGATAGCAAACAGCTGCCTGCATAGAATAAATTTACCTTAGGCTAACAATACATAAATAAATAAATAAATAAATAAACAAACAAATAAGTAAAAAGAACTAAAGTAAACTAAAACCTAAAAACAAAAAACTAAAAAAGAAATACAAGGAACAACGTGTTAAAATAAGGTCACTCATTATATTGACACAACAAAGACACCAGGATAGGCCACTTTATAGAAAACAGAAGAAAGAATAGGAAATAGGAAGTAAAACTAACCGGACCTTTGTTCGTGAGAATCCCGACGATTGGCTAAGAGAACAACACAGAATCCGATTGGTTTACAAGCTAGTCGTGTATATAAAAAGACCCGGTAAAACTTACTCCATGCATTTTAACCTGAAGATTCCCCTGGGGATGAAACACGGGAGCTTTTGTGTAGTTTAATTGTCATGAATATATTTGTATAACTTACTATATATATATATATATATATATATATATATATATATATATATATATATATATATTAAAAAGAATGGAAAAGGTGTTCCGACGTAATGGAAATTGAAAAAGGAATACTCAAAATATTATTTATGTATTTATCAACGGTTCGTCTTTATTATAAGACTTACTCAGGATGATTGTCTCAAGAAAAAAACAGATAAAAGTACCAAATGTTTGAAACACGAGGTGGTAGCGAGTGTAAGATAACACTTTTAATCTCCCACCCGCTTCCACCTCGTGTTTCAAACATTTGGTACTTGTATTTATTTTTTTCCTGAGACAATCATCATGAGTAAGCCTTATAATAAAGACAGAACGTTGATGAATACATAAATAATTTTTATTGGTTTTCCTTTTATCATTATATATATATATATATATATATATATATATATATATATATATATATATATATATATATATATATATATATATATATATGCAGACCGCATTGAAGAGTATGGACATTTCTTTTTTGTTATTTCTTTTGTTGGCTTTTCGGCGCGGCGAGCGAGTATTTTGATTTCAAGTGGAGTTCAAACATTATGGCTCTGAGTGTTGTCCAAGTATGATGTAATCTTAGTACAACATTTGCAGACAGGGAACGAGAAAGGAAAAAATGTAACCTAATTGTCCAACAGAATTTAAAATGGGATAATCGATCTTCTTAGTGAAATAATCAATAAAATATAATTGTCGAAAGCAAGGACGCAAAATATTTTAGTATAATGCTGGATTCAACTCCAGATATTGCCCATCGAAGATAAGGTTTCTGAAATTCTTTTCTTTTTCAAACTCAATTAGGGCGCGCATTTCTACCCTATTTTACTAAAATCGGAAAATAAATACAAATATGAATTCAATTAGATAACAATTCCTTGTTTATTAAATCTGCCTGTTTCTCGTATTTGTTCAATATTTATTTATTTAAAATAAGTATTTTTTGTTGTTTATTGTTTGTTTCGGCAGATTGTCGTTCTGGTAAGTTTGGTAGAAAATACGTTTATATTCTATTGCGTGAGGAAGTATATCTACATTCGTGAGTGAGTAGACTTTGTATATATTATATTGTATTCTTAGTGCATATATCTTTAAATGTCAGCAAGACTTAGGGGTCTGATCTCAGGACGTTAAGTTTTCATTTAACGTGAGTGCGACATCTGACATGTTCGGGTCAGCCCGAGTATGCACAGCTAAAACACTATAATTTATATTAGCTCTTGTAGAACATACGATCGAGCACTTTATGTTTTTTTAAAAAACTAATTTGTGATACATGCTATATATATTTGTGAAGTTAGGTATGTTTATATGTTGATATATTTGTATGTAGAAGATTCACTGGGAAACTGATTAACCGATCATTATGAATTTCAGAACGAAACTGCTAATCATAAGTGATTCAAAGGTAGGCTATAGTTATGATACTATGGACTTCCTCCCCACAGCCCAAACCCCAATGAATGCTGGAGAAATGACTTATAAAAGCTTAAAACGATAAATAAATACGATAGGTAAATGTCAATAGAGTATTGATTTACTCCTCTCCAGGAGTTAAGCATATGACCAGTTTTATCCTACTCCCACAAGTAAGATGTGACCTAAGGTCGGGTCGGGAAAGTGGGGTTTGAAAAGCCAGCGCCCGAGAGGTGAGCACTCTGGCCATTTAAAAATTGCCTGGGCAGCCCCGTCGGCATTCCCCGGTAGGGGCGCCTCAGACAGTAAGCAATAAACTTACTCCTCCCCAAAGAGGGGAGGCAAAGCCTGGGAGGGTAGACATCCTAGAACTGCACAGGACAGACCCATTGACCGGCGTAAGTCAAGCCCCGAAGGACAAGACAATACCAGTATGGGGTGCAGTATCCATCGGAACAGATACTACACTTTGATCTTAGCCAAAAGGCCGATGTCAATAGAGTAGCCCAGACAGGATGGAGCCTAACAGTTTGTTTTATAGTTCCCGGGTGATCAGCTGAAAGAGGACTGAGAAGAAACGGGTGTAGTCGTTTCCGGTAAGCAGTGTAGAGTGACTGAGTAAGGGACCAGGCATCTAAGATTTCCGGTCGAAAGACGGAGAAGACGAGATGGCAGTCAGAGATTGGAGTCAAAGTTCGGCTTAGGGGAGATTGGTGTACAAGAGGAAGTAGCACGACAAGCTTTCGCAAAATGCTTGTGGCATTTATGACACAGTTAATTCCGAGCAGTACATTTAGCTCTAAGGTGTTTTGAATGGCCACATAAATAACACTTAGTTGCAGGTATACTAGCTGCAACAACCACAGGAGCAGCCCCTGGCACAACATTAATAAGAGCATCCGCTTGTTCAATACCTGCACTTACTGTATTTGGAATCTGATTAGTACAATAGAGCTCAGAGTTTTTTCTGGGCAGATTCCAAGGCTCTAGCCTGATCAAAAGCTGTGGATAAATCTAATGTTTTGTTTCCCAGCACGCGTTGTCTAATGAGAGAGGACAAGAAACCAATAATGAAGGCATCACAAATTGACCGCTCCCTGTGTTGGCTGGCAGTGACAAACTGAAAATTGCAATCTTTATTTGATTGCCTCATTATACGTAGTGCATTCTGATATAAATACATATACCTCTGGAGAAACATTGTTTGTGAGAAAAGTCTGCGAGAGAGAGGGTACAGAGAAGAAGAAAGAGTGTGGCCAACCGAATTACAGATACGTTTCTGAACCTTATCAATAACCCTCGAATGGGACAGAAATTCACCAGCCTAAATATGACAATAGTACTCCATACATAGTGTGATAGTAGATTTGTAGATATAAAGAATAGCCTTAGGTGTGAGAAAGTGTTTGGAGCGATAGAGAGAACCGACTTTACGAGAAGCAGAAAGAGTAATAGATCTAATGTATGAACTCCAAGTAAGATTTAATGAGGGAGAAAGACAAAGAAGTTTCAGAGTCGATTTCCTCTCAAGAGCAGAGCCCTCCATGAGACCCTAAAGAAAGAAAAGTCACACGCCACCTATTTAAAGACTCGAGCTGAATCTTAACATATTAAACAAAACAAGACATTTCGAACCCCATTTCACAATAGAACCATGGTGAACTTCTGGATCAGTTGTATATTTCAACACCAGAATATGAAGTGGTATCATCAGCATAGATGTTAATTTTCTGAACAATATTCTCTGGAAGATCATTTATATAGAGAAGAAACAGTGTTAGACTTAGATTAGAGCCCTGAGGATCACCAGCATTGATAGGAAAAGAGAATGAAGAGACACCGTCCAAACTACTCGCAAGCTTCGATCAGAAAAAAAGACCTAATAATGTCAAGAACCTCACCGTTACCATGAAGCTTGTTTAGGATACCAGAATGTTACACTCTGTCGAACGCCTTCAAACTGTCAATCGCAATGGCTTTACTCTCACATAATTATCCATAAACCGACAGATCCGCTAAGTTACAACAGTTAAAAGATCAGCAGTTCAACAAAAACCACGAAAGCCAAACTGAACATCACTAAAGACGCTCAGATGGTCTTACAAATCGTGCCGTGTTGCCCTGACTCAAGGATCGACCCTGACAAGCCAAAGTTTAGTTTAATTTATTTTTATGCAAAAAAGGTTTAATTCTTTCAGTATAATTCATATCTCTCCGATTTTTGTGAAATTTTAACAATATTTATTAGACATAAATTAATAAATATTGTCTAAATGTCAATTTCTTTTGGTATTTAAAATAATTTTAGGGAACACAATATGAGCAGAACATCCGATTAGAAAATTAAAATATATCAGATTTGCATTGAATTTGATCTATACTCGTCAGACACCAATCAAGACAAAATTCCATGAATTTCAATTTCTTCTTAAGATCCCTTTAGCTTAACCCTTTAATTTTAGACATTTTCTAGACCCAAAATCATTTAATAGATTTTGATCAAAATTACAATAAAGATTCTAGGAATAAGGTTTAATATCATTATATCATAATTTTTATCTTCATAACGGGACATAAAAGTGGTGCAAAACTTTTCCGTTCATGGAATTTATTTTACTCGTCCTGGGATGAGTATTATTCATCTCTCTCTCTCTCTCTCTCTCTCTCTCTCTCTCTCTCTCTCTATATATATATATATATATATATATATATATATATATATATATATATATATATATATATATATATATATATATATATATATGTGATTATTATCGATGGAGGTAATTAGAGGCAATGTGAGCATACACATAGATTTTATTTTCCATTCTTATATATTCTTTGTCTTCAAATTTATGCCATTGAACTTTATCTTCTCGCTGCATTCTTATTTTTTGCCTGTTTAATGCGATTAAGTTTACATAGCAATTCGAATCAATACACGTGAATTATCCACGCATTGAAGTAAAAATATTTCTTTTTCACCTGATTTAACGTAGACATAAAACACACATATACACACATATATAAATACACAGAAATATACAACAAAATCAATATACTTACATACATACAAACATATACACATTGACATGCATAATTTTTTTTTCTCTCTCTCTCTCTCTCTTTATATATATATATTTTCTTTTTCTTTCATTTTTGTTTCATTTTAATTCAGTCGAAGTTCTCAGAAATCAAGGGTCCTGTTCCTGCGGCTAACACTTGATCTCTATATAAAACACATAGATATTCGAATAGTCCATTAGAGTTCTCATTGACCTGTCAAATATTCAGTTAGTAAATAATTTAAGAATGTTAAGAAGCTAATGTAATAGGAAGCTTTATTACAATGATATATCAAAACAGCGAATTGATGGAGACCAGTAGACCAACGACTGATTACAAAATTCTGAAGAACACATGACATAATAGCATTAATAGAAAAGACTGAGACTAGCAACATCACGTCTGTGAGAGAGAGGGTGCAGAGAAGAAAGGGTGGGTGGGGCCAACCATATTACAGATACGTTTCTGAACCTTATCAAACACCCTCAAATGGGACAGAAATTCACCAGTCAAAATATGACAACCATATTCTATACATAGTCTGATAGTAGATTTGTAGAGATAGAGAATAGCCTCAGGTGTGACAAAGTGTTTGGAGCGATAAAAAATTGATCGTAAACATCCTGGATGAAAAGAATAGGGTGGAACAACAAAAAACAAAATGGTCAGTTAAAACATTAATTTATATTTTTATGTGATTCAAGATAAATATCTAAGTGGATGAAGAACGATTTAAAAAACTAACAGCGAAACGCACATGACGTGTGGATGTCGCGACTTGGAAATCTAGGAGGAAACAGCTCCATTTGTATCAATACAAATGATGAGTACGGACTGTAATCTAGGCTATACTTGCCTGAACATTTACCTTTTCTTAGTTTATAGACGAGCACTGAGGATCGCCAACCTCAGTAATAAATGCATAGGGTACAGGAGCATTTAATAAATATTTTGGTAATAAGCCGAAACAATTGTATACCGGTCATAACAAAAATATTTTTGTGAAATTGCGTGAATCTGTTCTTCCTTACATTTGATGTGGTTTAAATTAAATAACAAAATTATATATATATATATATATATATATATATATATATATATATATATATATATATATATATATATATATATTAGAGTTCGCCATTTTCAAGAACTCTGTTCACACCTAAGAGCACGCTTGATGAAGGGAATGGTTCCCGAAAATTTCCTATAGACTATACCCAAAAACAAAAACAAAAAATAAATTGGGATGTAGTTTACTTTGCTTCTAAAATCGTCAAATAAATTCGGTTCGAAATTGTAAGTTGCACGTTAATTAATTTTTTTATCCTCAGTTTTTTATTTACTATTATTATTATACTTCTTTTGCAACTTGTGCGCTTATGATTTTCTGTTGACTGATTACTCATATATATATATATATATATATAGTTATCCACATATACACGGTTCGCTATATCACAGCTCTAAAGTCTGTGATAAGATAAAGCCACGTAGATTTATTTTGTATTGATCCGCATTTACTTGTCAGAATATAATTTGATAAAAAATCTTCGATTTTTTTTCGTCCGTTGACCGATCCTACCACCTTTGACTCCCGATCGGTCAAGTTCGGCTCCACAATGTCTAAATTACATGGCTTCACATCGATAAACACACAAACTAACCCCTCTATGAACTCGGTCATCAAGTAAACAGTGTGTTTATTCTTAAAATATAATGCGAAACAATGTCTGTGAAAATGAATATAAAACTAAACAACGTTACGTGCATGATCTATTAAGAGCCGCGTCGATATCTCTGCGCACCGTATTTGGACGAATAAGAACGCCGATTAAACACGGCTTCTCTTTGTTGTAACGTTGGATTTTCTCTTGTGAAAGTCTAACGCTTTTATATTTATTTATTCATCAGTAAGTACATCCGACTATGCAGCCATCTTGGAACTTATTACATTTTAGTGGATAATGTCCGTTAGAAATATATGAGTTTGTTCAAAGTTAAATCTCTTTGATGTGGGTCTGTATTTGCGTTAGATTGTAATTGTAGAGAAAGCAGTTGTACTTAAGGGACTTTCAGCTTGGTCTACGTCGTGTTTTTTAGGTACTTCCACGGATTTTGTTGGGCGCTGGTTATTGTTGCTGTAGTCATCTATACGGAGTCCAGGCTCCTAAGGTCCCCAGATACCGAAAGGCTTTTCACTCTAATCCATCCTTTTCTTCGAATTGCTTTTAGAATTCCCTCACTGTTTTCCCTGACTGTACCATCATGCAGAAATTTTGAATGTAATGTGAACAAGCATCTCCATACTCAACCTTCCGCTTAGGGTGTCATTAGAAATCTGGTCCTTAATTTACAGTGTCCTATTACGTCTCAGTGGCAGTGTGCTTTTTTTTTAGGTAAATTTAAGTAAACAATATCTGTTGGTCAGAAGAACTCTCTCTCCCCCCTCCTCTCTCTCTCTCGCTCTCGCATTCTCTGGTTATGGTTTTTGAGTTCGCTATTTTTATTAGAAATTTGTATTTCACACTGGCTCGTTTAATTTATCGTTTCAAACGAGCGGGACTCATTTTCATTGGTTGAGAATTTCGAGTTAACATATTTTGTGAAATAATGTTTTTCTTTATTTCATAAGCGAATGTATCAAAAAGCTATTAATTTGAGTGTAAAATTCCGTCTGATGCCGCTGTTTTCACGAACGTAAAACGAAGTAAAATACACTTTCTTGGCCCTCAAGCGTGGTTCAAAGTGTAGTATTTGTTCAATCCAAAGATGGTGCAATAGTTATCTGGGATCTGCGTTCGCGCCGGGCATCCATAGAAATGGGACATGTTAGTGACATGTTCCATTTCTATGGATGCCCGGCGCGAACGCAGATCCCAGATAATTATTGCACCATCTTTGGATTGAACAAATACTACAAACGTTTTAGACTTAAGCTACATGACTAGATATACTCTGAAACTACATTAACTAGAGTATTTAGGTAAGTATGCTCGGTTTGAAAAATGTAGTATAATAATATTCAGGGGGCTGCGTTCGTATTAGACGTTTATACAACTTAAGGCAGCAACATACAACAGATAAAGGCTACAACTGTTGAATTTCCACGGGTCCTGTTATTTTGCTAATGTCTGTCTCTCCATTATGGTACTCTGTTTGCAATACACCTATCTTATTCTTACGGTAACGACTATGTCTATTGTATCCATTTATCAAGTGTTCATCCTATTTGATCAACTTTAAATTATTTTCTTATATATTTACTTGCCGAGTTATGTTTCAGTACTTGTGTCTTAATTAATGTGTCATAATGTAAAATGAAAAAATGCTGCATTAATAGCACGTTGCATAATACTTTTTCATTGTTTTACTGCTTTTATCTCCAATGAAAAGAAATGCATTGGTTTAAATACTTTACACTATTGGATTTTTAGTTGTGAATAAACAATGTTATTATTTTGTAAAACAATCTTATGAATTACATAAAGAATGAATAGATTTTTAGTTTTCACCAAGCTCTGTTTGTATTATTTGTATAACGATCAGTAATATTACAAAACGCATACCATTGAATCGTCTAATTACTGTAGACTTTTTGTTTGAGTAATAATTTTATAAATAACTAGCAAGACTCGTGTCCCGCCGTTGCCCGGGGGATCACTGTGTGTAGATAAGAGGATAACTACTTGGTGCCTTTTAAGAATAAGTATCCAGAACTTTAAAGTCACTTTTCTGTATAGATTTAACGTAAAATGAGTACCCACTTCCTGGCCAGTTATCGTTAAATCGAGACATAAAAATACGAAAAAGCCACTCCTATTTATATTTAAAGCACAAAAGAAAACTAAAATCGAAAAAGTAAAAAAATGCGTCCCTCTAATTTTATAGCCCCAAAATTAAAACTCCAATCAATTGCATGTCTCAATATACCGAATGTGAACAGATGCCTGTCATGAAAATTGTCCGCATAATTATTCTTTTTCATTAACACTTATCCTAAATTGGCTTTTGACCTTGATAAGTCGTGACAATTTTTAATAAAAAAACAATATAATAATGTATGACGCCATCTTTGATGATTATAGATGTCCGGCGATAACGAAGACCCTGCGATCATACTTTAAGAAACCCTGATACAAAATGAATATTGCTGGCATATTTGGGCTGGTGAATCTCTTGGTGAATTTCTTGATGAATTTCAGAAGCGTATCTGTAATTTGGTTGGCCATATCCGTTCTCATTCCCAACATCCTTTCTCTCACAGACGTGATGTGTCTAGTCTCAGTCTCTTATATAAGTAGTATTAGGATATGTGTTTTTCAGAATTGTCTGATTTATTCTCTGCTTCTTTTGTTGCAGCTCGTTTGATTCGTTGTCCTAGTTGTCTCAATCAATTCGTTGTTCAAATACATCATTGTTATACATTTTCCTATTCCAGTAACGTTTTCCAAGAACTGCAAGATTGCGAAACTCTTTTTGCTGACTGTTTTCCTCTTAACTTTTTCTTAGTCGTAAAGGTTACTAGGCATTTCATGTTTTTGCGTTAAACATCTTTCATTCTTTTTAGCTCCTTACATCAAGTGCTTTCCATGCAAATACGACCGTTGATTTCCTCGTAAAATTACATATAAGAAAAGTCATGTTTGCTCTTAGGATAGAGCTATGTTTTCAATTAAATCCCATGACATAAACAACACGATGTTGTATAGAGTTCCTCGTAGTCAATTAAAGACTGAAAATGCTAATTTTTATGTTTTTTTCTTTGAAAGAAATTATTATTGTCTGTTTGTCTTTAATCTAATTAATGAGAAATTATGCTTTTTTTTCTGTATTTCATAACGTGCAGACTTAAGTGTCTGGACTTTACTAGCCTTCGCCGTTGTGCGTGTGAGTGGAATTGCCTGTCAGACGTAGTCGTCACTTTCGTCAACGTGGTATGTATGTATTTAAGACTTGCCTCCCCATAAGTGCAAACTTAGACACAAGATCGTTTTTTATCATGTATCAGATATCCAGTTCTTAAAAAGGTGCTCTTTGGATGGGCCACAAATAAAAATGGCTCTATTCAAGAAAAAGTTCTCTTCCTCCGACCGAGGACAGAACAGATACTGCACTTTGTTTTCGAGGAAAATATAATATTTTGACTGACTGCCTGAACGAGAAAAACTTGCCTTTTATAGAATTCGAGTAGGCGCTTGGCGACTACGCATCTTTTCATAACGGTTATTTTTCTTGTATTCGATGGAAGAAAACCAGGCGATTTGATTGGTTGAAAAATATTTAATATATTTAAATGATGAGTCGATGTTTGGACGACAACGTAAACTGAATGACTAGCTACATACATTTTATATGCTGTTACTAAGATAAAAATAATTATTGTCCGTTTATCGTAAACTTAATTGATTCGGTGTAATTTATCACTGATTAGGAGCCATAAATCTGAACATTAATTCAATATCATACTCAGTTGCTTCTGAATTATGTAATATTTAAAAGGATGTCAGACTATAGCGATAATAAACTTTTCACTGATATGAAATGAGTTATTGATTTATTTTTCTGGTACCGTTCTTGTAATTAATGATGTTTGCATTAAATCCATTTCTATGCTGGAATATTTATGTCTATCATTTTAAAGCGTTGATTAATTTATGGAAATCATTCATAATTAAAATACACAATTTTACTGCGAATGTTTTTCCAAAATATTAATTACTATAAAGTATAAAAGTGAAAAAACTAAAAAAAAACAATATCTACAATTCAATTAATTTGGCAAAAAATAAAACAAGCCTGCTTCAGTTGCCATGTAGGGAAAATATGGTAGAAATTTACACAGGAGAAGATACAGTAGCCTAGCACCTGTCACAATTCACCTTGAATTGCTGCGGTTTTTTTTGCGCACTTTTTATCATTCTTGGCCGTCTATTCCAAAATCCAAGGATACTTTTTATTAAGGCGCCCCCTCCTCCGGTTCAATCGAAATCGGTAGTTGAATCTTATCAGTAGGTTTTAACGGCTTTTTGCTTGATTTTCAAATTCAAATAAAAAAAGATGCTTTCTACTATACTTATTAGCAGTACTCAAGTTATAACTAAAGGTGCTCAAACACCCCGTTTCATTTTAAAAAGAGAACACGACAGCAACAAGAAGTGTTTCAACGGACGTTACTAAAAAACGTAATTTCTAAATGCGAAAGTTTGGTCTATTTCTCACACGAACGATGAAGTCAAAACCGTCTATTCCCAATTAGTTCAACTTATTTGTTAAATGCACCATCTGTTTTATATATCGTTTCTATAGGCGTGATATCAGATTTGTAAGGTTAACTAATTTGCATATTGGTTTTGTTATACATATGGTATTATTGATTATTGTTTTTTAATTCAATGATTTTTATAATTTTCATATAACAAATGCTCTGATTTCAATTTAATTTTCTTTTCTTTAAAAATATTTAATAGTTATGTTCAAGCGTTTTCTAACGTCGTTCAAATGTTTCGGAAAAATCGAGTCGGTCGCTCTTTCTTTAAAGAATATCGGCCGCTTTCAAGAAAAAGCGACCGACTCGATCTTTCTAAATTGCCAGTGAAATGACAAATTTGTTTCTTCTTTCATTCGTTTTTTCAGTCCCATTTAAAAATGTTTCGAAATTACCAAAATATTAACGTTTCGTGTTTGAAAAGTTTATTATTTTAAACTATCAGGGTATTGCTCGGGAGAATAGTAATTTATTTTTATCAAAAAGAATTGATTTCTTACTGTTGTCACACGCGAGGTAAATCTCACTGTGAACAGAAACAACTAAGTGTGGTGAAACTTACAAAAAAAAATGCGAGTTACATCTTACGCAATGAAGAAATATCCGAGTAAAGCTTAAAAAAATAAACGCGAGATAAGTTTTACTTAAGAAAATAAACTAATCCCATCTCTCATCTCTCTCTCTTTCTCTCCCCTTTTTTTTCTCTCTCTCTTGTTAACGACGCCGTATTATTCTTATTATTTTTTTATTGGTTGAAGCAATAGTTTCCTCGATAGTAAAAGAATAAATGAGAGGCTGAGAATACATACTACACTTTAAATTATTTATTGCACAAAATATACAAAAATGAAATCGCGAACCAATAAGGCACACGACCATCAAAAGTATAAGGAAAATGGAGGTCATTGAACTTTTAACTAGAATCATCTTAATCATCACAATACCACATTCACTCCTACTTAAAATATCTCCAAATTGTTGAAATTTTTCCATAAATACATTTATTTACAGAAATTCATTGGATTCAAATGGGAAGTGGGATCTTAGGGAAAAGGGCCAAGTAACTACACAACAATGAAAGGTAAAATCAGATTTAGACAATTATATATTCGGAAATACTGTAGGTATCAAATAAGCTCAATGGTTTAACATTTAGGTAAACCAGAGCTATATTATAATTTAGAAATAAAAAATGTGTGACATATGCATTTATGTAACTCCCAATAATTACACCATCAACAACAGCGTAGGCGTACGATCGTTTCTGATATGAAAAGTCTTTATTGCTACTAAATTGTTGTCTTCATCAGCACAGATTTCAGAACACAAAAAGAAGAGGTCATACAAAAATATCACAACTTCAGTATCATTCAACATCAAATACACAGGAATTAGAGACAACACATAACACATCGCGGATATAAGAAAAAGTAATAACTCTAATAACTTTATGTTTGATGTTAAATAATACTGAATCTTTTCATATTTTTTGTTCAACTTCTAATTCTGAGGTTTTGAAATCTCTGCTGATGAAGACACAACTTAATATAAATATATAACTTTTGTCTCAGAAACGACTGCACGCCTAAATTGTTGAATTCTTGAGAATGCATGTGTAATAATTTTGTTTATTTCTAAATTATAATATATATATATATATATATATATATATATACATATATATATATATATATATATATATATATATATATATATATATATATATATAAGGTTGGCAAAAATAAGGGTCCTATTTTTAAAAATTCATAACTTTTTTATTTATTGATTTTTTTTTTTTTTTAGAATAAGTAAAGGACCCCTTCCGAAGCAAGCATGAGCCGTATTAGCCCTAAGGAACGTACCCTCATTTAGAAAACATTATTTTTGCTTAAAAAACTCAAAACAGTGTAAAAAACAATACTTTAGTTTTTGTAAGTTTTAAGATATGTTTTTCGGCTAAAATTTGTTTTGTTTATTTCAAAAAATCTCGGAAGGGTCAGTCTACACACACATAAAGTTTGGTGAGTTTAACTTTTATTTTGTGGGAGTTATTCAAATTCAAGTTATTCAAATTTAAAGATAGGACCCTTATTTTGGCCCACCCTGTATATAATACACACACACACACACACATATATATATATATATATATATATATATATATATATATATATATATATATATATATATATATATATATATTTGTGTGTGTGTGTGTGTGTTTGTAAATATGAATGTGAGAATTCTGAGGCAGGAGCAATGCAACGTTGAGAACCGGAAAGTGGAATAAGAATAAACAAAAATTAATGAAAAGAAACGGTACATCTCAGATCAATTCATTTATATTTAAAAAATTTAAATATAAAGACAGTAAATTGTAAAATTGGTGGGCTTACTGTTAAATATTTAAAGGTCCGATATGGTGGAGACTTTAATCATTTCGAGAGTAACAACCTCTCGTTTTCAAAAAGAAAACAAAAGTTGGACTGGCTGTGTCAGTTGAGCTATATATATATATATATATATATATATATATATATATATACAGTGATAATGAAATAGGCCTGGTAACCCTAGATAATTAAAAGTGCTCAATATTAAAACTACAGAGCTGAATGCTAATAAAGCTAAACGTAGGATGAAAAAGTAAATGCCGTTTCAATTCTAGTGACTAGAAAAACATGGGGGTGGAGGTTGTGTACTTGTGTCAGTATTTGTTCATTAAATAAACTCGAGATTCTTTGTCTATTTGATCCGTTGATCATTGTTTTCCTAAGTCCTAACAAACAAACGTAAGCCAAAAAAGACTTGTGTCTGCTAGTTAAAAATAAATAAACATTTGTATTCCAGTATGACTTACGAACTTCTTTTTCGGATAAACCACGGCGATTCCGAGAGAGACATGGTGGCTACATATCGAGAAATAACAGCGCATGTCACTTATAATAAATAAGCAGCCAAAGGATTTCAGTACTAACGAAGTCAGTCCCGAGCCTTGACGGATTTTCTCGAGACAGTTCCTGGAATATTTCTGAATCTGAAGATAGATGAGATGAATAAAAAAGTTGCACGTTTGCTCGAGTTTGACAGCCGATACGAAATTTGAAAGCCGCGAAAAAAATGTAAACGACTAGACGACACTAAAACATGCGGATAAAAAACAGGTTAGGTTTGAGTTAGGGTTGAAAACATTTTAGCCTCGCCCATCTTCAAATAAATAAAGTTAGAAAAATATTCATTAAAACAAAAAAAAATTCGTAAACTTGATTTAATTACTGATTGAAAAAAATATTAAAACAATTATTAACAGGGAAGTGGGTGGGGCTAATTGTCTCGAACCTTAATTAAACCCTTAATACTATTGCCCTTCTCTGGACAAACAAAAATATAATTTGTTTTCGCTAGATAAATTGTTTGCAAAAAAACAAAAAAACAAAAAAAATCATGTTTTCTTTGTTCATCGTGCTTTTACGTAAATACTCGGGACTGCCTTGGGAGTCCCTTTAAGTACTGACATGTGGTTTCTTTTGACATTTGGCTAGAAGTGTAGTATCTGTTCAGTGTAGGAGATGATAGTTCCTGCCCTCGGTTAGTTAAGGTGAAATCCTTCTAGATTTTCGCATTCTAATTTTTTCTCAATCCAAAGTGCCCCTTTTTTGCGAGCTCAATGTTCCTCACATTAAAAATCGACCTTGTATCTAACTCTGCCCTTGTGGGGAGGCAAATAAATCGCAACTCAGGAATATATGTAAATACTGACATTTTCTGGATACTAATTCATTACAAATACCTAGAGCATTTATATTCGATTTATTTTCTTAACGGTCATGACTAATTATTCCTGCTAAAAAATCACCCATTTATTAGTATCCCCCCCGAAATAACAGCAAAATTTAAAAAAAAAACTACTTACGACACTTAGGAGAGAAATACTGAAGATGTATTTCTCTCCTAAGTGTCGTAAGTAGTTTTTGGGGACAATAGCGTTTGTAATTGATTTTCTTGTCAGATGAAACTTTACGGAAGACGAACGATGGAAGGTTGTCAAATGTCGTCATTACAAAATTACTCATCACGCAATGTTCGTTTTGACAGTAATGGATGACATTGTGTGTGTAAATCTGTAGAGCTTGTGCGTGTCTCGTGATGTTTCACATCATTTTCAGTTCGTATGTACAGGTGGCGGACTGTAGTTCTAAGTTTATAGGTTGATTCTAAGTTGAATAAACCCGCACTTAGCATGATATATGGGCAAGTTTAGACGAATAACGTCAATTCGAGGTTAGTATATTCGGGAACAAGTCAATATATTGCATGTTTCGGACTTTTTAAATGCATCATATTATATATATACAACAGCTGCACTCCGAGGCCTCGTGTGTATATATATATATATATATATATATATATATATATATATATATATAATATATAATATTTTTATATTAAAATTTATTATTTTTCATACAGACACACGTGTTCAATGCTCACACAATCTCCAGTGTAGGAAATGATAATTACTGCCGGTCATATGATTCGAACCCAATAGCAAAGCCACTCTTGATTTGCAGCCTGGTATTCAACTCCTACGCCCTATGAATTAATATAGGAAATAAGAGAATTTAAATTCTATATAATGTAGATTCAGGGGAACATATACGGAAATCTTAGTCATATAGTGTTAAACGGCATTGACCGGAACTTCGCATTACGCATAGATTGACATTAGAAATTCTCCGAGAGGCCAACTCTTTATTAGACGGAGCGATAACAATATTTTTTATATGAATATTTATTTTATTTTTTACCGACATACACATGTGTTTTAGTCCTATGCAATCTTCAGTGCGCTAGATGAAAACTACTACTGGACAAAAGATTCGAACTTAGTAGGAAAGTCACTTTTTACTCTGTTTCTTGGTATTAACCCCCCCAGCCCACCATCAATTAACATGGGAAAGAATATATATATATATATATATATATGTCTAACCAAAAGTATTGTATACCATGCCAAACCAAAAGTATTGTATACCTAGCCACAATATTTGCCAAAAGAAAGACCGAATAACAATAAGTACTACGTGGGTATGACTTCCCTAGATTTTCAAAACCAGATATTACGACCACAAAAGCACATTTAAAAACAGAGAACGTTGAACTAAAACAGCACTAGTAAACCACTATTGGGAGCTCAAAGAAACTGGACGCTTACCAATAATTGAATGGAAAATAATACGACATGCCAGTACATGTAGAAATTTAGACGACCCGTGTAGATTATGTCCGAATAAAAAATTTTAAATCCTAAACTTTGAAGACCTCAAAACCTATTAAACTGCAGAAGTGAGATAGCAAACAGCTGCCCACACAGAAATAAATTTACCGTAGACTAACAATACATAAATCAATAAAAAAAAAAATAAGTAAAAAAAAACAAAAAAACTAAACTATAATCTAACAATTTAAAAAACTAAAACCTAAAATAGAAATACAAGGAAACACGTGTAAAACTAAGTTCACCCATTATATAGACACAGCAAAGAAACAGGATATAGGCCACTCTATAGAAAATAGAAAATAGGATATAAGAAGTAACACAAATCGGATTTTTTCTGGGAAGCCCAACGATTGGCTGAGAGAACAACAAAGCCCCTGATTGGTTAACTAGCTAGCCGTGTATATAAAAACACCCGGCATTTTAACCTAGAGATTCCCCCCCCCCCCGGGGATGAAACGCGGGAACTTCTCTGTACTTTAATTGCCATGAATATATTTTCATAGCTTACTACCTAGCTCTACTTATGTATCGAGCACTGTTGAAGTAAATACTGAAAATTGAAACATAAAAAATTATATCTCCTTATAAAATTTAATGTGAGTACATAAAATATATATATATATATATATATATATATATATATATATATATATATAAAATACATAATATTATTGTTTCTCAGTTATTGTTTCATTTTACTTCAGTCAAGTACTCAAAAATAAATCAAGGGGCCAATTCTTGTGGCTAACACTTGATCTTTATAAGATACATAGATATTCGAATATTCTATTAAAGTTCTCCTTTACTTGTCAAACAGTGTGTTATTAAAGAAGTTTACATTCATTTCCCTCTCATCAATAGATCACTTAAGTATGTTATAGTATATCTTTCGTGTGGTCTCTTTGTCATACTGAATTCCAGGACAATAATTCATATAGTCTGGTAGAGTATCCAGATAAGTTCTGTTATTTGAGGTAAAATTACTTGGAGAAAGTGCACCATTCCTCGTATGAGTCAGTGTATAGCTATGACGATGGGATCTTATTTAGGCTTATAATACTATGTTTTATTTATATTTTGCTAGGGTTTACTTGTAGGGTCAAATATCCTCATGTCAGGTTCTCCTGACAAATCCGAAGATAGTGTCGAGTAGGTAATTCAAACTCTCTTTATATATGGGTGCGTTTGTGCAGGGAGTTTTAAAGATTTAAGTTATTTCGAAATAATATTCAAAATAAAAGTAACTCCATTGGCATCAGAGTCGTTTTTATCTGTTTCCAGACGATGTTTATTTTTAGTTATATGAAATAACACAGCATTTATTTAAACAGAGTCTTGCTTCTGAACAGTATTTCGGGAGTAGCTTGCTTTTTACCCAATAAGAATGTCCGAGAATAAAAGCATCTTTACCTCTCCCGCAAAACAAAATCTACAAGTGTAGATACAAAGTTAAATATATCGGTAAACTATGAAATTATCTGTGCATCCTAGTTCATAACATGCGATCCAGGAAACTATATATATGTGTTCCACGCTGTTTTTGTACTACCTGTTTTCATGAGTGATACACAAAAATAAACAATGGTTAGTGAAGTATGAATGCGTAGAGATAACACATCTCTTTCTTTTTTATGATTACTATGTGTTAATGTTTTTCTTTGTACAATTAACAATATCTTCTTTAAATTTACGTCTAGCGGTGAAAACGGGGAACTTGTTATAAGGTAAACACTAGAATCTATTTCTGACAATAACATCTATCTATCTATCTATCTATCTATCTATCTATCTATCTATCTATCTATCTATCTATCTATTAATCATATATTTCTCTCTCTCTCTCTCTCTCTCTCTCTCTCTCTCTATATATATATATATATATATATATATATATATATATATATATATATATATATATACACGTGTTTCAGGAGATCTGAAAGACCCGCCATTTGATGGGGTTTAACTTTTCAAGATGGCAAACTGACACGTATGGTGGCGCAGTGCTGAAGGGCTTATGTGAGTTCAAGTTGGTTGCTATGCCGTAAAACAAACCAAACCAAACCAAACCATTGATTTTAGACGTTTATCTTTCATGTCATGCTACAGTGTACAATTTTTAAAACCCAGATATTCTTGTACTTTCTGAAGAGTTACCGAAAGACTGATCCAATAATTACATACTCATGTGGTTGGTTTCCTATGAACGAAATGAATTCGTAAAATAATTGCACTAAAGATTATCTGTTTGAAATTTTTTTTCGTTAGATGAAATAACATCTTGGCTTTTGAAATGAAAATGGACCTTGTCTACTTAGATATGCTCTGTTGTTACTAGTTGACAATCATCGAGCATAAATTGGAAGAGGTTGGTGTACGTAAAGTATAGAAAGAATACCGTAAACATATTTTCACACACACACACACACATATATATATATATATATGCATGCATTATTTTATGCGAACTTTTTGTTTACGTTCGATGACATTCCAAGCTAACCTTACCTAAATTGAAAAACTAAATACAAATTATGGTTATCGATTAGTTTTTCCTTTGGTCATTTAAATGTAATTTAAAGTATATATATATATATATATATATATATATATATATATATATATATATTATTAATATTGAGCTCTATACACTATATTGAGCTTTGTTTTTATTTTGATAGTCTACTGGTTAAAGATGGTATTTATATCATTAAAGTATCATTTTACTCTCTCTCTCTCTCGGGTAAATTTTAAAACATTTCTTAAAATATTTACTGATTAACGTATATATACGTATATATATATATTATATAAGATATATATATATATATATAATATATATACATATACATATATATATAGAGAGAGAGAGAGAGAAAGAGAGAGAGAGAGAGAGAGAAAGAGAGAGAGACAGAGAAAGAGATAGACAGAGATAGAGAGAAAGAGAGACTGTATGTTAATCACTCGTAAACAAGCGTAGGTTGTTCTAATGTTTATATAAGTTAATTTTCATAAATTTCTGCTTTGTGAATATAAATTGGTTCTAATTTAATTTTATCATTATATTTGAACCTAATTAATTAATTTGTATATATAAATATATATATCAATATATAGATTAATCACCGTATACGAAATAGTAACATGCACAGATAACATTGAAAATAATTCGCATCATCACACATACTCACTTTACTGCTAATTATACTTCTGAATTAATATATTAAATTTTACATACATTGATCAGGAGAGCAGAAATACATACACTAGTATATCTATCTATTCGAGCGAGGGGTTCAAACATGTTAAGATGATGGAGTTGCGTATGTTCATCTCGGTCGTGCCGGCGTATAGGTGCATCAAGACGTATGTGCTTCAGCTTACGTTCGGTCTGTGCGCATGTATGTAAGAGGGGGTTAAGAAATCTCTGTGCGTATAATGACTCGTGTGTGTGTATAGATTTTGCTTATGCATGTATATGTTTGACGGTTATGATTCTCCAATGTGTAACTGTTTTCCTTTTCACAAGTCGGTGATGATAATTAATAACACGTTGAAGAATCTCCACCTCCCATCCCGATTGGGAAGAAGTTAATTTTGCTGGCCCGGATTTCTATTTTACTATTATTTAATTGTTTGCAAACAGTTTCATATTTAGTTTATAAACAGCCCATTTGAAGTACGCCAGCACAGAACACGAATTAATTTTCATAGGCTGCAACAATGTTATCTAGATATATTTATAAGATTACTTTCTATTTAAAATTTAAAAATAAATTTTTTTTTTAAGTTCATTTTATACAAGAAAATGTTAAGTTAATTAATGTTATATATATATATATATATATATATATATATATATATATATATATATATATATATATATAATATATTAAAAACTCGCTACGCATGCTCATAGAATATGAGACGAATCCCTAGGATTACACCTCTTATATATCGGTATGGTTCTTTACCGAACAGAATATGAATCATTATAATTAATTGCGGGAGTGCCTATCCCAGGACGAGTTCATAATGGTGAGTCAGTCTTGGACTCTTGAATGATGGAAGGTTGTCAAATGGCGTCACTAACAGATCAGTCAACACGCAATGTTCGCTTTGTGACAGTAATGGATGGCATAAAAAAATATGAAGAAACAAAACCATTACCGAAAATGAGAATAGCACGAAAAACTATGACGCAGGTTAAATCGAGTTGTTTTGTTGTTTATACAGTGTTGATAATTACTGCCGTCACTGTTAATGTGGACGCAGCGCCTGTCAACTGTGGAGACGGGAAAGGGGTCAAGGGTTAAGGTGTCATGGCGGGTTAAGGCAAAGTGGATTTTGTGGGATTGAGGAAGATGAAGACAGTGAACGGAGAAAGGAAGACAAAGGCAACTGTAAGGTAAATTGAGCTGAGTAAAAGGGGAAGAATATGAACATAGCGGGAGAGGCAAAATAAGCCACTTTTATTGAGAACTAGCAGGGCTACCCGACGTTGTCTTGAGGAGTCGTAAGCAATTCAATTTTATCAATAACAATTGAGTTTCTATTCTGATCACACGCGCGTGATATCTTACTGTAAAACTAAAACATCTAATAGAGGTGAAACGAAACCAATAAAAAACAAAACAAAGCACAAAAAATAAACAAACAAATACGTGAGTTTCAAACAAATAGGTGAGTAAAGCTTTACAAAAAATAATACGTGAGAAAAGTTTTACTTTAAAAAAACTAATTCGACCTCTCTCTGTAAATAAAGCCATTTCTTTATTTTTATTATCAGTTTTTATGATTAAACCTCTACTTATTTGCTCATGAAAATCAATTTGCCTACGTAATTACTAAAACAATCCGGACACACGTACGTTCACTTTTATTATATAGATAATACGTGATAAAGAATGTTAAGAAATAAAGCAAAAGACGGAATTTTCTTTCAGACAGAAGAATAGTTAACATTGTTATATATGTGCTTCCTGACAAAGAATGGATGCTATGCAAAGTCGAGCTTAAAGTGGAAATTTTTATATTTCTGAAACTCACAATAGCGTTTATGGCCGATATTAATCTTTATTTATATAAAGTTAGGTATGCTTATGTATTTCTATGTACAGGATTGAATCCTAAATAAATTAAGCAATCATTACGAATTTTGGAACTCATCTTTTAAGGGTGACGGGTCGTAGTATGTGTTATATCGT
The DNA here is from genome assembly GCA_963556195.1 of Sepiola atlantica. Lineage (NCBI taxonomy): Eukaryota > Metazoa > Mollusca > Cephalopoda > Sepiida > Sepiolidae > Sepiola > Sepiola atlantica. Next base: position 61,905,939 of record OY744516.1, on the reverse strand, counting down.
GTTTACTTTAGTTTTATGCAAAGAAGAGGTGGAAGCCCTTCGCGAAAATTCATCTTACTCCGATTTTGGGAAATTTTAATATTCGTGATTAAACATTAATTAATAAATACAGGGTGATTCATAAGTCACTTAGCTATTTATTTTTGAAATTCTAAAGTTAAAAAATACGGTAATACAAAACAGAAAGTTTATTCAACAACTTCATTTATGGGAGTTTAAGATTACAGCAAATTTTCAAAATTTCCACCTTCGTTCTGCATGCATAGCTCCATTCTTTTTTGCAAGGAATTTACGACTCTTTGTAGCATATTTGATTGATTATGAAATAAATATATATAGAAACAAATATATAAACGAACAAATTTAAAATAACAAATAGCAGTAATTAGAGAGTAAGATAACAATTATCAAAAGTTCATAGTATGTTTGTGCTTCATATGGTAATCATTTTAAATAGCTAAGTGAAGTGACTTATGAATCACCCTGTATATCAAAAGGGGGTTGGAAGCATAATATTGACACAACTTCCCATTTCAGAATTTAAATATATAATATTTGAATTGAATTTGATCCATAGTACTTAGACACAAAATAAGCGAAATTCCCTGAATTTCAATTCTTTCTTAACACTCATTAAACTTAAGCCTTAAATTTGAGATATGTTTTAGAATCAAAATGATGTAATGGATTTTATTAAAAATTAGAGTAAATATTCTAGACATAAGTTTCAGTATAATTACATGTTTATTTTAATAATTGTACGAGGACATAAGCGTGAGTCAAAATTGTTCTGTTCGGGGAATTAATTTTACCCATCCTGAGACGTGTATTCTTCTAGTATATGTATTAGGTATTGGTTGTTCGTCTACTTGCTGAGAAAAGAGCAAAAAAGTCATGTTCATCGTACTATTAGTCATTCGATTCTCGCACGAACGTTCATTTCGTTCTACTTCGAGTTAGCATAGAAAATAGCGTAGCCGTTTCGCGAGAAAGTAATCCAGTTACCATAGAAACTAGTAAATATCCGGTCTTAGTTATAACATTAAGATATTGTTTCAATTTTCATTATTTTTATACATTTAATTTTTATTTATTTTCATTCATATTTAACTTCTATTTGTTTTTTTAGTTATTATTCAAATCCAGAGCCAGTTTATTTAACAAACTATTCTCTTATATTTTAATTAAACGGTCATTCTGTTGAAAATAATATCTATAAAATTGCACATATTTAATATTTAAATACTGTTTTCCTATAAAATAGTATCTTCCTTCAAGTGTTTGTGTATAAATACTATTATTTACAACCCCTTCCCAAAATAATAAAGACACAACATTCTCGCCTCTACGTAAGTACGTTGCTGCTCTTATAAATTTATAAAAAATACGAACGTTTAAGTGTTCATTATATTTTAGAAATAGAATGATTAAAGAAAATTATAATAATAGATAATTAAAAAAAATTAATAACAACATTTATATGGTTTTAGAGGTGGGAGCAGGAGTTTCGTAAGTTCTTCATTTTCCCTGCGTTTCTGTTAGTAATAAATAAAATAATAAAATGGATGCAATTGAAACGAACAAGAAAGCAATAATGAATAAATGAAACTTGATCTAATAAGGAATATAAACCGAAAAGCTAACACCTACGAAGAAAAGAAAAAAAAAGAAAAAGATACAAATAAGAAAGAACGAAGAACGCAATGACATGGGACGGAAGAAAAGAAAGAGATCAACAAATAAATAAAGAAGGAAAAAGGCAATAATAAATCCAAGATCACTTCCGGTTTCAACACACTCATTTCCGGATTGACGCCTCGGACATAATTATTGATTATTCCATTTCTAACGAGCAAGCAGAGATGAGGTTTGATTAAAATAAATGGACAGTAGAGAGACGAGAAGTAAGAGGATGTTAACGAAATGAAGCAGGAGAGAGGAAAGGGGAGAGGGTCGTGAAAAAAACGAAACAGTACGAAAGGGGTAGAAGGAAGAGGATGATAACGATATAAAGCAGGAGGAGGAAAGAAGGGAGAGAGCCGTGAAGAAATGAAGAAGAGGGAAGGGGAGATAAGTGGATATAAAGCAATGAAGCAAGAAGACAGTGGGAGGAGAAGGGTAAAGATGGCGATAAAGAGATAAAGCAGAAGACGAGGAAAGGGAGAAAGAAGAGGATGATACAAATAACGTAGTTGTGCGTAGGCGAGGGGGGAATGACGATAAAGAAATACACTAGAGGAATGGAAGGATGGATGTTACAGAAATATAGCAAACGGGAGAAGAGGGAGAGGGTTTTTAAGAAATTAAGCAGAGGAGGAGAAGGGAGAGGATAGGGAAGAAAGGGAATGATGATAAAGAAATGAAGCATGAGGAAAATTGAGAGGATAAGGAAGAGGGAAGAGGGAGGCGCCGGAGAAGAATTGAAGGGGTTTTAAGATGTATGAATCCGTTAGCGAATTAAGTTAAATGCCTACGTCTAAAAGTTGAACCATCAATTAAATGATTAATTGGGAAATAATGGGTTGGAAAGTATTCAATCGGGGCCCTCAAAAGACAAACAAAAAACAGAGATATCTATATATTAATACGATAGCGTGTGTGTTCGTGTGTCACGCTTCCGCCAAAAACTCTGCGCATGCGTGCCGCACCTAGATTTTGAAAAACATTCAACTCGCTTAATTTTCGAAACATTTTCAAGTATTTCCCTTTGAAGCAACGGTTAGCGACGTAGTATTTTTGACTTCGGATCGACTGGTTTATAGTTCGATCCAAACCAACCTCTAAGATTTTTTTTCTACATTTTGAGGGGAAGGGGAAGAGATGTAGGGCGGGGACGATCGGGAAGACACATATTAATACAATAGCGTGTGTGATTTTGTGTGTCATGCTTACATCAAAAGCAACGACCTTCCGAATCTTTGTATGCTACTCATGAATTGGCTTGGCCTTTTGGCTAAGATCAAAGTGTAGTATCTGTTCCGATGGATACTGCACTCCATAGATTGGTATTGTCTTGGCCTTCGAGGCTTGATTTACGCCGGTCTATGGGTCTGTCCTGTGCGGTTCTAGGAGGTCCACCCTCCCAGGCTTCGCCTCCCCTCTTTGGGGAGGAGTAAGTTTATTGCTTACTGCCTGGGGCGCCCCTACCGGGGAATGCCAACGGGGCTGCCCAGGCAATTTTTAAATGGCCAGAGTGCACACCTTCTCGAACGCTGGCTTTTAAAACCCCACTTTCCCGACCCGACCTTGGGTCACATCTTACTTGTGGGATTAAGATAAAACTGGCCCTGTGCCTACCTCCTGGAGAGGAGTAAATACATATTCATGAATTGGAGCCAAATTTAATTTAAACGAAAACATTTACAAAGTAAGGTTTAGTCGTCGAAATATTACCTTCACTAGAAATATTGTATATAAAGAAGTTTTGTAAATTGTTTCATGTATTGTTCATTTTTTTAAAAATAAATATACAAGTCCAAATCTTATCATATTTTATTCAAATATGTATAGGTTAGGGACAAGATAATTAGTATTAAAAACATCATTTAGTGTAATTTACACGGGTCCCGCTAGTACAAAATTAAAAGAATAATAAAAAAGATACCCAAGTAAAAAATTTAACAGCGAACGATTTTAAGACAATAACATGATTGATGAATGAAGTGAGAAATAAGAATGTCAAGAAAAGAAGATGCGGCTAACTGGTCTGGCATTTCTTGAGCCGATTAACAAACCAAAACACGCTCTTTGTATACGAAAGTCAAAATGGGTAAAAATAAACTTTTTTGATTTGAACTGAAATTAAACGTATCTTACTATATCATATATGCATAATATTTGACTTCCGGTATTACACGTTTCGCTTTAAACGGAACTGATGACTCTATCCGGAAATAGATCAAGCCAGACTTTTTCCTAATTCCATAATGATGAGATGAACGAAACTTGGATATCCCCAGCGAAACCCAATAACGTATCGTATTTAAATAAAATAATTAATATTATCTCTTTACCTACATTAGGGCACTTTGACGGTGTTTTTTCTATTAACATACATGCTACATATATATATATATATATATATATATATATATATATATATATATATATATATATATATATATATATATATATATATATACTAGCAGGACCCGTGTCCCGGCGTTGCCCGGGGAAATATAACAGCCTGATTTTAATTTATAAGTTAAATAAATAGATTCAGAAAATAAATCATTTCACTGGAAGTAATTTAAGTAATTAAAATAGGATTGATGTTTTACCTTCTGGTGCCAATATGTATAGACATTGTGGAGAGCCTACCCTTGAACATCCTACATAAAACTGCCCATGGCTAAAGCAAGGTGAAGACAAGTTTAGACCAACCACTGCCAATGATTGTCCTTGGGACTTGTTAATTGTCATGGCAAAACACAATGTAACTGGGAACTGAAGCCTTTTAAATTCTATTGCAGAATCCGACGGATTAATGGGTATTCTGGGAAAGAATGTCCGTTTGCTCCTTGCCACACCAGTTAGTATTACAGCTTCTATCACATGAGGTTTTATGCGTTGGAATTTCATCAAGCAGTTGTTGATTGACGACATGTACCATGTCATTTTTAGTAGCTAGAATTGCTCTCTCCGTTAGCCATTCAGGCTGCACATAGTTTTCGGCTATATTTGGATAAACTTTGCTACTAAGTTTTGTGAGTGATGAAACAATTAGGCCAATACCTGGAGTAATAACAATCGTGCCATTATTGGTTGTTGCAAGCTTGCCATCACCTATTTTTAGGAGTAGGGATGCAAACTCACCAGCCATTGGGTCACTATTGAGATGTACACGCATGTTTGTAAATAACGTTACAGTCTTAATGTACTTCCACAAATATGACAATTTAATGCAAGCATTTAGCTCGTCAGCGGGACTTCCACGTGGAACAATAGGAAGCGTTTGTCGGAAGTCACCTGATACTAAAAGTGTTATGCCACCCATAACAACATCACGTTTCTTGAGATCACGCAATGTTATATCTAGAGCCTCGAACGCTTGTTTATGTGCCATTGTACATTCATCCCATACGATCAAGGAACAATTCTGTAAAACTTTAGCTGGATCTGATCCTCTTTCTATTTGACAAATTGGATCAGCATCTTTTGTTAAGGATAATGGCAACTTAAATGTGGAGTGAGCTGTCCTACCATCAGGAAGAATAGTGGTTGCAATGCCCGATGATGCCACTGGCACAGCTATTTTGCTTTCTGACCTAACTTTAGCAAGAATTAACTTGGTAACAAATGTCTTTCCTGTATCTCCGGGTGCATCAAGGAATATCAGGCCACCTTGCTGATCTTCTACAGTATTAACTATAGTACGAAAAATATGAATTTGCTCATTATTTAGTTGTGCGATACCATCTCGAACAATTGATGCTTGCTCATCAGTTTGATAACTAATTTCACGCGTCCATGCAGTAATGACCGGATGTGTATTAGATCCATTAGGTGAGGTAAGACCCAATTTTGTCAGTGTTTTACCATTCATCCTATAAGTCATAGCTTCTATATGTACTAAAGCCATATTGAAGATGTCGTCTAAAAGTGTTATATCAACTTCAGGCTGTTGATTGCGTTTCCTAAGAAGGAAATCTTCAGTAAAAGCTTCTTTGTGTGCATCCCAAAGTCGTTTTGGATGAGACACTGCACATGATCGCAAACAAATGTCTAAAATTGTTTGCAGAATCAGATATAGATGTTTCCTGTAGTGTAGCATCCCAGTGGTTATCATCTTCAAGTAGTCCATGTGCACTACATGCATCCCTGAATGTAGTCATAACTTTACCATTGATCGTTTTTAGGTCATTAAAGGTCTGTGTACCTCTAACATTGTGTAGAAGTAGTCTCAAACAGAAGCAACTCTATCTGCCGCAGTACTTTCAGTAAAGTATATCCACTGTCCATTTTCTAGATGAACTGATAGGTGAATAACTGGGGGATGATGTATATGTATGTGAAAGTTAAGTATTCTCCAAATGGTTTCATTGGTTGATATGTAACGTCCCATTTCGTATCTCTTAACTTCATCATGAGCATTACTTTCAAGTGTGAAGGTATCTTGATGACTACCTTTATTTACATATTTACAAATGTATTTTATTGATTTCACGCTGTTGCAATATTCAACATTGATATGTGCATAAAAAATCTTACAAAGCAGTTTATTATGTGGTACAACGCATCGGTTGTCTACAGGAACTGTTATGTTGCCAGGTAGGGTAACTGTCGTCTTAAAACCTCCAGCTAAAGGAGATAGTCGTCGATATTGTGGGTAGCCATTTGCATCCGATTGAGTTTCACTCAAGAAGTGTCTGGGATATCTCTTACTGCAGTGTCCATCTTTGAGACAGAGTGAACATCTGTTTATATTTTCTCTGTGAAGCATGCTTTGCAATGCAAGAACAATATCTAATTTAGTATTTGAGAAAGAGTTATATCTAATCGCCCCATACATTTGCTCGCCAGAAGGTGAATCGTAACATAAAACGGGCAGCACTTTTCACGGCCACCATCGTCCGCCACCAGGCATTTTGCTCATGTGACTCAATCGCAGTCATTAAAAAATATAGAATAGTCTTTATTATTATAAATGATCATATAATAGGCAATTCCCCCCTCCCAATACATGTTTTTTTTTATTTCGGTTTAGTTTTATTTGTTTTACTTTTCGAAATACTATAATTAACGTTGATGGATTTTCCGCACATTCCTGAGTCTTCTGTCGATTTAAATATATTGTACAATTCGGTGTTTTATGCCCCCTCCCTCGAATACGATATTTTTCTTTTCGGTTTATTTATATTTTGTTACTTTTCAAAACAGATCCACCACATCAACCTATCAATCCCGCCACACCCCGCTGCTAGGCATTTGACTCATGTCACTCAATCGCAGTCAATTAAAAAAATAGCGAATAGTCTTCCTTATTGAAAATAATCGTATAATCGTCATTTCATTTCCCCCCGACCATCCGAATACAATTTGTAATGCTCATTTTCCAATTGTCTTTTGAGTCAAAGAAAATTGAATTTCTATACAAAGATCTGTAGGCCTCTTTAATTAATCGCTGAGATTTCAATTATCCCCCCACCCCCAACATTGGATTAAAAAAAAATGTATCTATGGTGTTTGTGTATGGTTTGGTAATTTTCTGAAAGTATTTAACATTGAGGGAACTTTTCACAAGGAAGCAATTGTTAGTGTTATTTATTTATTAATAATTTATAAAAAATAATAATATTTATTTTTATTATATGAAATAAACTGTATCAAAATAGTGAACAGTTATTGTGAAAATAAAAAGTTATCATTTAAATGAATAGCCATTAAAAGAATGGGAAAAATACGTGCGAAGGAATAAGTATTGAATGTCGTTCGGCTAATCTATAACTTTTTTTCCGAACGTATTACGTTGGGTCAAATTCTGTAGAAGTCAAGTTTTTTTTTTTTAGTAAGTAAAAACGTTATTGTTTTATCTTATTTTTTATAGTTGGAAGTTTTCATGTTTGTTATTATGTGATCGCTGTCCTTTAAGTGTAATAATGAGAAAAACGTAAAGGAAAAATGTATCTTTTCGGTTTGTTTATGTTTTGTTTATTTTATCAAAGTATTTAACGGTTAGGGAAGTTTTGCCAAAGAAGCAATTGTTATTGTATTTTAGTTAGTAATAATTTATAAAAAGAATATTTGTTTTTTTGTTAATGTACGAATTAAAAGTTTCTCAAAATAGTCAAAAGTTATTTTTGGAAATGAACAGTTATCATTTAAATGAATAGACATTAAAAGAATGGGAAGAATCCGTGCGAAGCAAGAATGTGGGAATGTAATTCGGTTATTCTGTAACCGTGTTTTTTTTCTTAACGTAATCTGTTGTTTTTTTTTTCGTAAAGTATTACGGTGGGTCAACATCGGTAGAAGTAAGTTTATTTGTTTTGTTTTAGTATGGAAAACGTAATTTTTTTATATAATTGTTTAGAGATGAAATGTAATATATTTGTTAGTATGTAGTATCTTGGCGGCTATTGAATTAAGTAGGAAGTCGATTTAATGAAGGAATTTTAGCCGTAATGTTTGAAGAATAAATGTTGCAGGTACTGTGTTCGTTAATGTCATTCGCTTAATTCCGGAATGAATGTAAATGTGGAAATCATAGTTAGAAATAGGAAAAACGTAATCTGATATTCGCGGAATATCATCGGATTGAACGGGAGCGGTTATTATTTGTTTGCGTATTGCTTTATATTATGTAGTAAATTAATACCAGGCAAATAATAAATAAGGACGGACTGTTTTGTGAAAATTAAACTGTGTTTATTAGTACCCGGTGTCGATGAGTGTAGTCACAGTACACAATTGTTAGGGGGAAAAGTCTTTGCTACCACCTATATGGAGTTGGTTTTTCGGAGAGACGTTGATGGTGGGCCAAATATAATATTTAGTGTTAGGTTGGAAAAAATAATAACAACTTTACTAAAACACGCTCGAGTGAATAAGTGTAGTATAGCGGTGAGTTTAGTAGCCTGTGATGTATGTGGTTATTTTCCTATTCGACGCGAAGGTAAAGGGGAAAAACGTCTTTACTTTATATATAAGATATCAATTTAGGTAAAGTAAACATCCAGAAGATAAAAATCCAAGAATTTTAACCGGTCTTATAAAGAGTGCTCAATATCAAATGGAGCTTTTATATATAATTATTTTTTATTCATACAGACATGCACATAATCAGCGACACTGGCATGTCGATGTTATCGATAAACACCTGTTAGGAACTGATATCTTACTAGAAGGAAATAAAACCAGGTTCTTTCCTCAGATCATATTTGGAAAGAATGAAATTGAAATATTAAAAATAAATGAAATTCAAAATTAAGATTGGTGGGTCACGTGGTCAGATTTGAAACGGTCGAAAATTCGAAATAAAAATTCGTGAACTCATATAAAATAGAAGGGGTCAATTACATGTGGCATATTTTCAAAACTTTCTTATGTCTGGATAATATGCGTCGAGTCGTCAGTATGTATAAAAAAATTATTTAACGGTGGCAATTTAATGCGAGGTATAGGAAGGGGGATGGCGATCAATTGTCTCGTGTCTTGCTTTTTCGAGGTGAAGAGTAAGAGGGGGTGGTAGCCATTTAGACCTAATTAGGTTGATCTTTCACTTTTTATTTTTAAATTTATTTAAATTTTTTTATTATTTACTTTATATAAATATTTTTATTAATTTGGGCTAAGAACAGCTAATCGCTACGGTACACCCTCGACGTAAATTCACTAGACTAACTCGACAATCAGCTAAATCCCATCCATTCACTGTGGATGGCCCCCAGATGCCGGAGAGCTTTCTACTCCAATAGCTTCTTTCCCCGTGCTGCTGGCCTCCGGAACAGCCTGACCCTTGTTTTCCCAACGGTATTGACATGCAGAAATTTAAAACTAATGTAAACAGACAACTCGCTGAGCAGCTCCCAATTTAGGTTGACCGCCCCAAACATTCTCCCTTTTTTCTCAGTAGCCCCTTATGTCTACAGTGGCGTCCTGAATTGTTTGGGGTGAACTATGTTAACAAAAAAATGATAATAACAAAAATAATGAGAATAGGAAAATTTACTAAAATTATCTAAAAATTAACTAAAGATTACTGACATGATATTAGGATGGTAATAACAACCACAATAATAACAATCATAATATTACTACTACTAATAATATTAATACTACTGCTACTACTACTACTACTACTACTACTACTACTACTACTACTACTACTACTACTACTACTAATAATAATAATGAGTTATTTTCTTATTTGTGAGTAAGTTTTAATAATATTTTAAAATACCTGTTCATCAATTTTATAATTATGATGAAACTGGTTTCGGAAAAGTAATTTTATAGATATGTTAAGTATAGGATTGGATTTATTAATATTGTTGTGAGAATTATTTTTAAGCTGTCTAATTTGTTTGTCAATTATATAATTAGAAAAGCCATTATTTATTAGAGTTTGTTTGATATTGTTGAGTGGATGTTGGAAGATAGTTGGGGAGAAGGAAATTAATTTGGCTCGAGTTAATAAGCTTTAATAATACCTATTTTATATCTGAAGGGGGCATTCGCTAAGAAACTTAACTGTGCATTAATTTTTATTAGTAGGTTTTTGATATGTGGATGTGGAGAATTGTGTTTTTAATGTTTAATTTATACATGGAATTGTGTAAAGAGTTATTGTTCAACGTAGTTTGTAGTTTATTAATTTCATTTTTGTTATTAGTAACTATTAATATATCGTCTACGTATCGCAGATATATTGGTGATTTTGTGAGCAGATCAAATACTTTATTTTAGAGACAGTGAGACGGAGAAACAAAGGGGAAAAAGATATAGATAGACAAAGCAGAGAGATATAGAGTGACAAAGAGTAAGTAAGAAAGACAGACAGACACAGAGAAACAGAGAGAGACAGAAATATACAGACAGACACAAAGAGTCACACAGAGACGCAGAGGGAGACGAAAAGACAGACAGAAATAGACAGAGAGACAGAGAGACAGATAGAGAACGAGAGAAAGCGAGAGATAGAGAAGAAAAGAAAAAAGAAAGCACGTATCTGCCTCATGGTTGAGGCATGTCTTGTAATGCCTAAGGTCAATAACTCGTGGCTGGATTAGAATTAGGAAAGTATCGCCTATCCGTCTCTGGACTATCTTTGATTTTCTAATTACTCTAAATGCTGAATAAAGTGCTCGATTCTATGAAGTGATCTTTTTCCGATGTGACTTCCGGGAATAACCTAGCATGACTTCCTGGTCAAAAGTCAAACGCGCATTTCCTGTGTGCTCACAAAAGTCGATCAAGACATTTTGAATGTCGAGAGAAAAACAGCTAAGCAGAATCGGCCAATTATATACTATTGTTAGACAGCATATATCTTGACTTACGCATCACTAACAGTTAGCCGACCTAGCTAGTAAATAAACGAGTCGAATTAGTAAAACTACACTGATTAAATAAATAAAATGTGTCTTAATAATGATGTCACCAATGGAATCGTTAATAAAATGTATCATTTATTTCAATTAACATCATACATTAGTTTGATCGATGGACTATTAAACTTATGTATATATATATATATATATATATATATATATATATATATATATATATATATAGAGAGAGAGAGAGAGAGAGAGAGAGAGATAGAGAGAGATAGAATATATACACTATGTAAAGTCGACTGTCTAAACGTTAGGCCTTACCTAAATACTACAACTATGGAAAGTGTAGCAATTCAAGTCTGCCGGATACTAATGTAATCAAGTGTACGATTAGCTAAATGCATAGGAGTTTAGGTCACCTAGAGCTTATATGTAATAATATATATAACAACTCTACTGAGGTCATATATAATAATATATATATTAAAACTGGGCCTATAACGAAATAATGTATAGTTCATCTTATGTGTCAATTGAAATTTATATATATATATATATATCTTATATATATATATATATATATATATATATATATATATATATATATAAGATATATATATATATATATATATATATAAGATATATATATATATATATATATATTTATATATATATATATATATATACAGTCATACATATACACACACACATATATATAATGTTTGTTGAGATCAAGATAATTTGCAACTACACACGCATATATACATATATACATATATATATATATACAAAGGTTTGAATTTGCAACTACACACCATCATCGAGTGTCTTCGGTCTCTCTGTACAAATGTTAGTCAGGACAACCTGACATGAGGATACTTCACCCTACAAGTAAATCCTGACCAAATATTCAAAATAACATAGTATTTGAAGGCTAAAGAAGATCAACTCGACACGGCCCATACGAGGAATGGTGCACCTTCCCCAAGTAATGTTATCTCAAGTAACATCACTTAGCTGGATCCTCCACCAGACTTGATGATTTATTGTCCTGGAATCCAGGAAGACCACGATACAACAAAGAAAGATATACCATAAAATAGTGAACTAGTCAATTGAGTAGAGGGAAATTAATATTCTTCACTTCTTTACTAACTCAACGTTTTACAGGTAAATGAGAATTGAATGGAATATTCGAATATCTATATCTCATATAGAGATCAGTGTTAGCCCAAGGGAGGGGCGTAATGTATTTCTGAGCACTTCGACTGCAGTAAAATAAAGCAATATATATATACACACACACATATATAAATATACATATGAAGATTGGTACTTCTTTACAAAATTTCATTGTCCGATTGTGGTCACGCACAATGTTCAGCAGGCCCAACTTATTTTTACAAGTCTTTATCGCCGTGGGTCTTGTAGGAATATCTGTACATGTAGATGGTCATGCTGTTCATTTGTACGACATGTAAAGCACGCTATCCTTCTACAAAGTATAGTTTCAGTGACAAATCGAAGCAAGATAACTGAGAAACGATGTAGAGCGCAGGTTTTATGTAAGAGTTTTCGTCTAATAGATGGTTATCTAACAAAATCTGCTGGTGACTCTCGCCGAGTAGCGTAGCATCACGCCTTGGGACTATAACAGGTATTTCCGCGCCCCCCGCTAACACCCCCCCCACACACACACACATATATATATATATATATATATATATATATATATATATATATATATATATATATATATATATATAATCACCATCAGGCTTTTTAATCACTCTTGGAGGAGGAACTCCTCCTTGGTTTCTGTCCACTTTATTGACGACAATTCTTCGGTTTTTTTTGCCATAGTCGCCACGCTAAGAACTGCGGTTGGTGATGTTATTTGCCGATAGCTAAGTGTCTACATGCAGCTCCTGGTATTCCAAAATGGTCACCCATTTTTGTACTGGCCAGGCTCAACGTCGGTGACATAGCAGGAACAGTGTGTCAACGTGATTATGCCGTATATATATATATATATATATATATATATATATATATATATATATATATATATATATATACATATATATATATACATATATATATATATATATATATATATATATATATATATATATATATATATATATATATATGGGAAAATGAAAAAGGAAAACCAAAAAATGGATGTTTTTTATGTGTACATCAACGTTTCGTCTTTATTTATAAGACTTCATCAGGATTATAATATAGAGAAAAAAATGTCATGCAAGTACAGATACATGTAGGGTAGACATATTGGGAGGAAAAATAAAATAAAATAATGCCCACTACTGGGTGGACGTCCGTACTATTTTCTTCCATACCCTCACTTTTCCATACCCCCTTCTTTAATTCCCTCATTTTCTCAAAACGCTCTCTAAGACCATAACTTTCGCCCATCCACCAAAATCACAGCCCCCCTCCTTCTCTACCCATCCTCCTTTCCCTGCATACACCCCCCACACACAAACATTCCAACTTACTTTTTCCCCCTCAATCTTGACCGCAGCCATCTGGTCAAACACCTCCCTCCTCCCTCTCCTCCACTCCCTCTGTGCCATCCACTTTACCCCTGCTCATCCCCCACCTCTTTCTCTTACCACCAGCCACAGTAGTCCTTGCTCACCCCATCTTTCCATTTTTTCCCCACTCATTTTCTTCAACATTCATTTTTATTCTCCAACAAGTACGGACGTCCACCCAGTAGTGGCCATTATTTTATTTTATTTTTCCTCCCAATATGTCTACCCTACATGTATCTGTACTTGCATGACATTTATTTTTTTTCTTCTCTATATTATCATCCTGATGAAGTCTTATGAATAAAGACGAAATGTTGATGTACACATAAAAAACATCCATTTTTTAGTTTTCCTTTTTCATTTTCCCATCACGTCGGATTACCTTCATCCTTCTCTTCCCATATATATATATATATATGTACTTATATACATGCATATATATACTTATATACATACACACATATATATATGCATATACATTAATATATACATATATATATATACATATATACATACATATATATATACATATATACATACATATATATATACATACAAATATATATATATATATATAATATACATATATATATATATATATATATATATATATAAATATACATACATACATTCTCCACACTTTTCAGATTTACAAGAACGAATACAAGATTTAACAGAAGTATAACTTGTGATATTTAGCACAGTCTACTTTAGCAAATAAGTTGGCACAGTGCACTTATGCAGACAAGTTAGCATAGCATGCAGTCTTATTTTGTAGATATAAACTTCAGTTGATGCCTGACTTCTCCACAAAGTTTCAGTCAGTAATTTCAAACAATCTCTGTATTATTGTCATTCAATGGTATTTGGGACATTTTTGGTGACTGTTTCATAAGTTGGTGGTGATAGCGTGATTGTGTTTACAATAACCGGCTCTTTAACTCAATATATTTTATCTGTGAGGTAATCTTTTAGATTATGTATATCAAAATATCTTCATACTATTCGTGAAATAATGAGAGCTATCATAGCTAAAATTACAGGTGTGTCAAGAGGGAAGTGTCTCAATTATTAACATGTGTGCTTATGATTGACGAGCGATAATGTATTTTGTTTCTGGGATGTATCTGGATCACTGTGTCAAATTGGATCAAGGTATGATGTGAAACAGTGATGTTTTAATATTCATGACCTGTAAATCAGGCAAGTATCGACTTAATTTTATTTGTACCAAAGGATTGTGACTTTTATTCATTTACATCTCTATTGGGAGAACGACGTTTATTTAACTGCACAGAATGATAAAATCAAATAATAACATAATTGCTATGCAATATTGATAGTTTACATTTTGTTTTCATTTGGTTCAATTTAATACAGTTCTGAAATTGAGAAGAAAACGAAATACCAAGGTCTTATGTACTACATAAACAGAAACTGGAATCTTAGGAAGATCTTCATTATTCCAGTAACTATATGAACAACCGGACTTATGAAAAGGAAATTCAAAAACTACCTTACGTATAAACCCGGTGAGCCAAGGGCAAGAGAAATGCAGACAATTATACTTATAGGGACGGTAAGAATCTTTAAAAGATCCCTGAGTTGGAGTCTCTGAAATAGCGAGTGAATGTCTGGTATCTAGTAGGATGCTCCATCCCCAGCAAAACCCAAATAATAAGAAAATTGAAAAAAAAGAAAAGAATTACCTATTGAACAACATCCTCTAGTGTCTTCGGTCTCTATCTAGAAATGTTCGTCAGGACAAACTGACATAAGGATACTTCATCCTACAAGTAGACCCTGACCAAATATTCAAAATAACATAGTATTCGAAGACCAAATAAAATCCTATATATACTGGCTCATACTATGAATGGTGCACCTTCTCCTAGTGATATTGCCTCAAGTAATATAACTAAGCTGGATACTCCACGAAATTAGATTAATTATGATCTTTGAATCCGGTAAAAAGTAACATAAAAACATCACGAATTTAAGACATTGGATATTTACATTTATAGTATCGAGTGATCAATTGTAAAGAAGACAAATTTATACATAACTGGCTCAAGTTTTGTAACTTCTGTATAACTGAAGCATTTCATTCATTCATTCATATCGTATGCATCAGATGATTTTATTGTTTGGCATTGGTTTCCCCGATATATTTCATGTAATGATTATTTTCTAGAAAGAGATCGGGTATTTAAAAGAGGGGTCACGTGAAGGTTGCCAACATCGTAAGTGAAAGCGTTTCTGTGGAACGAACTGGATTCGAACTTGGCACATCCAGGTTGCTAGTTCGTATCGTTAACCACTCAGCAACCGTCACCTTCGAACTCAAGGATTATCTATTATGAAAGATCCTTCAGTGGTTAGCTCCGAAAAAGGCTGTTCTATTTTATCGGCTAGTTTTATCTGGTATCCGCAGCGGTGACAAGATACATTAGTTGACCGTGTATTCTTCCGCTCTTTTTATGTTTTTTTTTAAAGACTCACGTTGCTTAATGAATCTCCACAAATAAAAATCCAATATAAAATTAGCTATTTAGAATATAT
>OY744516.1:61839816-61884816 GCA_963556195.1 Sepiola atlantica | reverse complement strand
GCTTTCCAAAATTTACTAAACTGAATTATTTTAATTTGTGTTTCTTCATGTCATTGTCTTCCTAATCTAATATCTTATAAAGTAACATTCGCTAAACCTACTTACTCTGCACTTTGTTACACCGTTATTTACATTCCATGTTATGTTTTCTAGCGTGATAAAATGAGTCAATTTGATTTGTAAAACAAATAACTCAGAACATGTCTATATGGAGGGGGTCTTCATTGCTATACATAATTCGGCAAACGTAATTTGAGTGTTTTCCAATACGAATGTCATATTTTTATTGCATTTTTTGATACTTTGTTTTGAATCACAACATGCTAATCCTGTAACGTATTATTACAACGTATGACTTGTATTATTCCATATTACATAGCGGTAACCTATTATATGTACACTGGATAATCACATTGACACACGACTTCTCATTGGATCCCCGGAGTTAAGCGACGTTGAGCTTGGTCAGTACAAGATGGGTAACCATTAGGGAATGCATTGACTTATTATTTACCTCTTTTCAAGGAGTTTAGACACAAGATTTAGTGTGATTTTGAGGAGCCAGGGCACTAGGACAAGCGCATTCTGGCCTACATGGAATGCCTTAGCAGCCCCGGCAGCATTCCGCAGTTTGAGCAATAAACTAACCCCTTTCCACGACGAAAAGTTAAAGCTTGGGAGGGTGGACATCCTAGTACTAAATAGAACCATACCTCACTCTGACAGACAAGAAATCCACCGTTGGAAAGAGAGTTATCAGAAAAAGTGTGAATTTCACGTTTTTTTTTTACCTTGACCTAGACCTTAACATTTGACTTAAATATTCCCTAATTAAATCAGTTTTAAATAAGACCATGACTAATATTTTGACGATGTGTGGTGATGATTGGTCAAGCGATGTGGATCCTAGGCGGTACGAAAATGTTGTATTCATCTGGACGTTCAGATTTAAAGCTCCCGTGATATTTTAAATGATTGTCTGTGATACACCAATCTGTCGAGACATATAACACCTAAGACGTTTATGTAATTTGCTTGAAATATTGTTTATTTGTATATAGAAATGTGATACTTAGAAGGCAATACAATGCAAGGGGTGTGACGGATAGACGCAATTGTGCCACCATTATATGTCTTATTTGCTCCAACTTGTGTCTATCCGTCACACATCTGCATTGTATTGCTTTCTAAGTATCACATTTCTATATATAACAACTAACTTAAATTACAAGTAAAATATATTTCAATTACGAGAGTTCAAACAGAACAAAAAACAGTAAAATAATATCACGTTTACTTTTTTTATTATAATCAATTCGCGGGGACATCCGGTGTTGTGCTGATGCCAATGTTGTAGGGTTTAATATCATTGAATTATCTTGGTATTTTCTGTTTAATTAAAAGGACATATATCTGTTCTCGATCACATTTGTTTCATCGTTGTACTTACACACTAATTGTAAATACTGCCCTCTTTTAAAATGACAATAATTGCAATGTAAGACTGCAATTAAACTGAAAGAACAAAAATAAAAGTAAAAGAGGGAAGATAACCTCTGTTCATGCTCACCACTGGAAGTTTGTTACATGGTATACATTGCGACTGTGACACCGTATTCAATACAATAACGTTTTTGTAAGTAGATCTTTATCACGTAGTATACTTTTCTCAAAGAACACCGTTTTATATACTAATAACAGAAACAACACTGGCACTTTTTTACGTGGTATACTTTTCGACAATAATAGTGTTTTTAATACTAATCTCGTGAACAACGTGTACAAAACTGGATCATTTGTTATGTGATATACTTTTCTCCTGTGATACCGTATTCAATGCAGCAACGTGTTTTCAACTTTATTTTTATCACGTAGTGGACTTTTCTCTAAAAACACTGTTTTCAATACTAATCTTGGAAACAACGTGCAACACACCGGTACTTTGTTACGTGGTATAAATTTATCCCGTGACACCGTATTCAATACAACAACGTGTTGTCAACTAGATCTTTATCACGTAGTAGACTTTTCCCCCAAGACACCGTTTTAAATACTGATTTTTATCGCTTCATGATCCTTTAGCGCTAAAAGGTTCTCTGACGAGTTTTATAAACACCGTGTTTTATCGATGGCATTACACGTCGGTTTAATGTAGTCGAAAAGTATAAATAACCCTGTTCCAGCATGTACTTGATCTTTTTCACATCTAGGGCTCTTTTATGGCGACAATAAGATTAGTAAATACTATTTCCACAACTCGGTCAAGATTCTGGATCGTCACGTCGTCCACATCATACACAGTTTTTACCGATAGATCACCATCTACCGCCACGTCGTCTCTTCTAAATCCTTGCTTAATTGGTATGACGTTAAACTACATCCGATGATGACGCCTTGTGTATAGAGCTTTACTTGCCGTGGTAGTTCTATCAGTACTTGGCACGGTTCTATTTATGTGTTAACAAGAATATCCTATCGATATGACATGAAACATTCGATGGTATGCATATAAATCTACATCATGAACAAACCGTTAAAGAAATCACTATGAATAAATAGTTAAACATGTAGAGTATCCTCTCATAACATTCTTCATCATTAAACTGCCAATCCATCTATCTAATTAACCCTCATCCTCGACTGGCTTTTGACCTTCATAAATGGCGATTCCTAAGTGAATATAAGACAATGGTATGAACTAGTATAAGTAGATAAAATATAGTTTAAGTTGAAATAATTGCCATTTTCTCTTTCGCTTTGAACATTTTTAAATATACAAATCACCGGGAAGAGAATTAATATAAGATCTTCACCCCCTGATCACGGAAAGTCAGAATCTATAATATAGTATTAAATAAGAAGCCTATAACGATATTAGTAATTATACATTGGTTTTTTCATTAGTAATTTCTTATTTGTAATATCTTTACGGAAGCCCTTCATTTGGCCCTCTCAAGTTAAAATATGACTGCAGTAAAACCGAATCGGCTTTTATGATATTAATTCTGTTACTGAATTGTATGCCCCTCTTTTGTATCTTCATAACAAGATTTCATCATTATAAAGCACAGCTATAGATTACAGATAAAAAAAAACGAAAACAAAAACCGGAACCGGATGTATTTCATATACGAACGGAATTATAGTAGAAATTTGATTTATTTATGTAATTAAGTTTCTATTACTTTTCACGAAATTATTTTTCTCACTTATTTACCCTGATTTCATTATTTTTCTCTTTCTTTATATAGCTTCTATTTTCGTCTTTCATTCTCTATATTCTATTTGTTTTGCCCTATTAATTTTATATTTATTTTTTTCTCCTGTGTAGCAAGATTAGATACGTGTGTGTAAAAGTAACATTGGAAACAGTAGTTGTCCACACAAAGGTTAGACTCGTTGAAAATTCTATTAGAAGTTAACAGACAAGAGTTATGATTACGTCACATGATATTACGTCATTAGAGAAAGTAAGTGGTAGAAAAGCGAAATTAATCTGTTTTCTTTTTGGGTTTACGACATTAAAATGATCTGACGTCTTTTCAGAGGTCAACCACTTCTACGTAGTGAGGCAGGAAATTACATCCCATCTAGATATACATTGCTGTAAATTGCTGGGAAGAAATTAAACCCAGAAGAAAATAATGGCTTATTTGTTGTTTATAACCCCCCCCCCATTATTAAAGCTACCAGAAGTTAATAAGAAAATGAAGCTGAAAGACGAAATATCCACAGAGCAATTTGCGACGTGTCAAAAGAACACGACCAGATATGTTTGTTTTAATCTCCGATCGACGAAGTCTTCAGCTATGATACACTTGTAGTCTTTTAAACATTTCATTATTTTAACTTTCTTTCTTTTTCTTTCTGTCTATAGTCTCATGTTTTTCCGTCAGAGTATGTGCTCATTTGTACATTCATCTATTTCCTTCCCTTTCCCTCCTCATCTATTCCTTATTTTATTTACGCCTATTGATTTTCATTCACTTCTTCGTTTCTCCATTTCTTCCTCTCTTTATTTTAATAATCTGTACTAGCAGGAAATCTTGGCGTTTCCCAAGGTTAACTGAGAAACCGTTTGCATCCAGCGCATAACACCATGTTACACTTTGCATTCTTTTGTTTTACATTTTACAATATTAAATTTGGGAGAAGATAAACTTACAGCATTTAGATGCACGCAAGTATTAGGGTTAAGAAGAGATGTAAGTAGTTTAGCAGTCCCCTTAAATAATCAAATTCTACCCAGTTTAAACCATCGTCTCCAATCCTAAACGTGTTGTCTCACCATCCACCTGAAAAACTCATTAACACTTATCCTCGAGTGGCCTTTAGGACTTGATAAGCGGTTACGCCTTAGTACAATGAAAGCCATGTGATATTAATTTAAATAAACGTTCATATAAAGTTATATATTTTTACCCCTTAAAGCCAAACCAAGCGTTTACCGTGAATCAATGAAGACCCCTGCTCAAAATCCTGAACCTCTTTATTAATATTTCTATTCTTCTTTGTATTTCTATAATTTTCAAGTTTGACGTAAAATAGAATGTAGTAAAATAGTGTATTTCCGTTTGATGTATTTCAAATGCAACGCAGACCACCCAATAGTATTGCACGTCAGAATATATATGGTTATGCTGGTCTAGGAAGTGTATACAAGCAGACAGAAATAAATTACAACTTATATATATATATATATATATATATATATATATATATATATTTATATATATATATTTATATATATATATATTTATATATATATATATATATATATGTGTATGTATTTGGGGCGGTGTGAGAGTTTTTTTAAAGAAAAGATAACTCGATTCTTGCTCTCTTAATATACGTAAACTTTAGCCTAAAAATAAAATTAAAAAATGTAGCTTTTGTCTAGTGCATGTATCGTGTTAAGAAATAAACAAAAACTAAAAAGTAAAGATTATATGTTTTTTTTCCGTAAACAATGTCCGGAGTAAGTTCGTTTTCTTCTTTAAATCTGAAGATTCGTTAATTCATTAAACTCAAGATTTGTTTTTACAAATTGGGGTAAATATTGTGTAATTAAATTATTAGCGCTTTCTGCCAGTCTGTGTATGGGTGTGAGTAGTTGAGATATAATAGACAGGGGGATTGTAAGTTTATGTGTTTTGACATCTCGACAACATTAACCTTTCATTCATTCGATTTTCTTAGTTTTTAATTTATCATTCTGACGTTTCCTCTTAGAGAGTCGGTCGGTAAAGCCTTAAGGAAAATTTTAGCAATTTTCTTTTTCTTCCACCCGCCCGTTTCATTGATTAAAATGTTTCCTCTGAAATATATATATGATGTATTTATAATAGCAGAATACCCGTTCTGGTAAACTAAATTCCCCGAACAGACCAGTTTTCACTATATTTATGTCTCTTACAAAGATTAAAATTAAGATATATTAACCGTAAACCTTTTTTTAAAATCCTTATTATAACTTTGATAAGCATCCATTAAATGGTTTTGATTCCAAAAAATGTCTCAAATTTAAAGCTTAAGTTTAAGGTATCTTAAGGGGAAATTGAAATTATAGGAATCTTGCATCATTGGTGTCTGATGAATATGAATAAAATTGAGTGTAACTCTAATGTATTTGAATTTTTAAATGGGAGGTTGTGAACCCTAAAACCCTTTCAAAATATTTTAAAGAAACTGAAATTTAAGAAATATTTATAAATTAATGCCTAATTCCTATTTTTTAAAAATTTCACAAAAATGTGAGTCATCTGAATATTTACAAAAAGGCTTCTACACCCTTTTGAAAAAAACTAAATTAAACTTAACCCTTTAATGCTTCAAAGTTTCAAATATGACACATTTAAAAAATGCTTATATAATATAATATTCAACGAAAATGTGTCAAACAGCAACTTGCTTAACATTTGCAACAAACCTGTTGGCAAGTGTGAGTAGGTACTAGTATTATGTTGCATCAGTACACTCGCTAAATAAGTAACCAGTATCTTCGATTATACATTTTTTGCAAACCAATATATAAATAAAGCAATATAAAACAGATTTTGACTCTTTACGTAACACGTTTTTCATGATCGGTTAATTCGTTTAGAAGTGAATCATGTACAAAAATATATGTAAACATATAAATATACTTAACTTTATATATATATATATATATATATATATATATATATATATATATATCAAGAGAGAGAGAGAGAGACGAGAGACGAGAGATATATTGTTTAATGTATTTGCTTTTTTAATACGAGCTATTTACAAAACACGGTTTCTTAAAAAAAATATTCGGTATAATCCAATTTTTTTTAGATTTCAATTTATATGTGGAATTTTTTTCAGGTTAATTATTTTCGAAATTCGAGAAGGAAGTAGTTTTCTAAAAAATACAGCAGAAAATTATATTTGCTATTTCCGATATTATTTTCAGTTTGGAAGTAAAAAAACAAGAACTCCAAATAAGCGGGAACATATATGGATTAGGGAAAGGGAAAAATAGATTATAAGAAATGGAAAGATAGAATAAAAATAGCGGGAAGCGAAACTTTGGAAAATATATTTATCAATTTACGTTCATGAATAATTGAATAAATAAAGGAAAACACATACACATAGATATTGCATTTGTGTGTTTGCGTGGGTTTATTTTTACTTTTTTAAATACACACACGCATGTGCCTGTGTGTCGTTAAATCAAGCGCTTTAATATTATTTAATATCGAAACAATACACTATTTTCTGACAAGTAATTGAACACAAGTTGCAATTAATTGAACACAAGTTGCAATTAATTGAACACAAGTTAACCTTTCTCTTAGGTGAAATTTCCGCTTCATATCGTTCCAAAATTCATGGCAGTAGATTTATCGGCAATCACAGCATCATTTAAAAAATTTTTTTATTCACCTCCAAACCAGGCATATTTCTCCTTGAACGTAAGGGCTACTGTGTATCAGGGAGAGATATACATAGAGGTATCCTAAGTGGAGAGTTGTGCAGCGATATATTCGTTCACATTACATATTGGTACAGTCAGAGAAACAGTAAGCAGGGAGGGAATTTCAAACGCTAGAATTTTGAAGAAAAGAACCCTTCCGGTATCTAGTGATGTCTAGAGTAAAGCGATAGGATTGTCGGGTTTGTAGGGTGTATCTACGTCGAGAGGGCCCCAGAGCAGCAAGTTCGTCGAAGCACATTCCATAGAAGTACTTGTAAAACAGGCACATGGATGCAGTATTGCAGCCATTGGGCAGGGACTGGAGCTTGGTAGACAATGTAGAAACTATTAGATTAGAGACTTTTTAACCCTATCTACGAGGGAGAGACTAGTTGTTGGTTTATCAGTCCAGATGTGACAACAATAACCTGTGCATAGGCGAATAGTGGCTTTATATAAATATAGGATACTGGCAGGTGTGAGAAGATTTCTAACCCGGTAGAGAGAGTCCACATACCTTGCAGTAACCATGGCAGTACCTTCTATGTATTTCTTCCAATTCATGTTACTAGTGAATGTTATGCCACAGAGTCTGAATGTTCGACTCTTGGGTAAGGTGCTATTAACCATAGTAATCGGTGGTTGAAAAGGTTTCTTATAATTGTTAAAAGTATAAGGCTTTGTCTTCGTATCATTAAATGTTACCATCCATTTATGTCCTCATTCAACAACAGGCTGGGATTTCTTGGATATGTGCGGCCTCGTATTATTCACATGTCGAAAATAGAGTCTGGTATCATCAGAAATAAATACTCATCTTGGACAAATTTTTATTAGGAAGGTTGTTTATGAAGATAAGGAAAAAATGAAGGCCTAAATATCAACCCCTGTGGTACACTCGCGTTAATGTTATGTTGTTTGGATTACGGTCACCGAGGAACACCTGGATTTGTCATTTAGCTAGTAAGAATCTGATTATATTTAATATTTGTCCAGTAATACGATACAAGTTAATTTTCACGAAAAGACCTTTATGCCAGACCTTGTCAAATGCTTCAAATATATAATGGGCTACCACCTTAGCTTCACCAGATAACGATGTATGCGTTCAGAGATTACCGTTAGGATATCCGTAGTAGAACGTGCTTACCTAAATCCACACTTCAAGCTTAGTATGCACGAGGTGGCGGACTATCGCTGGATTGATTACTGATTCAAAGATATTTGCGAAGACCTGAAGGAGACAGGGTCAGTTCTTTACTCGAATTCTTGAATACTGGGACCATAGACGCAATTTCCCAGCTATCGGTGAAACGAGATTGACCAAGGAATTTCTTGCAGAATTTGAGAGGACAGGAGCCAACTCAGCACAGCATACCTTTATTACTATAGGATGGATAAGATCAAGCTTAAGAAGTGATTATTTTTCCAAAGAGGCCAGCCAATTTCTTGGGTGGTCATTTCCTTTAGCTAAATATATTCCCATTACAGGCCTAATGTCTGCAATATGCATTATACACCCAACTAAACATGCAACATTTAGCATGTTTACATTAATTTACACTTTTTTCATTGTGGCGGGAAATCGGGGTTTCATAGTTTTCAACGATATAAGTGGATAAGCAACTTAATATCCGTTTTTATTTGGAATTGTAGCTTACACAGTACCATTGTATAAAATATAATTATTCACTATGTAATACAAATCAATGAATATTTATTTGTATATAAATAAATATAAATCCGTCTCGTCACATAAATGTTAGTTAGTAAAAAATGTGCCTGTTTGAATACTTCGGACGAAATAATTTCTAGTAAGAGGGACATCAAGAAAGCAAATAGCAAGTGATAGAACCCCTGCTGTCTAAAATTAATTCGGAATATATTAGCATGTATTTTGTTTGATTAACAGATATAGGAAAACAACATCGAGAAACAAACGTTGATAACCTCAGCTTTACTATAATATATATATATATATATATATATATGTATATATATATATATATATATATATATATATATATATATGCGTGTGTATTCATATATAAATATCAATGTATATATTTATTATTTGTAGTCAAATTTTAAAGATTAATCTCAAAAGATATTAACTTTTGATTCCAGTGCATGTCTAAATAAACAATAGAAAACCGATTTTAGTGGCCATAGCTTTATCAGTGAAGAGTCCCATTTTTGTTACAGCCGTTTCGTTATCCACCACAACAAACAAGGTATCTTGACTTTTCCAATGAGGATTCTTCATGAAAAAAGAAACATAACAGAATTTAAAATAGTCCAAAAGAAAAAAATCAAAAACTTGTATGTTTAAACGTTCCTATAAGTAGATAATTTTCGAATCAAAATTAGTGTTTGCATACATCAATGGTGTCATCTTTAATCCAAACGGAGCTAGTCAACAATGCGCATAGCTTTCGTTAAACCTACCCCGAAACTAGAAACATATCTTTCTAAATCAAATAGCAAAAGAAACAAAGAAATTGAAAAGGAAAGATTAGGGAAAAATCTAAAGAGGAATAAGGAGCGATAAATAATTCAATATTTCGGATTCAAATTACCATCTATTTAAATTCAAGGGAGATAATTTACATTATTTTTTCAGTGTTACTTCCTATTACATATTTCTGTTTATGTAAACTTTAAATGAATTCTATTGCATTGAATTTATTCTTTAATACAAAAACATTTAATTAAGAAATTAAAGATTATAATATCAATTTATTTACTATCTTTAACTCCAATCTACCACAAATATACATTCTAGAATTGAATATCATAATCTCAACACATAGGCTATATTCTATATTCTATTTTTAGTTTTACCTTTACAATTATATATTTTGTATACTGTTACTGTATTGTTGTTATAATCACGTCATGAGATGTTCTATTCTTTAATATTCTCCCTGTCTATTTTTACAAAATATTACTACTTTTAATGTAAATGCATTGGGTATACTTAATTATTCATGATTTTTATTTAGGCTTAAATTTCGAAAGTGCAAACTTTGGAACGATGCATAACGTTTTGAATGATATTTTATGGTACTTATAATATCCTTTGGTGTTATTATGTTATATGATTCTAAGATAAAATGATTACATTTTTCTAAATTTACCTGGCGAGTATATTTTTCTCTGCCATCAATTTACCATTTCAATTCGTATGGTCTGTTATTATCTTATAGTTCTCTAACATATTTAGCTAATAATTTTTGGTTACCATTCGAGTCTTCATTCGATTTTCTAGATGAAGATACCTTATTCCTGTACGTAGTTTTAAAATTGCATCTTTTAACGCATATGCATGTTCTAGTTTTATCTCCCGCTATGACAATGCATCTTTAAACCATGTTTGAGCTGAGACATTTTCCTCTTAATAGACATTTATCAACCATCCTCCTTCTCCTCCTTTTCCTTCTCCTCCTCCTCCTCCTCCTCATCATCATAACTACAAACACGTTAACTCCTTAGCCTTTTGGCTAGGAGCAAAATGTAGTATCTGTACTGAATCTGCACTTAGTTTTCATGTTCTCTGTCAGTTAAAGAGAAATCCTTCTAGATCGAGGCAATTGAAATTTTTGTTCCAATTCCGAGTACCCATTTTGGGGGAGCTGGATTCTTCCAACGTTAAATATTGACATTGTGCCTAACTCTGCTCTGGTGGGAGGAAGTAAATAGAAATAGGAACAACAACAACAGTAACAAATTTATAAAGAAAATAATAAACGTATGTATTTAATTATTAACAGATTAGAAAATATTAATTCATTAGAAACTTAAAAATAAATAAATATGAAAATGAGAGGTTGAGAGGATGATATCATGATGAACGAATTACATAAACTGACAACCCCCACAAAGGAGGAATTAATGCCTGGGAAGATGATATCATGACAACAGAATAGATAGTACACTTTCTCCCCCCACACACAAAACTGGTAATCCTGAAGAAATGATATAGCGAGAAACGAATGTATACTGTACAGCCTTCTCACCAAAGAGATGGTAATTCCTGGGAGAAATGTATCATGATGAATAAAAATATACTACAGAGAATTAAATAAGCATACACCGTTTAAATGTCAATATCTTTAAAATAGTTGAAACAAACTTTTGCATTTATTTATTTAGATAACATTAAAAACCATTGCAAGTTTCATTGTCCGCGTGAAACGCCTAAATGAAAATTGTCTGGAAAAATATAGTCACCATCTTTATAAACAAAGATGAATATGCTAGCTATGGAAGAACGATAACTTTCATAATTTTCTAGTTACAAAAGACATGTTTATTATAAACTTGAGTTATCGTTCTCGTTTAGCTAACATTATGGTGAACGAACATATACTACACTGCCCTCCCCCATGACAGACGATAATATCATGATGAACGAACACGACTTTCCTGCACCGAAAAAGGAGGAAATCATTCTTGCGTGGACGGTCTTATGAAAACAGAATTTATACTACACTACCCTCCCCCTTAAAAGATATTCTGACTAAATCGAGTCTTGGGAATTTTTCATTCTGTGAGAATTCCCCCCTACACAACTTAAACACGGGGGAGGTAATTCCTGGGAGAACAGTCTTATGACAACAGAACCGATACTACACTACACCGCCCATTAAAAAACATTCAAGTTAATCATCTTCTTTTTTTTCAAATTTCAAAATGCCTAGTCACAAACACATATTTTTCATGGTTATGTGGCGTTTTGGCTAAGATCAAAGTGTAATATCTGTTCTCGACATCCCAGCGATATTTGACACTTTACTTAAGCAAGAAGTAAATTATCTCCCTTGAAAATAAAATTTTCAATAAGATTTTAAACGCTATCATTTAAAAAAAAAAAATCTCTATATCTTATTTTATTTATAACTAGCAGGACTACCCGGCGTTGATCGGGATCATAAAACACAAAATAGAAAAAAATAGCGTGTGTAACATCTTTATATTAAAACTTCTATTTTTCTCCCTCTCTCTATAGCCGCCTCTTTCTCCCTTCCTCTTCCCTGGTCGCCACATTTCACCGCCCCTCTCCCCGTTGCCACCTTCTCCCTATTGTCTTCGGCGAAAGCTGTCTCTTCCCCACCACTCATCTTCCATTGCCCAGGGCAAAAGTATGACATATTTCTATTAAAAGTACAACCTCTGTCTGCAACTTCTATATACGTACTTATCACCGTCGCGCTGCGCATACTATATATGTACTAATCTCCACCCCTGTGTGCATACTATATACGTACCTATCTTAGCCCTGGTGTGCATACAATATACGTACCTATCGCCGCCCCGGTGCGCATAATATATATGTACCTATCTCCACCCTTGTGAACATACTATGTATGTACTTATCACCGCCCCAGTGCGCATACTATATATGTACCTATCGCCGCCTTGGTGCGCATACTGTATACGTACCTATCACCGCCCCGGTGCTCATACTATACACGTACCTATCTCTACCCCGGTGTATATTCTATATACGTATATATCTCTGACAGGTGCGTATACTATATACGCACCTATCTCTGCCCCGGTGCGCATACATAAGAGCTCATATTAATGCGCCCTTGTCGTATCAAAGAACCAAAATTATGTTTGTACATGTTGTGTCAGTATCATAAAAAATAACTCATATTAATGCGCCCTCTGTCGTATCAAAGAACAACAATCCAGTTTATTTAAGTAGCGTCACTATCATAAAAAAGAACTCATATTAATGCGCCCCGGTTTTATCAAATAACACATATAGTGCCTTTGTGCCCCTGTTCACGAAGAAGAAGAATACAAAGAAGAAGTAAACGTATTCCATAGGGACGCAATACTGCACAAACCGCCGTAAAACGTATTCCATAGGGGCGGTATACTGCACAAGCTCCCGGTCGTATATATTTGCTCGTTAGAAGCCGAACAGATACTACATTACCTCCACACCTCTCAAAAATGGAGGAGGTAATGTCTAGGAAGATGGTATCACGACAACAGAACAGATACTACACTACCTCCACACTTCTCAAAAAAGAAAATGGTAATGCCTGGGAGGATGGTATCATGACAACAGAACAGTATTATATGAACGGTCAGTGCGAACGGAGACCCCACGATAGTATTGTACACTCTTTGTTCAAGCACAACCATACTTTACTGATGTTAATGTACTTTCAGAAATATAATTGACACTTAAAAGTTTTTACTCTTCCCCTACAAAAGAAATATTTTTAGTTAAAAAAAAAAATGTTTACCGTCCGCCCCCCCCCCCGAGAAAAAATTACTAAAACGTATTTATTGTTTAACCCTATACGGCAGAAGCACCGGTATTTCATATGTACCCTATACTGCAGAAACACCTGTATTTCCTATGTACCCTATACTGAGAAGCACATATATTGCCTATGTACCCTATACTGCAGAAGCACTAGTATTTCCAATGTGCTCTATACTGCGAAAGCACCGGTATTTCATATGTACCGTAAACTGCAGAAGCACCAGTATTTCTTATGTACCCCATACTGCAGAATCAACGGTATTTCCTATGGACCATATATTGCGGAAGAATCGATATATCCTATGCACCCCATGCTACAGAAGCAGCAATATTTCCTATGTACCCTCTACTGCTGAAGCACTGGTATTTCCTATGTATACTTTAGTGAAAACAATGACGGAGTATAATTATTTCTTCCTTTAACTCGACTGATTTAGACGTTATTTTATATGGATACAAATATTAGTGCAAACAATGGCGGAGCATAATTATTTCTTCCTTTAACTTCACTGATTGAGACGTTATTTTATATGAATACAAATATTAATGAAAATATATGCTGATTTAGGAATGCATGAAGAAAGGGAGGAAATAAATAAATAAATATTAATTTTGAATCTCCCCCTCTTGCATTTTCCCTCTGATGTCATTTCCGGTTAAATTCTAAGAATATCTCGAAAGAATACAACATATTACATTTATTTTGAAATCACTTCCTAATAACGTTGAATTCAAGGAAAACCGGCCCAGTTCAGCCGCAAACTCATCTTTTATCTCGAAAACTTTTACAAGAATTTGTGACAAAGTATTATACAATCTTTGTTTAAACTCAACCATACTTATAACAACTACATGAATTTACTAACGTAATTCGAACACTCTAGTAGATCATCGCTGTAATAAGATTGATATCTTATAAATTCTCCATTAAATTTAATAAAAAGAACGTTGTTCTTGGCCTGGAGGGGATCTCCTGAATATAGCATTAACTTGCTTGGCTAGCGATCGGTATGAAGATCAGGTAGTAAAGGCTAGGTTAAAGAAAGTTTCGAACGAAGCAGTTAACGTTGATGCTGTTGAGGTAAAGGCTGCTTTACGTCGTGGTTCGGACGGGTACATTCAGAAAGTAAAAAATATGGAAGGACGTGTCCTCGTATCGTCTCTTGAGATTTTCGAGGGGTTCTGTAAGCATTTAAAGGAAAACTTCATGCAACTGCCCAGACTCCGTGTCGAAGAGTTTGATAGCTATTTACCCGACTCGCCCGCCTTCCGGCGGCTCAAGCGGATGGCTGTGATGGTATGGCCACGGAGTGCGAGATCATTACGGCGTTGAAGCAGGCCAGCTATAACAAAGCTCCAGGACTTGATAATTTGCCCTACGAATTTTACTTGAAGCTGTCGCCCATGTTGGTACCTATTCTGAAGGATGCTTTCAACCATTGGTTTACTCAGGGATCCACCCCTGGACAGGTAACCAAGGGAGTGATTACATTGCTGAAGAAAAAGGGCCAGCATGGTGGGGAGGATCTAAATTATTATAGGCCCATAACTCTGCTAAACACAGAGTTAAAGATTTTGGCAAGAGTTCTTGGGAATCGTTTGCAGACTGTTGTTAGTGACTTGGTAAAACCGGAGCAGAATTATGCTGTGAAAGTGAGATCAATTCAAAACAATTTGCATCTGATTCGCACGATCATAGAGGGAACAGACGACGACACGGAAGCTGCGCAGATAAATTGTATCAGTCCAAGGCTTTTGATAGGGTCAACCACTGTTTTTTGGCTTCCGTTCTCGAGGCCGCCGGTTTTAATCCGGACTTCCGCAAATGGGTCTCCATTCTGTATCGTCTGCCGACGATAGTGGTGCAAGTAAATGGTAAGCTTTCTGAGTCGTTCGTGGTTTCTCGGTCAGTGCGTCAGGGTTGTCCGCTGTCACTCCTGCTTTATGTCCTGGCGTTGGAGCCCTTTCTTTCGCCAATTAAGGGATAGGGTGACGACACCAGTCCTGCGCACAATTGCTCTTCCTGGCAGAGCGCGAGTCGGGGTTTCCGTGTTAGCGGATGATATCACCCTATTTGTGTCGAGTCGTACTGACATTGCAACGGTGATTAAAGCGATCGCTCATAATGAAAAAGTTACAGGGGTCGTCGTCAACCGCAGCAAGTAAAAAAATAACAACAACTGTTC
This sequence comes from Sepiola atlantica, assembly GCA_963556195.1. Classification (NCBI taxonomy): domain Eukaryota; kingdom Metazoa; phylum Mollusca; class Cephalopoda; order Sepiida; family Sepiolidae; genus Sepiola; species Sepiola atlantica. The sequence continues at coordinate 61,869,389 of OY744516.1, read as the reverse complement.
CAAACGCAATAAAATCTATTTTTCTACCTAATTGAAATAAGAAAATTACGTAATAAAAAAGTAATCAAATTTCGGTTATTTCTAAAAAAAATGAGTCAAGACGATTTGAATAAAATCTTAAATTCAAATCAAAACGCTTTCAAAGACTTTAAAACACAAGAGAAATGATGCAGGTGAGTAGAAAAGTTACTTTTATTGCTTTTGGTAACAGTTATTTGTTGAACATTGCTTTCTTCAAACATTTTTACCTCGTTAACTTCCATTATTTTTACAAGATATGTGAAAATACAATATATAACTTGACGTTAACGATATTAAACAATTTAAATAAATAATGTCTTAGCCTTTTTTGTAAACCTAAACAATGTGTATGGGATGTATGCGTGCATATATATATATATATATATATATATATATATATATATATATATATATATATATATATGAATTGGGATGTCAATCTCCGCAGGCAAAATATCTGCATTGAATTGTGACTGATTTGCATTCTGAATTTTGCCTGACAAAAAACATCTATAAAAATATTTCCCGTTTATTTGTTTGAATTAATTCAATAAAACTATTAATAGAATTATCTGAAATATTTAGTATGCACGAAATACAACCACACATTTTAAAATGTAAAAATGAGAAGAGAAAAAGAGAAAAACATATGACTAACTTAAGAAAGCTAAACACGAAGCGTTCAATCGCTTTTGAGAGAGGCGTCACACATATTCAGTTTTGATTTCTAGCTGAATAATCGTTTTTGGAAAATGTTGGAAACAAACTAAATCATGAATTTCCGCAGATGCTTCCTTACTCTGTTAATGATGGATATTTCGAATCTATTTGCCTTATGCCGTCTCTGTATGTTTACTACGCTTTAATGCTAAATTCCGTTTTTGTTATATTTCAAACTAATGTACTACTTTCAATGATGAGTCATGGGGGTCCTAGTATAGTATCATTTTGTGATCATGATACAATCCTGGAAAGCATTATCATCTCATATTTTAGGGGATGTAGTTTCTTTTCTGTATGACCTTCTTCTTTGCAGGCAATGTAGTATCTATTCTGTTCTCACGAGGCCATCCTCCCAGTTATTACCTCATCTTTTTTGTTGTGTAGGAAAAGATCGTAGTATGTATTTTTTTGTCGTGACACTATCCTCCCAGGCATTAGCACCCTGATTTTTTTTTGGGGGGGGGGGATATAGTATCTGTTCTGTTGTCATGAGACCATAATCCCAGGCATTACCTGATGGTAGTCTAGGATCTGTTTTGTTATGTGATACTCCTCCGAGGCATTACCTACTTTTGGGGGAGAGTGGTAATGTAGTATGTATTTTATTCTCATGAGACTAGTCTCTCAAACATTACTTTCTCATTTTAGAAGTAGCATAGTATCTGTTCTGTTATCATGAGATCATCCTCCCAGGTAATACCTCTTCTGTTAGAAGAGTAGTGTAGTATATGGTCCCTCGTCGTATCTACTCGAAAAATATGCGCCCAGAGGTAGCATATTATTTCTAGTCTGTATAATAATTGGGCTTCTTCCACTCTTACTTCGTTTGCACGACCGTAACATTTCCAATACGCATGGGCAAAATCAAAGGGGAGTAATCCATTAAAACTAAATGCTGTAGAAATATTAATACAACATTCTTTGTATATCTAAGCAACACACAAATGTCAACTGATTTTTCCTAGTGAATATAATTACAAGCACCTGAGACAAAAAAGTTATTAAGGAAAATTTGTAGAATATAAACGTGTAAAAAGAACAATAGAACGTAGAATTAGAATAAAATAAAATATATGTTGTTCGTGTGTGATCTTCTACCTAGACAAAACATTTTTAAAAGGATGCTGTAGTTAGCTTAAAGCGTTGTGCGTAGTAGTGACAACGCTTATTATTAGAAATTAATGACAATGCGATATTCAGTTGAATACAGTGTTTCATGGAAAATCATACGACACAATAGTAGACAAAACAACAATACTGATTAATTAATTCATTATTAATTAACGTATTGTATCGAATCAAAGATGCTTTGGCGTCTGATTTTTTAAATATTTCAAGGTATATTCCCTCCCCCCAAAATAAATCTCCATTTAACTTGTAGAATATTTTCGCTTATAAGTCGGAAGCGGCAGTGCTTTGTTTTTAGAAGGAAGTTTACATCGAAATATTAAAAAAAAAATCAGAAACCCTTGATTCGAACCAATACGTTGGTAAATATTTAATCGATAATCAGTGAATTCATCAATATTGCCGTTTTATCTACCTTTGTCTTGTACGTTTTTTTTATTAAACGGTGTCTTCAGCCAAATATCGCATTGTTACTTCTTTCAAATACACAAATTATCATGACATTTGTTTGTTTATATCATGCGCATGAAATACTTACTATATATTAACAAACACCGTACAAAGGGTCAAGTGCACGCGCTCATACACACTTCACCACCACGATCAACACTAAAATAATAGCGCAACATTTCTTTTATGGAAGTAACTTGAGACAGAATGAAAGCCAATTTATGTTCGGAGCAAAAAGGAACGAAAGACGATTAACGCAAAATTATGAGATGCATATTGATCTTTGGCTTGAAAAGATCAATACTATAGGTAGGAGGAACACAGTCAGCAGCCTGGAGTTCAGTTAATTAAGCTCATACGTATTGGTAGCGTTACGGTTGTGCAAACTAAGGGAATGTTATTCATTGTAACATGGTAGATGATGAGGCACAGGACCATTAGATCAGGATACGTTTTGAAATACATTTGTATTCATCTGACATTTTCAATCCTAACTAGACACTTGATCGTACTTAATTATCCATCGAATTAAAATTTTTAATTACCATAGTACCACATTTGCTCTGTGAAACAAAGTATGTAAAATAACCCCAGTAGTGTGAGTTCATGTATACATTTTTTATGAAAAATCTTGGTATATACAGATTTTAACATTTCTTGTGGGAAAAAAAATCGGATCGAGGCTTCAGCAGTGTTTTCCAAAAGTACTTGTTCAGTTTCGCGACCTCGAGACCTGCGAAGTATCTAATAACAATAAGGCGTATTTCGAAGACGTTATCTGACTGAAATAATGTATGAATAGTTGCCGCCACTCATAGCATTGATCGGGTCTTCCTACTCTTATAGCAGCTTTGTAATTTACGTTCGTTTTTGGTAACAATTACTGTTAGTTTGGCGACGGATACCTGCTCGCTTCGCTAAGCAATATCACTTTGACTCCCCAAAATACATACGGGCACAAGGTGGCTACGCGTATACACATAATAATGTCTAGGGTCTACGGCCAATATTAAACACATAGCTTTTATCTTCATAAAAAAGTGATATATTGAGAAGAAAGCAGCTAATTAAATACTTTTTACTCATCGAGTTAATGGATTCTTACATGGTTTCCTGATTTATTTATTCTTTTCGAAGTGAGGCTGACATAATACGCATAGTATTAGATTCGTATAGCCTCTCAAGATGAAACGGATTCATAGTGTTTAAAATTGTATTAAGTGAGAATCTGACTTTCGCTGTCCGGGAAGACACTCAGCCAAAGCCATCTTCACGTTCCCGCTTTTCGACTTCCTCTCGTCTACATTTCAAATCCCACTGTATTAAGCTCTATCCAAACCTGAATGTAAAAAAACGTTTTACAAATAACGTAAAACATCTTTTTTCGCTTAAGTTTCTCACACCTGCATGACATGGTGACGCCTCAGCGGCTGGTACACATATCTAAATATTTAATGTCGTGATGGTCTATTTGGAGAGTGCTAAACCTTTTTAAGACATTCACAGCAAAAACCCGTTTTCTACCACAAAAAAAAGAAATATTTCTCTCTCACTCCATGTGCCTAGCGCCAAGCGGAACTTCCATGGATAGGACCTTTTTTCAAGAGGCTCGCACTTGTGGGACACATTACCCATGGACTGCTTCCCTGGTGATTACAGTTTGATAGTCTTCAAAGTGAATATAGACAAATTCTTGCCATGGACCGCCACATAAGCAGCATCAAACGCAGTTCGTACCATTGACAATGTTAGTACTACCATAGGATTCCTCATCTTTCGTCCGGTAATCATTCATGTCTCATTATTATCGAGTCGTTCTTGGACTTTATAAGTTAAATAGTGAAAAAAGTAACCATATAACTGTAATTTATGAAACAACTGCACCTGTGTATGTGTATTACTCGTACAAGAATATTATATAGATATATTGGTGATGAAAAGTGGGTAATCGTAAAGAAAATCGACTGTCTAAACAGTTTCTTCACAATTCGGCAAAAAATTAATGTATAGGCATGACAAAAAAAAACCGGGCCCCGTGTACACTTTATGTGATATCTCCTTTATTTATTCACCGATTGCCCTTATTTTACAGGACATGGCAGAATCAACGACCGTGAGTACACCAAGACCTCAGTGGGAGCTGGGACAAAGAATACACTGTGTTAAATTTTACTACAAGACAGGCTCGTTCAAGAAAACCTAGGACAGTTTCATTCATCAGGTCGGATGTGAAATGCTCCACCCAAAAGCAGAATTCAGAACAGGGTGGACCACTTCGAGAAGTATGGAACCGTGGAGAACTTCAACGCTGCCAGTGAGAACCGGCCAAGCGACTCGGCACGTCTCAAGAAGCGGACAGCCGAGCTGGTCTAAAGTGTGAGAGAGTCTCTCCAGGAGAGTCCGAAACGCTCTGTGCGTAAGCGAAGTCAGTCCCTCGGTATCTCGCGTGAGACTTGCAGGAGTGTGCTGGTGAACGATATCAGGGCTTACCCATACAGAATACAGACGCTGCAGACTCTTACAGCTTCAGACAAGAAGCAGAGGGGCGCTATGGCAGTCAAAATGCTCGATAAGATCGAGGAGACACCAGGTTTCCTTAACCTCCTTTGGACCTCAGATGAAGCCCACTTTCATCTTGACGGAAAGGCAAACTCCAAGATAAATGTCTTCTGGGGATCCTCCAAACCCAATGAAGTAGCCACCAAGCCCCTGCACTCTCCTAATTGCACGGTATGGGCTGCAATCTCGGTCAGAGGCATCATTAGACCAATCTTCACCGAAGAATCTGGCGCAGCAGTGACAGTCACCAAGGAGCGGTATGTGGAGCTCCTCAACACCTTCAAGAGTGAGCTCCAGACCCTCTACCCGTCGCTCATGAGCAAGTTCTGGTTCCAGCAAGACGGAGCAAGTTCTCACACCTCAAACCTGTCCCGGGATTGGCTGACAGAGAACATCGGAGGCCGAGTGATCAGTCTCAAGACTAATTTTTAGTGCCCACCCCATAGCCCGGACCTAAACCCCCTAGATTATTTCCTTTGGGCCTATCTTAAGGACAGAATTTACGCAGGGAAACCCAGAACCATCACGGAACTCAAGGAAGCCATCAGGGAGGAGATGAGAACCATTCCCAATTCAGTCTGTAAGAACGTCATGGACAACTTCGTTCTGCGCCTCAAGAAATGCACGGAGCTAAAAGGAGTCCATCTAAAACACACGCTGTAGAACGGAGAAAAAAAAGGCCAAAGACCCTAGTGTTTTGATATGATGTTGTGAATATAATAAACTAGTCATGCCCCAAAATTCATTTCATTCGGACGAAACACTAAGAAACGGGGCATAATTAGATCTGGGGCCCGTTTTTTTGGGTCACCTTATATATATATATATATATATATATATATATATATATATATATATATATATATATATATATATATATATATATATATTAAGACTATGATACTAAAAACGTTTTGGAGTTACAACCAATGTATTATTACTTAGTAATAGAGAGAAAAATACATTTTATTCATTTTTTTCGTATTGAGCGATACAAAAAAAAGATAGCGGCATCCCGTCAGACTTATTTTTGAAAATCACGATTCTTGTAGAATATCCTCTACATTACAAACGTGTTTTTATGCCGATTACATGCGTAATACTAAATAAATCTTAACTCGAAATTGTTCCTCATTAAATAATATAAAAGAAACAAAACAATATTACACCCTTTTTATCGCCTATACACAATTTGTTATCAAATTATGTTTACACCGTCGATCTTTACTTTTAGCGAAAAGTGTACACACATTAGTAGAAGTGTTACGTTCTCAACTTTGTATCATACACGCACCAACATTTAAGTTCACAAATAATTTTTCATACCTTGGTCCTTGGTTCCCCCATCCGGCACGCGCCTCTGTTGTCATCCTCTCAAACTGAAGGAACGCCGTCTGGTAATAAAAGCTTATTATTCAAAACCTTCAAACGGAATAATTTGAGACAAAACAGCTGTAAGAGTGCGAGGCATTTATTGAAAGTTATCTTCGTTCAAAATCTATGACCAATTGCTGGAAAACAGAGGGAAACAGATAGAGGGGGGTCAAAATCGCTAATTAATTATATCTTATAAGCCCATAGCATTACACGTTCTAACGCCTTGCGTACTTCCCAATGCACTCTTTTTTCTATCATCCTCTCTATTTTTATCATGTGGCGTCATATTCGTTTTTACTTTCACCCCAGACCTTAACTGGAAAACTTACATCAAATCTGTTGTAAAGGTCGCTGAATAAATGGTTATATCATTCTACAGCTCCAGAAAATACATCTCACTTGATGCAATCCTCTATTTCTATAAGAGCGAGATACGTGTTAAGTGGTAATGTTCATGGTGAGCGCTCGACTGAGCTCCAATCTCTGGTCCACTCCATGTAAAACATTCACAGCAAGAATTCGTCTAGCTATAACAATAAAAATAACTTTTCTTTTCTCTCTCTCTGTACTAAAACCTAAACAGAGTTTTCATGAACAAAGTTTCTTGCATAGAACATCCAATCTTTTGAGGAAAATACAGCGAGGCTTCTTCCGAGCCGACTAAAACATGGTTGTCTTTAACTCTAATGCAAACAAATACTTGTTGAGTCTTCTTGGATAATCAATTTCTCTTAACTAATTTTCTGTCCATCCCACTCACTGTTTCCAATAAACTTGTAACCGCAATTATCGTCAAACTGACGGTATCCTTAACCCTTATCTTTGATAAACGGTTACTCATTAGTTAAAAATAGTACATTTCCACAACCTAATACATTTTCAACACGGGAACATCATGTAGACCTTTACTCACTCCTCATTAAATTTTTGGTGTAGATATCTATTTCTGCCTGATACGTAAGTATATCAAAGAGCTTTTCTGTTAATTTATTTTGAATTGCCATATTTCACATGTATATTACTGTCAATAAGCACCGAAGCTTCTTATTCATACCTTCAAAAAGACTAACTCGAGACAACATAATAGAAGACAACAAGACATTTATTCAGCGTGAACTTCATTCTAAATCATTGACCAGTGGTTTGAGCAGAGAGAGAGAGAGAGAGAGAGAGAGAGAGAGAGAGAGAAAGAGAGAGAGAGAGAAAAAGGGAGAGAAAACGACTAAAAATACTAATTAGTTATATCTTATCAGCCCATTTAATTACACATCGAAATGCCTCGCGTGTTTCTAAATGGACTCTCCTTTTCTATCACCTGTATATTATTTAGCCATATGCCGTCATATCTGTTTTAGTACATTCCCACAACCTTAGCAATTTTCAAGTTGAGAGCATCAAGTTGACCTCTGCTGATCCCTCAGCGGTTCTATTTCTTGTGATTCTCAACTAACAAAATTATACATACTAAAAGAAATACCTGCTCAATATCTAACAATAGTGTAAGAAAAGAAAAATAAGACACGAATGAACGATGGGCTAAAATGGTGTGAGTTTAATATATTACGCTTACTCTACTTAAAACCGGTTCTGATCCAAGCAAAAATTGACTTAGCGTCGGTAGTTTTCGGATGTTTATATAGACGGCCAGAAAATGCCGAAGAAATTAGAGAAAATAAAATCCTTTTCACCACTTGTTTAGTGATATTTATGTAGTGGCCATCTCCGTGAGCTGTCTGTAACAAAATACCTTTCTCGCTTCATAAGCCAACAATCTTTTCATTTTAATTATTTTTTTTATTCGGCAACAGTTTCTATTGCCGTGGAGGTGTTTTGCCATCGTTGAGAGAGATATTCGAATATCGTAGTTAGATTATTAATGTTTTCCTAACTATTCCTAGAGAGAGGGGGGATTCTTGCGCTTGTCTTCCCATTAGGGAAATTTACCGTATTCCTACATTGGAATCACACGTCTAGACAGTTTGCCCTCTGTAACCAGACTCTATCAAATTCGCTTCTCGCGAGAGCAAGTGACGTCACAGGTCCCTTCGTTTCCCACGCAGGGCCAGCCCTTCACAGCTGCAGACTGACTCCTCTGAACTCAGGTCTCATCACTCGGTAACCTTGTCATGTCTGCCAGCTCCGACGGTGATAACCAGCCTTGTTCTGCACTCGACTGCCCCGCGTTAATTCGCGCAAGTCAAACCCGATTTCCACAGATGCGTCCATCTCTCCAGGGCCATTATCTAACACTCTCATAAAGGTTTTTATAATCCCACAAGATACGTCCGTCATTATATAACATTTATATTAAAAAGACTTTTTCATACAGAAAAAATAACATTTTATAACATTAATCCTAACGTTATCCCCAACCCCGTTTTAACACTTGTTTAGTGATATTTTTCTCATAAAAATGATACGTGTAAAATAAACAAAACCTTTTATTATATGTTTAGTTTTATCATCTGGTTATTTTTTTTTTTACAGCTTCGATTTTGAGTTTTTGGATGCAGGCAAATGACTTTTCATTCGGCTTTTTTCGACCATCTACGCAAACATTTGGAAACTACCGACGCTAAGTCGATTTTAGTTTGAGTCCTAATCTGGATAAGTACCGTAAAACGTGGAAGAAACCCAAATATTTCATACCAAAATCAGACTGCAGAGTCTTGGGCAAGCTGGTGTGCCTAGTTTTCTGTCGATCTGAGGTTATGGTCTTGTGCAGTTCTAGGAGGTCCATCTTCACAGGCTTTACCTTCTCGCCATTTGTGAAAGGGGTTAGTTTATTGCAAATAGACTGAGGCGCACCTATCAGGGAATGCCAACGGGGATCTTCGGGCATTATTTTGGTCGGCCAGAGTGCTCTTACCGACTTTGAGTCACATCGCCTCCACTCGTGTGAGGGAGAAAAGTTGATACGAAAATAAAATAGGGCGTCGTGAAAGTACAAAAGTATGTAATAACAGATTGAATTTAATGATACATTGTAAGAAATGCGAAAACTGATTTGAGAGAGAGGTGAAAGACAAGAAAGAGAAGTAAAAGGTCAGAAAGAGAGAGAAAGAAAGAGAGAGAGATAGAGGCGAAAGGAGAGAATCGAAAACGGTGTAGTACGAAATAAATAATGGCCGGGAGAGAAGCCCACAGCATGAAAAGTGTTGAATTCACTCGTATTTCATGACAGAAGGTCTCATTTATAATCAATAAGAAGTCTGCATGTGTGCACGTGCTATGTAATTATTTATGAACGCCAGGAATCTAATATAAGACAAATAGAATATGTAATAACCCAGGCAAGTCTACAAGTATATTACATTTGATTCTTATATCCTTATAATAATAATACGCTAAGGCATTTCATGCTTGTACACATACGTTGTCAGCTTTAACACACATGTAAAAAATGAGATCATCTGATAGTGATTGATAATTGATATGATGTTGCTAAGGTAAAACAATCTCGACTTTAACCATTTAAAAAGGAACAGTTCACAAATCAAATTACTTTGACTAAACGGAAAAATTTAAGATAGACATATTTAAAAAATTCTTTTGTCGCTGAAAAACATTTATTGTTTAAAAAGGAATGTTATTATTATAGCAAATCATACAAATTGATGTAGAAGGCATCGTCATATTTTCACGGGGTCTCATTAGTATGTTATAATTTGTGCTATATTTCAACTAACGTGCACACACACATACATCTCTATCTTATATTAAAGCCTAATTAATCAACGTTTATTCCCCTAAGACTATTTTCCTATACCTTTTAATCACACGAAATACATACAAAATATTCCCCAGTTTTGGAAGTAGGTTATGTTTGAAGAAACTTCCATTTTACTATCGTTGTTGCAATTTGCAATTAACGCACCAAGTAAACTAACTCTAACTAAGTTACAATGTATTACTCTCACCCTCTCATATTTCATGATGTTTGATCCCTTACTCTTATTTGATACACTATTTATCACTCTCACTGTTTATTAACAGTCGAGGGTAATAAAAGAAGGAAAGGTAATAAGACATCGGGTACTTACAGGAGGGACCAAGTGAAAGTTGCCAGCATCCTAAGTGAAATGTTTCTTTGGAACGAACTGGATTCGAACATGGTACACCCAGGTTGTCAGTCCCTGTCGTTAACCACTTAACGACCGGCACTTACCAAAGAATAATATAAAGATTGGAATAGTCAATTATAAACAAAAGGAAATATCACCAGTTATGTAATATTATTAAACCTGTAGCAATAGAAAGAAAGAGAAAAAGAGAAAAAGAGGTATATAGCGAGCGGAAAGCGAATAATTAAATAATTTATACTTATTGCGTTACTAGTTTTTACATAGTTTCCTGATTTATTTCTTTTTTTACATAGTTTCCTGATTTATTTCTTTTTTTTACATAGTTTCCTGATTTATTTCTTTTTTTTACATAGTTTCCTCATTTATTTCTTTTTTTTACATAGTTTCCTGATTTATTTCTTTTTTTACATAGTTTCCTGATTTATTTCTTTTTTTACATAGTTTCCTGATTTATTTCTTTTTTTACATAGTTTCCTGATTTATTTCTTTTTTTTACATAGTTTCCTGATTTATTTCTTTTTTTTACATAGTTTCCTGATTTATTTCTTTTTTTTACATAGTTTCCTGATTTATTTCTTCTATCAAATGTTTCCACCCTCTCTTATAATTTGCGGAAACAGTCGATGTGTAATGCGTATACATACATCTCTTGTATATTTTGGTCCACTATAGTATCGCCACTTATCAAGGCTAAGAGTCACTCGAGGATAAGGGTTAATGAGACGGAATAATAATCAGCCGAGAAATGAAGAACACTATGGGAGAACTCACTTTGAACCACATTTTGTTGACATTAACCTTAAAGATGACCAAGTTGTAATCAGTAAGGAAACAGTCTCGTGTTAACGTGTTCCACTACTGACTTCAGTTTATTCTGTACCATTTGTCTGTCTGATTTCAGTGGATTCATTAGAATAGTTTACAAACCAACTTCAAACCTTGTCATGTTTGTTTTTTATTACTTTTTAACTAATATGATAATTCCCCTATGAAGTTGTTTACTGTTTCGTTACTTTATACACAAGGTCTACCTTTACTCTTTACTTTTGTTTTGTATATCTTGACTTTTATGTAGTTTGTTTTGATCGTGCTGTTTTGTGCAGCTGATAACGATTAATAAGACGTAATGATGATCATCCGAAAGATGAGTAACACTATGGGAGAACTAACATTGATCAAAAGTATAAACAAGCATTTGTTGGCATTGGTTTTGGGGATGACCAAATTGTAATTAGCAGGGGAGCAGCCCCATGTTAATGTATTCTACAACCAGGATACCCTTGTAAAGAAGCTTGATCCGTGGAAATTTCGCATGACGCTACACTCTTGGAGAGATAAAAGAAAGTCACTTGTTTTTGCTTTGAATGTTTTACAAAGAATGAAACAAAGGTTGGGGCTCAGCCGCAGGTTAGTATATCGGTAAATTGTATGGCATACATTTTGCTTCTTTATGCATACTCATAAGAAGTAGTTACATGTTGTAACACATGGGGGGCGAGAAGGCCAATAAATCCGGGGTCTGTGTATCGTTTTACCATGATCTTAGAGAAAATCTCTACGATAAAACTGAACCGGAAAAATTATTCAATTAAGAGGCAATACTGCTATTGTTTTTTTGTTGCTTATATTAACCCCAAAACAAGGCACATTGCCACTGAAACATAATGGACTACAGTGAATTAAGGGTCAGATTTATAGAGGCATGCTAAGCGGGGAGCTGTGCAGCGAACTGTCTGTCACATTACAATAAAATGTCTGTAAAGTCGGTAAAACATTACAAAGTCAAGCAGTTCGAGCAAAGTAGCTATTTGATTGGAAAGGTTTACGAATCTGGGACCCATACATGGAAGGGGAGGATTTTCTGATGGTTAGGTTTGTCGGGAGCATTTACGTTAAGGGGACAAAAGTCCAGCAAGTTCGCCAGAGCACATTCCATTGAAGTACTTGCAAATCAAGCACATGGATGCAACATTGCGGCAATGAAACAGGGGGCAAACCTTGTGGGTCCAATTAGGTTATATTCTCTTTATGTACCTCATCTAAGAGGCGGAATATAGTGATTGGCGCACCAGCCTCCATGTGGCAACAATACTCCATGCACGGCAGAATGGTGGCCTTGTACATACAATCGTTTCAGAGAATGCTGCACATTCTGCTCACTGTTGAACAATATACAGTATAGATTTCTCTACGAAAACTACGGAATACGATCTCTCATGCATTAACTTGTCTTCACAACACAATTAGAAGTCGATTAACAGCTAGGTGTCCCGGCAGTGACGTAACGGGCACAGGAAGCTGCGGAAGCTGCTGTGACAAATGCGTAGAGATGATTTGTCTCTTTCGACTTAACACTTTGATAGAGCAGTTATGATTTTGGATAGCTGCATCTTCCCACCATAGATGAGGAGGTGGGGGCCTTTTATGCGTAAACTTTTATGCAATATGGAAAGTATAAAAACCCATAAAGCTTTGTACACCCCAGATTTTATTTGTCGATATTCCTTTATTGATATCGTTAATAACATCTTTTATAAAGAAGAAGAAGAAGAAGAAGAAGAAGAAGAAGAAGAAGAAGCAACGACAGAGACAACAGAAGCAAAGACACATTTTGACTGCTACATCACCAAGTGGTCTCATCGACGAAATGGAGGCATCGTGAGGATCTAAAAAACACCCCATTACACTACAGTCTGAGAGAATTCCAGAAGACTTCGGAAAGGTTGATTATCAAAAACACACTAATTAATGCGTATAAATAGTTAAACATTAGAGAAAAATACTTAGATGAGTTTCAGTGGTGGGAACAACAGTTTCTTGGTGTCTTCAATTGTTCCGGGTAACGCCCGTGCAAGGGCCCCGTTAGTTATAAATACAAAACTAGTTTGGTTTATTTCAATAGTAGAAATTAAATCTCGCATAAGGTTATCATAACAAAATAATTCTTATATAGTGATCTGGTATGTAGGTCATTCCAGCTAGCCAAAACAAAAAGCAACTGAAAATCGGAACATGTTAATATTAAAATACACTATACATTTAATTCGTATGAATCAACGTATAACAAGTTCACTCGTTGTTTTAGCACTAGCAAGATCATGCGGAAATTCCACGGTGCCTTGCATGTCAATCTGTATAATTTATTGTTAATAATAATATAGCTTTTTAAATGATAAATGTCTGTCAAGATATATCAATATATAGAATCATCACGTCGAAACACTTGTCTCCGTTAGATCACCTAAGTTAAGCGACATTGAGCCTGGTCAGTATTAAATGAGTGACCATTTGGGAATACCAGGTGCTGCTAAATGTGCTCTCCGCTCATCTTGTCAGTGTTTCCAGTCGTCCTGGACTTCTCATTGCCACAGGAATCAAGCAGTGCCGATTCAGGAGACGTGTGGTTGGTGATTGTGCAACCGTTGCTTTACAATTATACGCGCAACCACCGTTACAGGGGGTATCCATTGTCTCTCAAGAGTGAACGAAGGCCACAAAGGTCTATTCAGAAAAAAGTTCTTCCGTAAAATCAATTGTCATTGTTAGCTAAATATTCTAAAAATAAATCAAACGTATATTTATTGATTTTAAATTGTAGCAAATATTTCTTTTTAAAACATATTATTTGTCTTCTTATCGTAAACATAATTGTTAGCTAAATATTCTTCAACTCAATAAAACAAATGTTACTTTCTGAAATGTATTTATATAAAAGTGTACTATTAGCAAAATTTGATTTTGTAACAATTCACTTTAAGATGGGTAAAGTCGGAATTCTTCATCATTCTTCATCATATTAATCGCCAATCAATATCAGACGATCTCAATTTTTTAATGTGTGAAAAATGATAACGTACGTAAGAACATGAACTGCCTTAGCGTATTATTATAAGGATTGTTTTATCCGATTTAGTTTTTGAATTAGCTACTAACAAGAAGAATCAGATGAAGTAGCGCTAGTCATTATACTGGACTCGAAAACCGCAGCCGCATCTCCAGTCGGCACCAGTAACAACTTCTTCACCGCCTCACCTAGACAATACACAAATATCGTTTAGCAACATGGTTTTGCAGATTGTTGGACGAATATAAGGAGAAGTGGTAACAATTTGAAACCGAACATGGACTATATAGCGTGTTCTGAGTCATATATATATATATATATATATATATATATATATATATATATATATATATATATATATATATATACATATATATATATATATATATATAATTTGTGCACTGTTTTAATGGAATTTTATCCAGATAATATTGACAGCTGAGACAGTGGCACGCGATGACATGTTTAGTATGAAGCTTTTAGACGATAATTGCCATCGACTTCTCTCGACAAGACGAGATAAACTGCCGTGGAAGCAGAAGGGGCATTTGCTCGTTACACCTTCACTTGACTGAACATTGCAGACAAACACCAGACACTCGGGCACCGTTTGTGTTGACCTTCCCGCGTGTCTGCCTGCACACACTCGCCTTTTTCAGTGCACGCTACGCAGAAGAAAATAAAGTAAAATGTCACCTAGCTTTTTTCCGTATAGATCAGACACCCCACCCCCCAAAAGTAAAAAATAAATGTTTAATATTATTATGTATACGGCGTAATCACGTTGACACATCCGTTCTCATTAGACCACCGAGGTTAAGTGCTGTTGAGCTTGTATTGGTCAATACCAGAAAGGTGACTGTTTAGGAATACGTATACATCAAACAATAAGTCTAGAGCTTATAAAACAATTTTTGGCAAAATTCTACTTTATTCATCAACATAGTCTCCTTCTAGGTTGATAAACTGATTCCAACGCTTCTCTAACAATTCAATGCCTTTTTGTAGAACGATTGGTCTTTTGTCTCAAAATACACCTTAATTTCTTCTACTTTCTACTTTATTGGATCCAAATTTCTTTCTCTAAAGCATTCTTCCGAGGTCTGCAAACGGCCACTAGGGACAGATTTAGACGATATGGTGTGTGCGGAAAAAATTCGAAGTGTAATTCATGTAGTTTTTGCATCGTTTCCATGGATTTCTGAAACTGTGCATTGTCTTGGTGAAAGGGTACCTTTTCTTCTTCATTTGTGGTCGTATTTGGACGATTTATTACTTCAAACGCACCAATATTCCTATATAATATTCGTTATTGATGTTTCTACCTTTTTCAAGGTAATCAATGCACATAATACTTTGTGCATCTCAAAAGACGGAAGCCAACACCTTGCCTGCTGATGTTTACGTCTTTGCTCGCTTTGGACGGCTTTTCCCTGTTGCTACCTATTCAGCTGATTGCTGATTTGACCCCGGAGTGAAGTGCTGCGTCCATGTTATATCCATTGTCATATATCAACGCGAAAACTGTTTTGTATATCGTTGAAACAGTTACTAACAACGATCTGAATCGTCAACGTATTGTTTTTTATCAGTTGTGAGCAAACGCGGCACCCACTTTGAACACAGCATTCTCAGTGACAAATTTTCATGCTAAATGGTTAATACACTGCCTGTTTATATTTTCAGCTCTTCTCCTATGTCACACAACTTCAATTTACGATCGGCCAAAACGGGTTTGTGATGCTTTCCGAGCAACTACCAAATTTGGTCGACTTGAGAGTTCAGTATCATTTGTGTCTGTACGACCGCGTTTGAAGTAAACATACTATCTTTTAACCGTTGTTTCCGACGGAACAGAGTTCGACTTACACTTATCGACACATAATTTTTCTTAAACCTCAGAAATCAATCCTATATCTACACACGAAATTCAGATTTTTCCATAGTTTTGAATATTTGAAACAGTAGCTTGACTTAAAAACTGTTATTTTTAAACTAATAATCTAATTGGGCTAAAATCATTTGAAGGTTAGTACTTTATTAAAACCATATGCATTTTTTTTATTAGTCTATCTATTTGTCACGATCGAAACTTATTAAGTGATGTGTTATTTAACCTTTTTTTAACAGTAGCTTCGCTTAAATAACTGTTACTTGTAAACTAATAATCTGACTGGGCTCAAATTTTGACACGTGTCATTTTAAGATAAGTACTTTACAAAAATCATATGATTTTTTTTTATTAGTGGCGCCGTCAATATGACGGACCCGGAACTTATTGTTTGATGTGTAAGGTGCAGTATGTTCATCATCCCTGACGGCTGGGAACTATATGTGAATTTTATATTCACTATTTCATTATTATTGTTATTATTGTTATTATCATTATTCTTGTTATTATTATTCTTATCATCATTATTATTATTATCACTGCTATTATTATTATTTTTTATTATTGATGTAATTGCTATTATTGTTATTGTTTTTATTATTATTTTATTTATTATTATTATTATTTTTTCATAATTACTATTAATATTTTTTTAAATGATTATTATTATTTTTGTTATTATCAGTATCATTATAATTATCACTATCAGTTTTCACATGAATCATTTTCAGTGATTGCTCACTGAAATAACAACAAGTTGTGTTCTCTAGAATCTGAGTGATAATTCTCCTTAGATTTACGACACACACTGCTACTTACGATAAACTTTGTAAATCATTTAGAGTTATCGCTACAGCTCTTTACACTTGATTTATCACTGGCAACGGTCGTTCGTCTCATCCAGAATTTCAGTTGCGATATACCTCTCCAAGTTTCTATGACTACCCGGACTCTTTTAGTGGAGGTAAGGATGGTCTTCTCTCTCATATTCTTTCCATTCTCCTTGACTACTCACGGCGATTTTATATGGTACAAATCAAGTCTGTGGATGGGATTTAAGATTATGTGATTCATGACAGTGTCAGTTACTTTGGGTTCGTATTATTTCCGATCTATATGTTTTGTACTATTTATATTTCAGCTGATTTGTTGTCCGTCGGCGTTACCTGGAAGTGTGGGTTGGTTTCCGCACCCGAAAACTTTCCTAAACATTTAAACTGTTTTCATTAGTGTTGTGCGTTGTATAGTGTCACACTTCTCTTTGATTCCGATTTCTGTTAGTCTTTTTTCAAGTTTTTTCATCAGAACTGCCCCTAGTCCTCATACAATTAGTGGTATTACAGTAATATTCTTCATGTTCAACATTACTTTTAGCTTTTTTCTGCTCTCTTGACCTTCACCCTTGCAAGTCTTTTTACCTCTGTTGATATTATTATGTCCTGCCTCATTAATTGAATGTGTTTGCCCCTTTTGCCATTTCATGTCCCAGAGAATTGTTACATTCTTCACTACTGTCTCTGGTTTATATCTGTACCATTTGTCTGCATTGTACCATTTGTCTCTCTGATTAATGTTCATTCGCTTACTAGTTCACAGTGCACCACCTATCACACCCAGTCATGTCTGTTTTGATTAGTTTTTGACTAATATGGTGCATTCGTCTATAAAGGGGTTTACTGTTTCGTTACTTTGTCCGCAGAGTCTATTTTAACTCTTTATCTGGCTTTTTTCTATCTTGTCTTTTATGTAGTTTGTTTTGATCGTGTTGTTTTTTGCATCTGTCAATAGCGATTCCGTTTCTCTGTTCAAATGTACTTTTCGTAGCCATGTCCATGTGCTTTCGTGCGCCAATTGTTTGTTCAAACTTTGTTAATCGTCTATGTAGCTGCGTCTTTTCCCATTTTCCGTTACTCACTATTTTGTCTTCTGTTTCGTCGCTCTTCGTTTTGTTCAATACGATGATAATCTTAGTAGCAGTAATCAGTTTTTCTAGTTCTGTTATCGCATCATTTACACAGTTATTTATACTTATAGTCCTCTTCTCAGCTTATTTCATTCTTACATAGAGTCGATCAGTATCATCTTTAATATTGAGTGCAGTATGGAGTGTCATAGTTTCTTGTCTTTTGTATCGGAGAATTATTTTGTTAAACCTATGAAGGGTCCAGACGATCTTGCCAGTATAATTTATATTAAGTATATATTTCTTCCTTTCTTTCTTCTTGTTCTTTTTCTTGCGGTTCTTCTTTATCATTATTACTCACTAGGAGTTATCCCACTAGTCATAATCAGTGATTGCTCACCGACAAAAAACGGTGGTGTTCCCTGGAGCTCTCTTGCGGCATCACAACAGTGGCTTACCATTGATTTCTCGCTGGCAATGACCATTGGTCTCCTCTGGCATTTGGATGGAAATAACCTTCCCCAAGGTCTCAGTACTCTCCGAACTCTTCCAGTAGAGGTCTTGTTGGTGCTCTCCCTCGTGGGGTATCCCTTCCTCCTTGACCCTTTACGACTATTTTGTGTAGTATCAGTCGAGACTGGTGTCATCACCAGGGGGGGAGATTATGAGATTTCTTAGTTTCTGTTCTTTGTTCTGTGCGCTGATGTTCTTTCTGCGGTTTTGCTTTCTTTCCTATTGTAACTTCCTGTGGCTGGTTACCATTAGTAACCTTTGCTGGCATTTAAAGACTTCCTTAAGATTGCAGCTGTTTTGATAATCGCACTTCTTTTGTATGGTCTAAGTGATTCCTTTGATTCCAATTTCTCCCAGTCTTTTCTCTAGTTTTTTTTTCACTGTTCCTAGTGCTCCTACGATTATTAGTATTATTTTGACTTTATTCATGTTCCATATTCTTTTCAATTCTCTAGCAAATTCCGTGTATTTTCTTCGTTTTACCGTCTCCTTGATGTTCACTCTGTGCCTGCTGGAACGGCGCAGCCTACGATCTTGCAGAATTTTTCCTTCATGTCGATTATTATGACATCCGGTCTCCTCGCCTGTATGCGTTTATCTCTTTGTACATTCATGAACCAGATGATTTTCTGTTTTTCGTTTTCTAATTCTGTCTCTGTTTATGTTTATACCATTTGTCTGCGTGTTCTAGATGCAATCGTCTGCACAGTTCCCAGTGTACTGCTTTCCCCACACAGTCATGTCTGTTCTTGTATTCTTTTTAGGGTAGTTTGCTGCATTCACTTATTATATGATTTACTGTTTCGTCTATTTGCCCACACAGTCGGCATTTACTGTTTGTCTGGGGTTTATCTATCTTAGCTTTAATGTAATTAGTCCTCATCACATTGTTCTGTGCTGCCGTCAATAAAGATTCCGTTTCCCTATTCAAGTGTTCTTTTCTTAGCTATGCCCAGCTATTTTCGTTGGATTCTTTTCTTGTTAGTCTTATAAAGCGTCAATGTAGCTGTTTTCTTCCTACTTTTCTTTTCTTGTCGTTTTGTTTCTGGTTTCGGTGCTTCCCGAGTAGTTCATGGGGACGGTGTCTATTCCTGCAGTGATTAGTCTTTCTGTGTTCTGGGTTATGTATTTTTCCAGGTCTTTTTTTGTATCTTCCACAGAATCTTCTATACTTACCAGTTATTTTCCCCTTTCGTTTCTTTTCATGTAGAGGCCTATCAAATCATCTTTTGGGTGTAGTATGTTGTGCATGGTCATTAATTTTCTAATCCTCTGACTAAGGTGCCTGAGCTCTTCTTTAGTCCAGCCTATAAATGGTCCAGAGTATCTTATTAGTGATACTGCCCAGGTTTTTATTCCTTTTACTTGATTTCTGCTATATAATTTCGTTTCTATGAGGTTTCTTTCTTCTTCGTAGATATATTTTACTAAATTTCTCTTTCATTTTTGTAGATTTTATGGTGTCTACTTCCAGAACTCCTAGACATTTGTACCTTCTTGCTCGCCGTCATCTCCTCTTCGTTCAGCAGTTCCATGCCTTCTGCTGTCTCTAGTTTTCCCCTTTTCATATCTAGCAGTGAACACTTTTCGATTCTGAATTCTATTTGAATGTCCTAGCTGAGGATTCTGGTCGTATTTATCAGTTTTTCCCGTTTCTTTTTGCTTTTTGCAAAGAGTTTCAGGTCGTCTATGTGCATGAGGTGATTTATTCTTTGTTCTCTGTCTGTAAACTTATATCCGACATCACATTTTCTTAGTATGTATTTGAGTAGCATCATGGCTCTGATAAATAGTAGTAGTGATAGGGAATCTTCCAGGAAAATGCCTCTCTGCATTTTTATCTCAGTTTGGTGCTGTCCTCCAGCTGTCAGTTCTAGTTCCCATGTTTCCATTGCTTTCTTAATAAGATTAATAATTCTGTCGGGTATCTTGTATATCTTTAAGCATATAATTATCCATGCTTGAGTGATTCTGTCGTAAGCTTTTTTGTAGTCAATCAATGCCATGGCTATGTTATTTTTTTCTGCTTTTTACTTATTTTATGATCTTTTGGTCTATGTATAGCAGATCATGCGTCCTTCTTTTCCCTTTCCTGCAACCTTTTCGCTCCTCGGGGAGAAGTCGCCGATTGTTTAGGTATTATTAGGTACTAACTCGAATTGTTCACACAATTCACTATCAGTGATTTCTCACTGATAATAACTAGTGGTTTTCCCTGGAATCTGAGTGACAACAAGTTACTCAAGCTTCCAGTACTATCTACCTATTTTGATAACCATTGAAAATGATCTTGCGTTATTGAAACTGTCGCTTATCATGAATTTCTCGCTGGCAACGACCATTGGTCTTCTCTGTGCTTTGTGTGGCAATAAGCCTCCCGAAGGTCACAGTATACTCTGAACCCTTCAAGTAGAGGTCTGGTTAGTGTTCTCTGTCCTCGATCTTTCTATTTTCCTTGAACCCTCACGGCTTTTTATGTGGTAACAGTTGAGGCTGGTGTCATTACTTTTTTATTCATTGGAGAGGGCAGTTTATGAAATTTCTTGCAGTTTAAGTTTCTTTGGGTTCATATGATAGTGTTTGTTCTATGTTTTTGTTTTATTTCTGTTGCAACTTCCATGTGACTGGTTAGCGTTCGCAGTTTATGTGGGTTGGTTTCTGCATTCAAGGATTTTCCTTATGATTTAAACTGTTTTCATTAGGTTATAGTCTCAGCCTTCCCTGTTATTCAAATTTCTCGCAGTCTATTTCGAGTTTTTTTTCGGGATTGTTCCTAGTGATCATACAATTATTGGTGTTATCTTGACTTTATGCTCCTTTTCCCTTTCAGTTCTCTGGCAAGTTTCGTGTATTTGCTTCGCGAAAATCTATGATTTGGTAAAATATCTTCTTCTTATTGACTATACTTACATCCGGTATCCTTGCCTGGATGACTTTATCTGTTTTTACCTCCATGTCCCAGAGGACGTTGTGATTTTCGTTTTGTGTTTTTAACCATTTTTCTGTGTGTTTGAAATGCAGCTGTTTGCATAAGTCCTAGTGTACTGGTTTCACCTCGTGGTCGTGTCTGTTCTTATATTTTCTTAAGGCAAGTTTGTTGCATTCACTTATTATGTTGTTTACCGTTTCTTCTCTTTGTCGACAACGTCTACATTTGCTGTTTTCTTGGTTTTTATCTATCTTAGCTTTGTTACAGATAGTTCTAATCGCGTTGTTTTATGCGACTGTTAGTAGCGATTCAGTTTCTCTGTTACGATGTCTTTTTCGTAGCCATGTCTGGATGTTTTCGTGCGTTTCATTTCTTCTCATTCTTATGAATCGCCTGTATAGCTTTTTCTCTTCACACTTTTTTCTCGTCTTATCGTTTGTTTTTCTGTTCTCTGTATTATTAATTTTTACGGTGTCTCTTGCTGCGATGATTAACCTTTCTTCGTTTTGCGTTATTTATTTAAAACATTTTTTTCGTGTCATTAACGCCATATTCTATACTTACCAGTATGCGTCTGTATCTGCTTTTCCCGTAGAATTGATCAGTATCATTCTTCGGGTGTAGTTGATTGTCCATGGTCATTAGTTTCCTAGTTTCCTAGTCTTCTGTTAAAGATGCCTAAGTCATTTATTTATTTATTTATTTATTTATTTATTTATTTATTTATTTATTATTATTATTATTATTATTATTATTATTATTATTATTATTATTATTATTATTATTATTATTATTATTATTATTTCATAGTAGTCTCAATTTTTTATGTTTTTAGTTGGAGTTTTCTTTTTTGAACATCAATTCAATTCACTTTGACCATAAACATTCAAGCTGTATCTTAACACTTTCGCTGTTCCCAACAGGAAAGCCTTTTGCAGAATTGGAAAAGAAATTACCTCGTCAATCTGTTTAACCCATTTTCGTTATGGTTCCAAGCGTTCCAATTACAGCGGGTATCACCTTTACTTCTTTACATTTCCATAGTCTAACAAATTCCCATTTTATATCTTGATATGTATTTATTTGTTTGTGTTCTTTCACCTGCACTCTGGTATCGAAAGAGCAGGCTATATGATTAAGCAAATTATCTTGTTTTTGTTTAGAAAGATTAAGTTGAGTTAGGAATGTTCAAGAACCTTATCAGTTTGAATGCACATGCCCCAACGAAGTTAGATATTGTCGTTTACCGGTGCAACTTCTGGCTTATGCTCATACCACTTCTCATTGTGGCCCAATTCATAAAGTTTGCATATATTCCAGTGTAGTACTTGAGCGACTTTGTTGTGTCTCCATTTTTTATACTGATGTTGTTGCTAGCATTGGGTATTCAGATACAATGTCCGCTATGGTTTCCTTCTTTACATTACACAATAGACACATCGTTGATTCTGCAGTTCTTTGCAATGTAATGTTTGATAGACCTACTGCGAGTGGCTTGTTCATGGGCTGCTATTAAGGTGCTCACAGTAGATCTTTTGAGATCACTCCCGACCTACCAATTCAAGCTGTTATGATCTCTAAATGCAGTATTCTTAACATATACACTGTGTAGACTATTCCCAAATAATTTTAACCCTCTCTTTTGTAACCTTTGATTCATTTTCACCCCAGTTCTTAGTATTTCCTCTCTTTTCACTTCACGAAGAAGAATCTCATTACTTACAGAGATATATTTATATAGACAACTTGCTTCTATATTCACAAAATCTTCAACACTAAGTAGACCTCGACCACCTTAATTTCTAGATAGATACAATCGATCTGCATCTCCTTTCTTTTCAAAACCTCTATAAATTAGAAGCATTTTTCTGTGTTTTAGTATCCACCCATTTTAGTTCATCTACATTCCAGTCAAGTATACCGCCAGTATATCGAATGATAGCTACTGATCTGGTATTGATAGCATATATTGTATTTAGACTGTGGAAGTGTGAAGTAAGAATACTCCTTACTCTTCTGTTGTACTCAGCTGTGACCTGGTTTTGTATTTCCTTGTTTTTAATCTTATAGGCCTCCAGTATCCGGTAGTATTTGTAACATCTCTCACTATCTATATTCTTTATCACATCTGTTGTTGGGAGTTCAAGGTAATCAGAGTGGACAATTTTACCTCTTTTTATAACAAAATGGCACATTAAGTGATGCCAAATTCCATTCGTGTGTTGACACTAAATAGTTTAACAGTGTTCATTAGGTTATCAAGTTGGTTTTCATTCATACCAAAAAATCTAAGCTCATCTATGAATAGTAGGTGGTTGGCTGTAGGAAGTCCTTTCCTAAGTTCATATCCTGCCTTCATATTACGTAAAAGAAGTGTCATCGGGATCAAACTAATGACAAAAAGCAAAGGGAAAAGACTATCGCCCTGGTAAATCCCTCTCCTGATTTTAAGTTTACCTAATGCAACATCGCCTAAAGTTAAATTGGTTTTCTAATTCTTCATACTATTCCTTAAAGCTGCTTTTTATGTTGGTGCTATTCCGAAAATCTCCAGTCATTAGTGTATCCATGCATGAGGCAACATGTAAAATGCTTTCTTATAATCCACCAACTCTATGGCAAGGTAAGTTGTTCTTCGTTTGCAGTTTATCAGGATCATTTTATCGATCAGAAGCTGATCTTTGATACCGTGTGATCTTTTTCGGCAGCCTTTTTGTTCCTCAGGCAACAAATTGTTCTGCCCAACTGACCATAAATACTTTCAGACAATTTGCTAGTGAAAAGCTTCCACATGACTGAGAGGCAAGTGATTGGTCTAAAGTTTGTCACTTCACCCTCTTTTGTCTTATCTTTTATGCCCTTTGTAAGTCATTAAGGGGATTATTATTATTATTGTTATTTTCATTATTATCACTATTATTATCATTATTATTCTCATTTTCATTATTATCATTATCATTATCATTATTATTTTAATTATTATTATTACACCATAGAAATTCTAGGATTATTTTCTTGATCAATATTATTGACTGCCCATACGTATATTTTTCTTCAAATAATAAATGTCTCCCGGGGATAATACTTTCAAGAAAATGTGTTTGTCTTCTTCCGTTAAATTAATGGTCATTGTCACTTTTTAAATTTATTAAAGAAAAATAGTAACAATTAGATTATTTTTTATTTAAATAAAAAACTACAAAGAATACGGATTTTAAAGTCACCGACGACGCCACGATGTTATTTATGACTAAAGAACAGATTGTAGACAAAACCGAACTAAAACATAACTAACATGTGGTTTTATTTTATATTTATTAACTCTGCTAGCATATTAATAAAATAAAATACTTTTTTGTGATTTGATTTTAAATTACGAGGTGTAGTCTTTTTCTGCATTAAAGAATGCGATGCATGTCCCATTTGAACTCTCGTAGTATAAAGTCAAGACAAAAAAGTACGCCGACTTGGCCAGAGATATGAAAGACGCTGGATTCAAAACGAATGTCTCTGCATTCGAGTTTGGCGACATCGATTTGTAGGCTCATCCACCTACATAAGAGGCGACGAAGCTTAAGTAGAGAACAACACCGACTGACGACTTAGGTGTGACAAGTTCGAATCCAGTCGGTTCCATGATATCACTTTAACGTAGTTCCCTTTGCAAGAATGCTAGAAACAGCACCAAGCCGGTAAACACAATTGTATCATGTAGATCCATACGAATTTACTTCTTTCTCTACCAACAGCCTCATTAAACAGCTGTTAATCTTTGGAAGAAGCTAGACTAGAACCTTGAAGGCAATGGAAAATTGGTGGAGGGGCCTCAAGTAGAATCTGATCAAAAAGTAACAAAGGTCAACTTCATGAAATTAATTTGCTCCAAGGTAAGCGAATACTATATTGGCGTAGTTGTGCAACTAGAGAAACCAATCCCACCTAGGGTGTACTTTTTAGTACACCCTAGGTGGGATTGGTTTTTAGTACGGCAGGTGGATATACTGGAGGTATGTTCAGATTTGAGCCGACCCGCTTGACTGCCAAGAGTTAAGGGCCAAATCACTCGATTAAGAGGGGATTCTCCCCTGATGACCATCTGTCGTTATGCTCTACTAGACGTCCTTTTACAGATTCGAATTTGTGCTGTTATGAGGGGCTGCTCGGAAAAAATATAGAAATTCGAATAATTTAAAACGAAGTATTTAATAATGTTCTTAATTTTGAGTTGGCTTGCATAAATATGTATCAAATAACAAGAAAAGATGAAATACATCAGAAAAATAAATTCCAATAACACATTTAATTAAATTCGTTATCTTAGTTGAGTTTTTTCTTAAATGCACGAAATTTTTATATAGGAAAAAAAAATATATATATATATACAGGGTAGGCCAAAATAAGGGTCTTATCTTTAAATTTGAATAACTTGAATTTGAATAACTTCCACAAAATAAAAGTTAAACTCACCAAACTTTATGTGTGTGTAGACTGACCCTTCCGAGATTTTTTGAAATAAACAAAACAAATTTTAGCCGAAAAACACTTCTTAAAACTTACAAAAACTAAAGTATTGTTTTTTACACTGTTTTGAGTTTTTTAAGCAAAAATAATGTTTTCTAAATGAGGGTACGTTCCTTAGGGCTAATACGGCTCATGCTTGCTTCGGAAGGGGTCCTTTACTTATTCTAAATAAAAAAAAAAAAAAAATCAATAAATAAAAAAGTTATGAATTTTTAAAAATAGGACCCTTATTTTTGCCCACCATGTATATATATATATATGTATATATATATATATATATATATATATATATATATATATATATATATATATATATATATATATATATATATAATATTTTCCTATATAAAAATTTACATATTTATATATATATATATATATATATATTTATATGCCAATTGCTTACTTGAAAATCGCTTACTTTCAAATTTATTGACTGCTGTTAGCATCAAATTCCGATTGTTGTCTTGAAGGGAAATAATTGAGTAATATATATATATATATATATATATAGAGAGAGAGATATAAATATATATATATATAATGTACATAGACAGAGATAAAGAGAGATAGATAGAGAGAGAGAGAGAAAGAGAGATAGAGAGAGAGAGAGATTTACGGAAGGGAAATTTCGTGCTTCATATATATTCAACTCTAATCAAGTCAATGTTGATTATTAGACACGAAAAGCTATCAAAATCTGCGCGCCGCAGGGATACGTTAGCTTTTGGTGCATACTATTAATTGTTAACAATAAATACATAGGCGATACTGACAAGTCTGCCTCAAAGTAGATGGCCTCACTCTACTGGGCTAATAAACTTCTTGCATTTGCCAGTACTATAATATTTTATAAACTACTATCCGCCCATGCATGGAGTATTGTTGCCTTATTTGCGCTGGTTCAGTAACCGTTAGTCTCTTCCCCTTGGACAGGGTACATCTAACTTTATAGGTTCAACACTGCCTACAACTCTCCAGTCCTTGTTCCATCGCCGTAATGTTGCATCGACTGACCGACATATGCACATCTACATAATATAAATGCATACACATATATACACAATTTAAACGTTATGAAAGTAGTATTTCATTAATAGTATTAGAATTTCTCACTTGCTTAGCTAGTTGCATAAAAAAGTTTAATAATAAGACAATAAAAGTAATATGTCAAGCTAATACACGTGATACTAAATTAATATTAATAATAATAATAACAACAGTAATATCACCAATGACTATAATATTAAAATATTAAAATAAAATAAAAAGTTTAATAAACCGATAAAAATTAAAAAAAACATTGTAATCAAATTAGAATTCACATAAAATTACAATTAAAATTTGAATTAATAAATAAAGTTTAAATATAATTTATTTTTAAGTTTAAATAAAATATCAGTAATTAAAATATATATATTATATCTGTATTAAATATAAATTAAACTATTTGCATAATCATAGCTAAAGAGTTTGCCGAGATATATGCCGACAGATCTAAAGATTAAATTTGTATCATTAAAAAAATGTAGAAGATCAGTTTTAATCAATAATAATGACCAATGGATGAAAACCTAAATGACAAATTCCTTTGATTTTCTCATTGGTACCATGGACTCTGCAGATGCATGTGCTCTTGTGGAGTTTACCGATACTGTTGCGGAAAGAAGTAAAACTAAAACCAGAGAACGAAGGAAATGTATGAAAAAAGAAGGGATATGTAAGGACAGGAGAAAAAAAACAATTATTAAACAAAAAGACATAAATCAAGAAATACCGATAGAGAGAGAGAAGGTTAAACAAAGAACACAAAGAAATAATTTTACCTGTAACCCAGCACTCGCTTAATTAATCCGACCAAACCCGAAATAGCAGGATTAGCAAAACGATCCTTTCTAGAATAAATAAGTAAATAAAACATATTTCGAATTACATCCATGGGCTAATATGTATAAGAAACAACTTGGTTTAAGAATATCGAAAATAAAAATAAATGTACCTCTCTATAATTTGACATAGTAGATTTTTATCCATCTACATCAAAAGATCCTTTCAACATCACCCTAGAGATATATACCGACATATCCAAGGGTGAAATTCACATTGGCAACAAATGTAGAATATAAGTTTTCATCAATAATAATGACTAATAGATAAAAACTAAACTGACAAACTCTATTAATTTGGCCATGGGTGCTCAGAACTCTACATCGGATCTTGTAGGGTTATTTTTTATACACCCTCACACATATATTTGATAATACAAATATCGGCTTATATAGAGATTATTGTTGGCTATAATAAATGATTCAAACAAAGTCAAGTGTGAAAACCTCAAGAAAATTATACATATGAAAATAAAAATATTAGAGCTAAGAGTATAAGTATTAGCTAACATAAACATGACTCACTTTTTGGATGTAACCTACTACTTTTATGAAATTATATGCGAGCCATATGTATAGAATAACGCTAATACAATACATGTACACCTAAATTCCAATCAGTCCCAATCAATCACAAATAAATCCTAGTTCTATTAAACGTAGGCTTAGCAACAACTCTAGCAATAAAAATGTATTTAAGAAGTCAGGCTACAGTTACAACACAACTTCTAAAAACTAATGGAATACAAATATAAGCAACATACTACGAATAACTATAATAAACATTAAAATAGAAGACAGAGAAATAGTATCTGATTTACACCTCCCTATAACCAGATGCTAAAAACCGAACGTGGCAAGAAATACCTAGATCACTTCGAAAAAAGTTTCCCGCAAGTAAGCCCGAAATATTTAATGAAATAACTTTAAAATGTCATACAATTGCTGTGAAAACTTCAAAATGATAATTAAAGCACCTAATAACAAAATACTAAACGATTGTAGAGAAAAAGGTAAAAGCAAAATGCGTAAAAAAGCGATCAATAAAGCAACAATAAAAATAACACTAAGAAAATCAATAATATAACAACAGTAACAACTCAAACGTTAATAGCAACCAGACAAATAGAAATAAGAAAGTTAATAATGAAAAGAAAAACTAGTGCACTGTATCTACTACACATAAACTGCATAATAAAAGGCATTGTTTACTAAGCTCCAAAATTTGCCAGAGAAATCTGAATAACACAAAATTACTACGTACGTATAATCTCCCTAGATTGTAAAACTAGATATAACAGCCATAAAAGCACATTCAAAGACAAAAAACGCCAATTCCAAGCATCACTAGAGAACCATTACTTGCACACGCGTGAATACATGTAGATATTTAGACTAACCGTACTGAATATGTTATGAATGAGAAGCTTGACATTTTAAATGTTAAAGATGCTAAAAACTTTCTAAACGATAGAAGCAAAACGGAAATAAATTGTAGGCATAGAATAAACTTTACTGTATGATAACTACACGCATGAGATATAAATAAAATAAAATAAATAAAAACTCAGCTTAATCAACTAAAGTAGCAAGGAATAACAAAATGAATTGAAAATAAATTAGTTTTAAACGTCACACATTGAAAACGTTGCTGAATAGGTAATAATAAGGAGAATATTTTTTAAAAATATTTTGAAAACCTGGACAACGCAAATTATTTGTTTTTAAAAATAAATTATTTAT
>OY744516.1:61787316-61837316 GCA_963556195.1 Sepiola atlantica | reverse complement strand
GAGAGAGAGAGAGAGAGAGAAATAGAGTAAAAGAGAGAAAAAATGAGAGAGAGAGAGAGAGGCAAGGAATGTAGCGAAAACAAAAATACACATTTTGGATTTTGTCTTTTTCTTTTGAAAACATTTAACTGAATTTGCAAACCCAATGTTTATACTATTCAAACTTATTAAACGAACTTCATGACTCAGGTAACGCGTCACATCATTTTAATATGTATGAAGTTTAAAAGATAAAATGAACATTACGACAAAATGGAATATTAGTAAATAGAATAGTTGATAAGCATGGCACACACTAGTACAATAAGGGCACACGCACATCACTAAAGCAAAACAAAGATATTTTGGTCTATCCATACGACCATAATCATTAGGTGTAAAAAAGTTTTATTAAACGGAAAACGAAGGTTTTATACAGTAAAGCGTGAAAGGTAATGCAACGATATATATATATATTTATATATATATATATATGTGTGTGTGTGTGTGTGTAAGTAGATTTCGCGTACAACAAAATGGTAGGATACATTTCAGAGGAAACATTATTTTAATCAATGAAACAGGCACGTAGAAAAAAAGAAAATTGCTAAAATTTTCCTTACGGCCTCATCGTCTGTGCCTTTAAGAGGAAACGTCAGAATGATGAATTAAAAACTAAGAAAATCGAATGAGATATGAAGGAAAAATTGTTTTAGTTTGAGAAAACGATCTAGAAAGGAAACAAAAAATAGTGGTAAATCTCTAAACGTTATGGTGTATTTGAATCATTAAAGATCTCCAACTGATGTTTCAAAATCTTTTGTCTACACAGACAAGGTCGAGAATTGTTTATTACTAACGCCTCAATAATATTGAGATGGTAGTTCGATCATGCATTGTGTAAAACAGAAAACCACTCATCGGAATACTTGTCAGAACAACTATTTGTACCAACCAGGTGACTACCGATGATACATTCATGTGCTTGAAAGTTCTCAGATGATCTCGAAACCTCATGTAAACGAATATCACGTGGTATGTGTTGGGATATTTTAATTTCTAATCTTTGGGATTTCTTGCCAACGTAGTCAGCTCCACACTGACACAGGAATTTATAAACAACGGAATTATTTTGAATGGCTGGCAAAACATCCTTACGAAAATAAGAGAAACATTTTTGAGTCGTGTAAACTACTCTCAGCATGGTTGCTGGAAAACAACGCTGAGTAGAAGAAGAAATCCGTTTTACAATGTCAAGGCCGTCAGAACCCAACCACGGAAGTAAATAGGGCATCCTGACGGGCCAATAAATTTACCACCATTAAATATAACAACTTTGTTGTACGCGAAATCTACTTACATATTTTCAAAGTTGGTACAGACCCCAATTTATCAAAACGTTAAATAACGTTATACGCATTAAAAAGAAAATTGGGTTCATTTCTCGCACGAAAAGTAAAGTCAAAACGGCTATTCCCAATTAATACAACTTACCTAATACGCGCACCATTTCTTTTATATACCATTTATATAGATGTGATATCAGATTAGCAAGGTTAAATCATTTGCATATTTGTTTTGTAAAATTTAATTTTATTAATTAACTATTATTTGGTATTAGTTTTTAAATCAATGATTTTTTAAATCTTAACATAACAAATGTTCTGTTTCGCAATATTTTTTTTATTTTCTGGACAAATATTTAGCATTTGTGTTCAAACGTTTTCTAACGTCGTTCAAATGTTTCGAACATCGGTCGCTCCCAAGAAAAAGCGAGCGACTCGATTTTTGTAAATTTCCAGTGAAAAGACAAATTACTTTTCTCTTTTTCTTTTCTTTAGGTCACATTTGAAAGTTAATAAATGTTTTGAAATTCTCAAAATGTTATCGTTTTGTGTTTGAAAAGTTTATTATTTTAAACTAGCAGGGCTACTCTGTATTGCCCGGGATAATAGTAATTTATTTTCATCAATAACAAAGTAAAATCTTAATGTACAAACCGAAAACAACAAATCAAAGGTTAACTTACACACCCAAAACCCCAACAATAACAACAGAAAAACAACAAAAATAAACAAATACGTGAGTTAAATCTTACTAAAAGAAGAAATACCCTAGTAAAGTTTTTTAAAAAAACACGCAAGATAAGTTTTATGTAAGAAAATAATCTAATCTCATCTGTCTGTCTGTCTGTCTGTCTGTCTGTCTCTCTCTCTCTCTCTGGCTATCTATGTCTCTTCTTCTCTCATTCTCTCTCTCTCTCTCTCAACGCCACATTATTATGTCATTGTTTTTATTATTGTTTGAAGCAATAGTTTCATCAATAGTAAAAGAGTAAATGAAATGCCGAGAACAGATACCACACTTTGAATTGCTTATCTGCGCAAAATATGAAAATTTAAATTACGAACAAATTAGGCACAAAGCGATCAAAAGTGCCGAAAAAGTTATAAAAATGTCTATCTTACTCTTCACTAGAATAACCCCAGTCACCGCAATACCACATTTACTCTTGGGGGAGGGCATCCTACTTAAAATATCGTCAAATTGTTGAATACATTTTCTTTCACAAATACATTTATTGACAAAAATTAATTGAATTAAAATAGGGAGTTGGATCTTAGGAAAAGGACCAAGAAACTATGAAAGAATATGTGTTTATAACTCGGAATTTATAATTGAATGACCCCTCCTCTCCCCAAACAACTGATTTAATCTATTATTGTCTTATGTTTTAATGAAGATAGGTTAGTGAAGTATCGGTTTCGTTTTCATAGGACCGCCCTCCTACGAATTACCTCCTCCCTTTTTTAATCCTGCCAAGTCTTACATCCTTCTGTGAGGGAGGATTAATGTAATATCTGTTCATTTGTCATGAGACCATCTTCCTAGGGACTAACTTCTTTTTTTGGAGGGGGGACAGGTTGTAGTGTAGTATTTTTCATGTTGCCATGATACTATATTCACAGGCATTACCTTCTGCTTTTATGGTGAGATCCTCCCAGATATTACCTCCTTTATTATGGAAGGGGTATTGTAGTACCCGTACATTTGTCATGATATCATCCTACTAGAAATTACATCCTCTTTTTATGATTATTGTAGTATATGTTCGTTAATACATCTTCCTTTGGGTTTCAGTGTATGCAGTTCGTTCATCATGATTTTATCCCCCTGCCTAGCAAAAGCATGCTACCAGAGGGAGCATATATTTGCTAGTATATATATATATATATATATATATATATATATATATATATATATATAAATTCTTTGTAGAATGGTAGGAAAAATCCCAGCAGAGTGCTCGATTAATTAAGAATCAAAGTTAAAAATTAAGAGCATAATATTTATTTATTCTGGTACAGAAAAATTAGTACAACATTCGTACCGTCGGTTTCAAGCACGGAAGGTCTTACCCATCCGGCTCTCTTCAGCTTCTGAAGAGAGCCGGATGGGTAAGACCTTCCGTGCTTGAAACCGACGGTACGAATGTTGTACTAATTTTTCTGTACCAGAATAAATATATATATATATATATATATATATATATATATATATATATATATATATATATATATATATATATATATTAGACCTCTTCAAAATTGACCTTTTTCTTCAAACATATGGAAACTGATATTATTCCCATTCTCCTAGGTCTAAATTAGCTAAATATACCAGTTATTGTGATCTTGGACCTTGGCTATGCCTCCCTCAAGAGCCATGTAATTTTATTGTTGACGTTTTTCAAAAACGCTGCAAAATTTGGGATATTATGTCCTTATTTTCATTGTAGCTTTCCAGAGGTTTATGCTATAGCATTGAAAGTGGTACCAAATGAAAGCTAATAAAATTTTCTTGCATATGGTAGTAAACACATGAACACCTGTGTTAATTTTAATTAATTTTAATGCACAAACATATATATTTTTTATGCTTGGAAAGGATGCCATCATATAATACATAACTTTATCTAAAAAATGTTACTCTTAATGCATGTATATAATTTATTATCACTAAGTATGTTTTATCTCTTCATTTCAGATTGTACGTTAAAGCTGATTTGTTAAGATTTGTGAACTGCTGACAACATGGCATCTGGAAGACAACTATGCTGTGGGAAAGTGGTCAGCGATACAAGTGAACGGGATGAACCAACTGAAAAGAGAAGAAAGGTGGCAACTCCTGCCACAAGGTCATTCAGTGATGTGTATCTCATTGGGCAACCCAGCTCCAGCATCAGGGGCTCTCAACTTTCTACTAATCGCCAGGTGTTCCAGTATTTCCTGCATTTGAAGAATGATAATCCCAACAGTGACAATAGGTCTTTAGCCCATGATACAGTGGATGTCGTTTTGCCATTCTGGAATATGGCAAGGATTAAAACACTAACTAGACCAAATGCAGTCAACCGTTTCATGATCCTCCATGAAAAGTACAGGAAAATTGTTAAAAACAAGGGAAGAAATAACAAACCAGAGGAAGAGAAACGAGCTACTTTCTGAAGGACTTAGACAAGTTATTTGATATTGGAGCAAAGGATGTTGTGGAGGAGATAAGAAGCAACAGGCTGCTCACAAAGGAGACCAAGGAAGAGGACGTCAATTTCTACTTGGACCAACAGACAACTCGCCTGGCACACATGTCAGGTCATGATAAGGTGTTTGAGAAGAAGTCTAGAGAGAATAGCTTCCGAGAAGAAAGAGAAGAGAGAATGTTATCATCAGTGACTGCTGCAGCAGCAGAAGTTGGGAAAATATATATTATATATATATATATATATATATATATATATATATATATATATATATATATATAAGTATAATGAACAGAAAAATAAAAATATAATGTATACTTTTAAATTAGAGCTGATCATGACAGAATTTATGCTCGATACACGAGATAGAGCAATTATATAGACAAGTAAAATATAAGAATAAAGATTGTAAAAAATACATTATGTCCGAAAAAATCTATTACGTCCTCAGTTGCTCAAAACAAGGTGTTTCAAATAAAATAGATTTATTTTTCCTTCCTTAAGCCAGGGCTTTTCAAAGGATGACGTCTTATCATAAGAGGAATACAGAAAGCTAAGTTGGTAGGAGAATTACCAAAAGTCATAATATAATATGAGATAAATGCAAATCTAGAAAGTATAGAAAATGTCCAATGCCAAGAGAAGATGTTGGAAATATATGAAACATTTCACCGTTGAAGGCGTCATGAAAATGTTACCAGCATGTTCAAAAGCGGTAAATCCAGGAAAGGTTGGTGTCAAAAATTGCAAATTCCGTTGAAAATCAAACCATTAAAGGCCCAAGTAATCCGTTTGTTCTGAGCGACTAGGTACGTAACAGATATTTCATTTTTACAATCTTTATTCTAATCTTTTACTTGTATATATATATATATATATATATATATATATATATATATATATATATATATATATATATATATATATATATATTCGCTTACACAATGTTTCGAGATCACCCGGGAACTTCCAGGCACAGGAATCAGCCATCGGTAATCACCTGGTTAGTACAAATAGTTGTTCTTACAAGTATTCCCATTGGTGGTTTTCTGTTTTACACAGTGCCAGGTCGAACTACCATCTCAATATTATTTAGGCGTTAGTTATTAACAATTCTCGACCTAGCCTATGTAGACAAAATATTTTGAAGCATCAGTTGGAGATCTTTAATGATTCCAATCCACCATAACGTTGAGAGATTTACCCTTTTTTTTCTCAATCGTTTTCTCCAACTTAAACAAATTTGTATCATCTCATATCTCATTCGATTTTCTTAGTGTTTAATTTATCATTCTCACGTTTCATCTTAGAGGGTCAGACGATAAGGTCTTAAAGAAAATTTTAGCAATTTTCTTTTTTTTTCGACCAGCCCGTTTCATTGATTTAAAAAAAGTAGATAACTGATAGGTATAATTATTGGAAAGAATGTAATATTTATTAAATCATCAATTGTTCAAACAAGAGTGTTATAAAAAAGCTTTTTTTCCTTTCATTAATCCATGGATTTTTAAAGATCTGCTCTCATCATCTGAAGAAAATTCGACAGATAAGTCAGTACAATTTACTGTAATGAAAAGGAGAGTAGAAAATGGACCTTCAGTTTTCTTTTGACAGCTTCGTAACTCTCGCTTATTTTGTCTTTTAGCCCTCACATTCCATGAGCGATGTTTTTGACAAAAGGGGAATAATTTATGTTTACAAGGTCGGAATCTATCCATCTAACAT
Source organism: Sepiola atlantica (assembly GCA_963556195.1). NCBI lineage: Eukaryota > Metazoa > Mollusca > Cephalopoda > Sepiida > Sepiolidae > Sepiola > Sepiola atlantica. Next base: position 61,831,072 of record OY744516.1, on the reverse strand, counting down.
TTATAGTTGACTAGTTTTTTACTTTAAAGTAGTATTTATTTTAGTTCGTTACATTAAGTGACTTTATGTCTTGTCTTAGATGATTTCAATAAAAATACATTTGAAAAATATTACAATATAAAGACAAACAATTTAAAAAGTTTAAAATATGCAAAGAAAATCATCAACATTGAAGAAGCATAGACAATTTCGTTTAACCAATTTTAATGAATCAAAGCATGCATCTAGAGTAGAGTGATGGGTTGAAGGTAATCCGAGCATCCACACTATTGGAAAACTTCCATTCTTGAAGATTAATGTATTCAAATCCAAAGTGAGAGTTAATTGGTAGTAAAATTAATCACCAAATATTTGGTTTATAAATCAAGATCTTTTTTTTATCTGTTTATTTTTCTTAGGAACTGTACCTTTAAATACCTTCTAAAATTACAAATAATATAAAAAAATGTGTAGTTTAATAGTCAAAATATACACTACAAATAATCTCACTCCATAAAAGTTCACAGATAATATATCTGTTTTACAAAATAAAGTATTTTATTATATATTATAGTCAGTATTGTAAACAATAATATAATCGATTCTTGGTAATTTATATAATAACCAATTTAATACGTAACACATAATCTATATATAAGAATTAACGAATTAATCTTTTACATTATTTTTAATCTGATATATGATTCAGTTTTTTAACAATTCGGTTTTAGAGCAGTTTTTCATAACGAATTATGTTCGAAAACTGAGGCTTCACTTTATAGACTGTTCTAGTAGGTTACTGGGAGAATAGTATTTATTGTAATCCCGTTGGGATTCTTTCAATTGTTATTATATTTGCATTTAGTTCCTAAGAAAACCACATATTCAGAAACTAAAAATCGACATTGATTAAAAGAAAAACTAATACTTATAACGTGCGACCAGAGCACACACTACTTGTGGACATTATTACACAACGAGTTTCGTTAACATCTGAAGCCCAAGATTAAGCGACACCATGTCGTTTACAAAAAAGGAAGAGAAAAAAATGTTGTCTATTATCCCGATGAAGAGTCTTGTGTGAATCGAAAATTTGAATTTAAATAAATAATATGTTTAATTAAAAAAAGCCTCCGCATTTTACTGGTTTCAAAAACCGTTTCAATTAAAAAAAGTAAATGCATTCTATACAGTGGAACTCTTTACTAATACTTAAAACATTCGACAAGAGCACATATCACTTGTGGACATTATTACACAACGCGCTTCGTTAACATCTGTAGCACAAGCTCACTGTATAGAATGCATTTGAATTTTGTAATTGAAACGGTTTTTGGAACCATTAAAATGCAGAGGCCTTTTTTATTAAAATAAACATATTATTTATTTAAATTCACAGTTTCGATTCACACAGGAATCTTCATCATGATAATAGACAATTCCTTCACTAAATCTGATGTCACTACCCAGCATTATCTCATGTATTGTTGTAGAGGATACAGTAAACTTAGATGAAACAAAAAATGTTGGCTATGAGATTCTTCAATCCATGGAATACAATGAGGTTCGTAACAATTCATTCAAGTGAAAAGAAAACAGGCACTTACCATTGAATCAAAAACAGATGTGATTATAGACAAAAAAAGTAGTGCATATTAATCTACAGGCATTGTTCCAATGCCTAACATTAGTTACAACGAAATAAAATTTAATATACAGGACCTCTTTAAATATGAACTGTGTCGTTAAACACAATCCATGTTTGTATTCTATTGCCTCTCCCAGATCTGCAAGCAAAGGAATCCTAGGAAGTGCCCTATGGAACCAGCTTCGATGCCAGATCATTTCGATACATCAGATCATTTCGCATCATGGTCTTACATTTATATAAATATATTATGTATATATTGAATACGTACTGTGAAAATATGACAAATATGTTATTATATTTGATGGTTACAGTGAACGACCTTCAACAAAAAACATAGTTTAATTGGGAAGAGGAGTAAATACGGTATCTGTACACTGTGAATTAACTATGGTTCCAGCAACAAAAAAGGACATTTTCTTCGTAAAATGAATTTAATAAACATAGATTTATCTAGATGTTTTCTGAATGTTTGGAACGAACAGGGTTTCGGTGAATCCACGCCAATGGTGATGCTATCGTTTTATCCAAACTGCTATTAAAATATACACTGTTTGAAATCTGACTTTAGCCCCAGCATATGCTTACATGCCTTACTTAGATGTGACACAACTCATGCTTATCCAATGCAGGCAAAGCAGTAGCTGTTAAAATTTTAAAAAAGACTTACAGCATTGTGCTGATATATTTTGCCAGTGTGAGGCATCAATAGAAAGCATTATTGCATCTGAAAAACGGCAGCAGGGAACCTCAACAAATTGTGCTATTATCGGTTTTCCTAAAACATACATAAAAGCATAATCACAGTGGATTAAACATCTCGCCTTCAACAACAGCTGCTGCAAAATTATATTCTATGCATTATACTAATAAGTACAGCTATGGTTAGTAACTCGTTTTCTAAATCCCATCAATTGTGGATGGCAGGTGATTAATGGCGTCAACATACCAGAAATGACTGATATGCTACCATCACTAGAAAGTCTTCTTAACTTGATTCGGTGCAATACGGAACGGTATAGATGTAAAAAGTATGGACTTAATTGTTCAACACACAGTTGGAGAGTGTTGTGGTACAGCTTGTGCTAATTTGTCAATGCCTGAAGATAACATTGAGTTAGATGATTTCAAAATAATTGAATAACAAAAACACTCGGAGAGCACAACACTCCGCTAAGGTGTATTGTGTTACCCTACTATGCCGTTGAAAGTTGGTAATGTTTTTGAAAATTAGACACTATATAAACATAGGAAAGTTTACACAGATTGATTGAGGAATGTCAGATATACGAAGATTCACATAAAGTTGTAAGATGGGATGTTTTATGGTAAAATAAAAAATGCTGCCAAATCTTGAATCTGTTTTAGATCTAAGTGAAATTTAGTCTGGTAATATGTAATACTATATGGTACTTATGGTACTATATGGTTTCAAATTTCAAAAGAATAGATAAGAAATTGACTGAGATGTGATTTTAAAAAAAACTTTGACAATGATGAAAAATAGGGATTTTCCGAAGTTTAAAAAAATCTTGAATTCAGATACTGAACTGGATCAGCTTGAGAGTTTATTATGGGGCTTCCTTGGGCCAAGGCACAACTTTGGTAAAAATCATTGGAATCTGGTGATTATTTTTTGCATCGTACGTACAAATAAACACACAAAAAATAAATAAACGATGATTATAACATTACTTCCTTGTGTGTGTGTGTGTGGGGGGGAGTGGATTAATGATATATTTATTATTTTTTTTTAATTTGAAAAATAATGATGTAGAAGTATATCTAATAAAATAATTCCATGTAATATCCCAATAATCTGATAATGGTATATTATTCTTTGAATGAATATGAAACAACGTTGTATTTTAACGAAAAAAATGTCTAAAAACTTACAATTTACCCATAAATAAATGTTATATAGGTTGATTTTTACTGTGCTATTAAATAAGTATTTCATATCCTAATTTTTACCTATAAATTTGAAATGATTTCTTGGTGCGATTTGTTGCAAACAACATGTTTACTGAAAAATACAGGACCCCTGTTAGTCAAAAATGCGAAATTTGCATATTTCGCATCAGTAGATTTTTCTAGACTTTTAGTATGTTGAAATAGAGACCTTATAAAAATGCATTATTAAAAAAACCTTGGGTTGCTATTTGTTTGACCTTTTGCCAAAACTGAGGCTTATTGGACTGGACTATAAAGATTGAATATTTTACAGTTAGCGTCTCTCTGCTATTGTTGTTGTAATTGCTGCTACTGCTCTCTTTCTCCTCTCTCTCTGCCTCTATCATTGATTCTCTCTCTCATATATATTTTTCCCATTAATTAATGTCGCACTCTCTCTCTCTCTCTCTCTCTCTCTTACTATATATATATATATATATATATATATATATATATATATATATATATATATATATATAATTGTTTCCACAATCAGACAACGCCGCAGAACACAACCTATGAAAAGAAACAATTCAAAAAATCTAATATATATATATATATATATATATATATATATATATAGAGAGAGAGAGAGAGAGAGAGAGTGAGAGAGAGACACACCCACACGCAGAAACAGAGACAGCGAGAAAGAATAATAATAATATATTTGAAAATATTATATATATATATATATATATATATATATATATATATATATATATATATATGTGTGTGTGTGTGTGTGTGTAAGCATTGTTAATAATAACAGAATTTGTCTGTTTAATTATACCTTTTTAATTTTAAAAACACGGTTGAAGAACGCGCATAGAACAGTTTTAAACTTCTCTTCTTTCCCCAGCTTTTTTGTCCATTTTCTTTTGACACCTGATGATTATTCGACGAAGAATAGAAAATGTTCGTGAAATATGTGAAACCTATGGAACATTAATTAATTTTTTTGGTTTTTATACAAAAAGACCACCAGAAAAATTAAAAAAAATAATAATGGTATAATTAAACGGACGAATTCTGCTGTTATTTTTAACAATGCTTGCATAAATGAGAAAATGCTACCTAAATACACACACACTATATATATATATATATATATATATATATATATATATATATATATATATATATGAAGTTATGTATGTTTATATGTTATATGTCTATATATTCATATTTACAAGATTCACTTCTAAACTAATTAACCGATAATTATGAATTATTGAACAAAGCTGCTAGGCGTAAGGTGTCAAAATGTGGACTATATTTAATGTAATCTGGTTTTATGCAAAGAGGGGAAAAAACGGCAGAAGCTGTTCGTGAAAATTCAGATACCACTGAATTTTGCGAAATGTTTAGCAATAGGGAATCTGATATTGTTTAAATCGGTTATACGTATTTGTTGTATTCACAAAGCATTCAATGAAAGTGGAAGTTTATGGGGAATACAAATTCACATAGGGTCCCCAGTTAGCATTATATCACGGTTAGGTGAGATAAGATACAGCGCCTAGTATTTCTAAATGGTCACCCATCTTTTAAAGTCCAGGCTCGACGTCGCCTAACTATTGCTGATCTTACGGGAACCAGTGTGTCAACGTGATTATGCTGAATATAGGTACAAGATATACATTTATAAATATTCTCCAAATTTCAGTTTCTATTGAGTATTTTTAACGTATTTTTAAGGAGCATAATATGGGCACAACCTACCATTTGAAAATTTGGATTGAATCTGATCGATTATATCTTCATTTTAATTTCCGTGAAGTGACATAAAAAGAATGCAGAATTGTTCTGTTCGGCTAATTAATTTAAAATGTTCTAGAACTATTTTTTTTGTATTGGTTTTGGAGCATAACTACAAAATATTAATTATGTCTCACGACATTACTCATGCACAAATCAACACACATACGCACCAGAAAACACTTTCTTCGTCTAGACCTTTTGAACTCTCTTTTTCATAACTCTTCACTTTTCGTTTTTCTATCAAAACGTAAAGTAAATATATTATTTATGGATAAACCATGACATTTTTATTGACAACTACATATATAATTGGCTTTAAATTAGACATCGCCTATTAAATAAACTGCACCGGTACACAGAAGGCGTATTATGAACCTCGAACACGTTAAAAAATTCTAATGACCATTTATATTGAATTATATATGTGAATACTATTAAGGTGCATTCTTTTTTTTCTATTTCTACTGATATATCTGTGGATAAGCAATTTGTTTAACGTAGATAACTAGAAATGGTTTGATTCTGTTAGAAGCAGCTGCGACAGTTAATGTTGTTTTTACGCATTGCCTTTTGATTAGACAAAAGAACTGAAATTAGCAATTTCTTTCAACCAATCACAGCTCAAGATATACTAATTTTCACATAATCGCCCATTATAAAAACGTAAACACACATCTTCCCTTCTCTTAGCCGGTATTTTTCTTCCACACGTAGATATATTTTTAAAAGCTAACCTTGGCCTCTTGCCGGCACCACGAGAGACTTCTGCTAAGCACAGCGCCAGCATATACACACCGCTAACCGTACTAACTCGTATACAAGTTCGTCCATACACTCGCTATCAAAACTAACACGCTAATATACACATAGAGAACCATGTCCATCCAATTTACATACACGTAAATGCACAAGGTGACAGCCGAAATGAACATGTCACTCAATTTTTCCGTACAAAAAAACACTTTCTTTCTTCTAAAACGACTCTTAGAACTCTTATTCATTGTAAAAAATATATTTTGCATTGTTTTTAGTTGTCAATAAACAATAATACCTTTTGTATGAGTAGACTTTGTCATTCTTTCTTTCGATAATATCATCTTCGACAATACATTAGCTTTTGCAGAAGATAACTTTATCCCGGGTAACAACATAATCGATTTTGGCTCCACCATCACGACCTGCCGCACACTGAATAACTTCTATTAAGTTAAACTTCGCAAGGCAACATTACTTTTTTCCTTCAACCTTTTTCTATGCAGTCAAAATAAGCATTTTTTTTTCTCCATTTCTTCGTCTTCCCTGCCTTTTCTTTAAAAAGGCCATCTTTAGTCGGGTGCGGTTATTCCGTTTCAATTCAGAGCAAGAAATGAATAGACGCGTGAATTTAACAGGAAGGCAACATCTGCGACACCTGGCGGGCAAAAGAGATAAAATGCCAGGCGTAATTCCCGAAAAACGTTAACAACGGAAGTGTTTGCACGCAAGCAATAAGTAATGGAAAATTAGTGTTCTGTCTGTCACAAAATTGTAAATTCTGTTTATCTTACAACGCGTGAGGCACATGTTCTTGAGCGTTAGTAAAACCTCGAAACTAAATAGACTAATCAATATACAAGCGGGACCTGTGGAAATTCCACGGTGCTTTCAACATCAATTTGTATAATTGACTGTTAATAAATATTCCCCATCGTCTTACCATAAAAAAATATTTGTCAGCTAAATATTTTTTAAATCAATAAAACGAATGTCACTTTTTGAAATAAATGTATTTAAAATTTTACTATTTTAGTGACGAAATAACATAATTTGATTTTTGAACAATTCATTTTAAAATGAAGAGAATCTCATTATATTTACCCGTTTTCTTACACAAACCTAGGCTGGTCTGTGATATTTAATTTAATGGCTTCTTCTGTGGAACATGTGTCATTTTACCACCCAATTTTGTTAAAATTGTTGGAATAGTTTTTGCATAATCCTTAAATCTTAAATTTCAGCGAAAGCACAATCACGAATCACTGTTTGCTGATCAAACGATCTCATTTTTTTTAATGTGTAAGGTTAGCATGAAATTCCTTAACATATCATCATCATCATCATCATCATCATCATCATCATCATCATCATCATCATCATCATCATCATCATCATCATCATCATCATCACCACCACCACCACCACCACCACCACCACCACCATCATCATCATCATCATCATCTAGAATGTCTTAGCATATAATTATATGGAGTATTATTATTATTTAGCAATTGAATTCGTTTACAAACAACAAATACTCACCGTTTTCTTACCGTAAATATAATTGTGCGTTAAATATTCTTCAAATCAATAAAGCGAACGTCACTATTTTTTATGTATTTATCTAAAATTGTATTGGTTTAGTTAACAGGGCGACATAATTTGATTTCCGAACAATTCAGTTGAAAGTGGGTACAATCGGAATTGTTTATCTTAGCCACATCAAATTAATCACGAATCTACACAGACGATCTCATATTTTTAATGTGTGTGAAAGGTGATAATGTACTACGAACATGAATTAGATAATTGTTTTAGATCAGTCGGTTACTTACGACGTATCAACCACTTATTGTGTTAGTCCGTGCTGAAAAACAATACCTATTTTGCAAGAATAATTGTATAGAATTAGTTGAATAAAAGTTGCTGCTATACCCATAGCTTGGGGACAACGTCTGAGAACGCGCCGCGATTTTTTTCTCGTTTGGCTTTATTATCATTCAAGTCTGTATAATTTACTGCTGCTGATGATAGTTAGCTGGAAAAAAGTTTCCTTTTTCACGTATAGTGATCCCAAACAAGGCACATTGCCACTGAGACATAAGGGACTACTGTGAATTAGGGGCCAGATTTATAGGGGCATCCTAAGTGGGGAGTTGTGTAGCGAGATCAGTGTTCACGTTACATTTATATTTCTGCATGTTGGTACAGTATGGGAAACAAGGAGCAGGGAGGCAATTCCAAATGCTAGCAGTTCGAGAAAATAAGCTATTAGAGTGAGAAGCTTTTCGGCATCTAGTGGTTCTACAGTGAATGGGTGTGATTTTGCTGATTTTCGGGTTATTCGTGGGTATTTACGTCGAAAAAGTACAAGTGGAGCAAGTCCGTCGGAGCACATTTCATTAAAGTACTTGAAAAAAAACAACCCATAGGGTTGCAACATTGCGGTGATGGGACAAACGCTGGAGCTTAGTAGACAGTGTGGCACCTATTAAAATATGGGCTCTTTTTTAAACACTGTCTAAGAGGCAAAGACTATTAGTTTATGCACCAGCTTAGATTTGGCAACCATGAACGATTGGTGGCTTTGTGAAGATAGAGAATACTATCAGGCATGATAATTTCCTAGACCGGTAGACGGTGCCTACCTTCCTTGCAGCAAAAATAATAATAATATTGAGAAAAATATCTTTTCTCTTCAGTAAAAATAATTTTCATTTTCAAATTAAAAAAAAAACTAATTTATACCTACTCCTTGGGCAATGTTAATGCAGTACTTGGTACGATCAATTTCCTTCTGAATTTAGGTTCTAACAATTAGTATTTGCACGAGAGAGTAAGTAACTACGATGAATATTTGTACTTATTGGTTTATAGGGAAAAACATTAGAAATTATGTTTTTAAGCAAAAATAATTCGCCTTTAACTAATGCTGAATATCCTTTATATCTACTCTTTTACGGATTACCAGAAAAAGCCTTTTAGTTTTAAAAAATATTGATGTAATGTTTTTTTATCATGTTATGTTAACATTTTAAATTTATAAAACACATATTCAGTTAAAATAAATCTTTGACACATATGTGAAATTCAAACTCGAGCATTGACATCGTAAAAACGACTTCGTATGCAATGCGTACTCTGCCTATTCTTTTGTCGACTTATCACATTTCTATCTGTGTACGAACAGACACATCCCCTAAAAACATCATAACCTTTTTATAGCATATAGATAGATACATAGATAAAACGAATATGTCGATGCTTTATTTATGTTTTGAAAGTCGAAACGGTTAATCGTTATATACATATATATATATATATATATATATATATATTCGATCACATTTATGTGCATATATATATATTTATTTCTATTTTTTTTTTTTTTTTGCATACCCTTCATCTCAACATGAATCCAACCACTATATATATTCCCCATAATTTACAGACTTTCTCGTCTTTTGTCATTTTTGTATTCTTCGTCCGCTCTTGACAAAGCCCACGTGAAATTTGGGCGAAACGTTGAGCGAAAAGGTCTTCCGCTTTTCCATTTTTAATTTCATACCGTCGGATTATTTTTATCCTTTCATATATATATATATATATATATATATATATATATATATATATATATATATATATATATATATGAAACAGTGGAAGACCCATAAGCTCAACGTTTCGCCCGATGTAGGCTTTTTGCATACATATATGTATTTAAAATATAAAAAAATATATATGTCTGTATAATTATATGCTGACATTTTGCACACTTATTTCTGACACTTTACATATTTGCATATATTTCCCTCCATTCAAACCCTACCACTATATATATTCCCCAATTATATGACCTTCCCGTCTTTTATCATTTTTAGCACACTTTTTATCCGCCCTTGAAAAAGCCAACATCACATCGGGAGAAACGTTGAGCTTATGGGTCTTCCACTGTTCCATTTATAATTTCATCCCGTCGGATTGTTTAACCCTTTTATCTACCCATATATATATATATATATATATATATATATATATATATATATATATATAACATTTATACAAACATACAAACAGCTTCCACTGATTAATTTGTGTTTCTGTACTAATCGTACATCTTTCAGGGCTGACCGATTAGTACAGAAACACGAATTAATTAGTGCAGATTGTTTTGATGTTCATATAACATTTATTTATAAAGCTCTACTTTGTTATTGAGAACTTTTGAAAGAATATTGATTTAAGTTCATTTTATCAACATATTTCAACTTGATTATATATATATATATATATATATATATATATATATATATATATATATATATATATATATATATAAAGGGAAGTGGGGTCTGATCAACTCTGCTGGGAAGCCATGAAATTACATACTGTCTTGTTTTTAAATTCCCGAAACAGTTTTTCATGGTAAACAACTGATGATCCCTTGAAATAGTGTTAGAAATAAACTAATATAATAACTGTAAAAAATAAATTGACTTACATGAGTGATTTTCCACTGGAAGACTTGGGACTATAAGTTTTTTTTAATTAAACAAAATTTTTTTTGTAATATAGTTTTAATGGTTGAGAAACTTCCGAGACTATATATATATATATATATATATATATATATATATATATATATATATACATATATATATATATATAAAACATACAGCTTGATTAAGATATTGACATCAAAGACATTGAAGATCAGGAACAATACAAATACCTTGGCATAGAAGAAAACGATTCAATGCAACATGCCACGATGAGAGAAAAAATTGGCAGAGAATATACACGCCGTGTTAGAAAAATTTGCAAAACACAGCTAACAAACAAAAACAAAGTAACTGCCATTAACCAATTAGCTATGCCAGTGATAACATACAGCTTTGGAATTATTGATTGTCCACAAAAGGACATTAATAGATTAGACACTAAAACGCTAAAAATGTTGACAATGTACATAGTAATGCAGAGAAACCAGTGTCTACCAAGGCTGTATCTGCCAAGAGGAACAGGGGGTATGCGTATCTCCGAAATTGACCATCAACATCGAGCCACTATTGTGAGCACCGGCCAATATCTGATGAGCTCCTAGAACCCAAACCGTATGATGGTATGCCAACATACAGGCACCAGAGCAAGCAGAACAACCTCTATCAAAAAACTGGCCAAACATTTAGGAAAGGACTGTCTTACAAATGAGGCAAAAACAGACAACAATCCTGCCACAGAAATCGCCCGCAAAAGCCGACAGAAATACACCAAGACCTTCCATTCCAGAACACTGGAAGAATGGGCCAACCAACAACGTCCTAGAGGAATTATACCAGAACAATAGTTAAGGAATGCTCTGTAGACTGGCTGAAAATAGGATCTCTCCATTATGATCAGGAGATAATGATAATGGCTGCTCAAGATCAAGGCTTGATGACCCATGCTTTTAAACAGATGAGTGATCTCAGCAACAATTACAAGTGCCACACAGAAATAGAGAGTGTGAGCCACCTGACATCCAGTTGTAAGGTTTTCCTGTGGGATGGCTATAATACAATGCGACACAACGGAGTGTGTAAATATCTTCACTGGACTATTTGTAAAAAGTTGAATATCCAGTGTAGCAGCAAGTCCTGGGAGCATATACCAGAAAGAACAGTTGAAAATAATTTATACACAATCCACTATGGCTATGCAATCTTTACAGCTACATATCTAGAAAAACGGAGCTGTTAAACCTGACATCGTAATATGGGACAAAAGAGAGAAAGTAGCAACCCTAGTTGAAGTCAGTGTCCCTAATGATGCAGGATTAAACGGAGCTGAAACGGAAAATTATACGAAGCACCAAGGTCTTGTGTACGACATTAAAAGAAACTGGAATCTTAGGAAAATCTCCATCATACCAGTAATTATAGGAGCAACAGGACTAATGAAAAAGAATTTCAAAAGCTATCTGGCGAGTATACCCGGTGAACCGAGTGCAAGGGAAATACAAACAATTGCACTTAAATGAACTGTTAGAATCTTAAAAGGATCTCTAGGCTAGAGTGTCTGAAATAGCTGGTGAATGTGTGACATCCGGTAGGATGCCTTATCTCCAGCAAAAACGGAAAGATAAGAATATATATATATATATATATATATATATATATAATTAAATAAATATTTGGTGACAATCTACACGGATTTCTTTTTCTCAGCTTAATTTTTATGTGCGGATTAAAGAAACAATTAGAGAAAACGCTGATTCGTTCAAACACGAATTGATTAGTGTAGATGTCACCAATGTTTATTTAATTTTATAAAAGCTATAGTTTGTATTGAGCAATTTTGAGAAAAATACTGGTTTTGTGTTCATTATGTAAATATTTTTGAATATATATATATATATATATATATATATATATATATATATATATATATATATATATATATATATTGTTGTTGGCTCCATCGATCTCGGGAGATTATGGGGGATGCGCGTCGTGGTCTTGGACAGAATTGTACCCAGGGCTGCAACAGGCTGTGTAGTCTTTTTTTCCTCATCTTTCTGTTTTTTTAATCAGTGAGCATGTGATGGGGCGACTCTTGTCTTTTTCGCCCTGCGTGATCGCTTCTCCCTCCATCGGGTGTTTCTCCTCTCCTCAGCTGCACTGATGATGTTCCGGATGACGATTCGCCAACCTTGGCGGTTTAAGGCAGTTGTCTCGTGCTGAGAGGAATTGAGTCCGCCAGCTGTAAGATCCCGTTTGCAGACGTTCTTGTAGCGGAGTGCGGGGCGTCCAGTACGCCTTGTGCCAGTGGCAAGCTCTCCAAATAGCTTTGGGGATGCGGCCGTCGTTCATGCGGAGCACGTGGCCCAACCAGCGGAGGCGTCTAGCTCGCAGCATAGTATACATGCTGGGCAATCCTGCCTTGGCCAGAGCCGTCGATGTTGGTGACTCGATCTTGCTAGGTGATGCCGAGGAGTCTGCGGAGGCAACGAAAGTGGAAGGCGTTCAGTCTGCGCTCCTGATGAGAGTAGAGTGTCCATGCCTCACTACCATAGAGGAGGGTGCTCAGCACAACTGCCCGGTATACTTGCATCTCTGTGTTGGTAGTCAGCATACCATTTTCCCAAACTCATTTTGTCAGGCGGGCTATTGCTGTTGCTGCCTTGCCGATCCTTGTGTTTAGCTCAGATTCAAGGGAAAGGCTGCCTACGATTTTCGAGCCGAGGTAGGTGAACTCGTCCACAACCATGAGGGTGTGTTCACCAATGCAGATGCTTGGAGCATCACTAACGTTCTGGCACATGACCTCTGTTTTCTTTAGCCTGATGGACAGTCCAAACTCGTTGCATGCAGCTGCAAAGCAGTCAACAAGACGCTGCATGGCCTCCTCTGAGTGTGCAGCAAGGGCAGCATCATCTGCAAAAAGGAGATCTCTGATGAGAACCTTCTGAACCCTCGTTTTGGCTCGCAGACGTGCGATGTTGTATAATCCACCGTTGCTCCTGGTGTGAATATATATATATATATATATATATATATATATATATATATATATATATATATATATATATATATATATAGAGAGAGAGAGAGAGAGAGAGAGAGATATGTGTGTGTTCGTGTGTTCGTGTCCGTGTACATTTATGTAAATATTTGCCTTGTATGATCCATAAAGTTAAAGAAACGAACATGGCTTTAATTATAAACTTTGACATTTTTCAAATTAGTTTCCTAATCTTTTGAAAACATTTCGCTGAGAATTAAACGAGGTTCAATGTGTGCTTAAAATTAGATATTGCTAGGAGAGAAGATAATGTGTTATTACCTAATTATACTTGAGTAAAGTCAACATTAGAAAAACAGCCATTAGGCAAATACCGAACAAAAATCAATATTCGAATTTCAGAGCTGGAACGTCGAACTCAACAAAGGATTTTGAAAAAAACAAACAATTGGTAGTTTGAACTTCGTGTTACATCTTATATATATATATATATATATATATATATATATAAAGGAAAATATGTATGTATGTGTTTATGTTTGTATGTATGCGTGTCGCGACATCACAGCTAAACGGTTGATCTAAGAATCCAAGTAACCACAGATTTTAAATCAGCACATTCGATACTATGTCTTTATTTATGTCAGCATTCTTGAAACATTTTAAAAACCTATCATCTAAAACTAAAAGTACGTAAACATGTTCAGAAATTTTTAGCATTGCTTTTCAGTTTAATATTTTTAATTATAAGCTTGGATCATAATATGTGCACAACCTCCCAAGTGAAAATTAAAAAAAGGTATTTATATATACATACTGACTAGGTTTGCCTCCCTATCTTCCATGTATGTCTTAATTACTTCTGGTAAACTTTCTCCTGTTTATTTACATATGCCGTCATTATCAAAATAATATTTCAATACATTTTTTAATCTATACGCAATTACAAAGTTTGTACTAACGTTTCGCTTTCATAGATTAAAAGATTTGTGAAGAGTAAGCTAAAAAAGAACAGGAAAATCCAAAAAGTAGCCGAAATACGGAATTCTGTTGACATTTTTCTGTTTTGATATCAGCGTTTCTTTTTTTCTCGATATTTGAAACTCGATCGCTTTGTCGGTAGTTGCGACCTCGTACCCCTGCACTATCACACTAGCTGCGAAGTAAATTGAGCTGCTAACTATTATATATGTTTAAATTCGCATTATAAACGACTTACAGTGTTACATTTAATAACTAGCTATATATATATATATATATATATATAATATAAACTTTATACAGACATTAAAAAAGTCAACACAAATTAATTCATATTTCTATGCTCAGCGCATATTAGCAGCACTGCCAAAATAATAATGAAATTGTCCGAAAGAAATTCAGAAATTAAATTTCTTATCTTTTATTTTCCCAGCATCGGCTAGAATAATTCAAGTCGCTCCATCCCTTTACAATATTTACAAATTAAGAAACTCCCGCGTCAGTAGCATGCATTTATAGACTGAATATATGTTCATATATTCACAATTAAGCGCATACATTTAACACCATTTAGAAAACTCACATACATACAAACGCAAACAACATGGCATGCTCAGATATTCACTTACATGCACAAACAGAATGCATATTTATACACACAAGTCATGACACACCCGCAACTAAGCACATCCTATTTACTACGAATTTAAGTTTATTTTATCAAAATATTTGAACTTGCTTAATTATATATATATATATATATATATATATATATATATATATATATATATATATATATATATATATATATATGCGTATTACAGAAGATCAGAACAACATAAGGACTGTCGGTTTCAAATTCAAACAAAGAAGACGTATAGTATGCTGTCTATGCCGGACTCTCTTCAGTCTCTATTTAGGTTTTGATTCTTTTTTAATATAACGGTTGAAGTTAGTTTTACTTGTATTGTTTTAGCTATTTTTCTTAATTATTGCAGTGAATACAGAGCTAATCAGCTGGCGAAAAGAAAGGCATTTATCCATTTGAAGAACCATAACAGAATTTCTCAAACAGACTAACTTGTAAACTCACAAACGCAGCAAACCGTATAGTACTAACTATACAGTTTGATGGGTTTGTGAGTTTACAAGTTAGTCTGTTTGAGGACATTTTTTATGGTTCTTTAAATGGATAAATGCCTTTCTCTTCGCCAGCTGACTAGCTCTGTATTCACTGCCTATGCACTCTACTGGGTGTTTGTCTCACTAACCTTACACACACTAATATATATATATATATATATATATATATATATATATATATATATATATATATATATATATATATATATATAATAGAGCGGGAATTACACCAACGGATCCTAAATATCGTCTGATTGTGAGCACTAAGGTCAAGAAAGGTCATTTGGATTTCGATCGATTAATTCTAGACGAGTGAAGTTAATCTGTTATTCATCCAAGTGAAAGGATGGATCATAGCGAATTAGGAAGGGATTTAATCATTGGTGAATCCGAGATATCAGCGGAAGATGTGTGATTAAACTGCCCAGCTGCTGCCTCTCTCAGCCTCATACTCCTCATTCCATAAAAGGTTTGACCTGCTCGTCATGTGGGCCGAGCCACTCAACACCAGGTGGGCCCTGTCATTTGTCCATTAACGGACGTGCCTTTTACAAGCCCGTAAATAAAACGCTGCGTAGGATAGGGAATTCGACGGGAAAATCAATATGGTGCTAGAATTCGAAATATGCATTGCATATCACGTTTGCAATAAGAGCGGAAAATAAGCTATCATTGAAATGTAAAAGATACACACACACACACACACACACACACATATATATATATATATATATATATATATATATATATATATATTTGTTATTGTTTATTTATCTATTGACGTATAAGTTTCGTCCTTTTTCAATCAAGACTCATTAGCATAGAAGTACGACTATTCACTACCAGTCACACGATTCGAAACCCTGGATTACAAGTATTTTTCAACCCCAATCCAACGTCGCTAACCGATAGGCCAATTCTGAACAGTTTATAACCAATGATAATTTTAACACATTTAAAGGCGGCGAGACATACAGGCATTCAATATATATATAGTTAAAATAATGCACCTATCAAAAAATATTCTGCTACTTGATTTTGTGCTTACATTACAACTGTTATTTTGTTAATGATTAAGAAAAACACTGCAATTTCCGGAAATTTTACTATTTCTTACAACCATATGGAATTGTAACTTGTTGATTATTCATCAACTTTCGATTTATAATGATTTTATAATTAATATCTAAAAAAAATCTTCCCTTATAAAAAATATGTTATTATCAAAAACATATTTGAAATTAATTGTTCTTTCTAAAATTATCTTTGCCCTTCTGATGAGAAGAATTTCTTTAGTTGAAAATTCATGGATTAAAGGTTCGCATGAAGATGCACACCTGGTTTTTGTTGAATACTGGGGAATTGTGAACATAAATATGTAGCAATATATAAATTATTATTTTCACTCTCTATAAACCATAGTAATACTCTATTCCGAATACCAAGCATAAATTCATCGTATTACTTTTTCATACACTTGAAAATATATTTATAAAAATTATCTTTTATATATATATATATATATATATATATATATATATATATATATATATATATTTATTGCTTTTAAATATAATAAACGGAGTCATAGCGAACGAGGCACTATTACAAGAAAAAAAATGAAGGAAATATTAAATATTTAATCGTCGATTTAAAACGAATAAAAGGATCGACAAACATTGACAGAATAAAAGCTAAGTCCTAGGTACCTTTAAAAACGGGCGAAAGAATAACGTGGGGAAGAAAAAAAAGGTTGATTGAATAATGCCATTAAACTGCAAAGAATAAATGGGCAAAATAGGCAAAGTATTTAAAAAAATTTTTTTTTTTAGAAGTCTCTAAATAGATCTAATTTATAAGACAACTCTTTCTGCCTACAGAGAGATGGTTTTCGCATTGTACCACTAACTGCCCCCAAAACCTTGAGATGGTGTTTTGAACGGGCCTTGTGTACAATGCGAAAACATCCATCGGAGTACGCCTCACCGCACCTTTTATTTTCCTCCCTACGTTATTCTTTCCCCCGTTTTTAAACGATATTTGCCGACATTTTCTCTTGACAATGTGTCGGCCGAAAGGTACCTAAGGACTTAGCTTTTATTCTGTCAATTTTAGTCGATCCTTTTATTCGTTTAAAATCGACGATTAAATATTTAATATTTCCTCCATTTTTTTCTTGTAATAGTGCCTCGTTCGCTATTACTCCGTTTATTATATTTAAAAGCATTATAAAATTTTGTACCACAAAAAATTTGTTCATATATATATATATATATATATATATATATATATATATATATATATATACACACAGACACACATACATATATATATGTATATATGAGATTATACCAATATTAATTACATTCGTATAGATCAAAATTATTCTCGAAAGAATACAGTCTCAATTACAAAAGATAAGCTCAATACTTACCATTTAATAGAGCTTATATATAAACAAATCTGCATAGTAAAAAGAAAGTTGAGTTTGTTTATAATAAAGAACAACATCACATCTTCAGAGCCAAGATGTAAGACAAAATGTTCGCAAGATGGAGAAATAAGAAGAATCTAAAGATCGTTGGTCCATAACTTCGGCTATGAAATAAGAATTTACTGGAATTTTTGTTTACCATGCACATTTATAGAAATAATTCTAATCCGCATGACTTGGTTTGGTTATAAATTTTTATAAAATGATATAATAATTATATATACTAGCAAATATATGCTACTTCCGGTCGCATATTTTTGCTAGTTGTTTTATTTAATTGCTCAGTAAAATGTGTTTGTTTTTTTACAAAGATAATCACCCTATCCTTTATTTTAATAAATAAAACAAAGAATAATAAAGACAGTTTTTAAACAATATTTACCCTTTACGGCGTAAAATGTAAAACAAAAAATTCTAAACTCACTTAAGGTCGTAAAAAGATAGTAATATTTGAAGTTTTTCAAATCAGAAAAAAACGTTGTGCCTAAAATAAAATCAACAATTAAAAAAATAAAATACAGTTATTTAATTGCTCAGTACAATGTGTTTAGTTTTCCATTACTAAACATTAATAATTTTTTAATTAATTATTTTTTTTAAATTTAATAAATTTGTGCTTTTAAACATGATTGGAATTTATCAAAAATTTTAAATATATCTCCTAACGACGCTTTCAAAATTTTTGTAACAGTTATATTATTCATTACTAGCCTAACGGGGCATTCACCGGACATATAAACAGATTTTCTTATAACATTGGAAGAGATCGTTAATCTTTGGCCACGCCGTCAGATATTTACCATGAAAAAGAAAAAAAGGAAAAAAGATACAATGTCTGTTTACCATGAGTATGGTTTGTTAAACCGAAAATTCGGATTTATAAAATATATATATAAAAAAATGTTTAAATAATTTTTTATTTATTGATATAAATTCACGCGTCTGTTAACTGGTTTCTCAAAAAAAGATCAAATATATATATAAATTTATATGTAAATCTATATATATATATATATATATATATATATATATATATATATACCTCAAACCATTCATAATTCCAACAGAGTTACCTCCCTTTAATCTAGAGATTTCTTTATTCAAATGACTTCGCGTTGTCTAAAGAACTTAAACACGATATTAATTAACGGTTTTCCCTTTAACCTCTTTTTTTTCTCTCTCCCTTTTCTCCCTCCTTTTAGAACGCATATTTTCAAACCCAAAAACAGTAACGGCCAATAATACAAATTCATAAAATGGCTCACGGGAATTACATAGAAACTTTTTTATTTTTTATTTTTATTCTTTAATTTTTATTTATTTATCTTTTTCATTTTTAAATTTTATTTTTAACTTTTATTTTTATTTTTAATTTAATTTTATTTTTATTTTTATTTTTATTTTTATTCTCTTTAATTTTATATTCTTATATCTCCCCAAAATCTCCTCCGGTTTTAAATCTCAACCGTTTTCTTACACTAAATTTAAATTCAAACAAACATACACAACACGCTGAGCAAATAACGCGTCCCAACGAGAGTGTCACGTGACTTCACATGTCCCAAAACAGATGACAACAGAAGCTGAAGAGAGCCGGATGGCTAAGACTTTCCGTGTTGGAAACCGACGGTACGAATTTTGTACTAATTTTTCTGTACATATATATATATATATATATATATATATATATATATATATATATATATATATATATCCATTCATCCTTTAACGCTTTTCAATTTCCAACAACTATGGTTTATTTTGAAAAATGAAAAAAGTACACTTTTTAATATTCTAACGACTATTTTTTCTAGTCAATCACCTCGAGGACGTCATGACATAAATAATATCTTCTTCCCTCTTTTTTATATCTAATATATATTTTGTGCGTTGTATATGCATATATATATATATATATCTATATATATATATATATATATCTATATATATATATATATTACTATTTCATGAATCCACATAAAATTTTATAAGGAGATATAATTTTTATGTATCAACTTTCAGTATTTACGTCAACAGTGCTCGATACATAAGTAGAGGTAGGTAGACAGTTATGAAAATATATTTATTGCAATAAAACTACACAAAGGCTCCCGCGTTTTATCCCCAAGGGGAATCTTTAGGTTAAAATGCATGGAGTTAGTTTTGCCGGGTGTTTTTATGTACACGGCTAGCTAGTTAACCAATCATATTCTGTGTTGTTCTCTCAGCCAATCGTTGGGCTTCCCACGAACAAAGGTCTGGTTAGTGTTACTTCCTATATCCTGTTCTATTGTTCTCTTTTCTATAGATTGGGTATATCATGTTGCTTTGTTGTGTCAATATGATGGGTGCCCTAATTTTAACACGTGGTTCATTGTATTTCTATTTTAGGTTTTAATTTTTATATTGTTAGTTTTTTGTTTAGTTTTGTTTTTTTACTTATTTATTTATTTTTTTTATTTATTTATGTATCTTTAGCTACGGTAAATGTATTTCTGTGTAGGCAGCTGTTTGCTATATCACTTCTACAGTTTAATAGATTTTGGGGGTCCTTAAAGTTTAGGATTACAAATGTTTCATTCAGACATAATATACACGGGGCGTCTAAATTTCTACACGTACTGGCCTGTCGTATTATTTTCCATTCAATTATTGGTGAGCGTCCATTTTCTTTTAGCTCCCAATAGTAGTTTACTAGCTTTGTTTTAATTCGACGTTCTCTGTTTTTAAATGTGCTTTTGTGGTAATAATATCTGGTTTTAAAATCTAGGGAGGTCATACCTCGTAGTACTTCTTGTTATTCGGTTTTTCTTTGGCAAATATTATGGCTTGGTATACAATACTTTTGGTTAGGCATTTATTTTGTAGTGGACAAAGTGTACGATTTATGCAGTTACCTCTTTTCTCTTTATTGCTAACTTGTTCATTTCTATTCGGGTTGTTACTATTAGTGTTTTTTATTATTTATATTTGTATTGTTTATATTTTTGTTCTTCTTAGTGTTATTTTTGCTATATTTTTCACTTTTTTAGGTAATTTGTTATTTTTTCTTCCTCTCTGCTGTTCTCTCTTAGTATTTTGTTATTTTGTGCCTTAATTATCATTTCTAGGTTTTCGCAGTGGCTGTAAGATAGTTTTAGATTATTTTAATTGAATATTTTATGCAAGGGGTTGGTTAAGGGGAAGTGTTTTTCAATCAGTCTTAGGAAGTTTTTTCCCAGTTTAGTTGTTAGCATCTGGTTATAGGGTGGTGTGTAGTAGATTATATTTCTTTTTATTTTATTTTTAATTTTGTTGTAATTATTAGTGTCCTGTTTTTCATATTTGATTTCGGTATCACGGTAACAACTATGTTTTAGAGCTGTACTGTAAATGCTGCTTGATTTTTTAAAAACACTTTCGTTGCTAGAATTATTGATAAGCCTACGTTCGATAGAATTCGGAATATGTTTTATGATTTAAGGGGGTGATTAGACTTTGGGTTTATGTATATTGGATTGGTGTTATCTTTTAGGTATGGTTCGTAAGTATTTTTATTTAAGTTTAACGTGACATCTAGAAAGTGAGTTGTTTTTATGTTAGCTAGTACTTCTACTTTTAGGCCTAGTTTTTTCATTTCCATATGTATAATTTTCTTGAACTTTTCTCCCTTGACTTTGTTGAAATTTCTTATTATCGCTAATCCATACTCTCATCTGTATTATCAAATATATTTGTGAGTGTATATAACAAAAACAACCCCACAAGATCTGATGCCTCCGCAGAGTCAAGGGAACCCATGTCCAAATCAAAGGAGTTTACCATATTTGTTTTAATCAATTGGTCATCGTTATTGATAACAACTGATCTCCTACATCTTTTCATCGTGTGGATTTCATCCTTGGATGTATCAGTATACATTTTATTCAAAAATATTTTAATTTTCCGCAGTGGCGTTTGGCCCGGGAATTAGCATTTTGTACGATATGATTACTTGTATTATTCTTTATTGTTTTAAATCACTTTTTCCGGGCCGTTCCTTTTAAACAAGTAAGGGGAAGAGTTTGAAAAGTGAAACAGAGGGCCAAGCATGCCCTTCATCTCAGCAGCAGTCAGGCGGACAGAGACAAAAAGTAAAGCAGTCAGGCGGCCAAGGCTTGCTCGCTCACCCCCTTCCTCTAAGTTTTTAATTTATTTTTCATTTTTTCTGATTATAATGATTTTTCTGATTATAACGATTATAATTTTATTAATTATAATTTCTTCTGATTACGATTTCTTCTATGAATTATTTTTTTCTAATTATTTAATTTTGTAATTTTTTCTGTTAATATTCTATTTCTTTAAATTTTACTTAAATAATTTATTTTACTAAATAATTTGTCTAATTCGAATTTCAATTTTCTTCATTCTTCTCTGCGTTTTCTTTCTGTACTTATAATTATTATTTTGTATGTTTTCTAATTATTGTATATATCTTATTAAAATTATAGTTTCAAGTTATATCTTTTTTCTGTATTTTTAGATATTCTTTTATCGACTTTTTGTCGTAAAATTATTTTAATTTCTCATTAATTCAAACTCTAATTCTTTTTTCTTCAAAAATTAATTTCTTTTAAATAAAATAAAATGAATTTTCATTTTAATTAATTTATTAATTTATTCTTTTTTATATAGTAGTTCACCCTTAACAAGGACGGCCACCACTGTAGACGAAAGGGGCTACTGAGGATTAGGGTGGAAGTGTTTTGGAGGTCATCCTAAGTTGGGAGATGTGCAGCGACATACCTGTTTAAATTGGTCTTACATTCATGTATGTTGGTACAGTCGGGGAAACAGGGAGGAGAGAGAGACAGAGAGAGAGAGAGAGAGAGATGGAGAGAGAGAGAGAGTTCTACAAGCCGGCAGCACGAGGAAATAAGCTACTAGTGTAGAAGGCTCTCCGGCATCAAGAGACCTCCACAGTGGATGAAAGGGATATAGCTGATTGTCGGGTTGGCTAGTGTATTAACGTCGAAGGGGCACTAGAGCAGAAAGTTCATCGGAGCACACCCAATTGAAGTACTTGTAAAACTGGCACAAGCATGCAACATTGTCGCGATGGGAGAGGGGCTGGAGGTTGGTAGATAGTGATTGACCTATTAAGTTGACGACTCTTTTTTTGACCTTGTCTAAGAGAAAGAGACTAGTGGGTGATGCACAAACCCAGATGTGGCAACAATACTCCATAATGGGCGGATTGTTGATTTGTAGAGATATAGGATAATGTCAGGTGTGAGGCGTTTACTAGCACAGTAATTCTTTATCAATTTTACTCTCATAGTTTATTCTTATTTAGTTTTGATTTCATTATTTTACTCTTTAATTTCATTTATTACTAGCAGGGCTACCTGGCGTTGCTCGGTGTCATAAAAAATATAAAATAGAAGACAAATCGCGTGTGTAATGTAATATTCAAACTTCTATTTCTCTCCCTCGCTCTATAGCCGTCTCTTTATCTTTCTACCTTTCTCTTCCCTGGTCTCCTCATTTCACCGCTACTTTCTCATTTTGCCCTTTTCGTTTCTTCCCCACCATTCCTCTTACGTTGCCCAGGGCAAAAGTATGACATATTTCTATAAAAAGTACCACCTCTGCCTGCGCCTTCTATATAGGTACTTATCTCCGCCCCGGTGCGCATACTATATACGTACATATCGCCGCCCTGGTGAGCATACTATCTATGTACCTATCGCTGCTCTGGTGTGCATACTATATATGTATTTGCTGTGTCCTTATTTAGCTGACTGTTTCGTATTATATGCGGTTAGATGATTGGACCTGGTATCTCAAATATTGTCTGAAGATATGTTTCTTTCGAATAATACCTAAATTAAAAGTTTTTTTAAACAGACTTCTCTATGTGATGTTGTGAAAGTCGCTGAAAATGAGACGGTTTAGAGTGTCATGAATCATAATGTAAAGTAAAAACAAATTCCAAATCGTCTTGGTAACGATCGTACGCCATATTATCGTTGGATTTGAATTTTTGGAACAATGTTCACATTTTGTGGATCTCAATCTCTCTCTCTCTCTCTCTCTCTCTCTCTCTCTCTCTCTCTATATATATATATATATATATATATATATATATATACAGTATAATCTCCTAAACTAAGGAACGGATCATTATGAATATAGGAGTTTAGTTTATATATATATATATATATATATATATATATATATATATATATATATATATATATATATTGATAGGGGTACATTTATGAAATTAAAAGAATTAATGTAAAGTATTGTTTTGGATTGATTTTATCTATGGTCATTGGAATGCAACTATAAAGTATATATATATATATATATATATATTCGTATGTACATGGCCCCACCTAATAAAGCGTAAATGAACCTCAACTATAGATTTACGGTATTCTTATCTACTTGAATACACAGATGCCGCATATGTATTAACCTGGATTAGGATTCACTGTTTCGTAAGAAAAGAAAATTACGAGTTCCCTCGACCGGTAAATAACATCAGTTTTTATGATTGAAATTTATCGATGTAATGTGCATTTATCCTCTTTCGGGGTCACAAGCAGAACGGGCTAGTCCTCTCTCAGTTACTCATACTTCACCTCGCACTCTTTCTCTTGGTGTATAGCACTATCTCTCTTCTATTTCTTCCCGTCTCTCTTTCTATATATCTACACTTTTTTCTACCTCTCTCTCTCTTCTCTCTCTCTCTCTCTCTCCTTCTCTCTCTATCTCTCTCTCTCTCTATATATATATGGGAAATGAAATCGGAAAAACTAAAAGATGTTTTTATGTATTCATCAACGTTTCGTTTTTATTTGTAAGACTTCCTCAGGATGATAATTTTAAGAAAAATGTCATGCAAGTACATGAAAATATTGGGTTTACATGATGGGTTCATGAGAAGAAGTACTAGCCACTACTGGGAGCGCAGGACCGAGGTTCGGGCTGAAAGAATTTCATAAAAGCGGTCAAGAACGCGCACGTTTAGTCAATTAGACTGGTTCAGTTCCAGGAGAAAAGTTAACAATTTAAATTTCGTTACGCCAGAATTAGAATCACAGTATGAATTGTATTACGTTAAGAATTTTAAAATGTTGTTACTAGTTTCATACACGTATATATATACATATATATATATATATATATATATATATATATATATATATATATATATATATGATAAAATGCACAATATGTCATGAAAATGAAATGCCGTGATAGACAGAATGTGTGAAAAAGACAAACACAAAACAGATTTAAATACAGAAGAAAAACAAGAAACGAGAGATTTTACCGGTTTCGTTCGTATTAATGAACGTTATCAGATAAAGTAAAGATTTGTAAAATTTTATTTCGACGGCGACACAGATATAGGAACAGAAAGAAAACACACAGCGAGATGTGATTAGTCCATACGAGAAATTTTAACAAGTATATATATATATATATATATATATATATATATATATATATATATATATATATATATATATATATATATGTATATAAACTACGTAATCGCTATAACTTATAATCGAACCAGCTCAGTAGCGTATATATTAGATTCCTGACTGTTGATCACAGTTGAATGTGATTTGGTGATCTATATATATATATATATATATATATATATATATATATATATATATATATATATATATATATATTATATATATCTATATATTTATATATATGTGTCTAGGGTTGTATAGAACAAATATTTTTCGATATATATTACTTAATAGGACACCCCAAATTATTCAAATTACAAGCTCGAAAAAAATTAGGTTACAATTTCATAGCTTATATAGTGATTTTTTAAATTCCAATAGCCAAAATTCAGTCTTTACTCATATCATTTATTTTTGACGACTGTCTTACAATTTTATCGCAACGTCTTACAATTGTTTCACATTGTTGCGAAACAATTGTAAGATCATTGTAATAAAATAAATAATACAAGTAAAGACTGAATTGGGGGTCATAAGAATTTAAATATTCACTATATATATATATATATATATATATATATATATATATATATATATATATATATATATGTGTGTGTGTGTGTGTTGACACTTTTTGTTTGTTAAACAATATAACAGAAGCGGACGTTTTTTCACGTTCCTAAACAATATCTAGTTAGTTATCAAGTTTACTTTAGATAAAGAAGACAATTCTTCACTTCTATTTCTGGATGTGTTAGTTAGTAAAGCTTACTCCGGTTTTTTAATTACACTATACCGGAAACCAACTTTCACTGGTCTCTACACGCGTAGGGACTCATTTTGTCCCACAACATAAAAGTTTAATTTAATTGAAACCCTGACTCATAGGGCCTTAATGATTTGTTCTCACACCAAACTGGATGATGAAATCAAATTTATTATTAAGACCCTTCTGTAACATTAACCATTGTTGAATCAACTATCAAAAAAAATTATAGTTTTTAAAAAGATAAAAAATCTTCTGTTTATAGATGCCCTATCTACTTACGCCTACCTTGGCTAGGTAACATAAGTGATGGATTCGCCAAAAAAATCTATTTGTCTGTACAAAAATGTTACTTTGCCGCTAACAACGAATTGTTTTTTCCACCAGACCCATCTTGTCGTCGATTCGAAAAGGTGTTTCAACCCCCACCATAAAAATTTAATCCTTTATTTATTTAAATGTAGTTGCATTACGCACTACGTTGGGCGGACATCGCAAAAATTGGACATCCAGCTCAAACAACACGTGCCCACAAAAATTCGTCAGGCAGATTACTTACCAACTGATGTTTTGTATAATACGTATGGTTCGTCCATCGCCGAACATCTCATAAATAACCGTTCCTGTGCCTAAAATCTCAGTATAGACTTATTATCCAGTCTCAGTAAGTCACACTGTCCTTTTGATCAGAAGATTCTATTTACATTAAGTCTTTGCAACCTTCTCTTTGTAAAGAAAAAGAAAATATTCTCGGAAGTGGTGAACTAAAAGCGAACTTTTAGGAAAGATAAAACCTATTGTGAAAAGTATACAGCTCAATATCGTGGATAGTGCAGATAGATATCTAGAAGGATGAAAATGAATTAGAAAAGCAAAAGTCATTTTTTTGCGGAATATACCTTGCTCTGAGCAACTGAATAGAAAAAAGATTTGACTTTTGTTTTTCTAATTCCTTTTCATACTTCTACATATATATATATATATATATATATATATATATATATATATATATATATATATATATATATATATATATATAATATATATATATATATATTAAGTAAATTATTTACTTCTAAACTGATAAACCGATCATTATGAATTATGGAATATATATTCTAGGACACACGCTGAACAACGTGGGTACATTAGATTATCTAATCTTTGCCATTTAAAGGTCGTGTCTTCAAACTTGTACCCTACACCCCCAATAAACTTTTAAATTAAGCGAAATACAAACATTTTAATCGAGAAAAAGATTCCTCTACAGCAAATTTTGAGTCTTATAATGTAATAAAATGCTAACCAAACTAGTGTGGGTGCGTGAGCATCAACCCATTTGCGGGTTATTTATTGAATTATAGGATAGTATCAGAGGGAACAGTGTAAGTAAAAGCTTCAATCCTTCATGTTCTTCATATTTTAAAATATTTATTCATGGTGTTTTTTGTTTTTGTTTTACGGAATATCAACCATTTTAGGTGTATTTAATGCCAGTTTTTATGTCTTCAAAGATTTATTCATTGCATTTGATTTGTTATTTCTGTAAAGAAAAATGTTTTTTTGAACGTTGCAAAGATTATTGAGTTTAGGAAAGAGAAAAAATAACATAAATGTTTAGTGCATTTTAAGTCAAGAAGCTGGTATCTTCAGACAACATCCAGAGAATTTAAGGAAACTATTTTAAATAATTGACTGAAACTAAGATAATATTTGATAGCAATAAGTATATTTGTAAATGAAGTAATTTTCTAAGTATTATTTGTAAGAAAATCTGTGTGTGATTAAAAAAAAGAAAACACGGATGTTTTGTTCAAAAATAACTTTTAATTGTTTCAATAATTGATATATAATTTAAATTTAAATTACAGCGTAAAATAAATAAGTATCACGCGTCTAAAAATAAATGAATTAACATCAGAAGGAAGGTACTGTTTTATATTATTAAATGTTCATTTTTAAATAAAGCAATGTTTCTATGATAACTGACCTACTTTATCTCGCTACATGAATCTGACCTGTGAGAACTGTTCTCTGAACTAAACGGTGCACATGTAACTTAACCGCTACTACGATCAATTTGCATCCTTCCTCTTTCATAAAATAAGCAAACAACATAATTATGTTCAGATTAAAAAAAATATTGCGTGCTTGTATTAAAACGAAGAATTGCGATTATTTGAAATGCTTAAACTATGTAGGACTTTTATTGTAAAGCTAAAATATTATATTACTTACTCACGTTGAGCCTTCCATCAAAATCGCTGTATATAAAGTGCTATAATCAAAGTTAATAAAAACTTTGACCATCTGTATTAACTTAGGAAAACCAAATTTGTATTATGTTTTCTTAGTAATGTTTGCTTTAAAATTACGCTAATAAGATAAAGTTGTCATTTTGTGAAGTATATTTTATTTGTAATCTTTTAATGCATAACTTATAAAATATATGTCCTACCCAGTGATCAGTAAGATGCCTTATTTTCTTAACGAGTAGAATCCATTCTTTAAAGTATCTGAATTTTTACCATTTATGAAAGCGGATGAATTTGGATACTTTTCGTTTGGTTCATACTACTGGAAATTAGTATGTCTTTTGATCGGTTACGCCTTAAATATTTCGGATTTTATGTTCAGGCTTTTGATTAAGAATGCTATTTCTAGCAGGGAGGATTTTCCAGATCTTAAGGTCTATGAGTTGGGACTATCTATTCGATCCTGTATGTGTTCACTTATAAAGTAACATATTTTAAACAATTTGCAGCTTAGTAAATAGTGTAGGACGTTTTAAACAATGGTAAAAACGGGAATTAAAATAAATATTTTGTAACTATCGAATTCAATATTTAACAGAGTGTAACATGGACTAAAGATATTGATATGGTATTTATAGCGTTAATGTTTGGTTAAATATTTTTAAGGTTTGAATTCAGAAAGATTGTACCCTAATAACACACCAATAAATAAATAAACAACATCTTTGAATAGAGAAAAAAAACGGGCGTTTCCGTTTGAATCTCAGATGTCAGTTGACTCAATAACAAGAACGGGAAGCAAACTACAAACTGGCTTGCCAAATATTTGCCTGAAAATGCCGATCCTTGGTAATTTCAAATACAACGAACACTTCTGTAGGCGATATTTCCCGTTGTAAGAAAATATTGATACTCCTTTGTTTCTTTCTGAAAACAATCTAATAATGTTTTAAGGGTATCGGTTCTTGCTAGCGTATGTCGTATGTGTACCGTTCAGTGGAGAATTAACTTTTATAACAAATAAGAACTGCCCGAACCAAAGAGCGTTGATTTAATTTATTTTTGCTATGCTTCGAGCTACATGAGTCGCACTGTATGTACAGACCAGTAGATAGTTGCCTAACGTTGAATAGCAGGGAATCTCACTTATGCTAACTGACCTAGGCGGTTTGTGTTTGTATTGACGCTTCTATCTTGTTTTACATTAAAATGCGTAGTTATAAACGCTTTCATTTAGTTTATTTCTTTTGTTTTCAATCAGTATTGAAGTTTACTTTTGCTGAGTGTAAACAGAAGAAAATGTGTATGTATATATAAATAGCGACATTGGTGAGTCGTAAACGATCACACAGCTGTATGTAGACGATCATATTATATATACAAATTATTTATTTGAAAACTATGTTACATATTAAAGCTGTTATAGTCCATTCAAATGATCAGCAAATTGAGTATAACGGCCTTCTAAAGGATAAAAGGTCAGTCCATCTCGATGAAACCGCGGTACGTCTATGAAATATGTAACATAGTTTTTAAATAAATAATTTATATTTTAGCTCTCAGTTTTTGCGATCGGGCACTTTATTTATTTCTTTACAACATACCCTGACGTACTAATATATATATATATATATATATATATATATATATATATATATATATATATATATATATATATATATATATATATATATATATATATATACACGTGCTGGTCAAAAAAATAGAACATATGTATAAAACTGTAAAAATCATTCCGTTTGAGATAATTCTCGGCTTTTAAATTGTGTAGGCGAAATATTCTATATGTAAATAACAATTACAACTATTGTTAATCATTTGTAATATTTGCATATGTCAGACTTTATTGTCACAGAGTAGTTTATTGTCACATTGGGAAATTCAGCGTTTCAATTTAATAGAACATTATTCGTTGAGTAATCTTAAACTCAAAAAAATTATGTGTTTAAAAAGATTTTGCAAGTAATTTAATCATAATCTCTCATTATGGGTCGCTCTAAAGACATATCTTTGTTTGAGAAGCAGCGAATGTTCGATTTGCGGGAAGTAGGAAAGACGCACATGGAAATCGCAACCAAGGTCGGATGTTCAAAATCGGTAGTGACCAAAGTGCTCCAGAAAGATGTTAAGGGTGTTTCCAACAGCAATTGCAAGAAATGCGGACGAAAGAAAAGCACCACTGAAAGACAAGACCGGGCACTGGACAAGGTGGCAAAGAAAAGTCGATTCCAGTCAACAAGCCACATTACTAAAAGTGGAAACAGGCTTCTGGTGCCGACGTTTCACGAAGCACTACCTACCGAAGGCTCCGGCAACTGGGATACCAAAATCGTATAGCTGCCACCAAACCGCTCCTTAACAAAAATCAGATGTTGAAGAGGCTACGATGGGCAACTGCTCATCAAACCTGGACTACAGACGAATGGCGGCGTGTGATCTTTTCAGATGAGTCTCGATTGTGTATTTCCTTCGGCGACCAAGGGCCACGTGTTTGGCTAAGATCCACGGAACGGTATAACCAAGAATGCGTCAAGAAGTCTGTGAAGTTCCCGCAGTCTTGCATGGTTTTGGGCTGTATGAGTGCTAAGGGTGTTGGTAATTTCTGCTTCATCAAAGGAAATGTAAACGCAACAGTGTACCAAGATATCATGGAAGCTAATTTACTGTAAGTGCTGGATAATCAGTTTGACAGTGACGCCACATACATCATTTTTCAACATGACTTGGCACCGACACACTCTGCCAAGTCCACAACTTCCTAGCTCCGAGAACAATCGATTCCTGTTCTTGAATGGCCGGCGAACTCGCCAGATTTTAACGTTATTGAAGCCTTGTGGGATCAGATGAAGAGGAAGCTTCGCAAAGAAAAACCTACTACCCTTGCAGCCATGAAGATTGCAATACAGAACACATGGGATTCGGTGTGTACACAAATTTGCGAGAAGCTTGTTGATTCCATGCCCGGCGAATTGATGCTGTTATCAAGGCAAAAGGTGCTGCTACTAAATATTGATTAATTTTTATCTGTATTTAAGTTAATAAAAAAAACTATTTTGTTTTCTTAGCTGTCTTGTTCTATTATTTTGAAACGCGAAATATTGAAAAACTGACATTGCAATTGATATGAAAAAAAGTTTCTATCGTAAACCAACTATTTCAGTTAGTTTAGCATTATAGGAATATTTTAGCACCAATTACATCTCACAGATTGTCCTCAATAAGAATGAGAGATTATGATTAAATTACTTGCAAAATCTTTTTAAACACATACATTTTTTGAGTTTGAGATTACTCAACGAATAATGTTCTATTAAATTGAAACGTTGAATTTCCTAATGTGACAATAAACTACTCTGTGACAATCAAGTCTGATATATGCAAATATGACAAATGATTAAAAATAGTTGTAATTGTTATTTACATATAGAATATTTCGCCTACACAATTTAAAAGCCGAAAATTATCTCAAACGAAATGATTTTTACAGTTTTATACATATGTTCTATTTTTTTGACCAGCACGAGTATATATATATATATATATATATATATATATATATATATATATATATATATATATATATATATATATATATATTATAATATAAAATGAAGTAATAAAATAAGGTGTCAATCAAATTTTATTAGAATTCAAAGTTCAAGCAAAGTATCCTTAAGTCCTTACCTCATGAGTTTTCAAAGATAATTCTTCTCTTCAGAGGACCATTACCGCAGTTATACTACTACAGGTAATAAAATTACGCTTTGAAAATATATAAAAAAATATACACAAATACATAAACATACATAACATCAAACATATCAACCCAAAAACATACTTTTTGTTGAATCCATACAGTCCATCCAGGTCATACAAATTGAGAAACATAATCAGGAAAGACATTACTCCAAGTTAGAAACAGCAGTCCATATACGTGAAATTGAAGGGTCTGACAAAGTTATCCAGTCGCGAAATGTGTCAATATTCAATGTTAATGATAAATAAATCAAATAATATAGAAAGTTCAATCAAAATTCCAAAATCGATATGTGCAACCCAAATCAAATCAAAGTATATTGAGCTTCAGTTTTTATCCGGATGTTTCACTAATTATAAGATATTAGTTGACGCTTATATCTTTTGTTGGATTACTTCATATATATATATATATATATATATATATATATATATATATATATATTTTTATATATATATATATATATATATATATATATATATATATATATATATATATATATATATATATATATATATAAGATGAAAATAAACAATTGTAAAGATAGCATATTTATAAGAACATCAAAAGTTCAGAGCAGGGAGCTTCATATCCTTAATCCATGGATTTTCAAAGATAAACTCTTTCATCAGAGGATAGGCAAAAGCCGACAATGTAATTGTAAATATTATCGGCAACATTTAACTTTGAAAATTTTACATAAAATAAAACAAAATAAAGACCAAAAGGTTACGAGTTCTAATAAATATTGTATCTTTACATTTTTTTATTTTCATCTTATCTCCATAATTGATTGCTCTATTCAATATATTGAGCTTTATATTATCAAGATAGATTATTATTAAACGATAATTCAATTATTTTTAATTTAATTCAACATTTATATATATATATATATATATATATATATATATATATATATATATATATATATATATACTAGACCACCGGTGACCCGTTGGGTCAGTTTGTTATATTAGCTATGGAATTCATGTATGAGCGTGACACTTGTGGCATAAAGAAAATAGGTTTTTTTTACATAACAGAAGCATTTCTATGAAAGTATATTAAAATGAAAAAAGAATATAGATAGATTTCTATGAGTCGTTCTGTTTATCATAATTGTTTTTTTTTTTAATTACAGTTACTGAATTATAAGTGGTTGGTTAGGGCGATTTGAGAAAGGAAGGGGGTACAGCAGGCTTTCTCGCGTACGTAACGAAAACAGAGGGAGTAGGAGTGGTGAAATCTATGAGAGGGAAAGTGGGAGGTGGTTTCGTTCACCGACCGCTAGTATGGCTGATATTAATAATGAGTGTTGTTTTTTTGTTTGTTTGTTTTTGTTTTTTAAAAGGGATGAGTTTTTTGAAACTGCGACAGACTTTACGAAGTCCTCCCGTTGAATGTTTTTAGCCGTGAAGAAAACAAATAAACTATTTGATGAAATTAAATGAAATTGTTTAAAAATTTCCAGAATGAAAAATTTCATGCGTTCGTTAATCATAATAGAGAATAACGGAATTGGAATAACAGATTGAAGACGATGCTATTTACGCATGCGCAACCGGATGTTGAAAACCGGAAAGCTGAAAGCTGATTGCAAACATACAAGAACAATAGACTTTTAGTATTATATAGATATATATATATATAACAATATCACTTTTAAGTAAATAATATAAAATTATTTTACCTACGTACGTCAGCGTTTCACAATTTCGCTCTCATCAGTGTAGGGAATTATAATCTCAGACGCACCTCTGCTACAGAATCAACATAGACTCCGTAAGTAAGCGTCATAACTATATACCTACGATATATGAAAGACAGAATGTAAAAATTATTAAACGCAAGAAGAACTCAAATCAAACGAATAATTTACCGGTTTCGTTCGGATCAATGAACGTCTTAAAAAGGTGAAGATTTAAAATTGATTTCCTTTCTCTTTCTAAATTAACGTCTTTTTCGCACGCGCCGCATTTTTTAAATAGTTACTAACCTGTCCCAAAATCCTTTTAAGCTTCTTCTTTCCTATAATTGGACGTTTTCAATGACTTTCAAATCTACACTTTTTCCCTGTGATTAATTGTTTTTTCTGTAATTAATATATTCTGTTCCCACGACATTTTATTTTGTGTTATATCGGTGTATTTTATCCTCATATATATATATATATATATATATATATATATATATATATATATATATATATATATATATATATATATATATATATATATATATATACTGGTATAGATTATACGATTTATGACATGATTAATTACAATTTTTAATATCATAATCAAGCTTCGACAATTAAAGTATCTGTGCTAACATAGCGAATACTTTCAGTCGTTCCTTTGCATCGTGTCATATATATATATATACGTTCACTTTTATTATATAAATAACCCGCCTTACAATAGATAGATGCTGCGTCATTAGCTAACAAGTTGAAGAAATTCTTATCGGCCATCTTGTGACTCATGGGACGATTTTCGCTAACCTAATGAAAGGAGAACATTTTGTTAACGAACGAAATGTCAACCTTAATTGGCATTGCAGACATTTGGTATAAAAATAATATAAAAACATGAAATAATAAACAAAAAGAAAACTAGGAAAGAAACGAATAAGAATTACGATCTAATTAATTGAATCGGGAGAATGAACTAGAAAGTGAAAAAGTATATATTTATTTATATAATTTTAAAATTAGGAGATAGCAGTTCTATATGAAATGGTAAACAGACTAGCAAGATTCAGATTACAAATTATATTTCGAAATTTTTGAGATGATGACTTATAAGTTGTATTATTTGAAATATTTGGGCTACTGTTCTCATCTTGGAAACGTTTCAGCAAATACAACCTCAGACTTTCGTCAGGTGCGTCTTGTTAGACTGGAGAACTTTTTGGTCGAATTCGTAAATCTGTACGGAATTTTGAACAACATTTAATATTTTTAATCCACGGAAGAAGCTTGCTCTTGTTCCGTCACCCATGACCAGGTATATATATATTTTTTAACGTATTCGTAAAGTATAATGATATATATATATATAGATAGATAGATAGATAGATAGATAGATAGATAGATAGATAGATAGATAGATAGATTTTCACTTAGAAAATAGATTATTCAGTGAAAACCGGGATTAGGCCAATAAAAACAAGCTCGATGATACTCGATTACAGGGTATAGAGCATTTATATGTGATTTTTTTGAAGGCTTACCAAAGCATTCCGTTCAGGGGACCACTCATCACCATAACACCTTTTTCTTACAAATATTATTTATTCAAATTAAGGAGTTTTTTCCTATTTCCTGTATTGTCGGTTGCTGAAATCCTTATTCCAGATACTTAATTTCACTGGTGATATGCCAAGCAAGTACCTGCTTGGTAGCGAAACACGTGTAGGAAAAAACTCCTTAATTTGTAATAAATAATATTTGTAAGAAAAAATCTTTCATGGTAATGATTGATCTCTATAACGGAGAGCTTTGGTAAGCCTTCAAAAAAATCATATATATATATATATATATATATATATATATAGAGAGAGAGATAGAGATAGAGAGAGAGAGTTTGAGATAGAGTAAGTTGAGACAAATAAAGTTATAACATTATTTACTTCGGTTCCAATAATTCAAGATAAACAATGATTAGGCGTACGATCGTTTCTTAGACAATTAGGATTTTAAAAATTTTCTAAGTATTATCTTTTAATTTCATATATGTATATATATATATATATATATATGTATATATATGTATATATATATACATATATATATATATACAGGGTGGGCCAAAATAAGGGTCCTATCTTTAAATTTGAATAACTTGAATTTGAATAACTTCCACAAAATAAAAGTTAAATCACCAAACTTTATGTATGTGTAGACTGACCCTTCCGAGATTTTTTGAAATAAACAAAACAAATTTTAGCCGAAAAACACTTCTTAAAACTTACAAAAACTAAAGTATTGTTTTTTACACTGTTTTGAGTTTTTTAAGCAAAAATAATGTTTTCTAAATGAGGGTACGTTCCTTAGGGCTAATACGGCTCATGCTTGCTTCAGAAGGGGTCCTTTACTTATTCTAAAAAAAATAAAAAAAAATGAATAAATAAAAAAGTTATGAATTTTTTAAAATAGGACCCTTATTTTTGCCCACCCTGTATATATAGTTACCCGAATTACATGATAAATGATTATCCCCTGCTGGCACACCGGGCTGGGACTGCTTGAGTCCACCAGCCAATTGGCTCAACTTGTCACGCGAACTGCAGTATAAATAAGAATGTACACCGTGTACTACTAGTGCTTTTCTTTCTACGAGTGGTGCATCCTTATTTATTTTGCAGTCTGCCTTGTGATGCTTACAAATCAGCCATGTCTCTATACCAATGAGCCAGCTGGGACTAATCATCTATGTTGTAACACTTGCGGATTACAAGACGGCGCTTAACAGCTATTTGGGAATACATCGACAGACAATCTATGACGCTTCAATCAAATCCTCAGACGAATTGACGTATTACTATGTATATATATATATATATATATATATATATATATATATATATATATTAAGTAATTGAAAATTGAAGCCTTTATCAATGCAATATTAATTTATGATTTTTTTTTACTTTAATCTTATTAATTTCGGAATCAGAGTTGTGTCATTTTATTTCATAAAAAAACACAAAAACAAAAATAAACAAACTTTTCCCTTTTGTTATTTATCATTGTTATGGTGTATCCGCGCCGATGTCATTGGCGGTTACGAATTCAAATTATGGCTGTAGCACGAAGAAAGCAGTGGCATGCTCGAAGTTTAAGCAAATGGGTCATTCATTTCAAAGCATTGGTGGGTCAGTATTATAAAATTGAAAATAAATTTGTTAAATACGTTCGAAATTTTATTTAACGTTAAGACAGTCCAGACAGGTCCACTATCGTTAACGCACCTGAAATCACGTTAATATGCTTATTTTTCTGACAAAAAGAATTAGGGTAGAGGTAATTCCTATAAAACGTCGTATTTCTTTGGGTAAATTACATGCAATGGCATTTTAAAAAGGACAGATTTGGAGAATACAACAGCTCAAAATTGTTGAAACTAATGAAATCCAAAAGCTATTTTCTGATTCGGGAATAGGTCTTCTAAAAATGGTGAAATTATTCTGCTGTGTAATTGCAAAACACCTTTTTTATTTGTGTTAGCAAGTAAGTTCGCGCATTTTTTTCCAATTTAAATTTTACAAGTTAAAAAATAACAACCACTAATTGATTAATAATGTATTCTTCTGTGTTGTTTGCACCTTCCCAATAAAAGCACATAGGAACAGCAGGCGAAAATATTAATGTTTTTATATTTGACATTCCATTTTCATGATATGAAAATAAAAACAAAATTAACTTTAATTGATTCGAAAAAACAACAAAAGCAACATAGTTTACAAAATAATTCCAGAAATAAAATTCTCGACGAGATAAATTCTAAAATTAGAAACAACAATAAATGTCAAGATTAAAAAAAAAACGTCCGTAACATAGTTACCAATCAAAAAGAATACAAGAAAATAAACGGAAATAGGACGTTTTAGATTTTGAGGAGACTCGCACCCATAATCTGATTAGGAAAATTACATAAGCCAGAGTACATGGATAAGTATATTTCATTTCGATTTATGCGTATATTGTCCAAATTCAGCCCCCCCCAAATTACTTTAGACCCTATGGAATCCTTTTTATATAGTGTATATATATATATATTTCATATACTCTTTTTAATAGAAGGGTTCTCTCTAACAATTAGAGTTTACTTTAAGAACACTTAGACCATTTTCAAGGATTCCATGCGTTAGATTATAAACTACAAAGACACACACATCGATCCTTGGATAAATAATAATCCCACCCTAGAGGATTATATAAGACAATTTGATTTGGCATTAAATAATCCATTGATTGTTGGTATGCTGTAAAATAAATCAAACCAAACCAAACCAAACCAATCCAAACCACCTATGTTTGGATCATTTTTGAAATATATCATTGTCTAAAAGGACCGTAAATAAATAAACCTAACAGAAGGTAATTAATAAGAAATTATATTAACAGAAACTACAAAAGTAATGGGTTTACTGAAGCGGCTTCTCCACCTGCGCGTCTGCTGATTGTTAAAACCGACTATAATAATAGTCAGGAAGAGTCAATTATATAATTGATTAGAGTAGATAACATAACATAATCACTCTGTTACACGTGCCGTGCGCATTATAAGTCTAATAGACGCCATGTCAGACAATTAACTCATTTATACGCAACAACTTGTGTTTAATTGATCGTATACAATGCATCGTTTACAATAGTTCCAGTGTCCTGGAATTAAATATAAAAATACACAAAACCGTAAACATAGTAAACGACAACAAAAAATAACGTATTCTTTTGTATTGACATCAACAGGTTAATGTTAAAAACACACACACTTTCTCTGTTTAAAGAAAAACAAAAATACATTTCGACAAGGAAAAATGACAATTTATTTGTTGTTTCACTCGTTGCTCGCAGAAGTCAGTATAAATCATGTGATTTTCCCGCGCAGGTTTTCGCAATTTCGCCGCAGGCATCTCCTGCCTTCACTCGATTCTCCTCTGTCATTGCCTAAAATAATAACGTTGCGCGAGAGCCTCCGGCGGAATAATTACACTAGCTTGTTATATGTACTAGTTAATATAGGCACGATTCGTGTAAACATCTACTATGAATTTTTGAATATTTTAATCATTCTCTAATCATCGTCAAAATAAAGCGTATACATAAAGGTATTACAGTTGTTTACAGCTGCTTTAAGAAAATGCTTATTTGAATCATATCATGAAACACACACTTTTTTCAAAACATCGAATCTGATTAGAACAGATCTTCGTAATTACTAAGCAAAAACAGGCAAGCATGTCCAAATAAGTTAAATTGCAAGTTTATGATTGATCTTTGTGGTTAACTCTAAAATACTTCTATATTTGATCTACATGGTGTGTATATATTTTAATTAACTACAAGAGAGTTTGAATTACCTACTAGACACTATCCCCGAGTGGCTTCAGTTTCTGTGTACAAGGGTTTGTCAGGACAACCAGGCATGAGGATAATTTCTCCTACAAGTAAACCCTGACCAAATGTTCAACATAACATAGTATTCGAAGCCAAAATAAGTTCCACCCGAGACAGCTATACACTGGCTCATACAAGGTATGGTGACCCTTCTCGTAGTGATATTACCTCAAGTAACAGCACTAAGCTGGATGCTCTACCAGACTGGATGAATTCTTATCCTGGAATCCGGTAAGACCATGAGAACACAAGAAAGATATACTATAACATAGTAAACTAGTCAATTGAAGAGAAGAAAATTAATGTTCTCTACTTCTTTTACTGACTCAACGTTTGAAAGGTACAGGAGAACTTTAGAAGGAACACTCGGGTATCTATCTGTCTCATATAGAGATCATAGAGATCAAGTGTTAGGCCCCAGGAAGGGACCCCGTTGATTTCTGAGAACACACACTGATGTAAAATAAAAACAGATATATATATATATATATATATATATATATATATATATATGTATATATATATGTATATATATATATATATGCTTTGGAATTTTTTAGATGAGGGTTGATAATTCGTAGAATTTGGTATATTCCCGAGTTCGACAAAGTACACCTGAAGAACTCGGATGTTACATTGGCCGAAACGTTGTGATAAAAAACATCCAAGATGAGAACAGTAGTCCGAATATACCAAATTATACGAATATATATATATATATATATATATATATATATATATATATATATATATATAATACTCCAAAGAAACAAAAAAATGTGGATTATCTATTAATTGATGCGTAATAGCTATTCTTAAAATTTCAAAAAAAATCGGACGATATCTGAATGTTAACAAATATCTTTCATCTCCGATTTCCCTTTGCATAAAACTAAACTTAACTTAATATAGCTCACATTAGAATTCTCCACTCGTAGTAGCTGTGTTCTAACATTTATAATGATCGGTTGATTAGTTTAATAGTGAATACTGTACATACACATATACAGGCATGTATCCGTCCAATTCTTATTAAAATGAATTACATGATTTTTTTTTAGAAAATGCCTAACATTAAGCTGAAGAAGTCACAACTAGAAATTGAAATTCAAGGGATCTTGCTTAATGTGTGTATAATGATTAATAGATCAAATCAAATGCAAATCAGATTATTTGTAATTTT
Organism: Sepiola atlantica; assembly: GCA_963556195.1. NCBI lineage: Eukaryota > Metazoa > Mollusca > Cephalopoda > Sepiida > Sepiolidae > Sepiola > Sepiola atlantica. The sequence goes on along the minus strand of OY744516.1, from coordinate 61,790,277 downwards.
CAAATGGGAGCCAGTACCCAGATTACGCACCTTAAAACTCGTTCAAAAAACCCAATAAACTTAAATTTGGCGAATATTTGGGGAATATTTATCAATTATTGTCTAATATCTATTGTTAAAATTTCACAAACTTTTAACGAAGGGCTTCCACCCTGTTTTTACGCCTTTAATAAAAAAATATTGTCACCATTTGAACCTCTTACACTACATTCATAATTATCAGTTGAGGAGTAAATCTTGCACATAGAAATATATAAACATATAACATACCTAACTTTAGAAAGATGTTTATATATATATATAAATATATAAATATATATATATATATATATATATATATATATATATATATATATATATATATATTTATAAATGAATATTAAATTATTTTTACCTACATACGCCGGCGTTTCAAGCTTTCACTTTCATCAGTGTAAGAAGTGACAATTTCAGACGGTCACAAGGTACGAACCCGGTTCACAAAGTTCACTTAGACTCTGCAGGTTTTCGCTCTTTCCCCTAAACCATCGGGAATAATCACGTAATACAAGATAAATTTTCTTCTATTTGTGCCTAAATACAGTGGTCAGTAAGCAGCAGACAATCTAGAGGGTTCGACACACGTCATCAGAATATATATATATATATATATATATATATATATATATACAAACCCCTTTATGAAATTAAAGTTAAGCACTCTCGGGAATGTTAAAACCAGACTGTCAAAACGCTCTAATACAAAGTTCCGAATACGTTCGTCAACCACTCTCGCATATTACGTGACAGTTTCTGTTGACCGAGTGGATATGGTGACTGCTCGCAGATTCTAGGCTGACTCTGTGAACCGGGTGCACGTCTGCCAACTGTCTTAAATTGTTACTTTCCTGCACTGATGAGAGCAATAAGCTTGAAACGCTAGCGTCTGTAGGTATCAATCCTTTAATATTTATTTTTAAATATTATATATATATATATAGATAGATAGAAAGAGAGAGAATGATTCGTCTTTGTCTATTTTTCCTTGTTCATAGCAAATATTCAACGTTGCTATGTTAATAATTATTACACGCTCATTAATGATCGCCTCATCTATTTTTTTGGCGTTTATGTTGATTGTCTTACGAATTTTACTGTGATAATATTTATCATTCTTAGATTGTTCAAGAGATTTAATGTCTTCGTCAGATGCGCCTAACATGACGCAAGTCTAGTCTTCCATTTCACAGGTAATAAATTTAATAATGTCGACAGCGATTCTGCTCAAATAAGTGTAGATAATCAAATATGAAAGGTAAGTTGTTCTCTGTCTCCCCCATATATATATATATATATATATATATATTAAGTGTAAAACATTTATTGATACAAACGTTTATTACGTTACACATGAAGATATATTTCGGTCAAATATGTAAATTAGAAAGACCTCATCGGATCTCTATATTAAATGGATACGAAAATCAAATACCAATTACGCATTCGACTTTCGCGTACATTGAAAACAGAGTCCTGACTTAGTGTAGCTAATTTAAAGTTTTGACCTAAACATGTCTGCAATGTGCAGCACAGAACATATTTGTATAAATGTTATACTTAATAAACGACTCTATTTGCTGTTGAGCACTTTTATATAAACATAGTAAATATTCATGAGTTGAAAGTAACTTACCATATATATATATATATATATATATATATATATATATATATATATATATATAAATATATATATTGAAAATATTATTTATGTATTCATCGAAGTTAGGTCTTTATTTCAAGACTTCTTCAGGATGATCAGTCTGAAGAAATAACACACAAGTACAAATATGTGAAACAGTAACAGTAGGAGGAGAACATCTAAAAAAGCCGCTTATGAAAATATAAATTATGGTAGCGGTGAGAGAAATTGAGTTAACTGTGAAAAGTGTTGAGGGGGTGGTAGCGGTCAGAGCTATTAAACTCACTCGGGAGGGGGTCGTGCGTGATATAAGCTCAAAAGGGTCGCTTATGAAAAGATCAACTATAGGCTCAAAAAGGTGTTCGCAGTAGGAGAAAATCAGTTAACTGTGGAAGATATGGGTGAATTAGTAGCAAATATTTAACCAATTATAGAGGAGGAGAAATCGTGCGTCATGAATCGACATAGATTTTCGCCTCATACCACACATAAATATAAATGGATGATTTGACTAACTGTTATTGTGTTGGTCTAACTATTTTCTCCTTCTCTTCTAAGTCCTGAACATCATTATTACTCATTTTTAATATGCTTTCTCTCCAAAGTTCATAATTAACTTATTTTAGTAGTCCCATAAGCACTTCCGTTTCCTGTCGGCTAAACCTAAACAAACTTTTCCGTACGATCCGGACTACAAATCACTTAATCTATCACTCTCTCCTTAATGAAAATAATGTATATAAAAATGATATAGCATGTCCATTTGATTTGTCTTGTATATAGGTTATTGTATTTATATATATATATATATATATATATATATATATATATATATATAGGATCAAAATAAACCAAAGTGAAGACTTTTAGTAGATGGAACCTATTGTGAAAAGGATAAGCTCAATATACGAGATAGAGCAATAGTAGAGATAGAAGAAAAAAGAGTGATAAATATGCGACGATTGTCCAAATTTAGTTAATCCTTGTATGAGATCCTACCGTTTTTCTAGGCCCGGAAGAAAATAAAAAAATGGCCTGTTTTCCTCTTCAAAGCCTCTTTTAAGTACATCTGGACTTATCTACTTTTGAGCACCTTTTCCAACCTGCTCCCATGCAAAGTGTTTTTATTCACTTTCTACAATTTCATCGAACCTTTTCAACGGAAACTCACCACCCGGACAATTGTATTTCTTTTTCACGAAATTTTCTTTTCATTCAGTACGTTTTTTGACAAAAATTATTTTAATGATTTTTAAAAATAATTCTCATATTTTTCAAAT
>OY744516.1:61682316-61784816 GCA_963556195.1 Sepiola atlantica | reverse complement strand
TGAATTGAAAAGAGAAAAGCTGGCCATTATTGATAACTTCCTGGACTATAGAAAAATGCAAATGACATCTAGTTCAAAGAAAATCTAAAAGAGACAAAAACGCTAAATTTGGGGTTAGGGGGAGGGGGAGTTAAAGAGCGAGGGGGTAGTAATGTTCGGATTGCTTGAGAAAGCCGCCGTAGGAGCTGGGAAGAAAGAAAAAAGAAAGAAAAAAGGAAAAAGGGTTGGATAGGGGGGGAGGAGGTTAAAGTGAAAGGGGGATTGAGGGTATGGGAGGGCGATATAAAGTCAAGGTTAAGAGATAGGTTATTGAGAGTAGGATTAGTCTGAAGAGGGAAGGAAATGGGATAAAAATCGTATTTTAAATGGATTCAGGGAGTGACAGGGTAAATTCGAAAGTATAAAGTTTGCCGAAGCTAAAAATAGAATTCCAATGAGTGAACATCTAACATTTCAAAAGTAGCAAGCAAACATTTGGCGAATATTTGCAGTTACTGGCTAAGGTTTCTAGGGATTTAAAAGGGCTAAACAGATTAGTTTAAAGCATGGTAGAATAAGTAAAAGTATGTGGAAGAGTGAATTATTAATTAAAATTAAAATTAAAAATGAAAAAGAACTAGAGAATAAGTAATTAAAATTAAAAATTATTTTAAATTTAAATTAAGGACCAGATGAATGATTAGAAGAAAAATTAAATGATAAAGGAGAAGAAATATTAAGGCATACGTTTAGTAATATTAACTCGATGTATAGTTAAAGATCTAGCCTGTCCTACTCAGTGATATTAAAAATTTCGGAGAGGGGAACAGTTCAAGCGATAAGGATATATTGTTTGTAACAATTTGTTTCGATTATAAGTAATAAGGGGTGGAATTGGGTTAGTTCAATTGAAACTTGAGTGCAGTGTCAGTGTTTAAAATCTATAGTTTAAATGGTGAGTGAGCAGTAACAAGGCAACAATTAGCAATCACAAGTTTAAATTTGATTTATATGGGAAGCTTGCAAGACGCTTCCAAGTAGTTTAAAAGTATGATTAGAGAGGATGAGGGTAAATTGGTCAAAATAAGATAAGATGAGTAAAAGAGTAAAAGACTGATAGAAAAGCGGCCCGCGAGTAGTTAGAAGAATTAGGATTATTTAAGGCAGGCCACAACTATCCTGAATAACTCCATTAGTTCAAAAAATAATTTTTTCTTTCTTTGGGGGGGGGGGGGAGCCTATTAACGGAAATTTACCACCCGGACAAACCAAATATCTTTCTTACGGAACTTCTCTTTCACTACATTTTTTTATATTTTTCATATATTTTTCAAATATTTGAACTTTGGTTTTTTCGAAAGCCAACTTATCTATCTGTATTTCTCCTCTGATGATAAGATCCCGATCTTTGAAAAGCCTTGGCTTAAGGAAAGAATAATAAACACTAGTTTATTACTGAATACACCTTGCATTGAATAATTGAAATTTGAAATAACTTTGGACAATCGTCGCATATTTATCACTCTTTTTTCTTCTATCTCTACAATTGCTCTATCTCGTATATTGAGCTAAACCTCTTCACTATAGGTTCCATTTACTAAAAGTTTTACTTTTGGTTTATATTTGATCTTATATATATATATATATATATATATATATATATATATATATATATATATATATATATATAGCACTGGATAAAGTGAAAGAATATAATAAGGTGCGAATCAAATTTACTATTACTTACTATTTGATTGTCTGCTTTAAGTATATAAACCAAATTCACACATCTAGCACTATCAACTAATTTAGAAAATTTATGAAATTAATAATTAAGAAGTTCTCAAAACATTTAGAATTTAATAATTAAAAAAAAATGTAAAAATTTAGACATTGCCAACTGAAAAAATACACATATATATATATATATATATATATATATATATATATATATATATATAAACATATGGTGGCTCTGTTGAATTTCGCTGTAATGGCCACTTAAACGTATTTTGTCAAGGTGTGGGTATTTTTCAATATTTCTCATGTGGGATTTTTCATGTATCTTTTTCATGTATGTTAACTTGTCGTTACATTTGTCAAGAGCTAAGTTTGAACTTTTTCTATCCTGATCTTCCATGTCTTTGGATCGAGGTGATTTTTACTATTGCTACTGAATGAACATTTTTCTCTGATGAACACTATGCCTTTCTATTGATTTTGCTGTGAAACGCGTGTCAGTTGTAGTAAAAGCATTGAATTGGGGAAAATATACATAGATAAATAAAAAAATCCATTATAAAAATGTTAAAAACATTTTTGTTTGTCTGTGAGACAAAGAAGAGTAACAGGAATTCGTCGATATATGAAAGCAAAAAGGATTAAAAGAACAGAAGATAAGTGTGGGTGTGGTCGCTCGACGATATATGAAGATTCAGAAATTTAAATAACTTATTAATGATATAACTATTCAGCTATAATATATATATATATATATATATATATATATATACATATATATATTGTGTGTGTATGTGAGTGTGTGTGGCTATTATTATGCTTCAGAATTTTTTAGATGAACATTGATCCACGCAGGTAGATTGTCTCTTCCCTTAATACAAGTAGTAATTAATAATACTAAACATTTAATAAAAAGTACTAGAATTCTCTACATAGACTAGTAGTGTAACGGATACACTAAGTTATTACAAGTTACAGTCTTCTGGGGGTTAAAAGTTAATTTCTCAGTTAAATCTTCAGTACAGGTGATACTAATATTCTAATTTAATATTACTTAAGACTTCTTTACGGTCATGGCTGACGAAATGAGAACAAGCTACACCCGTGTATTGAAGAAAGTGTTCTGTTCGAAATTCGGTACAAATTCCCAAGTTCGCCAGAAAGATTGCCAAATTTGACAAGGCACAGATGAAGAAGATCAGAGATTACATCGGCCGATACGCGGCAAGAATAACATCTAAGATGAGAACTATAGTCCGAAATATCCTCCCAAATTACATACACGACATCAAATTCTTAAAATTAGATAGATAGACAACCTTGTCAACAGTTATCTTTCACTTCACGACAAAGCTTCATGATAATAATAATGATAATAATAATGATGATAATTATTATTATTAGCTTCTTTAATTTAAAATACAAGATTACAGATCAAAAACAGGAAAGTTACTTCTCTAATTACAGGTATGACAAAGATACAGACCAAACACAAGAAGGCAAGAATGAAAAGAACAAACTAAAAGCCATAGGAAGAAATAGACCACAAAAGAGAATAGACTGGTAATGGAATGCTATTACAAAATATGCTACACCACAGAAAGAGCATACCGGAAACGAATGAAAGTTCTATGGGACATTTCTACTGATCATCATACTACAGAACAAAGGATAGCAAATGGAGGTAGACAAATCCGCAAGAGAGGGTAGTTCCTGGAGTTGGAATTAATAGAAATCAAACAAAAGATAAATGACGTAACACACCGAAGAAATACCACTTGGCGAGATCCCACAGGTAGAAGACTGAAACTGAGGAAGTCGAATAGTACGAAATCACAGAACTCACCTAGCAAGAAGCACGAGAAGTGGTAAACATCAAACGCTTAATGACCGAGAACAAAACATAACTCACATCTGTAAGGAACGAAGATTAGAAGAAATTAAAATTAGTAATATAGAAAGTAAACAGAATTCTCGTGTAACTTCCAACAGATACTATCACAAACCTAAACAACTTCATATATGCGGGCCCAAAACAATAAGTATGTAAATAAAAATAGAAAATAATGACTGGCCAAAAGAATGGACCGACAAAGCCTAGATGGGAAATGAGACTGGAAACCCCACTCATTAAATATCGACAAGAAGATAAAACCGTAAACAAGATGATATAAAACAGGAAACGATGGAAGAGCGTAAATCTGACTCGCAAGGAAATACTAAATAAAAAACATGAAGAACAAAAACAAAAGATAGCAGCAATAGAAGAAAGACTAAGACGGTACAGATACAAAGTTGAACAGCACAAGCAGAACAGGACCTTTCAACACAATGAACACCAGTTTCACAAAACCGTAAACGGAGAAAAAACAACAACAGAACAACCAGACCCGACAGAGACAAAACACTTCCGAGCAAGATATGGGAACAGCTTCAAAAACACAACAGAGGTGCTAAATGACTGAAACACATGAAAGATGAACTACATAAATGGAAGAAGGAACAGAAACAAAAATTAATGAAGAAACGATTAAAACAACACTGACGAAAATGGCAAACTGTGAAGCACCAGGCCACGATGGAATACATGTATATTAGTTTCAAAAATTCACAACTCTACATGAAAGGCTAGCGCATAAACTTAGAGAATGTATCCTCAATATAGACGTACCATAGAAGATGCCCAACAGAAGTACAACGCTAATACAAAAAGACACCAAAAAGTGAACGATCGCAAGCAACTACAGACCGATAACCTGTTTATCCACAATGTTGAAACACCTAACGGAACAATTAAGAGAACAAATCTACCACTATCTGAACAAGTGTGGGCTGTTCCCAAAGGACCAGAAGAATGCAGGAAAGGAATAATGAGGACAAATGATCTGATATACATATATCAAAGGATCCTGTAGCGGTAAAAAGCAGAAAAAAGAACATATCCTTAGCATGGATTGACTACAAAAAAGCATACGACAGAATCCTTCAAGCATGGATAATTGAATGCTTAAAAATGTACAAGATACCCGACAGGATTATTAATCTTATTAAAAAAGCAATGAGAACATCGATACTAGAACTGACAACTGGAGGATAACACATGACTGAGATAAAATACAGAGACGTATTTTCTAAAGAGACTCCCTATCGCCACTATTATCTACTATAGCTATGATGCCACTAAACTGCATAACCAGGAAATGTGATGCCACATACAAGTGTACAGACACAGAACAAAGAATAAACCACCTTATGTACATGGAAAACCTCAAGCTATTCGTAAAAAAGCCAAAAAGAAACTGTAACAGCTGAAAATTCGACCAGAATCGTCAGCGCGAATATTTAAATAGAATTTGAAATGGAGAAGTGTGCATTGCTAGAGATGAAAAGAGGGAAACTGGAGACCATAGAGGGCATAGAACTACCTAACTAAGAACAGGATAGCTATACATCTTTGGGAGTTTTGGAAGCAGACCCCATCAATTCTACAGAAATGAAAAAGAATATTGGAAAAGAATACCTAAGGAGAACCAAGAACCTCTTAGAAACGAAATTATACATAAGAAATCTAGTAAAAGGAATGAACACCTGGACAGTATTATTAATAAGATACTCTTGTACATTCATAGACTAGACGTAAGAAGAACTCAGACACCATTGGCCAGAAGACTAGAAAATGAATGAATATGCACAACGCACTGCACCCAAAAGACGATACAGGCATACTCTACATGAAAAAAAAAACGAAGGGGGAGAGTACTGGTAAGTATAGAATACTGTGTGGAAGACACAAACATAAGAGCTGAAGAAATACATAACCGAGTACACAGAAAGGTTGATCACCGCAGCAAGAGACATCGTCCCCATAAACAACATGGGGAGCACTGAAATCAGAAAAAAAGCCAATAAAAAAAGTGGGGAGAAATACAACTACATGGACGTTTTATAAGACTGACAATAGAATATACACACCATCAATCCTGGGCATGTCTAAAAATGGACACATTTAACAGAGAAACGAAATCTCTACTAACAGCCGCACAGATCAATACGATTAAGACTAAGTACATTAAAGTTAAAATAGATAAAACCAAGGAAAACAGTAAATGCCGACTGTGTGGACAAAGAGACTAAACAGTAAATCACATAATAAGTTAATGCAGCAAACTAGCCCAAAAAGAATACAAGAACAGATATGAAAGCAGTACACTAGGAACTGTGCACACGACTGCATTTCGAACACTCGGACAAATGGTAAAACATAAACCAGAGACAGTGCAGGAAAATTAAAATCACAAAATCCTCTACAAACATATACACTCATATAAGCAAGGAGGACAGATGCAATAATAGTCAACAAGAAGAAAAATCTTGCCAAATCGTAGATATTGCTGGACCACAGAGTGGAGATCAAGGATACGGAAAAGCGAAGCAAATACACAGAATTTGCAAGATAACTGAAGGGCATATGGAGCATGAAGAAAGTCAATATAATGCCAATAATCGTAGGTGCACTAGGATCAGCTCCGAAAAACCTGGAAAAGGACTGAAAGAAATTGGAATTAATTGGATCACTGAGACCATACAAAGGACGGACTTGATGAAAACAGCTGCAATCTTAATGAAAATTCTCGAATGCGGAAGCGAACCCGCGTATGCTACGAACGGTAAAAAGTCACATGGAAGTTACAATAGGAAGAAAACCAAACCACAGGAAAAACACCACCACACGAACCAACGAACAGAAACATCATAAAGCCCCCCCCCCCCATTCCCCAAAATGTGATGGCACCAGCCCCGGTTTATACCACAGAAAATAGGCGTGAAGGATCAAGCACGATAGGAAGACCGAGGAGAGAGAGAACTAACCAGACCTCCACTGAAAGAGTGCGAAGAGTACTGGGGCCTTGGGGAGGCTTATTGCCACCCAAATCCCAGAGGAGATCAATTGTCGTTACCAGCGAGAAATAAATGGTAATCGGCTATTGCGATACCGCAAAGTCATTTGCAATAGTTATCGAAAAGAGGTAAATAGTCCTGGAAATCTGGGGAGACTTGTTGTCACTCAGACTCCAGGTTATACCACCGGTTATTATCAGTGAACAATCACTGATGATGATTTGTGTGAGAACTTCTAGTGAGTACAAATAATAATAATAATAATAATAATAATAATAATAATAATAATAATAATAATAATAATAATAATAATAATAATAATCATAATAATAATAAAGTCTCGAGCGTATGAATTGAAGACGTCTTTTGAGTAAATATACATTTATATTAGATATATATATATATATATATATAATCTCTTTTTATTTAATTTTTTTTTAAATATAGACGGAACGTTTGATAACTTTGCATCAATTTATTAGACAAACATAGGAGGGGAATCTATCATCTTTTTTTTTATATAACAGTATTCTAGAAAACTATGTAATTAAGTAACATATATATATATATATATATATATATATATATGTTGGGTACGTGCAAAATTAATGGCCGATTCCCAAAATGTAAAAACATTTTGACCCCCCCTTTCACTTAAAAATTCACGTAAATTCAGGAAATCAACCAGATTTTATGAGATTTTCAATATTTATTAATCGGCAATCACGGAATATAATAAAACCATTTTTTCTTTTAAATCTTGGTGAAAATATATTATTTTTTTAACACAAAATACACCTTTACTAAAGTTATATTTTCATATATTAATAAGAAAATGCATTATTTTTTTTGTGTTTATAAAAATGAAGCATTTAACAGAAATGAAAGAGAAGATTGGAAAATAATACCTGAGAAGAACAAGAAAGCTCTTGGAAACAAAATTATATAGCATAAACCTAATCAAAGGAATAAATACTTGGGCAGTATCACTAATAAGATATTCTGGACCATTCATAAACTGGACTAAAGAAGAACTCAGGCACCTTGATCAGAGGACTAGAAAATTAATGACTATGCACAATGCACTACATCCAAAAGACGATACAGACAGACTCTACGTGAAGAGAAACGAAGGGGGAAGACGACTGGTAAGTATAGAAGACTGTGTGGGCAAGACTAAAAAAGAGCTGGAGAAATACATAAACCAGAACACAGAAAGGCAAGAGATACCGTCCCAACGAACAACGCAGGAAGCATCGAAACTGGACACAGACAAGAAAAGAAAAATGGGTAGAAAAACAATTACATGGACGCTTCATGAGACTGACAAGAGAAGAAACCAACGCAAATAGCTGGACATGGCTGAGAAATGGAAACTTGAACAGAGAAACGGAATTTTTACTGATGGCTGCACAAGACAATGCGATTAGGACAAACTACATTAAAGCTAAAATAGATAAAATCTAGGAAAACAATAAATGCAGACTGTGTGGACAAAGAGACGAAACAGTAAATCATATAATAAGTGAATGTAGCAAACTTGCTCAAAACGAATACAAGAACAAACATGATTTTGTTGGGAAAGTAATACACAGGGAACTGTGTAAATAATTGAATTTCGAATATGCAGACAAATGGTACATAAACCAGAAACAGTACTGGAAAACGAAAAAAACAAAATCCTCTGGGATATTGATATACAAACAGATAAACTCATACAAGCAAGGAGACCTGATGTTATTATAATAGACAAAACGGAAAAATCTTGTAAAATCGTAGACTTCGCCGTTCCAGCAGACCACAGAGTGAAGATCAAAGACACGGAAAAACGAAGTAAATACACAGAACAAGCCAGAGAACTGAAAGGAATATGGAGCATGAAGAAAGTTAGTATAATACCAATAATCGTAGGAGCACTAGGAACAATCCCCCAAAACATGGAGAAAAGATTTGGAGAAATTGGAATCAAAGGGACTATCGAAACCATACAAAGGACGGCAATGATCAAAACAGCTGCAATCTTAAGGAAAATCCTCGAATGCGGAAACTAACACACATAAGCTACAAAGGCTAACCAGACACAAGGAATTTACAACGGAGAAAACAAGACCACACGAAGAACACCACAACAAGAGCCAAGGAACAGAAACTGCAAGAAACAGCACTTCATATTCCCCCCCCACAATAAATTACACCGGCCTCAGCTATCACTACACAAAAATGAACCAAGAAACAGAAATTACAGGAAACACTATAAGCTCCTCCCTCTCCCTCACCCACCCACCCCCCAAAAATTAAAAAGAATTTAAAAAATTCTTTTTTTTTAATTTTTTTTTTTTACCATAATGGAAGAGAAAAGGAAGGGGAAAAAAGATCAATTGAAGGGAAAAAATTAAAAAATTTGAAAAAATATTACTTTATTCATATTTTTTTTTTTTTTTTTTTAACTGGTGCCGGCCTAGGCTGACACCAGACAACATATTTGTAGAGGGTCGAGGAGGATGAGAAGACCGAGGAGGGACAGCACAAACCAGACCTCCACTGGAAAAGTGCAGAGAGTGCTGAGATCTTGGGGAAGCTTGTTGCCACCCAAATCCCAGAGAAGATCAAGTGTCATTACCGGCGAGAAATCAATGGTAAGAGACTGTTGCGATACCGCATCGTTATCGAAAAGAGGTAAAGAACACTGGAAGTCTGGGGAGACTTGTTGTCACTCAGACTCCAGGAAATACCACTGGTTGTTGTCGGTGAGCAATCACTGACGATTATCTGTGTGAGAACTCCTAGTGAGTACAAATAATAATAATAACTACATAAAAACGCAGTACATCCAAAATACGATACAGACAGACTCTACGTGAAGAGAAACGAAGGGGGAAGACGACTGGTAAGTATAGAAGACTGTGTGACAACACTAAAAAAGAGCTGGAGAAATACATGAACTAGAACACAGAAATGCTGATCACCGCAGCAAGATACACCGACCCAAAGAACAACACAGGATGCACCGAAACCGGATACAAACAGACAATAAAAATGGGGAGAAAAACAACTACATGGACGCTTTATAAGACTCACAAGAGAAGAAACACAGGAAATAGCTGGATATGGCTAAGAAAAGGAAACTTGAACAGAGAAACGGAATCCTTACTGATGGCTGCACAGAACAATGCGATTAGGACAAACTACATTAAAGCTAAAATTGATAAAATCTAGGAAAACACTAAATGTAGACTGTGTGGACAAAGAGACGAAACAGTAAATTATATAATAAGTGAATGTAGCAAACTCGCCCAAAAAGAATACAATAACAGACGTGACTGTGTGGGAAAAGCAGTACACTGAGAACTGTGCCAACAATTGAATTTCAAATACGCAGACAAATGGTACAAATATAAACCGGAAACAGTACTGGAAAACGAAAAACACAAAATCCTCTGGGATATTGATATACAAACAGATAAACTCATACAATCAATAAGACCGTATTTTATTATAATCGACAAAAAGGAAAAATCTTGCAAAATCGTAGACTTCGCCGTTCCAGATGACCACAGAGTGAAGATCAAAGTGACAGAAAAACGTAGCAAATACACAGAACTAGCCAGAGAACTAAAATGAATATGGAGCATAATAAAAGTAAGTATAATACCAATAATCGTAAGAGCGCTAGGAACAATCTCAACAATCCTGGAAAAAAGACTGGGAGAATTTGGAATCAAAGGGACCATCGAAACCATACAAATGACGGCAATGATCAAGACAGCTACAATCTTAAGGAAACTCCTTGAATGCGGAAACCTACCCGTATAAGCTACAAAGGGTAACCAGTCACAAAAATTTACAACAGGGAGAAAACAAACCACACGAAGAACACCACAACACGAACTAAGGAACAGAAACTGCAAGACACATCACTTCATAATCAACCCCCTCCAATAAATTACATAGGCCTCAGCTAACACCACACAAAAATGAACCAAATAAACAGAAATTACAAGAAACACTATAAGCTCTCACCCCCCCCCCAAAAAAAAAAATGGTGCCGGCTTAGGTGTACATCACACAAAATATGTGTAGAGGGTCGCGGAGGACGAGAAGACAGAGGAGGCACAGCACAAACCAGACCTCCAGTAGAAGAGTTCAGAGAATGCTGGGACCTTGGTGACGCTCATTGCTACCCAAATCCCAGAGAAAACTAATGATCCTTACCAGCGAGAAATCAATGATAAGAGGCTGTTGCGATTCCGCAAGGTTATTAGCGGTGGTTATCGAAAAGAAGGAAAATAATACTGGAAATGTGGGGAGGCTGCTTGTCACTAAGACTCCAGGAAATAGCACTGATTATTGTCGGTGAGAACTCCTAGTGAGTACCAATAATAATAATAATAATAATAATAATAATAATAATAATAATAATAATAATAATAATAATAATAATAATAATAATATATTAAATGTTTATATCTTTACTCTATTTATTTCTTATTTGTTGACGTATAAGAATACACAATGTCCTCTAAATAAATATTTTTTTCTAAAAAATATATGTATTTTCGACCCTTCTTTCGGCCTTTCCCAGTGTATTGAGAGGTATGCATGTGTGTCCATCCAATCATCTTTGCATTTAAAGAGGTCATCAAATTGGATGGGGTTGTGGTGGACATTTTTCAAAACATAAGCGGGCAATAAAAATATTAACGTTCATATGTATATATATATATATATATATATATATATATCCACACATATATGCACATTCACACACACACACACACACATATATATATATATACATATATACATACATACATATATACATAAACTTACATACATACATGCATACATGCATACATGCATACATATACATAATACACGCACTGCCCACATACATATACTTACGTACATACATAAATACATACATACATACATAATACACACACACGCACACACATACATATAAACATATACCAGAAAGATCTGTTAGAAATAAGTCATACATATCCACTATTACTATCCCATCCCTACAGTTACATATCTAGAAAATTGGGCTATTAAACCTGACATAGTAATGAGGGAAAAAGTAGCAACACTAGTTGAAATCAGTGTACTTAATGATGCTGGCTTAAACATGATCTGAGAAAGAAAAAATGACTAAAAACAAACGTCTTATGTACGACATAAAAAGAAACCGGAACTTTAGGAAGATCTCCATCATTCTAGTAATCACAGGAACTACCGGGCTCATGAAAAAGAATTTCAAAAACTACCTGGCGAATATACCCGGTGAACCAAGTACAAGAGAAATACAAACAATGTAACTTAAAAGGACGGTTAGAATCATCAAATGATCTCTCAGTTGGAGTCCTTGAAGTAGCGGGTGAATGTCTGGCATTTGGCTGGATGACCCATCCCTAGCAATAACAAAAAGATAAAAACATTGAACAATATATATATATATATATATATATATATATATATATATATATATATATATATATTAATATTAAATAAAGTGTTACAACAACATCCGGACCAAGGTTTCAGATCCGATAAAATCGGACCTTCATCAGCGGAGTCGTATAGCTTAATGAGTGAGAACAACGGCCAGGAATTTCAAAATATTGTCCGTTGGAAAGATGGAACACTTTCAGATTTAAAATTGTCGTAACACTTTATTTAATATTAATAAATATCATGCTCTTATTAATTATCTAGTTAATTTTACTTTTGCATTAATAATTGAGCCCTCTGTTGGGAAACTCTCCCAATTAAGAAATACGGTATATATATATATATATATATATATATATATATATATATATATATATATATATATATATATATATATATATATATATATATAAAGAGAGAGAGAGAGGGGGGGGGAGAGAGAGCGAAAGAGATAGATAGATGAGCATAGAGAAAAGGGATCTTTTTTCTAATCTTGAGGTGTCCTAACGTGTCAAAATGTTCTGGACATGGGGAAGTGGAGATGCGTAACAACTCTTCTGCCTGCTCAGATTTGCTGTGCGTGTGGGGGTAGTAATTTTTTTGCTCTATGCTAGGGTTATTTTGAGCATATACATATATTTTACATATATATATATATATATATATATATATATATATATATATATATATATATATATATACCCCACACACACGCATATGCATAAAAATATATACACACACGTGCGTGTGCGCGGGTATGCGCCCATAGACAGTTCATGGATGATGGTAAAATACAATAATATTATATAAAAAAGTTAGAACAGGACAGATAGGAAGGAAACGCCTTGCAGTGTCTGGAGATGTCATTACTATATTTCAATTTGATAAATTTTTGATAGTTCTTGGGGGATATCGTATTTCTAAGCAGAAACAATTTTAATCTAATTCTCTATCGTAATATATTTTACGCCTATACTCATATCAACAAACATGCAAATAGATACGTATATAAATATATACATTCATTATATATGATATAGTTATCTACAGACACGTATTTCGTCGTCTTTACAACTCATCAGTGAGTATAGACCTAGTGAGATTCGAAAACGGAATTCCAATGACTAGCGTTTGGCGCTTTACCACTGAGCTACGAGTGCCCCGCTTACATTAGTGATATATATATATATATATATATATATATATATATATATATATATATATATATATATATATATATATATGAATGGTTTTTATTCAAACATGTACAAAATCTGCTACACTGGCATGTCGATGTTATCGATCTACAGCTATCAAGAGCTGAGGTCTCATCAGGCAGAAGGTTTTTTTTTGTGATCCAAACCGGTCGGTGAAAACCATTACTCTCTCTCTCTCTCTCTCTCTCTCTCTCTCTCTCTCTCTATATATATATATATATATATATATATATATATATATATATTATGTAATTATAATGGTGATTATGTATCTGTTTGTCTTTCTTAAGCCGAAACTATATTATTAGTTTTGATCGTTCTTTTTTTATATCTACTTATCAGCTCCTATGTACTCATTCCAAAACTTTCTCTTAAATCACGCGTCTTTTAAATTTACATAATTAATTTGTTTTAAAGCTTCTAATAAATTAATATTCGCAAATATACACTCATGATTATTTTTTAGATTTCCAGATGTATTTAAAATATTTTTCTCGTTCATAATCTTAATTAAATATATAAATAGAATTAATTAGAAACATTGTTCATTTAGAAATCTATATAATTGAGTTACGTAATTAAATTAGATTGTAATGGAATATAATGGAACAGCCGGCGGCCATTCCAACATTTGGTTACCTGCTCTCTGATTATTCGAACGCACAAAAATTTATATTTCAACAATAAAAGAAAGAAAGAGAGACAGAAATAGAGAAAGAGAGAGAAAGAGCAATTAAATAAGACAACTAGCAAAAATATGCGATTGCAGGGAAAAAATGAAATGGTGCTTAATCGATGTCTAATGACAATGAATAAAATTTCAAACACAGCTGAAACATTTGAATGTTCATATGGAGGAATTGTGTATTAATTATTTCTACCTAAAAACTCCCTAATTGGGTTGACAGAAACTCAAATTTTAGGAATATATATTATGTGATGGTTAATATCCACTCGTAATATAAGGAACATTTTGTGTGTGTGTCTATCAGTCAGTAAGTCAGCCATATTTTTTTAAAAGAAATATCTTAACTTCTTTTAAAATTAGAAAATATTGCACCAGTACTAAATAATAAATTCTTCACAAATAAAGCGGACATAGAAACCCGAAAACGAAAGATCTAGTTTACTTATTTTTACACCGGCCGTTCTTACACAGGAGAAACAACACCGGTTGTCACTATAAATAGTGCGAGTCACCAGAGACACAGAGCAGACAAAGCACAGTCTTGTAACTGTCTAGCCAAGTGCTAGTCACTTTCTTACTTTGTTAATACACTTGTTAAACCAACCCTCGACTTGACTTCCTTTATTTATTATTTACTGTTGGACAACTTCACAACACTTATATAAATAATGATTTTGTCCGTGCGTCAGTCGTAATTTTTTATGTAATAATTACATTGCGGAATTTGTCTAATTTAAAAAAAATCAAAGATTTTTACCTACTTTTCAAAATGGAGAATATTGTATTAATAATAATGATAAATTTCGAATAAATAAACCGAATGTCATGGCCGGAAAACGAAACCGAAATCTTTAATACTTCCCCCAAAGGTTCTGCCAACTGATCTGTTTAGACTTTCTTACAAATAAAGCTTCACACATTTCCATAACTACACTATTATAAATTTGGCGTGACTTAATAAATTTATGGTATGCCTTATGTGTCAACACATCAATTTAAACAACAGCGATGATAAAAATAAATAAATGGGTAAATACTATTAATCCGTTGGAAATTACTTTTATGGTCCCAAACAATTTATTTTACTTTAACTATACAGCAATAGTGAGTTAAATAAGCCAATTCGCGTTTACAGAGGCTGCCAGCACAGAAATCCTTTGCCTACGCATGATAGCAGGTCCTCAGCAGGAGCTAGGATTTGGGCAGTAAGGCCCATTAATTTTAGTTGTTTAAACTGTACAAAAAACTTACGTATCTGAATCTTCACGAAAGGTTTTTACACTCTCTATCCCCCGTTGTATGAAACTAAATGAAACAAAATATAGCCCACTTAAGCAACACTTACGCCCAGCTGTGTTCTAAAATTCTTAATTATGATTAATTAGTTTAGTGAGTGAATTATGCACGTACACATATATAAACGTATACACATACCTAACTTTCTTTAAATAGCGATATATTGATGAACCGCATCCCAATACATGCCAACTTATTATTTCCAAATATTTTGTGCAAACGACTTTCCCCAATTATCCGCCCTTAAAATATAGAAAACTGGCAGCGAAGCGAACTCGTAAACCCAGAAACTATTACACTCCCTCCTATTTCGCCAATTCTCTCCAACAGATTGTTTGTCTGTTGTTATTCTTGTTGCACGAGCGGCCACACATACCTGAGTATTTTTGGTGTTGTTTTATTTCAAACACCATCTTCCCTGCAGGCAGGAAAACGCCCAGCTCTACCCATCGGCACAAAGCATATTCACCCTACACCCTTCCTCCCTTGACCAAGCGTGGTTCTTCATTCATCATATGCACTTATACTCAGGCGGGCTCCCCAAAAACGTCTCGACCCACTCCATAGAGGCCACTAAAAGATCGATCTATGAGTAATACGTAAGATTCTAATTACATTCTTGGAATTCCATCGAAGCCTTCCATGCGTTCTCCGATCTCAAGTACTTAGCCTCGCTCTCCTGTGTAGATAGACGAAGGGCAATTTCATACGAATTTTGTTTCGTCAAAATTTTATCTGTCTTTTAGGTGAAGACCTTTTTTGTCTTCCTTTGTTCCTTCTAAAACGGCTTATTTTATTTATATTTTTCTGTGTGGTATGTTTATATATATATATATATATATATATATATATATATATATATATATATATATATATATATATATATATATATTTATATATATATATATATATATATATATATATATATATATATATACACACACATGGTGAAAATCGTTATTTATGTGTGCTCATAGAATGCCACACACATCCATGCATATATATATATATAAATATATATATATATATATATAAATATATATGTATATATACATACATACATATATATATACATACATACATACATACATACATACATACATACATACATACATACATACATGTATGTGTGCGTGATATATGCAATAAGTGCGCGTGCTGACCCAGTTTCAACATATATACACGGAGATATATACATATATATATATATATATATATATATATATATATATATATATATATATATATATATATATATATATATATATATAGATTTAGATTTTTCACTTATAACATATATCATTCAGTGAAGACCGGGGTTGTTCCAATAAAAAACAAGCTCGATGATACTCGATTACAGAGTACAGAGCATTTATATGTGATTTTATGAAGGCTTACTAAAGCATTCCTTTCAAGACACCAATGATCACCATTAAAGATATTTTTTCTTACAAATACTATTTATTCAAATTAAATGTTTTTTCCTACACGTGTTTCACTACCAAGCAGTTACTTGCTTGGCAGATCATCAGGGAAATTAAATGTATGGAATACTGGTTTCAACTGCCGACAAAACACAATGTGGCGTTGTAATAGTTGAGGTCACTTAAGAAGAGAAGAGGAAAAAAATAAAAATAAAAACAAAAATAAAAGTCAAACTTGAAAAGCAAGGAAGAACAACGATAAAAAAAGAAAGTCCTAGAAAAGTCTTAGAAAAGTAGCTTGTGCATTATTTCTTCCACCAAGCCAACAAGCAAATAATCGGTCCCAAATACATTCAATAAAACCACAAAACCGGAACAATGTGCGATAATACACTTTCACGTCGGCCGGTACAATGATGAAAAATCCCCCCCCCCCTACAAGAAAACAAAAGAAACTAAATCATTCAAGTTACCGCTCACAAGTTACCATTCCAATCCAATGATAGTATGGGAATTCTAGATCCAACTTCTCACAAAGAAAAGTCAACACAAATGTTCGTCCGAGTTCAAAAAGTCTTATTTCAATTGTTGATTTATTACCCTTCGAAATAAACACACGACGAGTTGAATGTCAATCCCGCAGAAAACTCCCTTCCACCAAGAAAAAATCTTAATATAGAAACTATTTATTCAAAATACTGTTTCTAAAAATATTTATTATTAAACCTATTCCTTATAGAAATTAATTATCTAGTGTCTGGGACGTCATTTTACATTTTGGGAAAATATCCTTCATTTAATTAACTGCCGAATTATTATCGTTATGTTGTTTAACGAAGCGAAAAAAGCCCATCCCGCAGAATTTGTTTTTAAAAAATTATTCATATATAAAAAATAAACTGTTATTATAAAAAGGCCTTCTACAAAAATCTAGTTATTATTTTAAATCATTTAAAATATTTCCTTAACGGCTGTGTCTGTCTGCAACTCTCTGTGGAGAATATTATTCTATATTCCATAAATAAATGTTACTACGGAATATCGTTATCAGAAATCTATTTTCTATTTTGAAAAAAAACATTTTTTTTTTTATTGGACCGGTTTATTTTTTTGTCAACTTTACGGGAAAATATCACTCTTACTCGTTAAATGACAGGAGACTTTATTATTACTAATTTAAACTCCCGTACAAAATACTTTTTATAAAAATCCAATTGTTTCTATTTTTAGAAGTTAAGTCCGTGTCGGCATGCATGTTTTTAAAATTATTTTTTCTTAATTACTTTTCCCCATTCCTGCCACCAAATTGTTTTATTTATTTTAATCTAATTAAAAACTAATTTAATTTAACCTAATTTAATTAAATAGTGATAGCATCCAGGTTGCTATTTCTTATTTTTCACTTAAAATTACTTGAAATCCCCAATGCATTTCCTTCAAGTATAATAATAACTAGATTTTTGTAGAAGGCCTTTTTATAATAACAGTTTATTTTTTATATATGAATAATTTTTTAAAAACAAATTCTGCGGGATGGGCTTTTTTCGCTTCGTTAAACAACATAACGATAATAATTCGGCAGTTAATTAAATGAAGGATATTTTCCCAAAATGTAAAATGACGTCCCAGACACTAGATAATTAATTTCTATAAGGAATAGGTTTAATAATAAATATTTTTAGAAACAGTATTTTGAATAAATAGTTTCTATATTAAGATTTTTTCTTGGTGGAAGGGAGTTTTCTGCGGGATTGACATTCAACTCGTCGTGTGTTTATTTCGAAGGGTAATAAATCAACAATTGAAATAAGACTTTTTGAACTCGGACGAACATTTGTGTTGACTTTTCTTTGTGAGAAGTTGGATTTAGAATTCCAATACTATCATTGGATTGGAATGGTAACTTGTGAGCGGTAACTTGAATGATTTAGTTTCTTTTGTTTTCTTGTAGGGGGGGGGATTTTTCATCATTGTACCGGCCGACGTGAAAGTGTATTATCGCACATTGTTCCGGTTTTGTGGTTTTATTGAATGTATTTGGGACCGATTATTTGCTTGTTGGCTTGGTGGAAGCAATAATACACAAGCTACTTTTCTAAGACTTTTCTAGGACTTTCTTTTTTTATCGTTGTTCTTCCTTGCTTTTCAAGTTTGACTTTTATTTTTGTTTTTATTTTTATTTTTTTCCTCTTCTCTTCTTAAGTGACCTCAACTATTACAACGCCACATTGTGTTTTGTCGGCAGTTGAAACCAGTATTCCAGACATTTAATTTCCCTGATGATCTGCCAAGCAAGTAACTGCTTGGTAGTGAAACACATGTAGGAAAAAACATTTAATTTGAATAAATAGTATTTGTAAGAAAAAATATCTTTAATGGTGATCATTGGTGTCTTGAAAGGAATGCTTTGGTAAGCCTTCATAAAATCACATATATATATATATATATATATATATATATATATATATATATATGAAATTAACATATATGTCTATATACATGATATTCCTTTCAGATAAATAAATAAATAAATTTACATATATGTATATATATATATATATATATATATATATATATATATATATATATATATATATATATATATATATATATATGTATATGATTATTTTTATTTATACAGACATGTAATTAATCTGCGTCACTGGCATGCCAATATTATCGATCAGCAACTGAGATCTAATTAGGCATCATCATCGTCATTATTATTAATATTTATCATTATCATTGTTGTTATTATTATTATTATTATTATTATTATTATTATTATTATTATTATTATTTATTATTATCGACATTATTATTATAATTATTATAATGATCATTATGATTTTTACTATTATATATATCATCTTTATCATCATTAGTATTAATACTATTATAATTTTTTTTATTTATAACTGTTGCTGCTTTTATCATCCTTTTATCATATTGGTAAACTTGAGTAAATTTTTAATAAATGTATTTTTTATGGTAAGCTGTACTAGGCCTAAATAAATTAATTAAATAAATTAATTAATAGCAATAAGATGAAATAAAAAATAAACCGTAGAATTAAAAAAGTAAAGAACTAAAACAAATAAAAATTAAACAAAACAAGATTAGAGCCTAATGTCTTAACATCTCACCACCACTGCCGACTTAGATTGACACCAGACTGAAAAAAACGAGTCTTGACACCCATCGAAACATCAAGCTGATATTGACGCGTCTATGTCAACCATCAAAAATTCAGATATTAACTATGTGTTTTTGACTTCCTTTTCCTTTTTCCTCTTTTTTCTTTTTCCTTCCCCCTCTCTCTCCCACAAACTTCTATCTCTCCTTTTTTATTTTATTTTATTTTATATTATATTTGATTTTTAACGGTCACAAATCTAACCACGTTACGTTCAAAATGTTTATTTTTATTTTTTTTCTACATTTATTTCATTCCTTCACAAATATGATCTGAGGTAAGGATAGGATTTTAACTCTCCCTGATGAGATCTCAGATTCTAACAGCTGTTGCGCGATAACATCGACACGCAAGTCTCGCAGATTTTCTAAATGTCTGTATAAATAAAAAATACTGATAGATTAAAGCTCTATTTGATATTGAGCACTTTTTATAAACTGGGAAAGCTAACCATATCAAACAATACAGTGTGTTTTAGAGACTAATTTATATTTATGATTTTTGAGTTTTATTTTATATTGTATTTACTAGCAAATATATGCTCCCTCCGGTTACATATTGTTGCTAGTTATTTACAGTTACATATTACATACATTACATTTCAAACTAAGTAAAAGGAAGTCGCATGGAAAGTGTTTGGAAAAAAAAGTTTTTAATTATCTTCGATAAATAGAAAAAAGTTGTTAACTTGAAGTTATTTTCTTGTTTCAGACGACAGCGTAACAAAATCTATATTTGGCGGACCTATAGATAACACACCATCCAGTCTAACATCTTGAATTTAATTGGACGGAAATAAATTGAAATAAATAATTAGATATCAAATTTGATCAACTATAATTTAACATTTTATTTTCGCTACAGAAATAATATCCATGATGGAACAATTTATTCTTCTAGAATTAAAGTCATATAAGTTCGCACTTAAGGATAATTGTGCTAGCCTATTGTATACATTAGTTAGCATTTTTAACTAAACGCATTTTATATGAATTTGAACATTTTATAATTCATTATTTTTTTAATTAAACAATTTAATTCAATAGATTCGTGCTTTAAAACATAATTTCTATAAAGATAAAAAAACAAACCCAAAACAGTTTAATAAATAGAATCGAAGTAAATATATCATTTTTGAGCGACTCGTACACAAAATCTCAGAAAATGTGTTGTTTATATGTTATCAATTAAATAACGCACCCCTGTCTTGTGCCCATCTCTTTCTCTCGCTCTCTATTTCTCTAGCTTTTTATTCTTTCTTTTCTCTCTCTCTCTCTCTCTCTCTCTCCCTCTCTCTCTTTCTAATCTGACGTCATGTTAACACCTGTAGATTTCTTGAAATAAAACTTTCTGTGCGTTCGAAATAGAACGTTATACTTTATAATCAGTAGGCGGGTAACGAAATGTTCGAGTGGACGCCGGGTGTTTCCTCCTATTCCATTAAGATCTAATTTAATTACGTAACTCGATTATATAGATTTAAATAACAGTGTCTTTAATTAATGCTATCTATAATTTTTATTCAGATTATTATCGACGAAAAATATTTTAAATACACCTGGAAATCTGAAAAATACAGTCATGATTGTATATTTGCGAATATTAATTTATTAGAAGCTTTAACACAAATTAATTATGTAAATTTAAAAGACGCGTGATGTTTGGAGAAGCTTTGTAATGGTATATAAAACAGCTGATAAGTATGTATAAAATGAGAACGATCAAAACTAATGATATCGTTTCTGTTTCAGACAGTCAGACAGACAGATACATAATCTATATTATTAATAGATATTTATATATAAATATACAAACACTCTAAAGAACACTGTGATCCGATCTTCTATAATACTATTAATATATGAAATAAAGATACACACACACACACACACACATATATATATATATATATATATATATATATATATATATATATTAAACTGAATGTCAATATGTGTGTATGTGTGTGTGCCATATAGAAATAAAGTCAGTGAATCTAGATAAAATCTGAAAGTCTATTTATATATAAAATTAACCGGGTAAAATAATGGTAGCATTCACGATTCTCTAAATGCACGGCTAAAGGGGATTTCAAACAGATTTCGTCGGGAGGAGGATCGACTATTTCAGTTATTTTCAGTTTTATTTAAATCTAATTATTTATTAATTTAAATAGAAAACAATTCTATAATTAAGCAGTTTGTAAAAAAAAAAACTGCATGTCATTCCCGAAAAGAAAATGTAAATTATTCTTTAAAATTCTATGACGTCATGTGAAAGGCTGCGGAGGTGCGGGAATAACAATTAAAAGACGTAAATTCTGGAGAAATCTGTCCTTGATTATGTCGGTATGAGCCGAGTTCTTAAAAGGAGAAGGTCTACTTTCCCAGACTTTACCTTGATAACAATGTAATTCCTACAGCTAATCCCGTAATGACGTCCGGAGAGTTTTAGAGACGCGTCTCAAAAATTTTAGTTCTTTGGTAAAACATGGGCGCATCTCTAAACTTTTAGTTTTTTGGTACAACAGAGGCGCGTCTCTAAACTTTTACTTTTTTGGTCCAACAGGCGCGCGTCTTTAAACTTTCTGTTCTTTGGTACGACAAAGATGCGTCTCTAAATTGTAAGTTCTTTGATACAACAAGGGCGCGTCTCTAAACTATTAGTTCCTTGGTACAACAATGGTGCGTCTCTAAACTTTTAGTTCTTTGGAACAACAGGGGGGGGGGCGTCTCTAAACTTGCATAGAAAAATCAGATAGGAAAAAGGGAAAGAGAGGAAAGAGAGAGGGAAGGAAATAATGAGGCCGAGGGAAAGAGAGACGGCTAAAGAAAGGAAGATAGATGTAAGTTTTTATATAAAGATGTTACACACACTATTTAATTACTACTACTAATTGTTTTTTTTTATTGCCCCAGTCAACGCCGGGTAGCCCTGCTAGTATATATATATATATATATATATATATATATATATATATATATATATATATATATATATATATATATATTCCACGCATTTTACCTGATGATTTCTATTAGGAATAAAGTTTAAACGTTTCTGTTTAGCTTACTTGCCATAAATATATATTTCAATGGTACAATATATATATATAATATATATGTATAGCTTTATTAGTATATTTAAAATTCAATCACAAGTTTAAGAATATTTTAAAACCGTAATTGAAGATAGATTCGTGCGTCATATACATTTGAAAATTGGCGTTAAAAGATTTCGTAAAATTCGATTCTGTTTGAGCTCGCATTCACCTTTTTGTTTCATTTTACTTCAGTCAAACTTCTCAAAAAACCTAGAGCTAACACTTGACTGGTATAGGAGATACATAGATATTCGAATATGCTATTAAAATTCTCCTTTCCCTGTCAAACGTTGAGTTAGTAAAGCAGTTAAGAACATTAATTTTCCTCTCTTCAATTGACCCGGTAACTATTTTATAGTATATCTTTCTTGTGGTCTCTTGGTCTTACAAGATTCCAAGACAAGAATTCATCTAGTCTGGTGGAGTACCAAGCTAAGTGCTGTTACTTGAGGTAACATTACTTGGAGAAGATGCACCATTCCTCATATGAGCCAGTGTATAGCCCTGTCAGGGGCATCTTATTTTGGTCGTCGATTACCAACTTATTTTGAATATTTGGTCGGGGTTTAATTGTAGGGGGAAATAATCTCATGTCAGGTTGCCCTGGGCAACTCTTGTACAGAGAGACCGAAGGCACTCAAAGATGGTGTCTAGTAGGTGATTCAAATCTTCCCTCGCATTCAAGTGTGTGCAGACATGTGGGATAGGAATACATTTTTAACGATCGGACATACCGTGAAAATGCAGTAAAGTGTTAACATGATACCTTTTTAATTTTATGTATTAATATATATAGAGAGACATTATTTATTTAAATAAATATTTTTTAATATCCATAGACATATATGTTTCATGTTCGCCAACTATCATCAGTATGGACAATGTGAATAACTCGAACACAAGCTTTCTACCACTAGGCCGTCGTGACAATCACACTTCGAATGCGAGAGAAATAAATCTTGTCTCGAGAAATTATATATATATATATATATATATATATATTTATATATATATATATATATATATATATATATATATATATAATTATTCATAAATAAATATTATTTAAAAAAAAAACATACACATGTATCTTTCATGCGAAACATGCAATTGTCAGTATGACAAAGTCCTTGCCGGCCACACAGTACGAACTCCGGTACGAAAGTCATTTGTGACTCAATAGCCGCGTACTAATGCTCGACCACGCATTGTCTTGAAATGGGAAGTAAATTAACACTCAAATAGCAAATGATTCTGCTATCTAGCAAGCAGTCGAGAGAACTCAATAGACGTCTAAGTGAAAAATCATACTTCATCGCTTGATGAGATCTTAGTTTCTAACAACTAATTATCGATAACATCGACCAGAAAATGTAGCGGCTTTTTGTAAATGTCTGTATAAATAAAAATAATTATATATATATATATATATATATATATATATATATATATATATATATATATATATATACATATATATAAATGAAACATGTACTGTAGTGTGGAGGATGATTGCTCTACCGGTCACCAAATTTTAAACTCTCAGAACCATGTCAACATTTTACCTTTGTATATATATATATATATATATATATATATATATATATATATATATATATATGAAGAAGAATGGAAAGGAATTAGAGAAAGCAAAAGCCAAATCAAAATTCAATTCAAAAGTTCAAAGCAAGGTTTATTCCGCAAAAAGGCAATTTATTCAAGTTTGAACTTTGAACTTTGAACTTTTGAATTGAATTTTGATTTGGCTTTTGCTTTCTCTAATTCCTTTCCATTCTTCTTCATTTCTACCTGCTCTATCCTGGATATTGAGCTGTACACTCTTCACAATAGGGTTTTACCTTTCCTAAAAGTTCGCTTTTAGTACACCTCTTTATATATATATATATATATATATATGTGTGTGTGTGTGTGTGTATGTATATATATCTGGTCTTTATCTTTCGATCTGTCGATCTTGTAAACCAGTCAAGTTGCTCCAAATACATCGCCAGTGAATTTCCTCAATCGATTAAGAGAAACGACTTTTCTTTGCATGCCCTCTCCTTCGTTCCGACTCTGCAACTATCTGTCATTATGCGCCCAGCCCCATATCTTCTCCTCTGTCTCAGCTCCCACGTCAACTACCACAGCGTCACGTTCATATATTATTCACACCATCACTCCACCAATATCTCGAGCCCACACCCGATTACAGCGAGCTAGAATTGCAAATACGGTAATTCTGTCTTTGTCCCTTCGATCTAAACCCTGAGATTTCCGATAGTAGGGACGCTTCTTATCAAAGCGAACACAACTCTTTAATTCTAACGAAATGACGTTTTCGCGTGCGCAGACAAACCAAAATCGTTCTCCACGGCGCACCGGATAGCACGCTGTGAATGCTACCTTAACGCGAACTCCCACAATAAAAACAGACACAAATTCCATTACATTAAGCCGTGACGTGCGCAGATATTTTATTCGTTGTTTTCTCGAATAAAGTGAAAGCGAGAAAGATACAATGGTAGAGGATTAAGATACAAGGGTAGAGAAGGGCGTTGTCGAGTATAAATTCCTCTATACCGAGTAAAAATCGTATTCGCTATATTATGACTATGAATTACTTGACTTATGTGCGTATTGTAGAGAGCGTCGCTTGGCAACAATATTCCGATACTTACCACAAAAAATTAAATAAATAAATTGCACGATTGTTGATTTTCCAAATGTTTCACTTATATATATATATATATATATATATATATATATATATATATATATATATATATATATATACTGGTTAATAGTAAAACACATAGGTTTATCTCAATGGATATCAGAAATTTACACAGTACTTATACTTAAATGTAAAGAAATTATACATAGAAATATTTTTTGACAGAGAAAACACAAAATAGTTTACCAATAAAACCTGATTTTCATCTCAAAGAATTACGACTGTTTAATCATTTGCTTAAATCGAGACATTTATCAATACAAATCATTTAGTTTTATAAACAAAAAAAATGATCAGATTCAAAGGGAAAAGTGAAATATACGTTAGGAGATTGTTCACAAAAAAACTTTCATTTTGTTCCTTGTTTTTCGTCAAATACGACATACGAGGTGAGGACCTAATTTTTCTTTAAGTTATAAAAAACAATTAAAGATCTTTCATTATCCCTGCTGGAAGATATTTCCCGTCAAAACTTGATTTCTCAAAACTTTCTCTTCTGCATAGTTTTTTTGTGGGTGTTTAACGAACTTTCAACCATTATAAGATCATCAATGCCAGACATTATTTTCAGTTTTGACAATACTTCTTATTTAAATGTGTATTTAAAGTGTCCAATTAGTCATTTCAATAAAAACGATTATAAATGATTAAGCGCATCACCATTTATGTTTATGATGGTGATTGATATCGGCTAGAAAATAACTGGAACGATATAATAACAAAATAAAATTATCTAGTGTGAAGTTCGAACCCTTAAAAATAGCATAACATATTGGGACTGAAGACGAACCTATCATCCGCACGTACACCAATCAAACGAAACTATTTTTAACCTATTTAAACTGTGTATGAGTTTGGCGTAGAGATACACACAACATTCGTTTTACCTCTCCGCATAGATCCAAAATAGTTAGATTGTATAAAATAAATAAAGTAACATAAAAAAGTTCAATTTTTAATAAAAAGGATCTAAAATAGTACAATGTTTTGAATACAAACCATCTTGATTTATTTTTATATGTTGATTTATTTATTTTTCATACAGGAAGTTAATTTGTTTTAGTTTGTTATAAGTATCTGGTTCGGTCAGCTTAAAATCAAAATATTAAACCGAAAAAGAAAACGCTAAAATGTCGGAACATTTGTTTATAATATTACCTTTACCTTACTTTTAATTTTAAATAATGAGTTTAATAAAAGTTTCAAGAACTTCTTACATCGATAAGAACATCAGATCAAAGATGCTGATTTTAAAGGAGAGGGTAATGTCTAGGAAGATTGACTACACTGCACCTCTTACAAACAAGGTCATGATAAGAAGTGTGATCTCATGACAACAGAATATTTACTACACTACCCCCTCTACACTACACCCCCTGAATTGTTAATTGGAAGATAGTACAATAGTTCATTAATAAAAGTAAGAGATACTGGATCTTTATTAAAACTAGATTATTATCATTATCTAAATGAATAGATGCGAAAAAATCTTCTGCCTATCCTAACTATATTAACATTAAAACAGGTTGTGCTTATTTAATTCTATGAAATAACATGATACTTTATAAATTCCGTGTATATAATAAACTGCAAACCCGCACGAACACATTTGGGTCTTTTTAATTTACATATTTATTGAATAAACAGCTTCTAATATATAAATATGCTGTAATATAGAGTTGAATTGTCATATTTACTTACATATACGTAATCATTTGGTTTATAGTAAAACGTTTGAGGTCGCTGGGATGCTGAAAACATATATTGAGAACATATACTACACTTTGATTCTAGCCAAAAGGCCAAGTAACCATACACATATTTTTTATGGCTTGGAATTAGTAAATAAATGAACATGTAATTAATCTAGCATTGTATTACCTTTTAATGAGGGTGGGAAGTGTAGTATCGGTTTTGTTTTCATAAGAGCGTCATCCAAGGAATTACATCCTCCTTTTTAAGATGGAGGGGTAATGTAATATCGTTTTTGGTGTAATTAAACCATTTTCCTTGGGGCTACCTTATCCTTTTTGGGTGGTGGTAGAGCAGTATCTGACTTTTTTCATGCTCCATATTCCTTTCTTCTCTGGCTAGTTCTTGTCGATTATTATAACACCCGGTCTCGTTGCTAGTATGAGTTTATCTGTTTGTATATCATTTCCCAGGTGTATGCTTGTATCATTTGTGCGCGTGTTAGAAATGCAGTCGTTTGCACAGTTCTCAGTGTACTGCTTTTTTCCACACAGTCACGTCTGTATTTGTATTCTTTTGGGGCTAGTTTGCTACATTCACTTATTATATGATTTACTGTTTCGTCTCTTTGTCCACACAGTCTGCATTTACTGTTTTCCTAGGTTTTATTAATTTTAGCTTTAATATAGTTTATCCTTATCGCATTGTGCTGTGTAACCATCAGTAAAGATTCCGTTTATCTGTTCAAGTTTCATTTTCTTAGACATGTCCAGCTATTTTCGTGTGTTTCTTCTCTTGTCAGTCTTCTAAAGTGTTCACGTAGTTGTTTTTCTACCCACCTTTCTTTTTTCGTCGTTTTTTCTGGTTTCGGTACTTTTCGAGTTGCTCGTTGGTGATTAGCCTTTCCGTGTTCTGAGTTATGTATTTCTCCAGCTCTTTTTGAGTCTTCCACACAATCTTCTATAATTACCAGTCCTCTTTCCCCTTTCGTTTCTTTTAATGTAGAGTCTGTCCGTATCCTTGTCGTACCTGGAATTTGAGAGGTTACTGACCTGTTTTTAATCCGTTATTCCTGAGATTTGAGGAGCCAAAATTAGCAGGATGCGGACCGGGCTCCCATGTTGACCAACGAGGCAGCACCTGCACATCATTACACTCAGATCTTTCTTCTGAGCCCTAAAGCTTGTACCATTATTATGTAGCATTATTCATATTTTGGTGTATGTGGCAACACCAAGCCCAGGATTATTATTATTATTATTATTATTATTATTATTATTATTATTATGATTATTATTATTATTATTATTATTATTATTATTATTATTATTATTATTATTGAACAAAAGGCATTTTATATTAAGAAGATTTTCTAATAGAGAATGAATAAAACAATTTATGCATTTACTGAATCGAATTATTGAACTAAATTTTGACAGTTTTATAAGCTATCAGTACGACCTCAAGTTCCATTAGATAGCACCATTGAACTCGAAGTCATAGACATAAGTCATAATGTTTATTAGTAAAGAACGTATTATTGTACATTAACACCGTCCGTTTAATCCTCACACACGAAATGAGATTTTACTATTTCAGGCTATTACGTGTGAACACTCTTAAAACATAGAGTAAAGAAAACACAACACTTATTTTAGAATTTAGAGTAAGGGAAGTATTTGTGCATATAAATTTAATATAAAATTATCTCACACTTCCGCATCGTTCTAGCGTTCTAATGGCGTAAGCTATTCTTTTTTTGCCAGATAGATCAATGTTGTGCGTTTTTTGGAGAGGGTAACTTTTTAAGGCGATTACGTGAGTTTTTTCGACCTAACTTCACGAACGTATGGTTAGTGGTAAATACATTAAGTTAACTGCTATAAAAACTGAGAATAAACCGGAAAGTGGGAGTTATTTTACGTTACATTTATATATGTCGCTGATTCCCAACTCTAAATTCTAAAATAATTGTTTTGTCTTTCCCTCAGTTTTACATAGTATTCGAATGTAATCGCCTTACATATTTAGAATCTCATTGTCTTTGAGGTGTAGCGAGTGGGGGGTTAATCTACAAATTTACGGTAAAGAAAAAGAATGAAAGAGCTTAGTGTTCTAAAAAGAATGAAATCAAATAAAAATAGAGATTTTAAGAGAAAAAAATGAAATATGTTTAATTTGTTTAGTTCTTTTGTGGAGATCTTAGCAAGAGATATACTTAAGAGATAATGGTTTCAGATCTGGAACTACTAAAGACACACGTATAGGCAATTAATACAAAAGAGCATCAGGAGATAATCCTACTCGAACACCCACAAGTAAAAGACTGGCACAATAAAAACACTGAAACTGCTGATAGCCATAACTACGAAATCATCAGACTCACCGTGGAGAAGCAGCAGAAGTTGAACACATAAAAGAAATTATGAACGATGACAATATGAAACTTCCAACCTTAACGAATAAATGATAGAAAACATGAACATTCGAAACAAAAGAGGGTGAACAGACTCCTCCAATATCTCTATAAATCTACTATCAGACCATGTATCAAGTACTGTTGTTATATTTGGGCTGGTGAATCTCTGTCCCATTTGAGGGTTCTTAATAATGT
This sequence comes from Sepiola atlantica, assembly GCA_963556195.1. NCBI lineage: Eukaryota > Metazoa > Mollusca > Cephalopoda > Sepiida > Sepiolidae > Sepiola > Sepiola atlantica. Next base: position 61,754,777 of record OY744516.1, on the reverse strand, counting down.
GCAGGAGCGTAGCTGTAATTTGATTAGCCCACCCTTTCTTTTTCTCTGCACCCTCTCCCTCACATACCTGATGTTGCTAGTCTCAGTCTTTTCTATAAATACTATTATGGCATGTGTTCTTCAGAATTGTCTGATCTATTCCTTGCTTCCTTTTTCCCAGCTCGTTTTTACTCATTCGTATAGTTGTCTTCATAAATTCGTTGTTTTGATGCCTCATTGTAATACAGCTTCCTATTCCAGTAGCTTATGTCGAAGAACTGTAGGCTTATGCGACTCTGTTCCTGCTGACTTTTTCCCTTCTACCTATAGCTTTCGTCTTCTCAAAACTACGGCCGATAGGCATCTCCTGTCTTTGCGATACCTACTTTTTGTTCTTGTTAGCTCCTTACATCAAGTTGCTTCATGCTTTGTTTGGAGCGATTTCCATTAAGAACAAAAATGAACATATACTATATAGAATTAAAACATTAATCTATACAGAGGCCAAATAAGTAATTATACGACTGAAATAGTAACACATCCTCATCAAATAAATGGATCAGCGAGGTCTGGATGGGAAACCAGATGGGAAACATAATACACAAATTGCGGAAATGAAGCTGAAGCTTTAAATAAAACAAACGAGAAGAGAAAAAGATGGAGAAAAAATGACTGACAAAGTAAAATGGAGACTAAAAACGCACCATGAAGACATAAAACCAAAGGTTCCCAACAAAAGAGGAAAGACTAAGACGATACAGACTCAAATCTTAACACTACAATCAAGTATTAGAACCTTTGAAAAAAATGAAAGCCAGTTTTAGCAAAATATCATAGGAGTATAAACAAACAGAGAACAACTCAACTTGACAGAAACAAAATATTTTTGAAGCAATATATGGGAAAAACGACAAAACCACAAGAGAAATGCTGAATAGCTAAAAGCATGGAATTAAACCTTCAGTAAATTGAAGAAAATGCAGAATTTGAAATAAATTAAAAAACACATCCAGACGAACGTAATAACAAAGAAACCACCAGGACATGATGAAATACATTGTCACGATCCGGATAAGAATAACGTTATGTTCGTATTATTATACAGAAATTCTACATTAATATTTATATTTTATAGGAAAGTTAGGCTCAAAACGGAATTCGCGAGTTTTCGGATAGAGATTACAGTGGAATACACCAGCTGGTACAATTGGAAAAATAAACAGGTTTAAAGGCATTGATTAAATGAACGGAGATTTGAAATTTAATATCAGAACAAATACGATCAGAAATCAACATGATTTTAAAGTTTACTTATCTGCGCACATAATCAATATGAACGTTCACTTATCTGCGTATACAATAGTGTTTTTCTTAATTGTCCCTGTTTCTTTTCATTACATCTTTTTTCTTATCCTCCGACAACTTTACGTCACATCACCGCGAATTAAACTCTAATTTCTCTGTTCGAGAGTCCAGTCTCAACACATTAAATGATCCTTCACCTTTTCTCGAAATCTACCTCCGTCCGCAGTTCCAAACCGCACAACTAACTCCATGAATTTGATTCTAAGCCCCCAAGAGTCGTCTGCAAAATTTTCTTCCAGTTTCCTTTCCTTTTTCTTTCTCTCGTCTTCTTTTCTATTAACATTACCCTCTCGCTCTTTATTACTAATATGTTAGCAAAGAAGAAAGAAGAAAGAAAATCAGATAAACTTCGCCCCCTTCGACACTGTTCACTACTCTCTCTATATATATCTCCCTTTCTCTCTCCCTTTCTCTGTTATACGCACACACATACGCAATAAGGTACGGAGAATAAGGGCAGCTAGTTTACCATGCTGTCATTCACTTTACTCCTTCGCTTCAGTAAACTTGTGTGCGTGGATGTTCTTACTTTTTGCAGATTGCTTTTGTTGGATCTTCTGTCTTTAGTGCTTTAAACATTATAAAATTAACATTTTATTTATACTTAAAAAAAAAAAAAATATTATTTACGTGTTGACCTAACCAACACGTAATATACACGCATACTAGTTTAAGAAATTAGCACACCTGCACAAAGGCTAACGCATAACCCGAGAAGATGTATATATGAAACAGACATACAAGAGTGGATGACAAAAATAAATAAATACATTAATATAAATATATAGTAGACAGAGAACGACCACAACCAACTACAGACAGATAACCTGCTTTCAAACCATGTGGATATACGACTCCCTTAATAGCCGTAAACTACTCTCTGAGGAACAGAAAGGATGCCGAAAAGCAACGTGAGAGATTAATGGCTTCGCATGCATAGATGAAAAGATCTTGCAGAATAAAAACCTAGGACTAGCATAGATTGACAAGAAAATCTAACAAGAAAAATCCACCAAGCATTAAGAATTGAATGCACAAGTATATAAAAAAATGTCGCAGACAATTATTAATCTTATAAAGAACACAATAAACACTGGAACTAGTGACTGAGATAAGAAAACAGAGGGGAATTTCCCCAGGGAGACTCTCTATCATCACAACTGTTTATCACAGCTATGATGCTCTTTAACAGCATACAGGAAGTTTAATGCCAGATATAAGTTCACAGACAATGATGAAAAAGAGAGAGCATAAACTACCCCTGTATATGGACGATGTAAAGCTATTTGCAACAAAATCCAAAATAAACTAAAAAAGATGAAATAGAAACCAAATTATGCAGGCAGGACAGTTGAATCGAATTCAGAATGGAAAAATGTGCACTACTAGAGATGAAAATGGTAAGCTTAAAACAACAGAAAGTGTGGGACAACTTTGCGATGAAGAGATGAGGGCACTTGGCGAAAATGATACCTATTAATTCATCTGAGAATTTTGGAAGCAGGCATCATCAATCCAAGAGAAATGAAAGAAAAGAGTGGAAAAGAATACATTAAAATTACAAGAAACTAACTTATAGCAGAAACCTGATAAAGAGAATGAATACCTGGGCAGTGTTTCAAGTAAGGTATTCTGAACTTGTCATAGGTGGGAAGAAAGAAAAACTGAGGGATCGGTACAAATTATCATGCACAATGCGCTACGCCCGAAGGATAATACTGACGGTCTCTACGTAAATAGGATTACGAGGAATAGTAAGTAAAGGAGCCTATGTGAATGAACTCGAAAATACATAAACCAGAACACAGGGAGACTGATTATCGCAGCCAAATGCATCGTCAAAATGAACAATACAGGAAGCAAAAATGTAGAGAAGAAAAATTTGGAAGAGAAGCAACAGCATGGTCGGTACATAAGACTTATCAGCGAAGAGACCCATAAAAAACTGGACGACATCACTACGATCATGATGCCTAAACAGAGAAACGGAATGTCCTCTGACAACCGCACAAAACAACGCGATCAGAACCACCTATATCAAGACCAAAATAGACAGAACCTAAGAAAGCAGTAAAAGTAGACTATGTACGCAAAGAAGCTAAACGGAAAACTACATAGTAAGTGAAAAAATGAAAAAACAGACACAACTGCGTGGGAAAATCGGTTCACAGGGTTCTATGCAAACAGCTGCATTGTGAACATGCTGGCAAATGATACAAATCTAACCTGGAGACAGTATTGAAAAAACATCACAAAATCCTATAGGGTAGGGAGGTACAAACAAACAAATGCACCCAAGTGAGTTGACCTGACGTGATAATTGTCAATAAGTAGAAAAACACGTGCCAACTCGTAAATTTCGCTGTTCCAGCCGATTACAGAGTGAATACCAAGGGGGGGAAACAAAGCAAATGCATGAAACTTGCGAGGGAACTATGAGTATGAAAGAAAGAACACCACTATAATAGCAATAATTGTAGAAGAACTAGGAGCAGTACCAAAAACCTAGGAAAAATATTTGGTTGAATTTAGAATCAAAGGGAAGATTTAGTCCATACAACGAACGACAATGATGAAATCAGCCGAAAAATTAAGGAAAGTCTTTGAATGCGAAAACCAACGCACATAACCAATAAACGCTTCCCAGTCACAGATGATACAAGAGAACTTGAAATTTGAGGAGGCTTATTGTCATTCAAATCCCACAGAAGAAAGCAAGAAATCAATGATAATAAGCTGTTGCAATAACGCAGAATAAACTGCAACGATGACAGGAGGAGAGTGCTAGAAATCAATGTAAGCTTGCTATCATTTAGATTCCAGTGAACACCACTTTTTATTGCCGGAGATAATGACTTGTGTGAGAATTCCTAGTGGTTTAATGACAAATAATGAGAAAATCCAACTTGATACCCTAATGAATCCGATTAAATGATTTAGTGACGACATACGAATGAAATTTGGCATTACGAAATGTTCCATTTTTGTTGTAAAAAGGGGTAAACTTGTCCACTCAGATGGCCTTAATCTCCCAACAACAGATTTGATAATGAATGGGCTACAACTACTTGGGAATACTGGAGGCGGATAAGATTAAAAACAAAGATATAAACAACCAGGTAATAGCTGAGTATACCAGAAGAGTAAAGAATACTCTTAAATCAGACTCCCAGAGTCAAAATACAATCTATGCTATTAATAGAATAAGCAGTAGCTATCATTCGATATACTGCCGCTATACTTGACTGAAATATAGATGAACTAAAATACGTAAACAAAGAAAATGCTTCTAAATTATGGAGATTTTGCAAAAAAAGGAGATGCAAATCGATTGTATCTATCTAGAAAAGAGGGTGGTCCAGTTCTACTTAGTGTTGAAAATGTTGTGAATATAGAAGAAGGTTGGCCATATAAAAATATTTCTGAAAGTAATAGGCTTTTTCTTTGTGAAGTGAAAATAGAGGAAACACTAAGCACTGGGGTAAAAACAAATCACAGGTTACAAGAAAGAAGGCTAAAATTATTATGAAAGAAACTACACAATGTATTCTTTAAGAATACTGCATTAGAGATAATGACAACTGGAATTGGTTGATCAGGGGTAATCTCAAAAGATCTACTCAGAACACCTTAATGGCAGCCCAGGAATAAGCGACTTGCACTAGGTCCATCAAATATTACATTGACAAAACTGCAGTATCACCGATATGCAGATTGTGTAATGAAAGGGAAAAAAACTTAGCGCATATTTTATCTGAATGCCAAATGCTAGCACAACGCTAATATAAAAAATTGAGGAACGACGAAGCAGTTCAGGTACTACAGGTACTACACATGAATATATGCAAACTTTATAAATTGAGCTACAATAGAAAGTTGTATGAACATAAGCCAGAAGGGGTACAGGAGAACGACAATGTCAAACTTCTCTGGGACATGTGCATACAAACTGATATGGTTTTTAAACATTACAAACCCGACTTAATCCTTCTAAATAAAAACAAGAGAACTTGCTTAATCATTGATACAGCCTGCCCCTTCGATACCAAAGTGCAGGAGAAAGAACACGCAAAAAATACATATCAAGATCTAAAAATGGAAATTAGTTAGACTATGCACATGTAAAGATGTAGAGGTGATTCCTGTTATAATTAGAACGCTTGGAACGAAAAGCCACCATAAATGGCTTAAACTGATTGACGAAACAATTTATCTTATAATACTGCCAAAGGCTTGCCTGTTTGGAACAGCGAAAATATTAAGGTACAGCTTGGTTTTCTAAAGTAAAGGGAATTGACTTGATGATCAAAAAATAAAAATCTAACTTCAAACATCCAACAGTTGAGACTACTGTAAAATAATAATAATAATAATAATAATAATAATAATAATAATAATAATAATAATAATAATAATAATAATAATAATAATAATAATAAAGCACAAAACAACAGAACCGGGGAAAATACAACCGCACGAATGAAGCGCAAGCATAGGCTGACGCCACAAAAATTATAAACAGATGGTCGAGGAGGGAAAGCGCAAACCAGACCTCCACTGGAAGAGCGCGGACAGCTCTGGGACCTTGGGAAGGCTTGTTGCCACTCGGGCCCCAGAGGGGACCGATGACCCTTATCAGCGGGAAATCGTTGGTAGGTGGCTGTTGCGATTACCGCAAGGTCATCAGCGGTGATGAACGAAGAGAGGTGGAGCATACTGGAGGCCTGAGGAGACTTGTTGTCACTCGGACTCCAGGGAATACCACAGGTTGTCGGCAGTGGGCGACCACTGACGATGACCAGTGTGATAACTCCTAGTGAGTAAATAATAATAATAACTCAAGGGAACTGAAAATACTTGGGTAAATATATAAGCGTATGTTATAAATTAATTCCCCTCTCCTCAATAAAAAAAGAGCTGTACCAACATTGGTTTACACCACGGACAGTGACCGACCACGGAGTTTTTGAGCCAATAGAAAGACTGACGAAGAATAACACCGTTCAACTTGAAGGGTATGGAGAATATTACATTTTGAAGTGACTTATTGTATCTCGAATTCTAGAAAAAAGAACTAGTATGGCTACTGTGGACACCATGTTAGCTGCATCTGTGCGATAACAATATTGTAGAGCACTGAAGATCTGGGCAGTCTTACTGTTACTCAGACTTCAGGAAAACCACCTATTTTGAAAAAAATTATTTTTGCTTCATTTCTTAAGACGTGTTCATCTATACGTTTTTGTTAACAATAAAACAAAGTAACTGGGGAAAAAAGACAAAGTTGCTTTGTATGTTGATTAATCGAATATTTATTAAACTTTAAGAGAGAAAAAAGAAAAGAAAAGGTTGGATATTTTTTTTCATATGTCATATAAAGAGACAAATATTAACAAATTAAAGTACTCACAGTTTAACACACCTTTACAATATATTTTTTTATAGATGTAGACATTTTCTTGTGTATTTGTTTAAAGTTCGCTCATCAGTTAGCGATCAAATTTCACTTGAAAACAGGTTCTTTCATTTTTCTAGCAGGAAACACGTTCTAGGTAGGCGACAAATTTTAATTGAAAAAAGATTCTTGTGCAACAATTTTGAAACTGGCTTCATTTTTTATGTGTTTTCAAGTAATAAATAATCAAATATTACTTGTGTCTCTGAGAATTATATGCTTATCATGATCTAACTAAATAAAGTATGATATAAATTTTAAAAATAATTATTACTCCTTTTTTATATATTAAAATGCGAATTTATGGATTGAAAAACTCAAATAAATTTTAAAATACGATGACTTTATTTGCTTATCCTTCGGATAAACAAGTATTAAATTTAATAAATCGTTTAAATAATTTAGTCGTTTTGACTAAATAGAAAATATTCTGGATCCTTGTGTCCGATATTTTCAACAAATCCTTTAAAATATTGTATTTTCTGACTAAACAGAAAATATTATGGATCCGTGTGTCCATATATTTTCAATCACATTGTGGCTAATATCTGGATTCTGTTTTCCAGATATACTCTTTTAAATAATGCCATTTGTCATGAATTTCACTTCACCAACTTTTGAATAATAACACATCGTCATAAGTTTCTTTCACAAACAATAGTTACAGTTAGGATTTTCAAACATAACTATAAATTGTCATTAATTCAACAGTTTACAGTCCCAAATTGACACTTTTGGATAATAAATTCACATTAAAAATTCGGAGAACAATTTCTCAATGTCTATTACAATATATTTTAAATTATTAATTAAAATTAATATCTGACATTTACATGAAAATAAATTTATTAATTTAACGTGGGCACAGAGCGTATCCACGGAGATGAAAACACAAGGTGTAGCGATTCAACTCCCAGATTAATTAAATGTGGAAACAATTTTCCTAACGTCCACGGGTATAAAAACAAAGTGTTGAAAATTCAACACCCACATTTTATCTTAGTTTAAATGGAAATAAGTTAATTAATTTAAAGTGGTCACAATTATCCTAAAGAAAGAAAACGGAGATAACAATTAACCAATCAGATAATGATCTGGAGTCAACCACTTCATATTGGACAACATTGTCGTCAGCCAAAAACATTCTACGCGCGAATTCAATAACAATTTCAATCCGTTAAAAAAGAATCTTACAAAAAATTATTTTCACTGAAATGAAATATAGTAATTTTAAAAATAAATTCTAAAACGTTTTACCAGCGAGAGATTACTAAAAGTGTTTGGTGTCAAAACTTCTAGTGAGCCAAACGTAATAACAATTATATATATATATATATATATATATATATATATATATATATATATATATATATATATATATATATTTAGTCACTGACAAAAAAGACGAGATTTGACGCTTCAAATCACAGATCGTCCATAGTCTCTGTTTTAATGAATGAGATCATCCATATATGATGATTGCTTCTTCTTGACAGAAGTTTGACATCTCTTCAGTTAGTTGCTGTGCAACCGTGCGCAGGTAACTAACTCTTTAATCCAGCTGCAGTATTACATAGACGTTTACATATGTGACACAAACATTTTTTTCTGGTAAGGATACCTGCATGTTAACATGATGAATACCAGAATGTCTTGTTATACCACTTTTAGATTGGCAGATTAGACCATAAACATGACAACTTAACACTGGAGGTCGTGCTGTAATAGCTGCCTCATAAAACTGTTGATCCTGTCTAAGGTTGTGTGATTTAAGATAATTCACAAGTCCAGGTTTGAAGAGAACTCTATGTGATCGGTTTCTTGTGTTAAGAAACAGATCACATAGAGTTCTCTTCAAAATCCTGACATGTTTCTCTGATGTTTTTCCTCCATAGTGTCGGTTTTTTATTGTGCTTCCCAGTTATCGATATTTATTTCAAAAGTTCCTTAATGGAGTCCATATGACATCACCCTTATATAACGATGTCCTTATCTGACGTCATAAAAGGATTCTTTTGGCTTTATATACGCATATTTAAGTGGAGGATGTGATTCCTTTAGTGACATCATTTCCTTGTAACGTCAGAAGGGATGACGTTATACAGAATTGCAAGACCTCAACACTACTTTACGGAGACCCTAGATTTAGCCACGCCCAAAACCATAATATTCTATTGGAAACAATATATTTTTAAAAATAAAACAGAGCGCTTTAAATATAGTGAAGCCTACTCTAATGCTAAAAACTGATCCAGTCTCACCTTTTAACTTCCTCAACCGTCATGTCGCAGTGGCCAGCCTCTCTCTCTCTCTCTCTCTCTCTCGCATTTTTCCTCTTGACATGCATTTATGTCGTACACATCTTTTTCCCCAAACATTTCTCATTCTTTTTTTTCTTCTTTTTCTTTTTTTTTTTAATATTTTTTTTTCTAAACCTAAATGTAAAATTGCAGCATTGACGAACATTTCCCTAGTGGCATGTGGTAGCAGAACTGGACCAGTATGATGTATTTTCTTGTTGTTTCTATTTTAATCTAACCACTTTTTTGCCATTGTAAATGTCTATGATAAATAAAAAAAAAATTGCAAGACACAGTGAAACTCGTTTAAGATGTCAGTCAGTGTGCACGAAGAACCCCAAACAAGAAAAAGAAAAAGGTAGCACGATTCACAGAGTTTTCCTATTCCATTCAATTCAAAAAAATGACAAAGAGTAAAGTTTAATGTAGGGAAAATGGTTCCGAAATTGATACAAATGAGGATAAAGTGGTCTATCACCTTTCTAATTTCATTGACAAATTTACTAGATCGCTTTTTTAAAGTGCATTTTTGGCTAGAAAACAGTTAATTTAGTCACGTTTTCAAAAGCAACACTTACAACAATTTGGAGATCTGGTTGAAATGTTTTTTCTTTAAAAACAGCATGTATATATTTTCTATGGTTTGAGCGTTCGAAAATCCTTAATTTTGTAACGTTTTACTTTTAATAATAATAATAATAATAATAATAATAATAATAATAATAATAATAATAATAATAATAATAATAATACTAAGAAGAAGAAGAAGAAAAAGAAGACGAAGAAGAAGAAGAAGAAGACAAAGAAGAAGAAGAAGAACAACAGCAACGTGGAGACATAGTCAAAATGTCTCCTCTGGTACTCACCTACCTCCTAAATCTCTCGCATGTGGCTCCAATCGCTATTCCCCAGGACTCCGCCTCAGCTAGCAGTCCACGATAAGGGATTACTAGGCGTATGAGTTTCATGATGAAAACGTCGCAGCGTCTGTCCATTGCTCCCATGTTCACAAAATTAAAAAAAAGACCTTTATCAATAAGTATAGGTGTTAAGCAACGCCCCTAACAACTAACCACGAGTACTAGCTGCTGCTGCTTATATTCTTGAATTGACATTTACTAGAAATTTACTAAAGCAGATATTTCACAGCGATTTTTTTTGGCGTTACATACCCTATTCTCAGACTGGACCAAAACATTTGATTTTTAGAAGCGATTGAGATTTACATAAGTGCAGTCATCTAGCACTCCAGCTATTTTTGACCGTAATAAATCTAATAAAATTATTTCTAGTTCATTTCATGAGTTCAACGGCTGTAATATCCTTACGCATACATAGATTCAGTGGGGTTTTCAACAAATGTCCCTAATTCAGCCTAGGAGGTCAGGAGACTATCAGAACCCGACTTAGACCTTATCAAAGTGTTCTGTTAAGAGCAAACTATTATATGGGATCAAACTGCCCTTTTAATAGCAAACACTCAAACTAATATATGCGATCCAATCTTCACTTTGTGCTGACTGTAATCTGCCTCTCCATTTCCTGCTCCGACTCAAGCATCCCCTGAGGCTCCAGTTCCAGTACCTTGTTTACGTCCGGATTCCTATTCCAGTGCCCGTCGACGTCCATCTCCTGTTTCAGTGCCTGTTTAGTCTGTCTCCCTGTTCCAGTGCCTGTAGACGTCCAGCTCTCGTTCCAGTGCCCGTTGACTTCTGTCTTCCTGTTCAAATCCCTGTTGAGGTCTGTCCAGATTAAACCTCGTGATACGTCGTTACCAGTGACGCAACTCTAGGCTTGCCTGTTTCCAGAGACGTTCATATGTGTATGTGTTCTTTTGTTTGTCCTTACCGTTACCTTTTTGCCTGTGTTTTCTTTTCCTAGTTGTAAGGCCGATCACACATCAACGATCAGGCCTGCAACAAAACCACCAACTTAAACCTCCGTTCCAGAACTTAAAGGTAAAGTCTGCAACTCCACCGGAAGCTTGTCCACTTACAGTCTCCTTCATAAATGTTAATAGTTTGACTCCAAATTAAAATTCAAGTCACTGATATTTTCAAGCAACTGGCAGAAGTTGGAGGGACGCTTCGAATCTGGGCATAGACCGAATGCGATGGAGCAATGTTACTGTTTAATGGGTCGCCAGATTTGGGAGTTTCTACGTCTACGTAAATCTGGAAGTCTCTTGTAAGGTACATATATCCTAATCGAGAAAGCGTCTTCTTCCGGTTCAATAAAAATCGGTGGTGAAATAGTTTCTGGTGATGCTCGAGAAAACCTTTTTCTGGTGGAGGAGTGAATAGTAGGTCCGGAAGGGACATTTTTTTCGGTAAATAGAACCGGATGAGCGAACGGATCTCTTGAAAAAAGAAAACTGAAAGTTGAATTCGTTTATAGAAACCCAGAATGAAAATGCCCACCAATAAATATCTTCTTGGAACATCGCCAGGTTCGCAAGAGTTGAGCGTCACAATATCGCGAGGAAATCTACCGATATTGTACTTGATGTTCGATTCAATTCAATACATTTTGCAAAAAAAAAAAACGAGCATGCTTCAGTTGCCATGAAAGGAAAAGTGGTAGAAATGTACGCAGAAAGGGATACAGTGGCCAAGCATCTGCCTAATTTCGTCTTGAATTGCCGCGTTATTCGCGCATTTACTGCATCTCCTAAAAATCCATTCCAAGGTCCAGTGATCCTGATTTAGAAAGCTGGCCTCTTTCTATTCAATCGAAATCGGCAGTGAAATAGTTTCTACTGGTTCCTGAGCAAACCACTTTCTGGTTGAAGAGTAAATAATTGGTCCTGAAGATATTGTAGGCCAAACTTTCCTTATGCTGTCCTTTAGTCCTCACATTCCATGAGAGATGTTTCTGGCAAAAGGGGAAGAATTGCTGTTTTCTGGGTCGGAATCTATTCATCAAACAGTTATCTTTGGCTAGTTTTTGACCTTGAAGTAATGTTTTTTGTTTAGCTGCTTACATCAAGTTGCTTCGTGCTTTGCCTGGAGCGATTTCCATAAACAAAAAACAAACAAAAAACAAAAAAAAACATTCAAATCACCGCATAAACGTCGGCGTTAATTGGAGAAAAAGTTAAGTTTCACGAGTCGAATTTCGTAGGGAAGATCACGTAGCCCCTGCACGATTCGACTATTAGTTGCACTCTCTCCAGATCAAGGTTATCGCGTATTAAATATGGATCCTGGACCTCATACACTAACAGTAGTCTGACGGGCGAGACAAAAAAATGGAAGAAATATTTCAGGAGTGAGTTTGAAGACAGATTATCGAATGAGAAATAGGGAGCTCACTGCTTAGTGTTTATTCTTACCATGTCAGATATCGAGTAAAAACATTGATACATTTCAGATTAATTAATAATGGTTCAGATTCTGCCATATTCAGAAATATGATAACGTTCTTTTAAGTACATGATTCTAGTGTCCATTAATCCACTGTGGAACGAAATCAATTCTTTCAGATCACAAAGTCATTTTTCAAAACAAAGAACACCATTTATCATTGAGATTCTATTTTCTCGCTCATATTCCAATCAGACAATCTGGAAGCTCAACATGATGTATCGTCATCGTAGCGGAAACCTGTCACGCAATCTCTCTAGGATCCCCAAGGAAAGAAAAAAATAACAGTTTCGGATCGTGAAAATTAATGAGAATTAATTGGCTTGCTAATTCGGTTTGCATTTTTAATTATGTTTTCTTTGATTTGAAAAATGGAAAATCGTATCACTACTAATTAAAATGCGCACATCAAAACGGAATTCGCCGGAATATAAAGCTAATAACGAAACATATTTGTGAGTAAAATGATTTGAGGATTACGTACATATATGTTGTGTTGTTGTTGTTTTGCTAAATTAGGCAGATACTCTACCTGTCCTAAGTTGCCTGTGGACATTATTGAACCTGGTTCTGCCCATATTTTGTTTATGTCACACACAGCACCCGGTGTTCCAAAAGGGTCGCCCATTTAGTACTGGCCAGGCTCAACATTGCTAATCTTCGGTTTTCTAACAGGAACCGGCGTGTCAACCGTATTATGCCGTATATGTATATGTATATGTATATGCATGTGTATATGTATATATATATATATATATATATATATATATATATATATATATATATATATATATATATATATATATATATATATATATAAATAGTAAGCAATGAAAATATATATGGTAATTAAGCTACACAGAGGCTCCCGCGTTTCATCCCCGGGGGGAATCTTCAGGCTAAATGCATGGAGTTATTTTTGTCAGGTGTTTTTATATACATGGCTTGCTAGTTAACCAATCAGATTCTTTGTTGTTCCCTTAGGCAATCGTTGGGCTTCCCGCGAACAAAGGCTTTGTTGGTGACGCTCCTATACCTATCTTATTTTTAGTTAACAATGGATTTTCCTATATCCTGTTTCCTTTGTTGTGTCAATATAGCGGGCGAATTTATTTTAACACGTGGTTTCTTGTATTTCTATTTATGCTTTTAATTTTTAACTTGTTCAGTTTTAAAAAAAAAATTTTTTTATTTATATATCATCCTAAAGTAAAATTATTTCTGTGTAAACAGCTGTTTGCTATTTCACTTCTAGAATTTAATAAGTTTCGGGGATCTTTAAAATTTAGGATTTCATATTTTTCATTCAGGCATAATCTACACGGGTCTTCTAAGTTTGTACATGTACTGGCCTGTCTTACTATTTTCTATTCAATTATTGGTGAGTGTCCATTTTCTTTGAGCTCCCAATAAAGGTTTGCTAGTGCTGTTTTAGTTCGACGTTCTCTGTTTATATATATATATATATATATATATATATATATATATATATATATATATATATAAATTTACTATATATACATGTATATATATATATAATATTTATAAATAAATATTAAATTATTTATACCTACAGACGCTAGCGTTTCAAGCTTATTGCTCTCATCAGTGCAGGGAAGTAACAATTTCAGACGGTCGGGAGGCGCGAACCCGGTACACAGAGTCAGCCATATCCACTCGGCCCACGGAAACTGTCACATAATTTAGGGAAATTAAGATCTATATGTATCTAGAAGCAGGCACAGGTAGAAGACTAGTCGAGAGTGTTCGACGAACGTATTCGGAACTTTGCATTAGAGCTTTTTGACAGTCTAATTTTAACTTCCCCGAGAGTGCTCAACTTTAATTTCTTAAAGGGGCTTAGTATAATATTTATAAATAAATATTAAATTATTTATACCTACAGACGCTAGCGTTTCAAGCTTATTGCTCTCATCAGTGCAGGGAAGTAACAATTTCAGACGGTAAATAAAATAATGGTATATTATTTATTACTAGCAATTAAACGTTAACACTATTTTGCGTGTATATTAACGATTATATTTATTCATTAAAAGCCCATTTGTCCATTCATCAGCACTGATAAATTAACATCACAATTAGAAGTAGAACAAAAAACTCCAATATTAATATCCTTAAGAAGATAATAGTTATAACATACAACATACATAATATATTTATATATATATATATATATATATATATATATATATATATATATATATATATATATATACACAGAGAGAGAGAGAGAGAGAGAGAGAGAGAGAGAAATAGATAGATAGATAGATAGAAAGAAAGAAAATTAGAAATAAAGATGGGTAGATAGATAACATCTAAGTGCTTATTTAGATTACGAACCGAGATAACTTTGACCACGTCGTTGGTGTAAGGGTCAAGATTACAGTCAAGGTTAGGGTGGGGGTTAGGGTTAGGGTTAAGGTTAGGGCTAGCGTAAGCGTTAGAGTTAAAGTTAGGTTTTGGGTCAAAATTGGGGTTAGGGTTGCGGTCAAAGTTATGTCGGGTCCTTATATGATAAAGTACTAACATATTATTATTATTATTATTATTATTATTATTATTATTATTATTATTATTATTATTATTATTATTATTATTATTATTATTATAATAATAATAAAAATATTATTAATATTGTCTGGTTAATTCTATATTTTAAATATTTAAAATTTTTCGTTAGTTAGTCTGAGTCGCTCTTGTCCAACATGTTGAGGGTACAGGTTTGACAGCTTGTCTGGCTGCTGTTTTCGACTGGTAGTGCCGGAGCCCAAACTCTTAGATAGCGCTAACACGGCTGCTCCATCAACAGTTGCATAATACCGTATAGTAGCTGTACGTGCCATGTCGCGTATGGAAGGGACTTGCAGTTATCACCGTTGGGCTTTCCCGATACCACAAACATCTATGTATCAAGTCTCGAGTAATGGACTGGATATGTGAGCCTATTGGCACTAAAGAAGCACCAACTTTGCCATCCCCACTCTAACAAAAACCAAAATGACAATACAAAAAAAAACAACCCTAAACTAGACACCAAACAAAAATCATCTTCGCCTCAGCCCTTGAGGCTAGCATTCAGAAATATCCAGGGGCTTAGAACCAACATCAGTGACGTAGAAACCTTTCTCCTAGTAAACTCCTTGGATATCCTAGCACTAAGTGAAAGAAACCTATAATCCTCAATCCCCTCACACAATTTTGAGATGACTGATTACCTCCGATTCTACTGCAAAGATTTTGACAAACATATTCACGGGATAAGAGTTTATGTTCGGGAACCCCTCCCCCTTGACTAGAGAACATAGGTTAGAATCAGATGATCAAGCCGACATGTGCTTTAGATTGACACAGTGTTAGTTATTTCTATTTCTCATACCGTTCTCCAGCGATCCAGGACTGTAAACTATTTAATTCTTTCTCTGAAAGAATTAGACACAGCACTTTCACTTGACTCGATAGCCACAATACATTTATTTGGGGATTTTAACACACATTACCGTGACTGGCTTCGATTCTTCAGCTATACAGACGCAGCTGGTAACTCGAAGTATAGTTTCTCAATAGCAAACTCCCTCTCAAAGACTGTTACTTTCCCAACCCGTGTCCTTGATCTTTATGACCAGCAAGCTTCACTTCTCGACCTGTTCATGGCCTCACTGCATGAGGCTTTGTTCTACCTCAAGAGCTTCTTTTCTTCGTGCTGCCGGCCTATGGAACACCCTCCCTGCTCCCTGTTTCACTGACTGTACCGACATGCAGAAATTTAAAATTAATGCCAACAAGCATATCGCTGAACAACTTTCAATTTAGGATGACCTCTAATACTTTCACACAAATTCTCAGTTGTCCCTTATATCTACACTGGCAGCGTGCTTTGTTTTAGGTGAACTATGTCAAAAAAATAATAATTTGCTGTTTCTAATGTATTTCCATTGCTATTATCATTTTTAAACTAACTGATAGAGGAATATATGGTTGCATAATCGAAAGTTATGTCTCCAACATTATCTGAATATATATATATATATATATATATGTATATATATATATATATATATATATATATATATAAATTATACTGAAATCTGATCATTTTTCTTAAATGACGTATGTATGCGATGTTGTAAAGGGTGCTGATGAACAGACAGGTCGGAGTCTAAAAGCATACTACAAAATTAAATTTGTCCAAATTGTCCTGGAAATTATCGCATACCGAATAATCGATGTGTTTGAATTTTTGGAACTGATATATATATATATATATATATATATATATATATATATATATATATATATATATATATGGGAAGAGAAGGATGAAGGTAATCCGACGTGATGGGAAAATGAAAAAGGAAAACCAAAAAATGGATGTTTTTATGTGTACATCAACGTTTCGTCTTTATTTATAAGACTTCATCACGATGATAATATAGAGAAAAATGGGTTTACATATTGGGAGAAAGGAAGAGAGAGAGAGAGGGAAACATTGACAGATAAAGAAATAGGAATATATAGATGACGTATTGTCATTTTGGTTTTTGTTAGAGTGGGGATAGCAAAGTTGGTGCTTGTTTAGTGCCAATGAGCTCACATATCCAGTCCATTACTCGAGACTTGATACATAGATGGTTATGGCATTTTTCACTCCTCACCAAGTACGGACGCCCACCCAGTAGTGGCCATTATTTTCTTCCTTTTTCCCAATATGTCAACACTACATGTGTTTGTACTTGCATGACATTTTTCTCTATATTATCATCCTGATGAAGTCTTATAAATAAAGACGAAACGTTGATGTACACATAAAAAACATCCATTTTTTGGTTTTCCTTTTTCATTTTCCCATATATATATATATATATATATATATACATACATATATATATATATATATATATATATATATATATATATAGTCATCCACATACAGACTGTATTCCTTAATTAAACATCTGGCACAACCGCACTAAAACAATGCAATATATTGCGCCACTGTGATCCAGGTTAAAGTACTACATTTCATCGATATTTTTCCATTTCTTTTCCTTCTCTTTTAATCCCTGAATTTCCCCTCTTGTTATATTATATTATATAAAATTATTTTTTATATTTTAATTACGTACGACGCCGTTTCAAACTTACGGCTCTCATCAGCACAGGAAAAGAACAATCACAGACGGTCATAGGGCGCGAACCGGGTTCACAGGGACACCTTGAATCTGTAAGCGTTCACCTAGTGCCATTAGACCACGAGAGATTTTTACGTAATAATGAAGAAATCAAGTGATATTTACACTAAATCGGCGAGCATAACTATCTTAACATTGTATAGTACTTGACGACAGATCGTGCGACGGTAACGGTGGATTACTATCGCTTCTTTATCCCGTCTTGTTGTAAATACTATTATAAAGAAGACTTATTATGTATATGTTTTTTGTTAATTATTAATGGTGTTATTATCGTTTTATCATGTTATCTATTTATATGGTTAGCTATTATTCCGTCATATATATATTCCTATTTCTTTATCTGTCCATGTTTCCCTCTCTCTCTCTCCTTCGCTCGCTCTATAATACTACTACCACCACTACTACCACTACTACTACTACTACTACTACTACTAATAATAATAATAAACGAACAAATGTAGCAAGCCCACTCTTTGGGGTAGAGGTTTCGTACTAAAATCAGTTTGGCAGAGTCTTGGGAATTCTGGTGTGCCTAGTTCTCTGTCGGTGCGAAGTAAAGAGTCTACTTTCCCAGGCTTTACCGTCTCGCCGTTAGTAAAGGGTGCAGTTTATGCTGATCGCATGATGCTCCTGTACCGGTGAACACCGACGGAGCTGCGCAGACAATTTTTGATCTCCCTCTAAGGCGCTTTATTCAAATATATATTACCCCACCTATTAGTTTCATCTTCCTCCATTGGGACGGAGAGAAATAATTAGTATATATTAACACGTTTTTTAATGATCTGCTCTCTTGATTTGGCTTGATTATGATTTTGAGAAGTTGATATTTAATTTACCGAATACAGGGTTTTGCAGCAATATATATATATATATATATATATATATATATATATATATATATATATATATATATATATAGCAAAATCCGACACTTTACAAAACAAAAAATTAAATAAGAAATAAAAAACAAAAATGTATATTGAGAGACCCAGCAATTTATTTCCAATGTAACCGCCGAGACGAACCTCTCAAGGCGGACGCTTCAACGATGGAAGCCTTCAGATAGTCGGTCGTGCTTGTTGGTTTTTGCTTCGATCACGCCATGAAGAAAATAGTAAAAGAGGTTACAGTCGGGTGAGGAGAGCGACCACAAGTCCAGCGACCAGTGGTGAGGAACATTGTTGAGCAACCACTCCTGAGCCAGTATGTCCCTATGTGCAGAGCAGAGTCGTGCTGGAAGTGGTAGAGGAGCCTGTGGGCGATCACGTTCGTTTAGGGCTTTACCACCTCCTCAGAACCGCCTGGTAGATCATTTACTTTTTGCCAACACGCTATATATATATATATATATATATATATATATATATATATATATATATATATATATATATATATATATATATATATAGTCTCGGAAGTTTCTCGACCATTAAAACTATATTAAAAAAACAAAAAAAACAAAAAACTTTTAGTCCCAAGTGTTTCGATGGAAAATCACTCATGTAAGTCAATTTATTTTTTACAGTTTTTATCTAACACTATTTTAAGGGATCATCAGTTGTTTACCATGAAAAACGGTTTCGGGAATTTAAAAACAAGACATTATTTAATTTCATGGCTTCCCAGCAGAGTTGACCAGACCCCACTTCCCTTAAAAGACAAAAACATAAACGTTCCTTATACTAAATCTACGTTTTGTTCCATATAAATGTGTTGCGAACTTATATTAGTTATTAAAAAAAAAAAAAAAAATTCCCATACCTGTGCTGTTCGTCTGTCTTATAAAATTTATCCGTTACTTACAAAAAATGTTGCTGCATTTTAAAGTGTTTGGACGAATCCATTATACTATCTTTTAGGTGATTAATGTGTTATTTTTAGTTTTATATTATAAATATAAAAAAATATATACACATCAAAAAATAAAAAATAAATAAATATGTATATATATATATATATACATATATACACATACATACATATATATACTTTTAGTCCCTCCTTCTCTTATATATATATATATATATATATATATATATATATATATATATATATATATAATTATAAATATATATTTTTTTCATCTACATACGTATACGTTTCATCCTTACAGGAATCGTCGGTATAGAGAATAATTATTCACACCGGTCGCCGGACTCTCACCCCGGAACACGAATTATCGTTCAAACTCAATTTCAACGTCTTAGGCCACACGGTCGTTGTCAACAACTCTGTAAATCAGGGATTGATTAATACTATTTGATGGCAGCTGTCGTAAAGTGTTCTACTATTGTAAAGAACATTGCATTGAAGCCACGATGATGGCTGTGATAATACTACTCACTACAGAGTCTAGCATATATATATATATATATATATATATATATATATATATATATATATATATATATATATATATATATATTTATATATATATACACATATATAAATATATATACATATATTATATATATAATTATTCATAAATAATATTTTTCAAATAAACCCATATACACATGTGTTTCATGCCAAACCGGCAATCATCAGTATGGGAAGAGAAATCTCTGCCAGTCACACGATTTGAATCCTAATACATAAGTCATATTTCACTTATGACAACCACGTATTGTCTGGGAATAAGAGCGTGAATTAATGTCTAAATGACAAATTAGGCCGCCATCTATCAAGCCGTAAACAGAACGCAATAAGCGTGTTCCAGAGTATCGTAAACACAATTAAAGTGCTCAATCTAACGAGAGCTTTGAATAATTATTTATACATGATATTTATCAAATAAACCCATAAATCCATATACCTGCAATAATCATATGGGAGGAGACAATCTCTGCTGGTCACACGGTTCGAACCCAATACGAAAGTCATATTTTACTTAGTAGTCATATATATATATATATATATATATATATATACATATATATATATATATATATATATATATATATATATATATATATATATATATATATACAGGGTGGGCAAAAATGAGGGTCCTATTTTTAAAAATTCATAACTTTTTTATTTATTGATTTTTAAATTTTTTTTTTTTAGAATAAGTAAAGGACCCCTTCCGAAGCAAGCATGAGCCGTATTAGCCCTAAGGAACGTACCCTCATTTAGAAAACATTATTTTTGCTTAAAAAACTCAAAACAGTGTAAAAAACAATACTTTAGTTTTTGTAAGTTTTAAGAAGTGTTTTTCGGCTAAAATTTGTTTTGTTTATTTCAAAAAATCTCGGAAGGGTCAGTCTACACACACATTAAGTTTGGTGAGTTTAACTTTTATTTTGTGGAAGTTATTCAAATTCAAGTTATTCAAATTTAAAGATAGGACCCTTATTTTGGCCCACCCTATATATATGATATGTACGCCTTTCCCCCCTCTAGAGGCGAAGAAATGATTCACAAAAAGGAGAAGAGCTATTTGAAGTAAGGTAAGGCAATCAGACCATGATAGGAAAAGACTCAGGAACCAACACAAAGGGAATCGATAACCGTAGCAGCCTCACGGTTTGTGGTCAATTTCCGCTATGGGGCAAAGACCAGAGATTTTAGGAGTAGCCAATACATTTCCTCCGTTGGTGACTAAGACGTAGGAGTGAAAGTTGTTTGCGACATTTTTGCGACTGTTCAGTTTCAGGACAGTATAGTTACGGCAGTTGACACTTTACGGCTGTTTACGGGTTTTTAGTTAGTGTGGCTGTTGACGGCTCGGAGAAAACATGGTCAGATCAGAACGAAGGCTTAGCAGACCCGAGATGAGCTGACGACTTCGAATGCAGACTATGAGGGCCGCTATAGTCAGCGACGTTGTCATAAACAACCAGAATTAAACTTAATCATACAAGACGTATCTAGGTTCGTGGTATTTCTTGTAAGTCTGTGTTGTTTTTCTTAACTTGCAGGCCAGTGCTCGCGCCCTCGGCGATCGCCAACAGTAAACCACGGCACACACAACGTTGGGGTCGTCAAGAGAAATGGCATGGTTATATATATATATATATATATATATATATATCAAAATGTGTTGAACAGAAACAAACAAATGGTCAATCGTAGGTTCTACAAAAGCTAATATAAATTATTTTATTCAACATCGAGGAAACTATAACAATACAAATTTCTATATAGAAGAAAAAAGTGCATTTTTTCCCGTTTTTCTAGATATCTTCAAGGTGCTGATCAATAGTCAAGGACATAAAGACGGATTCGACCCCAGAAACCGTCTATCCGTAACGATGAAAACCAGTATGCCTAACAGACACTGTAATGTATAGTTGTTATATAAAATATTATACATATTTTATTATTGTTGTTTCCTTGGATGTTACTCAATGAAACTCCAGTGCTTATGAGATAATTATCGATAACAGATACAGTATACATATTTCAACCCTACCTACATTACTGGCTACATTTGCGCATACATGTTTCAGCTGCGATTTCATTGAAAATCAAGCTCCTTCGAGCCAGTTTTAAAAATGGGCTGAAAAAGTTGGATTATGAATGAAATCGCAGCTGAAAAACGTGTATGTAAATATGCAGCCAGTAATGTTTGTATAAATAAAACATGTATACTACATGTATACTACATGTGTATATATATATATATATATATATATATATATATATATATATAATGTATTTCTCTGTAATTGGTTTTATTGGTGATTGCAGTGTTCGTTGTTTTGTTTTTTGTTTAATACTATTTCGATTGCTTCACTCACTGAGTGATTAAGATGCATAAAATTTCATTATTAATCGCCCTTAACTTCATAGGACCTATTTTTCGTTAATATGTATATTTTTATTAATTTTATACGTACATAATACTTTATGTATATATATATATATAGAGAGAGAGAGAGAGAGAGAAAGGGAGAGAGAGAGAGAGAAAGAGAGAGAGTGTGTAGGTTTCTCTCTTTTTTAAAAAAATTCTTAACTTTCTGTTTTTGCTAGAAATGGGGCATCTTACCGGATTCCGGACATTCACCGGCTATTGAAGACAGTCCAGCATTGAGATCCCTTTAAGATTCTAAACGTCCCTTTAAGTGCAATTGTTTGTATTTCCCTTGCACTCAGTTCATCGGGTGTACTCGCCAGATAGCTTTTGAAATTCTTTTTCATTAGTCTTGTTGCTCCTATAATTACTAGGATGATGGAGATTTTCCACAGATTCCAGTTTCTTTTCATGTCGTACATAAGACCTTGGTATTTTGTTATCTTTTCCCGTTCCGCTCTGTTTAATCCTGCATCATTAGGGACACTGGATGTAACTATTATTGCTACTTTCGCCCTTTTGTTCCATATGACGATGTCAGGTTTAACAGCTCCGTTTTCTAGATATGTAGCTCTAGGGATTGCATAGTCATAATGGATGGTGTATAAATTATTTCCAATTGTTCTTTGTATTATATGCTCCCAGGACTTGCTGCTACACTGGATATTCAACTTTTTACATATAGTCCAATGAAGCTTTTTACACACTCCGTTGTGTCGCATTGTATAATAACCATCCCCCAGGAGAACCTTACAACTGGATGTCAGGTGGCTCACACTGTACACTTCTGTGTGGCAGCCGTCCCCGAACTGTATAGGCAGCAAGGAATTGTTTGATTTGAGAGACTTCCTTTCTGAAAAAGTTAAGTTGTTTCTGGAACTTCAGTTTCCACTGTGGTGTTGTGGCTCGTGCTCTGGACTCCCATTGCTTCTTGAATCGAGAGAGTGTTTTGCTAACAATGTAAAGCCCTGCAGCGTATGTTACTTGATTCAGCTCCGTGAGGGATATGTTGGATGGAACAAGTCTTTGGGGAGCGATGTTTACGTTCTGTATTACTGCCTAGGTAGCTCTTGAGGCTTGGGTTTTGGGAAGTTATGGTCTGTCTTCAAGCCTCATCATCTGGACTTCCTCAATTGTATTCCAAAGTTCTTTTTCCAAGGTTAATTGCTCATCATCTGGTTCCAGTCATTTCTGAGGTAATGATGGGGATTTAGGTTTTACCAGTGGTATCAGTGATAGTTGTGAGGAAAAACTTAGGTTCAATGAAAGACTATCTTCTGGTTGTAAATAGACAGCTGATGGTGGTGGTATACTTATCGGGGGCCCTTTCTAAAGGCGATTCTAATGTTGATGTGGCTGTATGGCCGGTTGTCATGAACCCAGACTGTTTGACGGCTTGATCCATGGGTGATTTTTAATGTGGTTTTAGTGTATCTGTTGTGCGGTGTTTTGAACGATGATGGGGATGTGGGAATTTTGATGGAGATATCAAGTGGACACTTTTTGGTTCTTATGAGGGCTGCTATCTCTGATGCCATATAGTCAAGCTCAGCTTCATTGAACAACTCATTCTGTTATATCTTTAGCAAGTTATTTTTGGGGGTGGAACATTTCTCTTGCCTGGACAGAAGTGGAAGAATATTTCCCTCCAGGTCTCTGTTCTCTTTTTTGTTTGGTATATTTTTTCTGAGCATATTTCATAGCCCATAACAGTGTTCACTTTTCCCTATTCCATCTAGACTCTTGTCTCTGTCTAGTTTCTTTTTCCCTGATAAGAAAAGTAGTCTTCTTCAGCTTGTCTTATGGCTGCATTTTTTATAAGGGTGCTCTCTTTTTCTGTTATATATATTTCCATCTGGGAAACCAGCGATCGTAGGCGGGCAACCGGTGTATTTTTTTTCTTCGCGGAGGGTAGATTCTTAAATCTTATTGGCTAGGATTTCATTGGATGTTTTGCTCCACTTTTCAAACTTTGAGCAGTGGTAGCCAAACAATAGCACCTTCTTTTGTGTAACAGGCCATGGCTGGGCTTTTAAGTCTGTTATGATTCTTTTTGTTGTTGCTGTATTTGATGGAGATAAAGAACCATGACCTTTCGTCTCAAGGCTTGATGACTGATCTTGGTTGACCTCTTTCATGGCTGGAGCACTATTTCCAGAGGCAAGAAGGTTGACACCATTGCTTACATCTTCCTGCCTGGTGTATGAACGGGTTGATAGGCTATTTTTATCCTACGTGCCGGCCAGCCAGTATTTATTTTCGTTTTTATTCATATGTTCTATAATTCATTTCCTAATTGTCAACGGCTTCTAATTCATTATTTGAAGCTGCCCTCTGTTAATAGAGGAGCTGCGCCCGTCCGCAATTCGGGAGACGTGCTGGATAGCGTGACGAGACAACACACCATTTTTTGAATATTTGGTCAGGGTTTACTTTGAATAAAAAGTATTCTCATGTCGGAATCTCTGTACAGAGATACCGAAGAGACCCGCGGGTGGTGTCTAGTAGGCATTCAAGTCTTCCCCGTAGCTGTGTATGCATGTGGGTGTGTCTAATGAAATTGAACATTTTCGCATTCGGACTTAGCATTGTATTGAAAATATATGTCTTGAGGAATAAACCGATTGGCATTTTTAGAAAAGTAAAAATTATTGTTTGCTTCACGTTGGCACAGGTTAGGACAATTAGCAGTCATGGATTAAATTCTAGTGAGCACAGCGGCCGATTTTCGAAAATATCTAGGTCTAGCTTAGCTTAACTTCGGCGCGCGAACAGAAATCAATATTTACAACGCGTTATATGCAAGGGGGAAAATACAAATATATTCATGTGTAAGTGTACTCGTGTTCGTTTATATATATATATAATTAATTATTACTTTTATCTAAAGAATAGCTTGTTTCGTCTTTTAAAGGTTCACCAGTGTAGAGTTCACAACTGGTGTAGACCAGTTATGAACTCTACACTGATTTACTGCCGGGTTCAAACACACACACACATATATATATATATATATATATATTTATATATATATATATATATATATATATATATATATATATATATATATATATATAAAGATAGATAAACGAAGAGTGATAAACAGGCACGAATGTGCAAATTTATTTCAAACTTCGATTGTTCAATGCAAGGTATATTCTGTAATAAAATTATGTTTATTATTCTTTCCTGAAGCCAAGACTTTTCAAAGATCGAGATCTTATCATCAGACGAATTATACAGATAGATAAGTTGGCAATAGAAAAGCCAAATTTTGTTTAAGTGCGATCCATCTACGACTTGAACTAAATTTTCACCATTGGATTTACTTCATTTTGAACGCTTTTCTGTGATGCCCCCACGCAACTTTTTCTTCTCTTTCGAAACTTCCTTCATTGGACACCTTATGGGCGAACATTTACCACCTGGACTAACCTAATATCTTTTTACACGAACTTTTTTTCACCGATCATGTTCTTAATATTTTTTCAAATGTTGAATTTTTGCTTTTCTATAACAGAAATTAATTTTGACATTCGTGCCTGTTTATCACTCTTCGTCTATCTATCTTTATAATTGCTCTATCTCGTATATTGAGCTTTTACCATTTCACTATAGATTCTTTCTACTAAAAGTTGACTTTTAGTTTCATATTTATTCTCTCTCTCTCTCTCTCTCTCTCTCTCTCTCTCTCTCTCTCTCTCTATATATATATATATATATATATATATATATATATCATTGATTTTTCATACGTTCGAATTTAAGGAAATCTAAAAAAATGTGTCCAGAAACATCCCAGAACAACAACAGTTACATTGATATATATATATATATATATATTTATATATATATATATATATATATATATATATATATATATATATATATATATATATATATGCGTGTGTGTGATAATATAAAATATTTTAGTTAAAAAAATCCCCCCAACAATTATTTTTCTCCCCCACTACTATTTTTGCTAGTTGGAAGCAGAACATATATTACACTACCTCAACACCTCTAAAAAAGGAGGAGG
Organism: Sepiola atlantica; assembly: GCA_963556195.1. NCBI lineage: Eukaryota > Metazoa > Mollusca > Cephalopoda > Sepiida > Sepiolidae > Sepiola > Sepiola atlantica. The sequence goes on along the minus strand of OY744516.1, from coordinate 61,728,260 downwards.
TAATACCTAGGAAGAGGGTATCATGACAACGGAACAGATACTACACTACCTCCGCACCTCTCAAAAAAGGAGGAGGTAATACCTGGGAGGATGGTATTATGACAACAGAACAGATACTACACTACCTCCATACCTTAAAAAAAGAGGGGGTAATGCCTCGGAGGAGGATATCATGACAACAGAACGAATACAACACTACCTTTACACCTCTAAAAAAGAGGGGGTAATGCATGGGTGGAGGGTATAATGACAACAGAACAGATACTGCACTACCTCCATACCTCTCACAAAAGGAGGAGGTAAAACCTGGGGAGAGGGTATAATGACAACAGAGCAGATACTACACTACCTCCACACCTCTCAAAAGAAGAGGGGCTAATGTCTGGGAGGATGACATTATGACAACAGAACAGATACTACACTACCTCTACACTTCTACAAAATGGAGGAGGTAATGTCTGGAAGTATGGTATCATGTCAACAGAACGGACGTAGGTGGACGGATTGACGGACGGATGTAGCTGAAATATGAGCATCTATTAATTAAGAAAGGAAGGTAGAAAGGGTGGTAGTGAGAGAGGAAATAAGAAAGGAAGGACAAAACCGGTGTAGTTGGATTGAATTACTTCCCGGCACTCCCTTCCTCTGATGTCATTTCCGGTTGCATGATGACTGGCATTGTTTCTCAAATTAGTACATAACAAAATTGAAATTTAGCTGAAAATAGCTGAAATAATCGACCCCACCCCAGACGAAATATGCCCCATAGCCCTCGTATGAGTGAATTTGGAATACGCCTATTAACTTTCTCAGTAAATTTTACATTAGAATACACTTTTAGATTTTTTCTAGATTCGCTAACATTTTTTTCTATAAGGCACACACACAAACACATAATACAAACATTGAGTTTTATATATATATATATATATATATATATATATATATATATATATATATACTAGCAGGGATACCCGGCGTTGCCCGGGACGATAAAAACAAAGTAATATAAATTAAAGCGTATGTGTAACATCTTTATATAAACACTTCAATCTTTCTTCTTTCTCGAGTCGTCTCTCTTTCCCTGGTCCCTATCATTTCCCTCCCTCCTTCAACCCTCTATTTCCCTTTTTCCCATATGATGGTTCTCTTGTTTAAATGTGTTAAACACTAATAATAATATAATTCACTTTCCCTCGGAGCCATCTGCTTTAAATGTAATAGTGTAATCTTACATGTATTGCTTCGGGACATAAACAAAAATAGAAGTTTAAATATATGTGTAACATTTTGATGTTAAATCTTCTATCTCCCCCTCTCTCTCCCCTAAGCGTCTCTTTATCTTTCTCCCTTTATCTTTTAATATTGTAATGTTAGTAAGGAGGTCTTCACAGAACTGCCAAAAGTATCGGTAAAATCAAAGTATTAAGAAAAATAATGTTAATAATGATTATTGATCTCGAACAATGCCGAGTAGAACAAATAGCCCGGTCTATACGTAATTTCTGCCCACCCCCTATTTCAGAATGTGATGAAGATAAATGATGTAGATGAAGGCAATAGTCCGAAGAGATGTAATACATACCAGTTTCCAAAAGTAATGCTTTAATCTTAATGTTTGATCCCGGACAACACCAAGTAGACTAAATGGTCCCGTCAATACCTAATTTCTTACCCTCCTCCATTGTAGCATATTAAGAAAATACGTAAGGTTGATGAAGTCACTAGTCTTAAAAGCGTTTATCATAGGTGATGTAAACTGCAGAAGCACCTGAAAAGCGTTTTTCATAAATGTTGTGGGGTACAAATCACCCCTATTGAAGAACTAATGGAAGCAACCATCTATAATAAATACCATGGTTGCAAAGACTCAAACAGAGGACATTCCTATTCATGTTTTACCGCATGGTAGGAATCCGGTCATCTCCTACCACATTTAGTGGCGTTACTGTATTGCTATGAATAAATACATTGTATATTTTAACCTGTCACAATTTGTGGTTGTTATCTTTGTGACCCCTAGCACGGGTCTACAACAATAAGTGACCTAAACCTTCCGGGTGCAGAATCAAAAAGCTGTGAATTTTCTTAAAGAAATATGTTATGTAAACAAACGAACATTTTGTATGAAAGTTATTGATTATTCTTACATTGTATTTTTTATCCTGAAATAAAATTATATTTTATTTTTTAAAGACTTTGAAATCGAACTTGAATGCAATGATTTAATCGCTGGCGGACATGTTGTAATTTCCTATAATTTTATTTCGTAAAATAGTAGCAATAGTTTGATTAGCGTTCGTCGCTTATTTAAAAAACAATACTAAAGAACTAAAAATTTAGAGGCGAGTTAAATAAAATTAAAAGTTATTTTAAATTATTACGTAATTAAAGCAAAATATGACTCAACATTTTCTAATTACTATAAAATAGAATGAAAAATAACTGAAAACGACCCACCCCTGATAAAATCTGTCCCATAGACCCCTAAGGGGAGGGTTTAGAGATTCAGCAATACTCTCATCATCTTAGTCTGAATTTTACCTAAGAATACACTTTTATATTATATCTATATCTACTAACTTTTTTCTATAAGTAACACACACACACACAGCCACACGAACATACTGATATTCAATTTTATATAGAATATATATATATATATATATATATATATAGATCGATATAGATACATTGATAGATAGAAGAAAAGATGGAAGTCCACAAGGAAATAATGAAACGAAATAATTAAAAACAATAGCTGAATAGAAAGGAAAGTAGGGCAAAATATACCGTAAGTAATTTTATAAGAAGAAAATCAACCGCCGAAGAATTCTGAAAACACACCATTCTTATTTATCATATCGAATTCGTAAGTTTAAAAATAAGAGAACGAATTAGCATTATTATTGGATACATGAGTTTTCGTAATAAATCATTGTCTTTGATGCGGATTATCTTTCAAGTTTAAATTTATTAGATTAGCGATGCAATGTGTCTCCATTGTTTTAGTCCTTTTTTCACGTCTGTATGTTAGCCGGGAAGCGTTTTCACGCAATTTAATAAAAAAATATCTAACATCCTTTGATCTGTGAATGGAAAGAAACTCAGAGACGACCGGACAATTTTACATTTTATTTATATATTTTTTTATTTAATGTATCCTTTGCAGACATTATCGGAGACGGAAGTCGTTGAGAGAAAAGAGAGACATGACTGTTTTTGGCAAAATAAACATAGCGGCTATTTGTGATATATTATCGTGAATCCATTAACCTTTTCATCAAAATCTGAAAGTCAGACGACAAATTCAATTTTGACGCGATTCGTGCTCCCAGGCCGCTATCTTTGATAATCTAAGATAAATGTCCACTATTGTTACTCAATGTTTCTCGATTGATTGCCAAAAGGGCGTAGTCAGGAAATAGATATCATTTTTTACTCACCCTTCAGAGAAAATAGATTTCCATGAATGAGGCCATATAAATGTCACGCAGTATATTGAAGTAGAATGAATCACTTTTGTATATACAAAGATATATCCATGGACGTAAGTTTTCCCCATTTTCAACGGTCGATAACTATGGAACTACACAAATATATGCAATCCAGTTTCGATCAGATCTGATGAAACCTGTGATTGAAACATGGATGCATTTCTGTATCTCTGCACCATATCTTTATTATATCTACTTGCACGACCCGTGGCCCGGCGTTGCCCGGAAGAAATATAAAAGAATGCTTTAACTTTTGTAAACAACTTACAGAAGGCTATACTTAATCTTTTTTCGGTACTTCTACAGTTTACAGATCGTCCTGAAATAATAACGTTATTATTTACAGACACATTTTTATATGGGGAAGGGGTGCTTTGTTTAACTATTCTATACTATTCTGTGGTTTAACGTAACGCTTAAATCAACAGAAGATACCGTAGAAACAGAATGTAACTTGAAAATCCTATCTAGAAATTACAGGGCACGGGTCCGAAAACTGCATAATTACCCCGTTGTGTCCTTGATCAGCGACTGCGGCAAAGTTTTTTTGTCCCAATCTTGTTTGCGGGTTGAAGGATTTTGCCCTAACAATGTTTTTCCTATATTCATTCAATTTTGTTTTAATTTTTAATACAGAGATTTACCTTGATAGGTATGAATGGGTAGGACAGATAGACATACGTATATGTATATGCACGGACATAGAAATATGGACAGATATACAGAGACTTATGTAGATAGATTTACAGGCTTAGGAATATATACAGATATACAGAGACTTAGATATATAGATAGATAGATAAATAGATAGATAAATAAATATATATATATATATATAGATAGATAGATAGATATATAGATAGGTGTACAGACTTAGAAATATAAACATATATACAAAGAGATCAATAGATAGATAGATAGATAGATATACATAGCTAGATGTACAAACTTAGAAGTAAAGACCGATATACAGAGACTTAGGTAGATAGACAATATATATATATATATATATATATATATATATATATATATATATAGATAGATAGATATATAGATAGATAGATAGAAATATATATAGACCTAGAAAAATAGACATACATACAGAGACATAAATAGATAGATAGATATATTGATAGATATGCGTAGATAGATGTACATACTTCATATATATATATATATATAGAGAGAGAGAGAGAGAGAGAGAGAGATAGATAGATAGATAGATTGATAGATAGATAGATCGATAGATAGATGATAGACCTCCACATGCTATGTACGGTAATTAATTTCTACAGTTTCTTGCTGATATCTACAGTACAAAATGTAATGTAGCTGTCAGCAATAAATTGACGTTGTTTGCTACCGTAACTCACATGTAAACAAAAGAATCGAAATACTCTAGATTCCGATACGGCCGAACGTTATGTGCTCTACGTTGATGGTGTAACCTCTTATGTGTATTGTGTGTGATTTGTGGATGTTATAAAGTATGAAAGCTTAAAAAATGAATTTGAAGTACAACAGAAGTAATAATATTAATGGATATTACATATAGTCTTCGAACAGTGATCGCCATGTTGATTAGGTTTTGCTTGAAACTGTAAGCGTTTTTTTTATTGATTCTGTAATTCCAGAACGTAGGCAAATGTACGTCAGTCATACTTAAACTCGGTATTCCGTTCTTGTTAGATTTGAATGAGGAAGCAGTTCGTGATTAGCTTATGTTAACTATGTTATGAGTAGATTGTGTGTTTTATAAAGGAGATACTAAGCAGCGTAACATGTAATATTACCCCATAAAATAATGAGTCGAGTCATAGGACTGAAATGATAGATGAAAATAGGTTTTCTACCCTCTCAGTCGAATAAGTTTTTGGGAGAGTAAGACCTGGGGGTCTCAAAGTAGTTTTAATGTATGATGATTAAATTTATTGAAAGTTACTGTAAACGTGCTCGAGTGAAGCTTACGAAGGAAGGTGTGAGTTTCTTACCGTAGGGTGTATTCTTATTGGTGGACCCACTAATAGACGGGGTAAAACAAGTCCACTTCATATAGTAGATTGTCTACAAAGGAAGTTGTCAGTGTGTGTGTGTGTGTGTGTGTGTGTATGTCCAGCTAAAAGTACTAACCTACAAAAAAAAGATCGACAACGTTGGTATATTCTTGATCAGCAATGTTCTGGTTGAATAATACCGAGTGGGCCAGGTTTCGTCGGGAGTCGTTTTCGCAGTGTTATTATGTACTAATTTTGAAAGCCAAATGCCGACTAATTCCTCGAAGACTCATTTATAATAAAGAAGAGCTGTATGTGTGTATGTGTGTGACTATGTCAAACTACAAACGAATAGGGGGCGCAGGTGAAAGAGGGTTGGGGAGAGGGATGAGAATAATGTGGGAGGCGGAAAGAGAGAAAGACAGAAAGATAGAAATACGTAAAGAGATAGAACTTTTAAGAGAAATGTGTTACAATTTCCCCCTGAGCAACGCCGTGTAGCCCTGCTTGTATAATATATACGTGTAAATGACTAAATTTTCTTAATATATATGTGACTGTTTTCTCTTTATATAAATATATTCTCCTTATGGTTCGACACCGATAGAATAAAATGATGATGTTCACTTAGTGTAGTGAAATACTCTTCCATGAAAGTTATTGAGTCATTTCGGTTACCAGTGTCGTAAGATTTGTAAACAAATAAATACATTCCTTTAAAAAGGACATAAGGAATGATCGAAAGCTAAATACAATTTTCTATTAAAAAAACAAGGCCCAAGGAAATAAAGAATTAATAAGTCAGAAGCAAATATTGATTCATAAGATTAATTGGTATCGACAATAAACTTCGAAAATCCGATAAGATAGCTTTATATATAGAAACCCCTATATATGTATTCGATCTGCCATTTTTACTTTCTGATGACAAAAACTGCGGTTTAAGCAAAACAATAAGGTGGTAAGGGTTATTTAGACTGCTCCGTCGAAAACAAATGTTCTTACTTGAAACGTGGTTGGATAAACACAAACAATACTAAACGCTTAGGTCGCCCAAATTCGGTAGTTGTTCCGAATAAAACAACAAAAACGTCTGTAAACTCGTTATGTTCGATCCGTAATTGTAGTGGTGTGATAAATCAAAGGAGTTATATATATATATATATATATATATATATATATATATATATATATATATATATATATATATATATATATATATATATATAAACTATATATAAAGATAGATAAAAGAAGAGGAATAAACATGTACAAATGACAAATTTATTTCAACTTCGATTGTTCAATGCAAGGTGTACTCGGTAAAACACATGTTTAATATTCTTTCCTTAAGCCAAGGCTTTTCAAAGATTAACATCTTATCATCAGAGGAATTACATAGATATATAAGTTGGCAGTGGAAAAGCCAAATTTCAAAATTTGAAAAACTATTAAGTAACACCTTGCATTGAACAATCGAAGCTGGAATAAATTTGTCATTCGTACATGTTTATCCCTCTTCTTTCATCTATCTTTATAATTGCTCTATCTCGTATATTGAGCTTAAACCATGTCACTATAGGTTCTATCTACTAAAAGTATACTTTAAGTTTCATATTATATATATATATATATATATATATATATATATATAGATATATATATAAATTGTATTCACCATTTTACATGAACATTTGTCAATAAAGAGTTGTGTTTAAAGTAGGTTCGCGTTAGCTCAAAGTCGATATAAACAAGAACGAGTCGACGATTCAGAGCGTTGTAAGCAACTGTACTAACGCAAAATATCCAGAGTCAAATCGGCATTCAGCTAAATTGACAGCAACAGGTGAAAGCAGGCCAAAGCGACTAAAGACGCAAACATCAGCAGGCAAGGCTTAGGCCTCCGAAATTTTAAACTCATAATATATTTTGTTCATCATCTATCAACTTAAGAAATGAAGAACCATTAATTGCGAACATTATATAGAATTATTGTTGCGTTTTAAGGAAGAACTCCTCCTTTCCGATAACGCCTGCAATAAAAAAGCAAAAAGTGCACTTTCATCGAGAAAATGCACTGTGTAAAAAGTCGATGACAACGATGGCAAAACTACGGAATTGCATTTCAAATTTCTTACGCAGGCTTTTTATTCTCCAGATATGGCCAACAGCATCGAATTGTGAGAGAAACGTTGGAATCAGTGTATTATCCTAAATAGATACTATGTTGGTAAATGAAGTCGCGTTTTGCCTAAAAGTTCTTATTAATTGATGTCTTATACACGCACACACACATACACACACATACACACACACACACACACACACACACACACATATATATATATATATATATATATATATATATATATATATATATATATAAGGTTCATATTATATTCCAATAACCATGTTTTTGTTTTTGTTTTGTTATTTTTATTTTATTATTTTTTCACATTTCCAAAAAACATAACATTTCTGTGAGATTTATTGTTTACGGTTCGTTTCATTTGTCTCACAGAATTGTTATGTTTTTTTTGAAATCTGAAAAAATAAAAATAAAAATAATAAAACAAAAACATGGTTATTGGAATATAATATGAACCTGACTTACATTTGCTCTGTTGTCACTAATTGACAATTATCGAGCTGAATCTTTTAAGGAGACTGCAAAGTAAAAGAGCACTGATATTATGTGCTAATACATATTATGTCATTAATAATTATATATATATATATATATATATATTTCTCAAATTTACTATGGCGTAAGTGATAAGGGTGTTGAAATGGAGTTAATAGTGACACGAGCCCAGGGTTCAAATAAATCTACCATTGGTACAGTAATATTTAGCCCCCCTGATGATTGTTTGTGAACATGAAACCTATATGTCTTTAGATGATAAATATTTTCATAAAATAATTGTAATATACCTTTCAAGTAGAGCACTTTTAAAGAAATATTACAAGTTTTGAATTAAGCAATATTGCGAGAGTGCTCTTCTTTTATGGCGTATAGAACACCATTTGAGACTAAATATTTATTAAATAGTTTATTTTTTATCCCATTTAATATGGCTATCATGGTTGCGAATGGATAAGGGTGTTGGTTTAAAGTTAATAATGACTCCGGACCAGAATAAAATATGTGAGGAAATACACGCGCTGCGCTATTTAATAGGTTAAACTTATTTTGTGTTCCTATTGGTACAAGGTTCGACAATTAACACTTAGAGTCAATTCGATTTGGCATGACAAGCAATATAAGTGGTAAATAAGTGGTAATCAGAATCGTTTTTTTGTCTGAGAAGTATGAAGGTTCAGCATTACTAGACTTCGGCACTCGAACAAGAATCAATGTTTCCAACGTGTGATACGACCGTAAGAATTGCTCAGATACTGAAAACAGCATAATTATTCTAAAGAATACCAATTGTATTTACCATGTCGAATTGAGTCTTTCAGCCTGATGATTTACTTCGGGAATGAAACACAAACGTTTCTGCGTACCCCACTTGCTCCAATGAGCAAAATTCAGTCTTTACTCATATCATTTGTTTTTGCAATGGCAGAATTTACAATGGTCTTACAATTGTTTCGCAACGTGTAATATGCTACAATAGAAAGCAATTACACGCTGCTCTTCAGAAACCAAAATAAAAGCATTTATAAGAATGATAAAACGTGCAAACAATAACAAATATTTATATATATATATATATGTATATATATATATATATATATATATATATATATATATATATATATATATATATACTTGTTTAATGGTATTGTGAGAGTTTCCCAGCAGAGTGCTCACTTACTAAAACAAAAGTAAAACTAACTAGATAATTAATAAGAGCATAATTTCTATTTATATGTGATACCGAAAGTTAGAACAAAATCCGAACGACTCCGCTGACGAAGGTCTGAATTTCTACGATCTGAAACCGATGGTACGAGTTTTGTTCTAACTTTCTGTATCACACACACACACACACACACACATATATATATATATATATATATATATGAATCTAATATGGCAGGTAAGCTATACAGAAACTGGAATAAAACATGCACGTTTCTGTGTTGCTTACCTGGCATATATATATTTTCATACAACTACTTAGCTACTGTTTAGCTATCTTTTCAGTAGATGAACATGTTTAGCTATCTTTTTTAAATATCATATCAGATGCTAAAAATAAATTGGATGAATTTTGAATAAAATCCGACAAAATGGTTTAGAAAAATACTTTCGAACATTATTTCTTATTTTGTTCATATTGAAGTTTTTAACTTTTAGATGGCTGCCATTGAAACAACATTATATAAACAAAATTAGTTATAGTTTTGTCACTAACTTGTTCGATCAATGCTAATTACTGAAAGTAGTTTAATATATATTAATTTATTAAAATGCAAGCGCTGTAACTCTACTTCACACGCACACATGTATTAGGATTTTTAATATTTATGACGCGGCGCGGTGGTTTATAATAATTAATTTAGCAAAGGGAACTGCGGAGTTGAGTAAGCTTCATGTGCCTATTCTTTAGTGCAAACGTCGTTCAAAATCACAGTCCATCCCAGAGCCACTGAAAAGTATGCTCGTCAGCGACGGTTATATTCATTTTATGAGTCGACAGCCAATATTTGTTTGGATTTCTTCAGTATGTATAAATACGTAAACAAAATTGGACATCATCTTAAAGTCGTGCTTTAAAAAATAATACTATTTAATACTCGCTCTTTGAGCTGTGTTTGTACAGTACCTGGGTATGGCAATCTCAATCTTTATCCATCTTCTACAACTTTATAGTTAGTACGAAGTACATATCTGCGAGATTTTGTGGAAAATGCGCCATTTATTATTTGCATGAGAGAGTAAGTAACTACGATGAATGTAATTACGCTTTGTTTTGTTCAAAAATCCATTAGAAATGATGTTTTAAGCAAAAAATACTTCGTTTTGAACTACTGCCGAATATCCTTCAGGTCCACTTTTGCGGATTATCAAACATAGAAGGCAACTTTGTAAAAAATATTTTGGCAATAATTTGGATGTTATTAAAATAATTTCTTTAAATATGTTATTAATTTAATTATCATGATATTAAATTAATTTCTTTTAATTATGTTATTAATTTAATTATTATGTTATGAAATTAATTTCTTTTAATTATGTTATTAATTTAATTATTATGTTATTAAATTAATTTCTTCAAATTATGTTATTAATTTAATTATTATGTTATTAAATTAATTTCTTCAAATTATGTTATTAATTTAATTATTATGTTATTAAATTAATTTCTTAAATTTTTTTGATTAAGTTAAGTATTATGTTATTAAATTAATTTCTTTAAACTTAGAAAAACGTATCCAGTTAAAAATAAATTAAGACCGACGTGAGATTCGAACTCGGGTATTGACATGGTAAAATCTACTAACTTAGTAATGTGTATTCTGCTTATTTTTTGTCAAAGAATCACATTTTTCTATTTGCGTTCGAACAGAATAACTCCAAAACACTATCACTTTGATAGTATATCGATTTACTTTAATCGCTTATGTTATTAAATAACCGCCATTAAATAATATAACAAGCGTTTCTGGTTCGAATTGTTTTTTCATATACCTTTTCTAACTTTGAGTACAAGAAATATTAAGTTGATTAGAAAAAAAGCAATTATTCAATAGAAACCAAAGCTAAAACTATGATGTAACACATATAAAAATAAAAGTTGAACGTGCAACTGTGGAACTTAAACATATGTCTGCTTCAACTGGAATACCGGATTGAGCAATGGTTAACATTATTTAACATTGAAAGAAAATTAGTTCCTACTTTAGTTATGGTAAAGATTAGGTACTGAAATTCAGTTCCAGTTGCTGCGTCACAAACTGGAAGTGAGGTCTATACAGAAAATGTTCCCCATTATAATTCACATAAGAAAATCAAACGTGTTTAATTGAATTCTTACGGTATCATTTGTGTATTAAATTGTTAGGTGAAAGTACAGAATAGTTAACAAAACATGTTAAGTATGGCTTTCTAAATAATAATTATTTCAGCAGACTCTGTAAACTGCAGATGTACCATCTTTTACAAATACTTAAATGAATCGTAAATGTAGGTTTTTTCTTTTACAAAATACTTTTTCTTTTACAAAAAACAGTTAATAATGAATTATATCAAAATAGTTCTCGAGTTTCACCATGACTTTACGTTATCTGAGAAGAAGATAATAAGAAGGGACATTTTCTGAATTGTCACCGTATTTATATATACACTACACACAATGCTTCAAGCAAATTACATCAAGCACTTATCAGAAGAAAACATCTATTTTCTCTTTAATATATATTTCGTCTGTCCATTTATCAGATTTTCACGTTTTCTCCAGTATACAGAACTATTTCCTGAGCGACATTGAGAGCAAGTAATTGTTTTAATTATAAAAAGTAAATAAATAAAAACATTGTAATAATAATAATAAACGGAAAGAAACGGAAACACACATTTTTCTTTTATTTTTGTATATCTTCTTTTGCTTTCAATCCACTGATCTCCGATACATCTTTGCATTGCAATCATCTCCTATAAATTAGCTCTCTCTATATACGTTACACAGAATGATTCAATCAAACTACATGAGTCTCTTATTATAAAAAATACATTTTTCTTTATATATAAAATACGAACATGTTCAGCCTGTCTATCTCTCCGATTTTTACGCTTTCTCTTGTATAAAGAACAGTATATAAGACATAGATTAATAAATAGTTCCTTAAATTTTAATTTGTTTGCAGTAATTTAAAGTAGAAAATCCAAATATATCAAATTTTAATTCAATATGATCCGGAGTAATGATATCAATGAAGCAAATTCCATGGATTTCACTTCCTTTTTAAGCCCTCTAAAGCCTAAATATTTAGACATTTGCTACAATCAAAATCATTAATGGATTTTCATCAAAATTCGAGAAAAGATTCTTGACAAAAGGTTTAGTAACATATCAATTTTAATATTCGTAAGGGGACATAAAATAGTGCAAAACTGTTCATTTTGTGAATTAACTTGACCAGTTTTTGAATAGATAATTCTCTAGTAATTTTTGTACGAATGTGTCAAAGCTTATAACGGCTCGATGAGAAATGAACGATAAGGCTTGACCAGCCTGTCATGTGGACAGAGATACAACGCCTTTAGGATAAGAGACGATGGTTAACATTGAGCAGAATGTGATTATTTAAGAGGACGGGTCGACAAGAATTTGTTAACATTGGATTTGAAAACAACTATGTTGTAACTAGATGGGAAGTAGTCCTGTAGTATTATGTTTCACAAACAGGTATTTCGTGAAAATGTAATTTGCTTATGGAAATCTCGTTTAGCTTTAGAGACCCACACGAAGAAAGAAAAAGTATGTATATATATATACAAATATATATGTATATATATATATACATATATACATATATATATATATATATATATATATATATATATATATATATATATATATATATATATATATATATACAAGACAAAGAAGGATTATTACGAAAAAAAGTTTTATATCTTTTATTTGTCTAAGCTCTGTCGAGGCTTGTTTTATCAAGCGAAATATTAGATAGAAAAAGTCAAGATGAGGAAAAAAAAATATTTTGATCTTTATTTTGAATTAATAAAAAATATCTGCATCTAACACATGGTTTCTTTGAAGGCATCTGGCCTCTATCGTAATGTTAAAATCCAAAAGATGCTTAAAAAAATGAACTTTTCCAAATTTATATCCACTAGCGACCATGCGCGATTTAAGTTCTATTTAAACAGACATTTGCACCGTTCGTCAACAACACCGGACGAGACACTTCTACAAGACCAAGAAGGATTATTACGAAATAAAAAAGGTTTATACTTTTTATTTGTCTAAGCTCTGTCGAGGCTTGTTTTATCAAGCGAAATATTAGATTAAAAAAGTCAAGACGAGGAAAAAAAATATTTTGATCTTTACTTTGATTTAATAAAAAATATCTACATCTAACACATGGTTTCTTTGAAGGCATTTTGCCTCTATCTTTATGATATATATATATATATATATATATATATATATATATAACATATTTTCCTTTCTTCATGTGTGTACTTACAATTAAACGGACGTTTCATTAGCAAAGTTTATTTCCAGTTGTAAATTACTCGTAATCCAAAGTTTCGAATCGCATGACCGGTAGTGAATAGTCATATCTCTATGCTGATGAGTGCCGATTATAAAGGACGAAACGTATACGTATTATAAACAATAACACATATTAATTATTTGTAGCTCCTAGAAAAACCCGTCTAGAAGAGCACTGTAAGTGTAGTATTAACACTACATGACGTCGCTAGCTATAAATGCATCGTTCTTTTGATTAAGTAGAACGCTCTTATGACGTCAAGCCGCCACATAAAGTGTTAAAATTATCACCGTTTATTCGCTGTTCAACATGGCCGAGTGGTTCAGGCGTCCAGATTTGAGTTGTAAAGTACTCGTAATCCGGGGTTTCGAACCGCATGACCGGTAGTGAATAGTCATATCTCTATGCTGATGAGTCCCGATTATAAAGGACGAAACGTCTACGTACATAGATGATAAACAATAACAAATATTTATTATATATGTATATATGTATATATATATATATATATATATATATATATATATATATATATATGAGTGTGTCTGCGTGTGTGGTATATATTATGTGCGAGCGTGCATGGCCTCTTAATATTCCTTTGTTCTTGCACACCTTTTTACGCTATTTCTATGTAGCAGATATTTCTTCTGTGCCAGATTGAATTCATTTCTTATAATTTTATTTGTGATAACCGAAAAAAAACTGAAAATATTTTTTATCAAAAGTTCCATCCTTAATGCGTTCTCAATTGCTTACTTTTTTCTGGGAGTTTTTACAGGTTTTGCTGAATATGTTTTCGTGAGTAAATCTTGTTTATTAACGTTGCACACCATATCGGCCTTAAAATATTCCTGTTTTCAACCCAGCGTGAGAAGAAAGATTTAAAGAACCACCCGCTTCAATCGACCTGTTTCCTGACTGATTATTATTGCCTATTCATTTTTTGCGGTAACCCATGTTATTTGTGTTTATCTTTATTAAGCGTGTGCTCCGGTTTCTTTCCTATTTGTTGTTCTGTTTTTACTTTTCATTTCATTTCTGTTTTAATACTCGTTTTCTTTCTGTTCTCCTCCTGCTAGATCAACCCTCGCCTTCTTCCTCCAAACAATGATATAAAAGGATGAAGAGTTTCATCCTTTTATATCATTGTTTTATACAGTGTCATTCTCACAGAAGAGACGTTTCTCGTCATTGTCTACTGAATCGTAAACTCCAACTTAACTTCAATTTCTGCCACTCCCTTAACACATAAACAGTAAAAACTCGTTGAGCTACAACCACTGTAAATAATTTTCCTCTCTTCCCCCGTCTACATGGAGATGAACAGAAAATATATGATCAGAGTTTATTTCCGGGAACTTCCTGTTTGTGGAACGCAATACCACGAGGCTGCGTAACAGCTGGCTACAACATAGTCGTTTTTAAGTCCAATGTTAAGAAATTCTTGTCAAGTTGTTCTCTTAAATATTTACTATTGACATTCTGCCCAGTATGAACTATCGTCTCAAATCTTCAAGGTGTTGTCTCACCGTTCACCTGACACACTCATTAACACTTATCCTCGAGAAGCCTTTCAGCCTTGATAAGCAGTGACTCTTTAGTACAAACATAAATAACTTCCTTTTTCTCCTGTTCATTCCTCTGCCATTCCTGATATATCAACCAATCCTTTTCCACCTCCGTCTGATCATCTTACTCCTCTCAGATATAACCAACTTTTTAACTCACACCTGATCCTATTCTCCCCTCCTGATATTTAAACAGCTCCCCTGACACCACCGTCTGATCATATCCCATTTATCTTAATATTCAATATTCGCTTTAAACCTAGCTTTATCTTTTTTCCTTCCCATCTCCTCTTTTTCCTCCTAATGTAGCAACGCATGCTCTCTCGTCCCCCTGAAAATCTTACTGTCTCCTAATGTAGCACACCTTTCCTCTCCCACCTCATCCTGATCGACACCCCTTGACCAAGATATATAATCTGCTCCTTCTCCATCTCCTGCTGATCATCTTTCTTTTCCTCATGATATACACTTCTCTCTCATCTCCTCCTGATTATCCTCTTATTCCTGATGTATCAACTCCTTCTATTACATCCCCTCTTTATCCTGCTCTTCTTGATAACCAACGTCACCGTTTTTCCTTCCTCTTGTAACCCCCTTCCTCTTCCTAATACATATTTTCCTCTTCCACTTCCCTTGAATCATCTTCCTTCTGTAGCAACCCTTCCTCTTGCACCTTATCCTGATCAACTTTATCCTCCATAAGATAAAAAAACAAAACTCCTCCTTCTCTATCTTCTGCTGATCATCTTTCACTTCCTCATGATATACAATTCCCTCTCATCCTCTCCTAATTATTCTTCTATACTTGATGTACCTACTCCTTCTTTCATAATCTCGTCATCCTCCTCTTACTGATGTAGCAACACCTCCTCTTACACCTTATCTTGATCAACTTTTTCCTCCCTAAGATAAAATATCTCTTCCTTCTCTATCTCCTACTGGTCATCATTCGCTTTTCTCATCTCTCTTGTTTATATTTCTATACTTGATGTGTCAAATCCTACGCACCTTCATCTCCTCTTGATCATCATCCCCCTGATAACAAAAGTCTCCTCTTCAACCCCATTCTGATCATTTTCGCCTTCATTCTGATATACAATTCTTCTCATCTCCTCCTGTGTTTCTTTCTATTCCTAGTATATCAACTCATCCTCATCCACCTTTTCCTGAAAACCAACATCTCTTTTTCCACTTCCGCCCCATCAGTTTCTTTCCCTACTCATATATACTGTCCTCTCCCGCCATTTCCTGATCCAAATTCTCCTTTTGATTTATCTATCTCTACTCCTGATACTCCTTCTTTTCCTTTTGAAAATTGCACTCATCAGTTTATCACTTTACTGTTTTATTAATTTAGAAAAATATATTTTAATGGAAAACGCTCCAGACAAGGCATGACTCCACTAGATGTAAGGAGCTAACAAGAACGAAAGATGATTATCGCAAAGACAGGAGATGGTTATTGGCCTTAGTCTTGAAAAGACTGAGGCTATAGGTAGAAGGAAAACAGTCAGCAGGAAATAGTTCTATAAGCCTGCAGTACATTGGAACGCTACTTGAATAGGAAGCAGTATTACAATGAGGTAGCAAAACAGCAAATTTCTTGAGACCACTTGACCAACGAGTCAAACGAGCTGGAACAAAGAAAGAAGGGAATAGATTAGACAATTCTGAACAACACATGCCATAATATTATTTATAGAAAAGACTGAGACTAGAAACATCACGTCTGTGCGGGAGAGAGAGAGGGAGAGAGAGAGAGAGAGAGAGAGAGTCAATCAAATAACAGATACGTTTCTGCACCTTATCAAGAAACATCAAATGCTTTTTCTTTGGTCTTTTTTTTAATAATTCTACTTATCGTCTTTTTTTACATTTTTTAATCTTTAATCGTTTCTACCATAGATTTTATTTATTTATCTATTTATATATTTAACTCTTTCTTTTGCCGCGTTTTACATCTTCTATAATCAATAAAATGACTCGTTTTATTAAATGTCTTTTGGGAACGTGTCTATGAGGCGCGTTTTCTTTTTTCTTTTGATGTTTAATATCTATTATTAAAATTTCACAAAAATCAGAGCTATCTGAATTTTCACGAAGGGCTTCTACCCCTCTTAATACACAGCATGTATATCCGTTACGTCACGGGTCCATGGCTGACGGAACGAGAGCAGTATACCCCCGTAGATTAAATAAACGGTGTTGTCGTCACTTATCAAGATCAAGAGTCACTCGAGGATAAGAGTTAATGAGACGGAAGTGATTGCCAAACGAAAGATGAGGAACACTATTGGTAGTACTAACATTGCTCAATGGTATGGATTGATTATTACTTATGGGACGCTTTTTGACAAGAATTTGTTGACATCAGATTTGAAAACGACAAAGTAGAGAAGAAGCCGTAGACACATGAAGAAAAAGGGAGAGAGAGAAAAATCGGGGTTGTTGTCGATGTTGTAGGAGGGCGAGTTCTTCTTTCTTATTTGCTTGTTAAACATTATTCTTCTAATTATCTTCTCAATTAAAACATATAAAATATCCCACAAACCATCTACACTATTAATACAATATCTATATTTCTCTATATAAAGTAAGGTATGTATATGTGTTTATATATTTGTATGTACAGGAGGAACACCTAAATTAATTAAAAAGAATCATATGAGTATTAGCTCACAGCTACTTAACGTAAGGGTTAGTAATATGAGCTATATTAAGTTTAATTTAGTTTTATGGAAAGAGAGCAAAGAAAGGGGGAAGCCTTTTGTGAAAAGTCAGACATCTCTGATATTTGTGAAATGGTAACAATAGATATTTGACATCAATTAGTAAATATTCCTTTAATTTTTTTTGGTATTTGAATGGGAAATAACAGACACAATGTGAAATATTTGAATTTTCAAATAAGTTTTTTATGTCTTTATTTTCTTCTTCTTCAACTTCTTTTTCTTCTTCTTGTATTTTCCTGATACTTCTTTTTTCTTCTTCTTTCTCCCCCTCAGTCTTCTTCTTCTTCTTCTTCTTCTTCTTCTTCTTCTTCTTCTTCTTCTTCTTCTTCTTCTTCTGCCCACTATCTCTTCTTGCCCCCCCTTCAGTTTACTTCTTGTTATTTCCTGAGACATATTTGTGTTTGTATTATACTTGATCTTTTCTTTCTTCTTCATCCCTTTCTTGTATCTTCATCATCACCCTCCCTTCCTTACACTCGTACACTCTTTCCTTTTATTTCCTACCGCCCTTGTCCTTACACCCTAAACACAACCTGAACATATTGCTACCAGTTTATACTCTAACTCTCTGCGCCAGAAAAAGCTATTCCCTTTTCACGCAATAAAATAACAATAAACCATATGGTCAGTACACCTCATCTATTTTTCAGCTATTCCACCTCTTACGACTCTGTAACAACCGAACTCGTATAAAACAAACCCTAATCTATTTTCCAGTAATATTATTTTGTGTTTTCTATTTTTCCATTAAATTTTCATTCGATTCCCTCCTTCTTTCTTTATCACATTCCCTCCGACTTCTACTTCTTCTTTCATATATGCACTAGTTGAATAATTCATCTACACAGGGCGAGATATCATAACTATAACAATCTTTCATTTATGTTTCGTAATGTTTTAGATGAACATTGATAACTTGTATTGTTTGGAGTATTCGGCCTACTGTTCTCAACTGTGATGTTTTTCTCACGAGGTTTCGGTCGATGTAACATCCGACATTCTTCATGTGCGTCTTGTCGAACTTGAGAACCTATCGAATTTCGAACGGAACCCTTTATTTAATATACGTGGATAGACTGCTCTTGTTCATTCAAGCATGGATCCCTGTTGCAATATATAAAATACTAATTAATAAGATGTATTAGACATGAATTAATAAATATTCACAGCGTTTCTGTTCCATTGAAGTATATAGTCAAAGCCTCCTATTTGAAAATTTAAATATTTAAGATTTGCATTAAACTTGATCCATAGTTATTGTGAACAAATTAATAACGTTTCTATAAATTTCAATTTCTTTATAAGACCCCTAAAACCTAACATTTTAGACATTTTCTAGAATCAAAGTCAAAATGTAATTGATTCTGATCGAATTCTGAATGAGGATACTAGACATAAGGTTTAGTATCAGTATATCTTGATTTTAATATTCGTAAAGGAACATAAATGTGGTTATTAACTGCTCTGTTCGGGGAATTAATTTTGCCAATCCTGGGACAAGTATTATTCGAATAACTAATTATTGGATAAAATTGCACTTCATTTAGCATGGAGAAACCTTTAGACGCAAGGTGCGTAATAAAAGTAAATACTAAAGTACTCTTCTCCCTCCTCCTCCTCCTCCTACTACTACTACTATTACTACTACTAATAATAATAATCATTATTATTATAATAATGTGTATAATCATTATAAAATCTAAGAAGGGAATGAGCATTAGGGCAGCATTTGGTGAACGATACTCTGATCCCTTCATAAACTGACCATGAAATAACTGAGAAAACTGCATTCAAGAACCAGGAAATAAATGTCAATGTACAAAGAACTACATACGAAGGATGATGTTGACTTACTATGTAAAAGAAAAAAGAGGAAAAAAGGGACTGCGAATTATTAAACATATATTAAATGGACTATTTATGTGACAAACCAAATACATTTTATCTTGAGCACATCTGGATATGACTACGGAACGAACACGTGAAAAAAGAAAAAGTCCAAAAAGGCTGATTTGCGCTAAAAATGTACTGCCAAATACAAATAGCAGTAAAACTGGAAACACAAAAGAGGAATACAGAGAAGCAGCTACATGGACAATTCATAAGACCGACCAGGGAAGAGACGACCAAAAATATAGGGACATGGTTACGAAAATGACACTTGAACAGATAAACGGAATCGCTACTGAGGGCTTCACAAAACAATGCTCTCAGAGCACACTATGTAAAGGTCTGCACAAACAAGACCATGAAAAGAGCAAAAAAAAAAAGCAGTAGACAATAGATAAACTATATTAAAAGTGAATGTTGCAAACTAACCGAAAAGGAATATAATATTATATATGCCTGGGTGGGGAAGAAGTCACGCAGGGAATAATGCAAACAACAAAGATTTAGACACATAACCTAAAAATAAAACCAGAAATCGATGTCAGTACTGGAAATTAAAAACAAAACATCCACATTAACAGTAAAACTCATTAAAGGCTTATTCTAAATTTAAAATTGCCTGAGCA
The DNA here is from genome assembly GCA_963556195.1 of Sepiola atlantica. Lineage (NCBI taxonomy): Eukaryota > Metazoa > Mollusca > Cephalopoda > Sepiida > Sepiolidae > Sepiola > Sepiola atlantica. Next base: position 61,707,757 of record OY744516.1, on the reverse strand, counting down.
GTCCCGTCGGCACTCGCTGTTTGGGGCGCATCAGGCAGTTAGCAATACACTAACTCATCTCCAAAGTGGAAAGGTAAGGGCTGAGATGGTGGACCTCCTAGGACTACCCAGGACTAATACCTCAGCTTAACAGATAAAAGGCAACTGAAATGGCCCAGTTTATGTCGGACTAATTGTCGAAAACAGATACTCGACTGGTATGCCGTGGTCAGAAGTCTCCAAGCAACTAGTGATTCGGTGAGACCGCTTCGAGACTTCGTCATAGTCTCTTCTATACCAAGCGTCTTGAAGAGTCCATTTAGTCACGGATAGGGTAGATAACAATCACACTATAACACACAGGCGAATAATTGATTCATAGAGATATAGGATACTGGCAGATGTGAGAAATTTCCTAGCGCCGTAGAGAGAATCTACATTATTTGCAGCAGACTTGGCAACACTTTCTATGTACTCTTCCAATTCACGCTGGGAAGTTTGAACGTTGTGTGCGGTCGACCTTGACAATCGGTTGTTGTACAGATTTCTCATAGTTGTTAAAGGAAATGAGCTTTGTCTTGATAGCATTAAATATGACCAACCCTATTTGGCTCCATTCTACAACGGACTGGAGGTTGTTTTCTAAAGATTCAACTATTGCCTTGCACGTGCTGGTATTCGATTCACCTTCCTAGATGGATGATACCATTCGGACTCGGTGTATATACGAAAATACTATAATCAGAGCCTCCTAAAGTACTAGAGAATGTGGACGTGGGCAGTGTCAAATGATGGAAAGACCGAGGAGAGATAGTTTCAGTTCAACACCGGCTTAAAGAGTGCGTAGAGTGCCATATCGTGGGGAGGCTTATTGTGACTGAATCTCTTGAAAAATTCGGCCGTTACCTGCGAGAACCCAATAGTACATGACTGATGAAAGAAGGTAGTTGCAAGGGTATGAAGTAGAAATCTTTGAAATCTGTGGACACTTGTCATTCAATCTCTATTGAACACCACGTGTTTTTACCAGTCAGAGATCCATGGCAATCACTCGTGTGAAACCGGATAATATATATTAATAACATTATTATTATTAATAATAATTATAAGAAATAGAAGAAAAATACAACTGCACGAACCAAGGAACAGAAACTGCAAGAAATATCATAAGCGCCCCTCCCAATGATAGCACCAGCCTCGGCTGACATCACACAAAATAGTCGTAGAGGGTCAAGGAACATGAGAAGACCGAAGAGAGACAACACTAACCACCAAATCCCAACTAGAAAAGTGTGGACGGTTCTGGGACATTGGGGAGGCTTATTGCCACCCAAATCTCAAGTGAGACCAATAGTCGTTGCCAGCGAGAAGTCAATGGTAGGCGGCTGTTGCGATACCGCAAGGTCATTTGCGGTAGTGCTCGAAAAGAGGTGGAGAGTACTGGAAATTTTGGGAGGCTTATTGTCACTCAGGCTCCAGGGAACACTACTGGTTGTTGTCGGTGAGCAATCACTGACGATGACTTGTGTGCTAACTCCTAGTGAGTACAAATAATAATAATAAACATAATAACACATACACACACACACACATATATATATATATATATATATATATATATATATATATATATATATATATATATATATATATATATATATCTAATGTGTATAGGCCCTCTTAATGCTAGGATGGGTTCTTTAAGGGAATTATTATTAGGCTGTCAAATTGAATGCGTAATTCGAAGTACCTTCCGACCGTGTTGTTTAACGTTGTTTATGACGGCGTTCTAGACATGTCCGCTTGTAAAAACATAAATAGACCTTAATTCTCTTCTCTTGACCGTGTCTGTAAAGTTGGGCCGTATAGTCCTAGGGGTTCGGACAAAATTAAAATGTTGACTTAGGTCTGAAGTGAGAATTGTCTGGCCGGCAGAACAATCATCATCCACACTGATGATTCCCAGAACAGGATGACACACATGTGTATGTGTATAATCAATGAATAATATTTATAGTAATAATGGTTCTACTACGATTAATGATAGGACGGGTCCAGTAAGAGAATTATAATTAGGCTGTCAAATCGAATGTGTAATGTAACGTTTCGCCCGATCGCATCGTTAAACACTGTCTAGTATGTCCGCTTGTAAAGACATAAATAGCTCTTAATTCTCTTCCTTTCACAATGTCTGCATGGTTAGCCGCATGGTTCTGAGTTTTCAGACAGAAGTTAAAATTTGAACTTAAGTCTGATGTTCAATTCGTGTGACCGGTAGATTCTCCGCACTGATGATTCCCGGAAAAAGAATTGAAAAATTATTTATCATATGATTGTGACCAATGTTTTGCTGGTATGGCCAAGGAAGAGTAAACGTTGTGGGTCACCCTATCAAAACATCGGCTGATAAACCAGTCACATTTGATATCTTTTAAACTGCGGGTTGAGTTTCCAGCGTTTCCGTCAAACCGAAGGTACTTATGGAAGATCATACTTATGCATAATATCCATTCGGACAATACATATTTTCGTGCGCAAGTAATAAAGTACCCCTGTTATTTCTCATATAACCCTGAATTAAACTATATATATATATATATATATATATATATATATATATATATATATATATATATATATATATATATATGAGAAATAGTATGAGCATAAGCCAGAAGGTTGTACAGAAGAACGACAATGTCAAACTTCTTTGAGACATACCAGCTGATAAGGTTCCTGAACATTTCAAACCCGACTTAATCTTTTTAAACAAAATCAAGAGAACTTGCTTAATCATTGACAAAGTCTTCCCCTTCGATAACAGAGTGCAGGTGAAAGAACAGGAATAAATATATATTAAGATCTAAAATGGGAAATTGTTTGACTATGAAATTGTAAAGAAGTAAAGGTGATTTCCGTTGTAATTGGAACGTTTGGAATCATAAATAAAGCCACCATAAATGGCTTACACAGATTGACGAGAACATTTCTTTTCCGGTTATGAAAAAGGTTTGACTGTTAGGAACGACGGGTGTGTTAAGTACAACTTGAATGTCTAGAGTTAAGAGAATTGACCTGATGTTAAAAAAATAAATCCAACTGAAACATCCAAAAGTTTGACTACTATAAATTATTATTATTATTATTATTATTATTATTATTATTATTATTATTATTATTATTATTATTATTATTATTATTATTATTATTATTATTATTATTATTATTATTATTATTATTATTATTATTATTATTATTATTATTATTATTATTATTATTATTATTATTATTATTATTATTATTATTATTATTATTATTATTATTATTATTATTATTATTATTATTATTATTATTATTATTATTATTATTATTATTATTATTATTATTATTATTATTATTATTATTATTATTATTATTATTATTATTATTATTATTATTATTATTATTATTATTATTATTATTATTATTATTATTATTATTATTATTATTATTATTATTATTATTATTATTATTATTATTATTATTATTATTATTATTATTATTATTATTATTATTATTATTATTATTATTATTATTATTATTATTATTATTATTATTATTATTATTATTATTATTATTATTATTATTATTATTATTATTATTATTATTATTATTATTATTATTATTATTATTATTATTATTATTATTATTATTATTATTATTATTATTATTATTATTATTATTATTATTATTATTATTATTATTATTATTATTATTATTATTATTATTATTATTATTATTATTATTATTATTATTATTATTATTATTATTATTATTATTATTATTATTATTATTATTATTATTATTATTATTATTATTATTATTATTATTATTATTATTATTATTATTATTATTATTATTATTATTATTATTATTATTATTATTATTATTATTATTATTATTATTATTATTATTATTATTATTATTATTATTATTATTATTATTATTATTATTATTATTATTATTATTATTATTATTATTATTATTATTATTATTATTATTATTATTATTATTATTATTATTATTATTATTATTATTATTATTATTATTATTATTATTATTATTATTATTATTATTATTATTATTATTATTATTATTATTATTATTATTATTATTATTATTATTATTATTATTATTATTATTATTATTATTATTATTATTATTATTATTATTATTATTATTATTATTATTATTATTATTATTATTATTATTATTATTATTATTATTATTATTATTATTATTATTATTATTATTATTATTATTATTATTATTATTATTATTATTATTATTATTATTATTATTATTATTATTATTATTATTATTATTATTATTATTATTATTATTATTATTATTATTATTATTATTATTATTATTATTATTATTATTATTATTATTATTATTATTATTATTATTATTATTATTATTATTATTATTATTATTATTATTATTATTATTATTATTATTATTATTATTATTATTATTATTATTATTATTATTATTATTATTATTATTATTATTATTATTATTATTATTATTATTATTATTATTATTATTATTATTATTATTATTATTATTATTATTATTATTATTATTATTATTATTATTATTATTATTATTATTATTATTATTATTATTATTATTATTATTATTATTATTATTATTATTATTATTATTATTATTATTATTATTATTATTATTATTATTATTATTATTATTATTATTATTATTATTATTATTATTATTATTATTATTATTATTATTATTATTATTATTATTATTATTATTATTATTATTATTATTATTATTATTATTATTATTATTATTATTATTATTATTATTATTATTATTATTATTATTATTATTATTATTATTATTATTATTATTATTATTATTATTATTATTATTATTATTATTATTATTATTATTATTATTATTATTATTATTATTATTATTATTATTATTATTATTATTATTATTATTATTATTATTATTATTATTATTATTATTATTATTATTATTATTATTATTATTATTATTATTATTATTATTATTATTATTATTATTATTATTATTATTATTATTATTATTATTATTATTATTATTATTATTATTATTATTATTATTATTATTATTATTATTATTATTATTATTATTATTATTATTATTATTATTATTATTATTATTATTATTATTATTATTATTATTATTATTATTATTATTATTATTATTATTATTATTATTATTATTATTATTATTATTATTATTATTATTATTATTATTATTATTATTATTATTATTATTATTATTATTATTATTATTATTATTATTATTATTATTATTATTATTATTATTATTATTATTATTATTATTATTATTATTATTATTATTATTATTATTATTATTATTATTATTATTATTATTATTATTATTATTATTATTATTATTATTATTATTATTATTATTATTATCATTAGTAGTAGTAGTAGTAGTAGTAGTAGTAGTAGTAGTAGTAGTAGTAGTAGTAGTAATAATAATAATAATAATAATAATAATACTAATAATAATAATAATAATAATAGAAATCAGAGATATTGATTAATATTACACAATATATTTAGTATAAATCGCTCTGGTGTGCCAGGTGTAATAACGCTTGGGCACATGATCAACTGGAAATTTCTTGTCTTACGTTCGTCAGATTTTTTTGTCTCTGCAGTAGATTATATGCTTTCATATATTTTATTCCATGGCATTATGGGTAAAGAGACATCCGCTTTGAAACTGTTAATTATTTTATTTGTGGTCGTCGTGGGTTATTTGTCTGGTTTTGTTTTGTAACTATATTGTTCCAGGTTGTGTTCTTGTTCATCACTGGCATCTGTCTTAACATACTCTTGGAGAGAGTAAGTACTTCAAGGAATAGTCCTAGATGAATATTTATCAAGCAGATAAATATATAACATACCGTTTGTAGAAACAATCAAGTATATCAAAAAAAAAATTAGGTAATGTAAATCTAGGGAGCTTAAGGATTGGACATTCATGTGAGAAATGTTTGCACTCTGACTTGAAAAATAGACTCACAAAGTAAAGATCGTTTCAAACGTAAAATAAAGGTATTTTAAAGTCTCGTCACAATATTGCGAAGAGAAATCTCGACTTCAAGAAAAACAATCTCTTCCAACTCGTAGAAGACACAACGTTTTATTTAGAATTTAAACAGACATACACCGTAAAAGCTCCTTTACTCTAACTTCCACCTTTACAATATCAAGTCCAATCCTAAATGGCATTTTTTTTGCATACATCGACATGTCTCACTTTCGCTGTCCCGGATTTTTTTAAAAATAGAGACATTACGTGTCTTCGTCGATTTGTCCGGTTTAGGTGTCCGTTATTATTGGATCAATGTTCTAAACCCAATTGTTTTTCACCCGATGAAATGGCGCAATACACACGCTTTCTTTTACTCTCATGTTCAAAACCGTTCGATCTTCGCAAAATTACACTCAATTGTTTTTGATAGGAATTGTATAACAATATAAGATATCTATTTTGGAAAATCTTTATTCTGCTGCAGGTTAATAAGCTCATTTTTATATTTCGGGCCGCTTATGCCTGTAATAAACTAATTCAATATTAACACATAACAAGGTTAGTTTTTATTTACACTAACTACATTTTAAATTATGTTTATCGTGTTGAAATCGAAATTAGAAATCGTTGAATTTGCATTCAAAATCACTTGCTTAAAACGGATATAATGTGATAAAACTATGAAGTCATTCAAAGAATTAAAAAATTTCTAAATTATCCTCCTATGTTCATACATTCTACTTTAATCGTACACACACGCGAATCTCTCTCTTTCTCTCTCTCTCTCTATGTATATATATATATATATATATATATATATATATATATATATATATATATATATATATATATATATTATAATATATAGATATATACACGTTATATAATATATACATATATATAATATGTATACACACACACACATATATATCAGGACCGGCGGGACAGTCATAAAAGTGGGGGCCTCTCCTAAAAAGTGGGGGGCCCGGTTAAACACATTCATATATAACTTCATTATTGATGACCATAAAGTGGGGGTCGGGGCAAGTAAAAAGAGGGGGGTGATTGCGCCCCCTCTGCCCCCGGTGCCGCCGTCCATGTATATATATATATATATATATATATATATATATATATATATATATATATATATATATTCAGATTTTTAGTTGTGCAGAATTTACTTATTGTTTTGAAAAGTAATGTGTCGAAGTCATAGTGAATAGATGGGACAAATGTCACCAACTAAAAAGGCAAAAGGGAAAAGAGAAAAATGTTTTCTTATTCTTGGCTGTGTTTATGTGAATAACTTAATGAGACTAAAATCTAAAAGTATGAAAAATATTAATAGGGGGGCGAAGAGACCTATAAAAATATTCCGAATAAGGATGATAGATAGGGAAACGAGTTCTGCCAAAGGAGAACAATACAGAAGAAGGAATAATTACAACGGGGAAACTTTTGGGCTGTTTTTTTTTTCTTTTAGAGCTCTCTAAACAAATCTAACTCATGTGACAACTCTTTCTGCCTTACAGAGCTAAAGTTTTCGCATGGTTATGCTAACCGTCTCCAACACATTAAGATGCTGCTTGGAGCGATCCTTATGTACTATGGGGAAACAACCATCAGAATAAGCATAACTACTCACTTTATCGTCGTATAGGTTTTGGCAAATAGATGACTAGTGAATTGGAGATCGCTTAGATGTGCTCTCTGAACGCCCGGATGCCCTTTGTAAGCACCCGCATGCGCCCGATCATAAATTAGTATTCCTTAACCGTAACTTACGAAAACATGCACAAATATCCAATCGCTGCAGAGTACGACCCACATAATCATCCTCGCACTGCAATTAAAATTCATAAATCAGTAATTTTTTGTAGTGTGGGAAGTAAGTCTTTGGTAAAGGAAGTGAAATCATTTTTGGTGCCAAACAGCACACAGGGCTGTACTGCATAAAAGCAGCCAGATATCACAGATGAAATTCTGTCGGAAAAACTTTGGCTAATAGCATCAATGAATGAAAGCTTCAAATACATCGGACACTTTGTTGCACCAAAATATGCGCTAGTATTAAACATTGCTTTTTTTGGTGAATGTACTTCGATATATATACTTATTTTAATAATAAGTGTAAGAGCAGGAAAAGATGATGTTTATGATCGGCAAAATCATTCTTAGTAAGGATATCAGTGATCTTTTAAATTTCAACCGCAAGTTTGCTTGCAAGGTGGACCAGGGTCTTGATCTAACTGATTTTTCTGGGCATCGAGACAAAGGAATCCAAACTAATATATAGTCCCGTAAACGACGGTTTCCTGTATATAGTAGTGGTAAAAGTTTTATTTTAAAATTACAGTTCAGTTTGCGAAACAAAAATAAATCAGTGATACAATTGATTGAAAGCTTTTCTCAGACAAAAGTAAGGATATCTGCGAGTTATTTAGCCAGCTAATACCGAGGAGAACCAATCATAAAGAGGATGGGTGTCAAAGGAACTCCTTCCTGATAGATCCTTGGAGGAACCCACAAGGCAGATCCTGTCGTATATATCATTATTCAGAAATGTCTTTCTGTGGAGTTGAAGTAAACATTTATTAAGTTTTACTTAAAAGTGTTGTAGATTGATACGTCGCTAAGCTTTTTGAATTGTGTATTGTCAGTTAAAATACACGACATGTTATCATTGTAGTCCTTGGAATAAAGAATAACTACACAGGCACCCTTATCCGGCTTAGTGAAAACTGGCTGATCGATGTCAATCTTTGCACCATGCCTGATGCGAAAAAGCGCGTCATGGAAATGTTGGTTATATATATATATATATATATATATATATATATATATATATATATATATATATATATATATATATATATATAAGAATGATGCGTGAGAATGTGTGAGAATATTATCTAACGAAAAAGGGTTGATTAACAACTTGACCTATGAAAAGGCAAGGTGCAGAAATGACCCACCCCAAAGATGTTCGCTGTGTCACAAAGCTGTTTACATTCCCGGTGTTGAATGATCATTGACGCGTTGAGATAGTATGTGCTCTAAGATCTAAACCCTTGTCAAATGATAACAATTAAATTGTATTACTGGAGACCTATGCATGGCCTGGCATGGTGGTATTGCTCGATGGAGGCGGGGTGTCTGCTGAATTACATTTCTCTATCTTTATCGTTAATATAAATGAATGGAAATACTTTGTTTTCTATAAATAAGTTTCGAGCTGGGATGAATTCTTTCCCGCTGAGGTAACAGTGGGAGATAGCAACAGATAAACAAGAAGGAAAGAATACGGCGACTTAGAATCCTTTGATCACTCAGAGCCCCGCGTGTGGAAATTCCTAAGATGGAAAGAAAGAAATAAAAAATGAAAAAAAATTATTTTATTGCTAAATTAATTCTATTTGGAGACTGGGCAGGGTCTTGCACAGTCTTATACCATCTGAATCTCAATATAAGCGAGCGCAAATTCAGATTCGCAAATTCAGATTTTTACTCAGCCACTGAATCCACGTCGTTGAGAGACGACCCCGAACTTAAAGGTTGATATTTCCCTACCAAAATCGCACAAGGAACTTGTTCAGATTAAGTAAAAGATAGAAGTGTGAAACTACACTGTTTGTAAGTGACCGAACTTTCTACTCAAATAATTATTCCCATACAAATCCAACCGACGGATTTGTTAATTACTTTTCCTTCATATATATATATATATATATATATATATATATATATATATATATATATATATATATATATATATTGTACATGTTTTGTATTAGTTTCTGTAGACGTAAATCCGTTGAAACTCAATTGTTTATAAAAAGTGCACAATAACATATAGAGCTGTTCATAAGTATCAATCTTTATTTATGCAAACATTATTGGTTACATATGTGTATACATGTTTCGGATGTACTCTTCGCATAGAGTGAAACTCTTCAGACCAAAGATTCCAGAGAAGTGGGATGGATTTGGAAAACTTTTTCTTTAAGTAAATCTTTTTGGGGGATAGGTTATTTTTATGAATCAGTATCGGATTACATACTTTACTTGTTAACTCTTTCAATCAGTTTCTATCTTTTTTATTACCTGCCTTCTTATCTTTTCCCCTTTTCATCGTTTTATTACCTACTTAGCCTGGATTCCTTTCAACTCTATTTAACACTTTAAAGTTTTAATCTATTTACAAACCTATTCAAGCATAGATATCTGATCTTTATATAAAATACACAGGTGTGCACAAATTGATAGATACACAAGTACATATATAAATGAAAAGACACACATATATACATAAATATCTATACACATCATCTTGGAGGCAACACTCAAGCTACTTTGGTAAGCTGCTATGTCCCAATAATGACAACATCAGAGCAGGAAAAGATGATGTTTATGATTGTCTTCGTGATGTCATTTCTAGAGTCAAGAATAGGGACAAGCTTTTCCTTTAGGGGGACTTCAATGCTCAAGTTAGCGCTGACCATGTAGCTTGGGAGGAGTTGGGATATCAGAGTGTAAGGCGAATCAATTCAAACGGTCTTCGTCTTCTCTCTATCTGCAGTTATTTTGAACTTACCATCACCTATACTTTTTTCAGCAGAAGAATAACCGTAAGACCTGTTTGATGCACCCCTGATCGGGGGATTGGAACATGATAGATTACATAATTACTTGAAGGCGAGACGTAAAGGACATTTTCATCACTCGTTCTTTTCATGGTATATGCTTTCTGTCGGATAATGCACGCCTTCGAAGTAGAGCCGGTTTCTGTCTGGCACGCAGGAGGCTTCGACCGTCGGTAATACCAAACCGCATCAATGTGTTGCCATTGTAGAACAGTAAGTAAAGGGAGCAACTGTGTGATGATAAGAACTCGTCTGTCAAACATCAATCATACAGGAAGTGCAAAAATGAGGTTCAAGCTGCTCTCCGCAATATGAAATATTCTTGGTGGTTGTTTAGATCCACCGAATTTCAACACACAGCGGACAAGAAGAATAGTAAAACCTTCTATGAGGGCTTAAGGAGGGTTTACAGTCCAAGGGAAAGTGGGAACTCTCCAGTCCTCTCTGATGATGGCAGAACACCCCAAACAGAAGAAAATGGATGTCTTATTGCGTTGGACGAAACATGTTAAACTAGTTCTTAATTCCAACTCCGAAGTAGATGAAGACGTTAGAGCCTCACTTCCCCAGCGACCGGAAATACTTCAGCTTTCTTACATCCCAGCTTTTAAGGGAATCAAAGGTGCACTCAAACAAATCTTGTCAGGCAAAACAACTGAAAGCGACGGAATTCCACCCGAAAACTATAAGTATGGTTGCAAAAAACCGATAAAAAAATATTTGATCTTTTTATTGTCATCTGGAAACATGGGTATGCACCACATGATTTCAGGGACGCTCTCATAAAACATCTTTTCAAAATAAGGGTAGTCGAAACGTCTGTGACAACTACCGCTGGATATCTCTGTTGTCAGTTGCAGGGAGGATGTTAGTTCGACTTATTCTTAACGGAATGATTCTTCATCTTGTCGTGGATATTTACCCGGAATCGCAATGTGGCTTTCGAACTGACTGTGGTTTTATCTACATGATCTTCTCCATTAGTCAAGTTGTTAAGAAAGTAAGAGAGACATATCAGGGAATTGTACATGGTGTTCGTAAACTTAACCAATACATTTGATACCGTGAACAGAGAGGCATTGTGGAATGTACTCCATAAACTCGGTATTTCCGACAACATGCTCACTGTCATCGTGTCCTTTCACCGGGGTATGAAGGGTGATGTGGCCTCTGACAGGGAGGTTTCTGAACCGTTTGATGTTTCCAATGATAGAAGGCAGTGTTGTGTCATAGCTCCGGTTTTCTTTACATTGTTTTTCTCGGTGATGCTCTAATATAGTTATGCTGATTCGACTAGTGGTGTTCAGTTCTGGTTTCGCACAACTGGTGGGCAATTTAACCATCAGCGTTTTAGAGCGAGAACTTGTGCGCGCTCAAATGTCATACGTGATCTGTTCGCAAACGATGCTGCTCTGGTAGCAACATCTCTTGGCGAGGCTCATGAAATTGTGGATCCCTTCTCAGATGCTTGCAAGGCTTGTGGACTCACAATCAGCATAAGGAAGACTGAGGTTGTGCATCAGCCTCTCCCTACTCCCAAACAGATCAGAGGTGTAATGCAAAAAACACCCGTTCACAAATTCCCAAATATCCCAATAACAGTAGATGGCAAACTCCTGAAGTATGTGACATCTTTCACATATTTAGGAAGTTCTTTGGGAAGTACTTTTGTAAGTTTCGCCATCGCCTTTGGGGCCAAAGAGGAATAAAACTTGACACCAACATCCAGGTCTATAAGTCTGTCAATTTTACCGTCGTTTTGTAATAAAACATAAATTAAATAAGTAGTTAAAATCATTAAAAAAAACAGTTATAGTTTTAATTTTATTACATTCGCTGCGGATATTAATATTTACTGCGTTATAATCGTGTGGATAGCAATATTTGCTATCCACACGATTTTTGAGATTTGAAACACCTACCATTTGAAAAATATGTTATGGAACACGGTCACACAGATTAGATCAGTGTTGAAGTTTTGCCTAATCAAGTAAGATTTGCTATATAGGGGAAAAAATTAATAAACCAATTATTTTTGAAAAAAAAAAAAATTAAAATCACTTGTTTTTGTCTTACTTCTTAACGCCGATATATTTCCACTTCTTGCATTGATAGCCTTTTAATACTCCTCTATATACCTATTACACATAATGCTTCAAGCAAACTACCTCTCCTTATTATATATATATATATATATATATATATATATATATATATATATATATATATATATATATATATGTGTGTGTGTGTCGCGATACTGTGAAGCTCAATATAGTTATTGATATACGGCTAATGAAGTGATAAAAATTAATAAGATTTGAATAGCTTACAAGTTTATTAACTGGTCAAAGACTAGAAATACAAAATTACCTATAAGTCATGGCTTTTTAATGATAACGTTCTTATTGTCAGAAGGTCTGCCCAATAAAAACAGGATATTAATTAATTATTAGAGATTAAGATCTTGAAAATGCAAAAGTGAAAATATTTAAAAAAAAAACATTATAGGGAAAAATGTTTCAATATAAGCTCTAAATCAGATCAAACATGATTTCAAGGATGGGCAAATAATTGTATCAAATTTAAATAATCAAAACTATTTCAACAGTCTAAACAAAAAAGCCGGACAATATTCTTTGTTATTTCGAAACATTGAATGCTCCAAGAATGGCATTTTGTATGGTCTCAGATAATCCCGGATATTCAGACCCGTATGATACTTAATCAAAATTACGTAATATTGCAAAACCTTAATATTATATATTTATGTGTGTGGGCACGTATATATATATATATATATATATATATATATATATATATATATATATATATATATATCAGCTGGCTTATTGGCTTGTGTGTGAATATCTGTAGTAACGTGTTCGCAGTGCGAATCTTGGATTTGATGCCGTCACTGCGTCGATGATGATTTTCAAAAGGACAAGACAGCTTTATGTGGATGATTATATCCTTTCTCTCTCTCTCTCTCTCTCTCTCTCTCTCTATATATATATATATATATATATACATATATATATATATATATATACATATATATATACATATATACGTCTGTTTTGCTGTATAACTGTATTTCAGTCTGATTACACAAGGTGCGTGTTTCAAGCTGAGATTTTAACCCGTCACTTATACAGTAGTGGACAACCTAACACGTACGTCCTGTGTTTATTTACTTACCTCCTCACGAGAGCAGTGTGAAACACAAGATATGGTATTAATGTAGAGAAAATGCTCCCCGCCCCCCCCCCAAAAAAAAATAGGCACTCTGTTAGGACACAAATTATTAGGACACAAATTTGAATTACCTCAGTGTAGAAGAATCTCTCTTTCACTGACTAAGAATATGAAAGATGATGCGTAGTTTCAAAACAAATACTACCATTAGCTCCTAGCCGACTTTATGTCGCTCATTACAAAAGTAAGCGAAATCAAAATGTTTTTATATTTGTTTACAATACCGGTGACGTAGAGAACTCAATTCTTATTCGTGTTTTTCTCAGTGTATATGCAGGTTAAACCATGCAATAATTCATTTCCAATTGAATTTGTTCCGTGCAAACATAATTAGTATTTCCCAACGTTAATTACATGTAGACATTAACCCTGCATCTTCATGATAGATGATCTTATTTCTTCCTTTTCCTATATGAATTTCTAATTAATAAATGCGTATCCGATGGCCATGAACTGTTTAACGATATTCGTGGATATTTTTTGTATAATATCAGTTTCTGAGGAACAGACGAGAAAAATTACATGGAAATGTTGTTTGTATTTTTTATGATAAACTCCGACAAAAATGCTCTCTATACATAAAACTGGCATATGTGTGTGCGTGATGTTTGTGTATTCCTTATAGAAAGAAAGAGGAGAGAATCTACATGAAATGTAAAAGAATATTCTCATGTAAAATTTACGGTGGAAGACACCGGAAGCGTTCCAGAATCTTTAAGTGCATCCCTTAGAGACCTATGAGAGCATAACTTCCTCGAAAATTATAATATATCCTACTTTATGACATTTAAATCATATGTACACATTTTTGGGGACTACAATGGAAGTAATCTCTCCCGAATCTCTAAGTGCCTTTCTAATGTAAGAGAGCTATTGGGACTGCTCCCCCTTTAAAACTTTTAATATATCCTACTTTGATGAATTTTATATCATGTAAAAATTTTTCTGTGGAATACAATGTTAGTGGTCCCGAATCTCTAGGTTATCTCTGTATGCCGAATATCTACACGCCCCGGCATCCAAGTGATCCAAACGGGACATGACCCCTTTTAAACCTTCAAGTACGTATATCCGATTTTAATAAAATATAAATTATATACAGGGTGGGCCAAAATAAGGGTCCTATCTTTAAATTTGAATAACTTTAATTTGAATAACTTCCACAAAATAAAAGTTAAACTCACCAAACCTTATGTGTGTGTAGACTGACCCTTCCGAGATTTTTTGAAATAAACAAAACAAATTTTAGCCGAAAAACACTTCTTAAAACTTACAAAAACTAAAGTATTGTTTTTTACACTGTTTTGAGTTTTTTAAGCAAAAATAATGTTTTCTAAATGAGGGTACGTTCCTTAGGGCTAATACGGCTCATGCTTGCTTCGGAAGGGGTCCTTTACTTATTCTAAAAAAAAAAAAAAAAATCAATAAATAAAAAAGTTATGAATTTTTAAAAATAGGACCCTTATTTTTGCTCACCCTATTTATGATAAACTAATTCAAGGAGTTTCGATTAGGGAGAAAAACGGGAGGAGAGGGCAGCAAAAACAAAGAAAGTAATATTGTGTCATGAGCATAGTGAAAAAGTAAATCGTAGGGATCCTCATTAACTTACGAGCAACGTCGGGTTTTCCTACTAGAAGTCTATGATTACACAGACATAACAAAAGTAAATATACACCCTTATTATGATTAATAATTAATGAAGATATCAGTCAGAGGGTCGTGATGGATCGAGGAAATATAATATTGATTATTTCTCCTATTTGATAAATTGGATAATCACTCTGTTAAATTTGGAAAGTAAAATTCGGGTATTTTCGCCGATTTGACGCTGATAGTCAACCTTCAGATAAACCTATTGCATTGCTTCTCAGAAACTCTGAGAATTCTAAGCTTATTTGCCCCTTGTTATACTTAAATATTGATATGTTATAGATGTATTCATGTCTGAAAAAATATTAATGTATACAATATCGATACTACTGATTTGCATACGTCCGAGTGTGAGCCGTTGGCGAAGGAAGCAAACACTTTAACCATACATCAATTATTTCTATCGGATGTCGATTTACTTCGTTCATGTCTGAATAAGGATAACACATTTCTACGGGCAAAACGGTTAAAAAGAAATTTAAAAAAAATTAAATGTTTTATATGATAGTTAATAACCGTAAAAATACAATAAATAATTCCAGTAAAAGAAAAACCAGTATTCCAATACCGGCGACAATCTAACTACACACACATATATATATATATATATATATATATATATATATATATATATATATATATATATATATATATATATATATATATATATATATATATATATATATATATATATATATATATATATATATATAGCATGCCGTCGCTATCTATAAATGCATCGTTCCTTTCATTAAGTTGAACGCTCTTATGACGTCAATCCGCCGAAATAAGTGTTAAAATTATCAGTTTTTTTTAGCTATCCAGCGGTGGCCAAATGTTTCTAGCTGTCGGGATTTGAGTTGCCCGGGGTTTCGAATCACGCGACCAGTAGTGAATAGTTATATCGCGATGCTGCTGAGTCCTGATTAAAAAGGACGAAACGTACACGTACATAGATAATAAACAAAAAAATATTATATATATAAATATATATATATATATATATTTATAATTACAATAATATATTCAATATATAGACTTCTGCAAGATTATTCGTAAGGGTCAATGACATTTTTTTTATATATTTCTTTCTTCTTAAAATAACTAAGAATCCAGTTGATAGCACGTGATATTAATTAGTCGTGAGAAAAATCAAAACAAACATATACTCCTCGGATAACCGGCCTCGGAATTAACTACGGAAGATTATGCTTCAATGAACTAACAACTTTTATATTTTAATATGAATTAATTTTGACCAAATATAATGACCCTTTTAGGGAATAAACGATTTCTTTCTACAAAAATGTATTAAAATTAGTCGAATGCATTATTTTTTGTAATCACGATATCATTATAATAAAAAAGGGTTGATTTGTCGTTAAAACAGAAAAGTCGAACAATCAATCCAGCAAGCTTTCAAAAAGTGACCCGAGGCCATTTTCAGAAACAACGTCGTACAACAATGTCTGTTATTGTAGACAGCGCCTCATTTATTTCCTCGCAGGCATGTACTCAACTTTACACTACTTCTACCCATCTGCCTGGGTCATAGAGGTAAAAGCTGGTCTGAATAGAATCCGAGGACAGAATCGTCGCCTCTGTTCGAATACACCCTCTTGAAATAACAGCGTCTGTCTTTCTTTTCATCTACTATGAATCATCTGCTCTCTCTTTTCCTGTCAGTTCTTACTCTCCCTTTTGTCCTCATTCCATTGTAGCTTTTTTGCACTTTCCTTTTTACAAATTGCTTACCCCACACTCTCTGGAAATACATCAGATCACATCCTTTTAAGCTTTCAAGAAATGTTGCAGTATTCCGCCTTCATATCACTAACATATCTATATCTTCTCCTTATTATCTACGATTGTCTTCCTTTCTTGTTTTTTTGGTATTTTTTGCATTCACCTTTCTTCTCCAAAATTTGTAACACAGGAATCACGATTAATATTATATGTGGGATAAAAGTAGAAATAATCTTATTGAAGAGAGTCAATCTAAAAATGATTATCTTACCGGATGTGTAGAATTTAAATAGAAAAAACATTTTTAGCTCTTGACAAGTTCAGAGATCCCATTCAGTTATTAGGAATGTACTAAACACGCCGCTCGACAATAAGTTTCTTTGTGAATCTGGTGGGCGTTATGCTTTTTCTGTATCTTTATTTGAATACATATATGGACATTTGTTTGAAATGAGCCATATATATATATATATATATATATATATATATATATATATATTTCTGTTCCTTCGTTAACTGACTTGAACGTGGAAACAAGGAATGAACGCTACACGCTTTTGAAAATTACAGTTTCCTTAAGTTTCAATTTTCTTAATTTTCTTCATTTCGTATCATTTTTTGATACAGAGCGGGGGATTACCTATATATCACAATAAAAATGATAATTACAAAAACAACATCGTTGTATGATTCATAGATCACCTATCATCCTTAAAACACTATATATATATATATATATATATATATATATATATATATATATATATATATATATGTGTGTGTGTGTGTGTGTATGTTTATGATGAAGAATGGAAATAGTGTTCCGACGTGATAGAAACTTTAAAAGAAAACCAAAACAATATGATTTATCTATTCATCAACGTTTCGTCTATATTCCGAGACTTCCCCACGATGATTGTTTGAAGAAAATAAAATACAAGTAAATATTGTTTGAAACAAAGTACTTTTGCAATTTCTTGTTGACGTACGCTGCACAAACCTGATAAAGTAATGCTTGTCAGAGTGATATCATGCACACAGACCAGATTCTACAGTACCTCTTAAAAAAGAAGATATAATACTTAAGAGGATAGTATTCTGATAACAGAAATTTATACTACACTATCACCACCCTTTCAAAAAAGAGGAGAATTCTTTAATGACCACACCACAAATACTACAGTTATTCCCCAAAAATAGGTTGATGTTCTCATTACAACAGAACCGACATTCTTTCTGAATTGAGCATTAAACGATAGTACATTAGTGAATTTAATAGAAGCAATAGTATAGTTGCGGTGACAGACAAATACGGAATCTCACTGAGTAATAGATATATCCTGTTGCATACAATGAATACATGAGTATATTATCAATTCAAGGTCTCGGTAAAAAAATGCATGTAAGAATTGGCCATCATTCTTTCAAGGTGTGTGAAGACTAAAACTTCTCCAACAGATCATGAATGTGAAATGGGGTTTCCATGATATCACTGTCGCAAAAGAATTTGCAAATGCATTAAAAATGTTTACCTAGATTTTAATTACGTTTTTTACATACACTATATATATATATATATATATATATATATATATATATATATATATATATTTCTATTTATCCCCTTTCTCTTTCTCCTTCTATATATATGCATTAACATTTTAATGAAACAATCCACCATTAACTACGGTCAAAACACACCTCATCCGAGATTGTACATATTTTCTTTTCTTCTCTTTCTGAAGATGAAGTATACCTAAAAAATTTAAAGAACTCAACAAATATGATACCATCCTAATTATCGAACATTTTCGAAACATTTCAATATTGTCGTTTGTTTTATTTTCCTCGCCTAGTATCCACGGATTTCTGCCACACTGCATTGTCATAGCCTTCAAACACAACTCTCTCTCTCTCTCTCTCTCTCTCTCTCTCTCTCTATATATATATATATATATATATATATATATATATATATATATATATATATATATATATGTGTTTTCGTTTTCTTTACCTTTATTTTCATTTCTTCCAACTTCATTATTTCCAAATAGGACTTAAGGGAAGGATCAGATTAGTATTGTCCCTGATGAGGTCTCAGCTTATAACAGCTGTTTATCGATAACATCGACATGCCGGTGTCGCAGATTATGTACATGTATGTATAAATATAAATAATCATATATATATATAGCTTTCGCTCTCATCAGTGTAGGGAATGATAATCTCAGACGGTCGCAAGGTTCAAACCCCTGCTACAGAAAAAACTAAACTCCGCAAGCAAGCACCATAACTACACGGCCACGTCAAGAAGGGAATTTAAGTTCTATTTATACGAAGAGAGGCACATATAGAAATACTAACTGACTAGAGAATTAAACGAACACTACGTGTATTTTTAACTTTCCCGAAACGAGGATCAACTCCAATCTTATTAAAGGGGCTTATAAAAATATTACTTTTAAGTAAATAATATATAATTATTTTGCCTAGATACGTTAGCGTTTCAAGCCTACGCTCTCATCTGTGTAGGAAATGATAATCTCTAATATATATATATATATATATATATATATATATATATATATACATATATAATATTATGAAAAATATTTTTTATTTTATTCTCAGCCAAATACGCATGTTTTTCATCCTTTTGGAGAATCATCATTGTTGAGGATGAATGTTCTTCCGACCGCACGATTCGAACCCCAGACCAAAGTGTCCTTTAACTTTCCATTCCCATCTTCTACTACACAGCCAACCCAACAGCCATGAGGTAACGAGATAATTACACTCTTTGTCTGTCTATATACAAGCAGACATTTTAGTTGGCTGTCATCACAGTCTTCAACAATCTAGTCGGACGGAACTGTAGAGCTGATTTTATACATGCAGTATTCAATGTTATCCAACAAACTTGATTTGTTTCAGCTTTCATCTACGTAATTTTGAGCTGGTGCTTTCTTACTCTCGGTAAGATAGTGTCCAGGTTAAAGCATTTGAGTTTACATATATATATGATGTATTTTTAAATAATAATCCATTGTCATAATAGAAAGCTCAATATATTGGATAAAGCAATACATTCAGAAAATGAATGATGAAAATCAAAATTGTACAATTACAATTTATCCTTGTTTTTGAACTTCTGATGATTTAATAAATATTGTAATTGTACAACTTTTATTTTCATCATTCATTTTCTGTATATATATATATATATATATATATATATATATATATATATATATATATATATGATTAATGTAAGTGTGAAGTGTCAACGGACCGCGACCTATATTTGGCTTACCTTACCTTGGATCGGATTTAATTTTGTCTTTTATTTCTCCTTATCTTAACATACGTTTTATTTTCGGTTGTTGACGTTTTCGTTATTTTTTATGAATAATATATATATATATCTATATATTTTTAAGTTGATTTTGTGTCTATCTTATTCCCCATTAAATCCCTGTTAAATAACCCATAAGAATTGAAATGTATTTATTAATTGATGTATTTGTCTATCGTTGAAATTTCAGAAAAAATCAGAAACCTCTGATTTTTTCCGAATAGATGATACAACTCTTTTAACCCCAAATATATAAAAAAATAGCACATATTACGATCCCTTACGCCCAGTCGCCGTGCACCTAGATTCATGATGTTTACGTAATTTGTTTAGAAGTTAATCTTGTATATATAGATATATAAACATATACACATACCTAACTGTATAAATATAGATTTATATATATATATATATACATATATATATATATATATATATATATATATATATATAGTGTAGTAGTATGAACATATATTTTTTCATATCTCATTCTCGAAAGAATTTGGTTAGATATTATTACCACATCTATTATATCTGGTCATTTCTGCATTTAATCCTTTACGGTTTTGGTGTCCTTATTTTTTTACATTCCCTCTGAGTGTTTTGTTGCCTTATCAGCGAAAAATGCTGCCAGAGGACATTCTATACAAAATGAAAAAGAAAATTTGTATCGCATAAAATAACCAACATAGGAAAGTCCTTACTTCAACAAAACCAATATTTTACAGCAGATTTTCTTAAATTGGGTTGGTATTTTCGCCGTTTGCAAATATTCTTTTCTTTACGGATGTGCGATGGAGGCCACCAATGCTTTAGCCAAGACTGGCAGAATATATATTTTCCAACATACAGCTATTCGTAAACCCGCTTCTAATTTATATAACATCAAATATTGATATTTATCTACATGTCATCAGAGGTTGCTTATAATCAACACAGAATCAAAGATTGCTTCTAATATAGATGATATTAAGTATTGATTCTAATCTACTCCATAGTACACATTGCTTCTAATTTAAATAACATCAAAGATTGATATTAATCTACATGTCATCAAAGATTGGTTATAATTCACACGGTATTTAAGATTTCTTCTGTACATGATGTCAAGTATTGCTTCTAATCTACTCGATATTAAAAATTGATTAATTCATATAACATCAAACAGTGAATATAATCTACAAGATATTCAAATATTGCTTCTAATTGACATTTTGCTTTTGGTGTACATAACACCGACGGTTTCTTAGAATGTACATACCATTAAAGATTAGTTCTAATATACACTACACCAAAGGTTTTTCTTATCTATATAGTTCAATTATTGCTTCTAATACATGGGATAGCCAATATCGTTCTTATTATATAATATAAAAATTGCCTCTAATTTACATGCCCATTGTTTTAAAGCCGTTATTTATTCTGTGTTTGGAATATCTGAGGTCCGTTAGGGACTCTGCTATTTGATTAGAGCATTAGCGACCTTATTGATGATTTACCTTCTAATTTTAGCTACTAAAGAGAATTACTACTAATGATATGAACAATAAAAATAAATAAATTAATTTCATAAACAAACGTACACCAAAACTTTATTGATGTTGAATTTTTTATAAGTGTACACTTAATGATGAATATGTTATCATTGTGTAGATTTATAAGTTTATATATATATATATATATATATATATATATATATATATATATATATACTAGAAGAATACTCATCTCAGTAAGGCTAAAATTTATCCCTCGAACATTTTGCACCACTTTTTCCCCCTTGCGAGAATATAATGATACTAAACCATATGTCTAGAATCCATTATCCTAATTATAATCAAAATCCATTACATAATTTTGATTCAAGAAAATGTCTACATTCTTAGTTGTTTAAAGAAGAGATTGAAATTCAGTGAATCTTGCTTAATTGATGTCTGAGGAATGTGGATCAAATTCAGTGGAAATCTAATATATTTAAATTTTAAAATCGCAGGTTGTTTCCATATCATACTGTTGTGAAGTTGTTCCACAGTAAATAATAAATAAAGGAAGTCAAGTCGAGGGTTGGTTTAACAAGTGTATTAACAAAGTAAGAAAGTGACTAGCTCGTGGCTAGAAAGTTACAAGACTGTGCTTTGTCTTCAGTGTCTCTGGTGACTCGCACTATTTATAGTGACAACCGGTGTTGTTTCTCCTGTGTAAGAACGGCCGGTGTAACACATACCAACTAAACCTAAATTATGTTTACACGAATGTGAATTATATTGGAAGGATTTGACTAAAATAAAATAGATATTAGCATTTGCAATGGTAAATGATTTTCCTAGTTTCATTTTGCTTTAATCTTTTACGTTGCTGTCCTTTACATGAGACTTAATGTTATCTGTAGATTCGAAGTAATCTTTCATGTCCTGAAAATGTGGTGTTTCAACCTTGTCTCATACATGTCGAAAACCACCTACCGTTATTATTATTAAAAATAAACACGGGAAAGTTTATAATCCTATCCTGTTAGCTGCTTGTTTTTGTACGCGACCATAACATGGTCAATCCAGACTCAGGAAACACCACCTGCTAATAAGTTCTATCATACCCCAAAACGGACTAAAAAAGACAAAACTGTTGAAAGACAGAGGAGGTTTATTCGTTTAAATTTTTGTTTCAAATATTTGACCAGTGCGACGGAGGAGCTAGAGAGACAGTGACAGAATCAACAACATTATTCAGTATTAAAACCTTGGACAATTGAGAAAATGTTGCTTATTTTTCTTCTAATTTGTGCTGACGATTATTAATTATTATAATTAATAATAATAATAATAATAATAATAATAATAAATTGTCTCAGAAACGATCGTATACCAAAATTTTGTTGATCTTAAAGTTTTGTAACTTGTATAATTAATTATGAATGTATCAAAATTTCGTATATTTCTAAGTTGTCATATCATAGATTTTGTTTACTGCAAACATGGGCCTGGTTTCAATACCTGCAGTATTTCTAGGTATCTGATGGACTTAATGTACTTCACCTTTTATCTATGTATCTTTAACGTTTTGTTTTCTTGGTCAAGTTAGTATAATACCATTCATCTTTAGTTATCTTATATATATATATATATATACACAGAGAGAGAGAGAGCGAGAGAGAGAGAGAGAGAGAAAGAGAGAGAGAGAGAAGTGTATAAGAAGGCTATCACAATGCAAGAAATTGAAATCTGTCGGCGATGAGAAGTAAGACAAAAACAAGTGATTTTCTTATATATATTTAAAAAGAACTAAATAATTTATATATATATATATATATATATATATATATATATATATTGAATCTTACTAGATTAGACGAGTCTTCAACACTGTGATGTAATGCGTTTGACCGTGTTCCATAATATATTTCGAGGAAGACCTCTTTATCAAATGGTGGGTGTTTCAAATCTCAAAAACACTTGCGATATGGCAATATTGCTTGAATATTAATATCCGCAGCAAATGGAAAAACACTATAACTGATTGATCCTTTTTCCTGAATATTTCATATTTGACTAAACTGATTGAGTGTTATGTTTGTTTAAATATAATTAACTATTGAAATATATATTTTTGTGGAAGTTGGAGATACTACACTCAACAACACCACTGATAACTTCACCGTATATCAACTCGACCACCCATTATACCCACCGCCTAACAACCATGAATTATACATTAAGCTCTCAGGACTAGAACGCAACATTTTCCAGTCATTAAACGTGAACATGCTACGATTGTGTCTAACATCATGAGTTCACAATGTCTCACACTAGAAATACACACTTTCACTCACACACTTAAGTAATGATACTCTCTACGTACCGTCAAACATCCTTTCTATGCAAATCTAAGACCACATTAACTCTGCCTGGACTGGCATATGTAATAAAACAAACCCCTGAATAAATACAAATATAATTTAGTTACTAGGAACAGTAGACCTTCTACTTTCTATCACCTCATCAAGACACACAAAGAAAACACAACTACACAAATTAGGCCTATAGTATCAGGTATTGAAAGACATCTCTAAAAAATCTCATGGCTCCTCTCACAACTTCTTAAACACCTACTCTCTACCTTTCCCGGACACGTCAAAAGTGCTGATGAGGCCATCCGCCGTCTACACACACTTCAACCACAACAGTTAAGACAAAACCAATACGCCTTCAGCCTAGATGTCGTCGCTCTTAACACCTCAGTACCTGCACATCCAGCGGTCGATTTAATTACTGACCGCATCTCTTCCAACAACCTTTACTGCTTTGGCCTCACGACTA
Source organism: Sepiola atlantica (assembly GCA_963556195.1). Lineage (NCBI taxonomy): Eukaryota > Metazoa > Mollusca > Cephalopoda > Sepiida > Sepiolidae > Sepiola > Sepiola atlantica. The sequence continues at coordinate 61,682,669 of OY744516.1, read as the reverse complement.
CTGATATTCACGAACTATTACAAATAATAGTTGACAATACAACATACTTACATACAAATAACAGGATTTCCAATAGGATTCAGTTTCTCAAGATTACTTGCCATCTCGTACATCGACAGATTGGAGCGTCAAGCCCTTAACACCTGCTACTCAGCTATATTCTTTTAGCGATACGTCGACATTGTTCTGATTCTCACATCGTCACGTGAGGAAGCTGATAATATCTACTCCACAATTTCTACTGCAGACCACTTGTATACGGTTCACTGTTGAGCACCCTGATGCTTCTGAATCCCTTCCACTTCTAGATTTTAACCTTAGGATTTTTGATGAGGGAGCTCTTATAGTAAAAT
>OY744516.1:61669816-61677316 GCA_963556195.1 Sepiola atlantica | reverse complement strand
TATATATATATATATATGTATGTATGTATATATATATGTATATATATATATATATATATATATATATATATATATATATATATATATATATATATACATAAATATTTATTTACCTCTCTAACGTTGAGTTAGTTAATAAGTGAATAACATTACTCTTCCTCTCCTCAATGTACCAGTTTACTATGTCTTCGTATATTTTCCTTGTAGTTTCTTGGACTTACCGGAATCCCGGAAAATATTTTACTAAGTCTGGTGGAGTATCGAGCTAAATGCTATTACTAGAGGCAACGCATGTATATATTATTTTTAACATTTTTAAACATAAATTCTTCAATATACATTTTATTATAGCACAAATCATTTCGATAATAGCTCAATAGTGTAGGACTAGAGCTCGGATAAACGTTTTAATATCATGTAAACCTCAGCAAATTCAGGGAACATTCATTTTTTTTATTCATAAAAACAACAGTTTTTATTTACATCTAATTGTGTCGGCGTATCTCAATCACATACATATATTTGATATACATAATATTCAAAAATGACAGTTGTAAACATGAGATAACATAATGTTCAAAATATACAAAACATGAATTTTTCTTGCGGCGGATATCATCAGTGGCCATAAAAGGTTTACCCTAGAGAAAAACTAAAAAGCATACAGTATAAATTTTTTCTACACTAATGTAATATTTTGCTTTTCATATATTGTTCCGATCATGTAACGAAATGGGGTAAAAATCTGTTAACGTCTGGTTCACATCCGACGTATATTGGTAGCATGTGCGTTAAGACATCAGGCGTGATAATACTTAATCGTTAACCATCGATGAAAATAATTGCGCAAAATTCACGCAAATAAATAATTAATTTTTTCACTAACCGTTAGTATATATGTAGGTTTTGATATTTTTCGTTCTTCTAGGCAATATTCTTTCATGTTAACCCCCTTTCTCATGTTTTTGTCATCTCGTGTTTATATTTGTCACGTGCCTATCAAACTTTTGGACATTATGGGTATCATTAAGATATATGTTATTTAGGTTTTCCGAAACAATTTCATGCATATAAAAACTGTTTTTTTAATGAATGTATGCAAATCTGCTCCCTGCAGTTGCTGAGGGTTACATAATATAAACAATTATATATATATATATATATATATATATATATATATATATATATATATATATATCTGTATATCTAGGCAGCATCTTCTCTTGCAGGCAAGTATTGTTGAATATAAGAGACAACTCATGTTTATTTATCCTTTGGTAGATCCTTTCAATAGTCCGAACTAGGATCTTAGTTTCGGGGGCGGATTGGCCGATGAATTTGCCATAATTTAGATTTGTGTCCTAAGTACTTTCAGACCCATCCGGGTCCATCTTCAGGAGTATGAGGTTAATCAGGTACATACAATTTATTAGTATTATAGAAGGTTTTGGCGGGAATTACGTTATATATATATATATATATATATATATATATATATATATATATATATATATATATATATATATATATATATAAATATAAATGCAGACATTGTTTAAATAAGAGAATTCGTCTGTTTAATTATACCTTTTTCAATTTTTTCAATTTATTCGATGATCTTTTTTTGTATTATAATCTAGAAACAATTAATTGATTTCCAATATTTATCACAAACGTTTTCGATTCTTCATCAGGTGTCAAAAACAAATGAACAAACAAGCTGGAGAAAGAAAATACATTTTTAAAAGACGGCGGAGAAACGCACAGAAAACTTTTTCGCATTGTTCAAGGAAATACGCTGACGATTTAAATTCACCGACGCCGGAGTGGCATCACAGAATAACATCGCATTACGGTAAGAATTTTAAAATGTTGCTACTAGTTTAATATGTGATGTTATCAATAGTAGGTTGTGTTTTATGTAACTAGCTTTCATTAATTTTAATTTTTAAGGTTTTTGATTGGAGATCTTACGTAAAGGAGCTCAATGCAATGCAGAGCAACAATAAAGTTTTAAGCCATTTGCACTATAATTTATTTAGGTCCTTGAACGAGCGGAGTAACATATTTAATTATTAATTAATTATTATTATTTGTGATTGCTATATAGCTATGTTTAAAAACATATTGAGCCTTTGTATATATATATATATATATATATATATATATATATATATATATATATATATATATATATATATATATATATATATATTCCGAATAGTTAATTTAGTATTTCGGTCAAATTGGTGTATGTAAGTTCCGTGAGTTTCTTGTTCCATTTTCCTCCTTTTTATTCGAAAGTATATTCGATTTGATTGATTAAATTATCATCATACAGTCTTAGTGTTGGTGTTTTTACAACTATCTTTTTACTGATGAGTTTTTCTAACGGCTTTTAATATACGACTTTAAAATGACCGTCTATAATATTCAGATTTTGCATGCGAACGTGATTACGTTCTAAACGCATGCAAATTTCAAATGTATGAATGCTTAACGGCAAAGAATTTGCTGATATTAATTACTACACTAAACACGTAAAAATGTTGTGACTAGTTTTGTAAGAAACAATATTGAGTGTTAGATGTTTAGTTTTATTTAAAAGGCTACACATTTTTAAAATCTTTTGGTATTGGTATCGTTGTGTATTATTTTAGTATTATTGACTAGGATGTGTTGATATTGAGAAAAGGACAGTCATGTTTTTTAGGTGTTGGAAAATGATGCTGGTATCGGAGAGATGTAATGTGAGTCTTCGGGAAAGTTTTGTGGTAGTGAAACCGATTTAACAATTAGCTTGATTATTAATATATATATATATATATATATATATATATATATATATATATATATATATATATATATATATATATGATTGAAAGAAGGAGAAATTATATTATCAGGAAAGTCATCAACGTTTTGTCTTCATCAAGAAAAGACTTCCCGTATTCGTATTCGTATTCGTATTATACATTTTTATTTTAGTCGGCCATGTTTCGCCCAGAAGATTAACATAAATAGTTCTTACATTCTATACATACAAACTATTTCTTAGTAATATACTTGTGTTTATAACGTTTTTATTCTCTTAAACCATCCCGAGGAAGTCTTCTCTTGATGAAGACGAAGCGTTGATGACTTTACTGATAATATAGTTTCTAATATAGTTTCTCCTTCTTTCATTCACATTACGTTTAGAATACTATTTCCATTTTTATCATATATATATATATATATATATATATATATATATATATATATATATATATATATATATATATATATATATATTACACTAAAACTGAATAAATCAGCGTTTTTATTCCTAAAGCCTATTTTTCTTTCATATACACATTAAAGTATTTTTGGTTTGAGTATTGAGATATCTTTAAGAAAATCCATTTTCATTGCTCCATTTTGTCGTAATTTGCAATCACTTACTTACTCCCATTTATCTACATCCTATGTAGTGTATCCCCTCAATCGTATTACATAATGTATTAACATACTCTCGCCCATGTCTATGTCTGTCTTTCTGTATGTCTCTTCCTCCCTCTCAGAGTAAAAAAAGTAAGGAAATGAAAGAACAAAAACAGTTTTTAAAATTAGGAATGTGTAAATGTTTATATATTTGGTTAAAGAGTTAAAGAAGAGTGGAAGTCCCTCGTAAAAAAATCAGATTTTTTCTGAAATTTGAACAAAATGAATTAGACATCAGTAATTAAATATCCCCCAAATTTCAGTTTCCCTGAAGTATTTTAACGGGTTTTAGAGGCCATACTATGGGAACCACACCCATTTGTAAATTTAAATATTCTAGATTAACATTGAATTTGATTCATTAACCATAATTCCCTGAAATATAATTTTTTCTGAAGACTCCTTAAGCTTAAACCTTTAATGTTTTTTTACTTTTTCTATAATGAAAATAATGTAATAGATGTTGATAAACATTTTAATAAAAAATATTAGACATAATATTTTGATTTTGATCTTCGTAAGTGGATATATACGTGCTTAAAAACAGTTCTCTCCGGGGAATTATTTTAATCGTAATGGGGCGAGTATTCTTTTAGTATACATATAGTATGGAGCAATTGAAAGATACATCCTTGATAACCACAAGGGATAAAACTTGAAACAATTTCACGTGTACTTGTAAATCATATTATGTCAAAGTATTGTCAGATGAAATAAGAAAACAGTTTGACGACATATGAAGTTTTTAGTGAATGTCTGGAAGAGGTTATCAACAGGAAGTAAGACAAGAATGAAAGGTTTGACCTTCAACACACAGAAAACGAGGAGACACTCCCTAGTGGGTATTGGATGCAGAAAATATATGAATTACACTCAAGTAAACGGTCCATTGTAGTATCCAGCACGTTCTACTCGAGATATGATAAGTTTTGGATTGGTGACAACACTGAACGTATACTTTTAAAAGTTGTATAGACTAAGCAATCGCTCTGCGGCTTCGAATCCGTCTACATTTTATTTTGAAACTTGTACACTAAAATTGAACGTGAAGATTTAATAGATGTTTTAAACAAGTTTATTGACAAAGCATTCAAAAGACGTAGGGAAAATATAGTTCGTATTCAGACAATAAGCCATTTTTGGTCGATGGCAGCAGGAAAACAACATTTTTCAAAACTCTCACTGGAACTTACTGTTAGGTTTTTAATTGTAAATTATTATTTCATCGTATGAAATTTACTTGCAAAACAAAGAATATGCATATCTATGGGTATAGATGCCACTCCATTTATGAGAATCTTTAACTTCATTGGTATGAGCATTGATTTATATCAGAAATGTTTAGTCAGGACAAAGTAAAGCAATACCTTTTAATGAAAACTTGAGGTTTATTGATGATCTTTTAGACGTTAATAGTCGGGTGTGTTACTTCAAACGTGGAGTGATATCTATCCCCCAAACTTGGAATTGAAACTCAAGCACAAAAGAAATAGTGCTACAGTTCTGAATCTTGGAATTGAAATTCACTAAAATGAAGTTAGGTATGAATTGTTTGACAAAGCAGATGCGTTTAATTTCTATATAGTTCGGATAAGTAAACAGTAGATACATTTTGATTTGAAATGATCGTGCTCAAGTTAATGATTTAGTCAGAGACATGGAGTAGAAAATAACATTTATTAGCTATTTTGTAAGATATAGTGGATAATCCATTATATTTCAGGAACGATTACTCTTTTATAAACACCTGGTTTTACAATGTGGTTTATGAAATCACTTGATGCCTACGCGGATGCCTATATATGTAAAGTGGCCACTGTTGCTGGAATTACCTACCTAAATTGGTGCATTTTTCAACTAATTGTAAACCTTTATTGGAAAACAGGTATAAAGCTGGATTTAAAATGAACTTCATGATATTTTACTACATTTCTTCTTCGTGACTATATTTATATTTATTTTTGAGACTGACATAATATGCCATTAATCCAGAAATAGATGAAAATATAAAAATATATCATTACTTGGAGAGTTAAGGATCAATAGCTAATCTTTACTATATATATATATATATATTAATATATATATATATATATATATATATATATATATATATATAAATTGAAAAATAATCCGGCCGAGTCTCGCCACTCTCGAGCAGATCAAAATTGATGATTGTATGATTGCTTTTTCTGCATTTTCCTTCATACTAAGGAAGTCACATACATAAATAATATAGTATTTAGCTTTCCTTTTTCATTTTCTATCGCGTCGGATCATTTTATCCCTATCTTTGTTCATATATATATATATCCACGACTACGAATCAGTGGTGATTTGTGATCTAGGTTCGCGCCTACCGACCGTTGAGAATTAGTTTCTACGCTGAAGATTGCATTAGCATGGAACATCGATGTCTGTAGGTATTTAAATAATTAATATTTATTTATAAAAATATTATTGTTTATCAGCCCCCTCCCACAAAGGCTGGGCACTCTCGAGTAGCTTTAATAACAAGCAGTACAAATAGCTATATGCACGATCCGAACGCCGTTTCGTAGATCACTCTATACTGCCTGGTACATAGCCGCCGATTTCGCTATTTACATTTTAAAAGTTCCTCTATATTTACTAACTAATTGGCTATGGCCGATGGGTAAGATCCCCGACTCCGAATCAGTGGTGATTTGTGATCTAGGTTCGCGCCTACCGACCGTTGAGAATTAGTTCCTACACTAAAGATTGCGTTAGCATGAAACATCGATGTCTGTAGGTATTTAAATAATTAATATTTATTTATAAAAATATTATTGTTTATCAGCCCCCTCCCACAAAGGCTGGGCACTCTCGAGTAGCTTTAATAACAAGCAGTACAAATAGCTATATGCACGATCCGAACGCCGTTTCGTAGATCACTCTATACTGCCTGGTACATAGCCGTCGATTTCGCTATTTACATTTTAAAAGTTCCTCTATATTTACTAACTAATTGGCTATGGCCGATGGGTAAGATCCCCGACTACGAATCGACCGTTGAGAATTAGTTCCTACACTGAAGATTGCGTTAGCATGAAACATCGATGTCTGTAGGTATTTAAATAATTAATATTTATTTATAAAAATATTATTATATATATATATATATATATATATATATATATATATATATATATATAGAGAGAGAGAGAGAGAGAGAGAGAGAGAGAGAGAAGTTTGATATGCTTATAGATATATATAATGACTGGGTTGTGATTGAAGCATAAAACGATGCTGTTTTTTTTATTTTTGATTATGATAATTCAATTTTTGACAGGCCTTGCGTTCTTTTGTCAGGAATAAAACATTTGGGGGAGAAAAAACATATAAATTAAGCCGCCTATCTACAGGGTATTAATATGCTAAAATTAATCACATGTTTTTTGAGTGAAAAGGCGAGGTATGCCTGCTAAGTGTTGTTTAAATGTGTTTATAGGCTGTTATTTACGTATAGTAGTTTGGTATAAGTTATCTGGCAGACTCTTAGCGACCACGTCCGTTTGTTGTTTAATCATTTCTGTTTACTCTTATCTTGTAAATAGAAACAATCACGGTGTTATTTTGTATTTAAAGTCTTATGTTCTGCTAAGTTGGTGTAATTATCTGTGTCGATTTTATTTTCGAGAATATATTTAGACATGGTGTCGTTATTTATTTTTTGTTTATATTGGTATGCGTAATATTAAGATTTACAGTGTGTGCGTCTCTCTTCGCCTCCATTTTTGTTTGCAGTTATGTAACGTGTTACCTGGTATTTTCTAGCAAAGCTGTTTTAGTGTGTCCTTTTTAATTATTTGATTATTTATTTTCTTGCGAGTCTGTTAGCGACCACTTTTCTAATATATATATTTTTGAGAAAAGTAACGTGGTAATTATTTTATTTTTTATTTTGTTATTCATTCTTTTGTTATCGAGTCTGTTAGCGACCATTTTCGGATGTTGTTATGTATTGTGTTGGGTTGTATATATGAAGCACTCTCG
>OY744516.1:61662316-61664816 GCA_963556195.1 Sepiola atlantica | reverse complement strand
CTCATTTGGGGGACGACCCTACGACATGAGTTATCTGCTTGACGTGTCGCTAAAAACAGTTATAAAATCTCCGTCCGGAAGTCACGTGGCTTCGTCGACTTCTATTCTTGGGTCACATCTGATCTTTAAAAATACTACTGAAATTTTTCTATTCAAGCACGACCCTCTTTATATAACAATTTGAATTTAATAAGATTCCAACTTTGTGTTACAAATTAACAAAGATGTCAACTCCACTGGCAAGTATGAACCAAGGTAGAACAAAGCAATGTCATCTGATTTCTCAGCATCTTGATTTCTGCTTTATTTCCTGGGACCATTTTCATCCAAACTCATTTACCGTCATCATTATCTTCACGTAAGAGTTGACAGATTTTCACACTATTAGGCATACCTCCTTCGTTAATATTTCTTAGCATCAATCTGGCACAGACTTTACAGAAAGTCAAATCGGATGATTTCTCATACAAACCTATCAGTACTCACCGAAGAACGTGTCGCATCATATATGGTAACTTGTCGATCCGCCAGAATCTTCGCTCCAGCTTGTTCACACTTACCGATTGACATCATTTTTGCTCCATCTTATTAAATGCAGTATTTTAAACATAATGAAATATTTACTAAATATTCATTTGCAATTGTACGAGTGTTCGCCTATGAGCCGTGAGTCTTGTGTTCAACTCTCAGTCGAGTCATACCAAATACTCAAAGAAATGTACTTCATGCATTATAAGGTGAGGTTCATTTTCATCCAAAATCTGTCAATAGAGAGAAAGTAGCAACGTTGTTTTTACACCATTCTTTTGTATATTCTGAGCCGAACCTTCCCCGACTTTGTATGCAATCGTTGGTTCCTGTATTTTCTCAGTGTTTGGGGTAAATAACCTAGAATCTTACAGGTAAACGAATAGCTGGACTCGATGCAGATCAGACAATGAGGCACAATCTTCGTGATTTCTATGCAGAAGTCTGACTCTCGTAACAACAGCAGTGTCATCAGCAGCAGTCCGGATAGGACTGACAGACTCATATAAGTTTTTCTTATTTCTATTAGACATTATTTTAGTGCGTAGAGCCCTCATAAACGTTACAACTACAGTGAACAATAACATGTTAATCTTCTGATCACATATTTCTATTTAATTGAATACTCAAGTTAAATACCTACTACGATGCGCAGAAAACAAGCTACAACACTTTCCAACATCTATTTTCTCGTAAATACATATTGATTGTTACGTAATTTGGTGAACATTTTTCTATTCTTTATTATTTGTCGTGTTTTGACATGAGCCAGCGGCAGTTATCTTTCCCGTGTTTATTGTCGATAAAAAAAAATATATACATTAAGTATATAACTAAGTTGAACAATAGAGTAGGATAAAAAAAAAACAATATAATGGACGCAAAACCGCATCAACTGTGGTTTGCTACTTAATTACGGCATCGACAAAATCCATTTAATATGAAATAGAATTATTCAGATTTCATTGGAATAAATGCATTATATGAGCTTCCATTAAAAATTGCATTTGCCACATCTGAATTGATAGTGCATACATAAATAATATTATCACTATTTTGTATGGAAGTCGCGCTAGACAAGGTATGAGCCCATGTAATGTAAGCAGGTAAAATGAAATATGATTAAGTTGCAAGGAGAGGTGGGCAAAATCACCTAAAAACAAGGTAGTCTTTTAACTGACAGTGATAAATTCAGAGGCATAAAGTCGAACGCAAAGCAGAAACATTAGCATGGCAGTAACGGACCCAGTCATCCACGCCGGAAATAGCTCAAAGTACACACAATCGTGCGCGGCGTGGTAATAGAGTATACCTAGACATTTAGCGAGTGCAGTTTTAGAAGGCTTTTAAGGGGCTACCCTTGAGTTCTGTCTCCTGGACTATCATATGAAAAGTGCCGATAAGAAAAAAAATCACTATTACCTCGCTATCTACCAAGAATACTTACCTATCAGTAGTAGTTGTAGTAGTAGTAGTAGTATGGTGGAGAGAATAAGGAGTAGAAGGTAGAAGTAGTAAGAGTGGTTGTTCAGGTGGTGGTAATTGTTCTGGTAAGTTATTGAATAACATATTATTGAACGGGAGAATATTGTTGGAAATTTAAGCGACAAAGATATGCGTTGCTTGATAAGCTTCGATGCATATTCAATTTTTAGGGTTTTTTGGCATTGTCTCCGTGGTAATTCCTTGACGACATTTACCTAACAAGTCAATTCCTCCAATTTATCTCTCTCTCTCTCTCTCTCTCTCTCTCTCTCTCTCTATATATATATATATATATATATATATATATATATATATATATGTATATATAGTAAGCTATGAAAATATATTCATGGCAATTAAGCGACACAGAGGCTCCCGCGTTCCTTCCCCGGGTGGAATCTTCAGGCTAAAATGCCGGGTCTTTTTATATACACGGTTTGCTAGTTAACCAATCAGATTCTTTGTTGTTCTCTCAGCCAATCGTTGG
>OY744516.1:61604816-61659816 GCA_963556195.1 Sepiola atlantica | reverse complement strand
TAGAAATTACTATTTTCTTATTTTTATCTTTTATATATTTTATATATATATATCTAACGCTGAGCTGGGGTAGAAAGGGGGGGGCCGAGGAAAAGAAAAAGAAAAGAGAAGGGGAAAGAGATACAATTGCTGTCAGAAAAGTTTGATTTACAGCTGTTTATATTTTTATTTTGTATTTTTATCCAACGCTTAGTTAGGGGGGGGGGGGTGGAAGAAAAAGAAAGAGAAAGGGGTTGAGGGGTGTTAGGGGTGGATGTCTATAGCCATTTAGGATTTGTTGCGGGAATGGTTCTGAGTTAAATTCATATTTATTTTTATTCAGCGCTGGGCTGGATAAAGATGGGGGTCGGGGGAGATTAAACAAGATCGAAAGAGAAGATGAAGGAAGGGGGGGAGGGGGGGTTTCAAATTTGTTGTGTCTGCTTCCTGTCAATGCAGACATATAACAATTACATGACACCCAGCTTACGGGGATATTTTAGTTTAAACTCATTGGTGGATTTATGGCCTTATTGTTGATAAATTATGTTGTTATATTTTGATCAATTGGCATTTAATTTTGATTATTTTGATGGATAGTTACATGTATTTTAAATAATATTTATCAGTTAATTAATAAAACATAATGGTAATTGTCTTTATTTTTAGTAAGATTCATATATGGATTATTGGCAATAATATTAGTAGGTTAGTTCTAGGTACTAATGAGTTAAAATATATTGGGAATTATTCTTGGTAAGGATCGTATATAAGTTTATGACATTGATATAGATGGATTATACTATTATATTTAGTTTTAATTATTTTGGAGTATGAATAAATGTATTTCGATTATAAATAATAGTTAGTGATGGATTAATAAAACATACTGGTAATTGCTTTTATTTTTAATGGAATTTATATATCGATTAATTTCAGTGGTATAAATAAATAAATTTTATTGTTCGTTGTGATCCTATTATTAATGGTGGGGTTAACACCTGTTATAGTATTAGTGGTAAGGTGTTCTAGTTAAAATTGTTAACGCAAGTTATGGTCTATGAAGGGGGGGATTAGAAATGGTGGGGGCCAGTAATTTTGATTAAAGTGATCAGTATATAATTATTTAAATATTTAAAAATTGGTTTTGGTAATAAGTAGTTTTGTGAGCTGGATGTTGAGCGCACACACGCACTCGTGCACACATATAAATACATATATGCACATGTATACACAAACATTCATATATGCACCCAAACCCATACACATATACATGAACACACAGATACACATGTATGTGTACATATGTATACGTATACATACGCGCATACAGATGCACACATACACACATAAATAGTTATAAAATTTTATATCTTCATACATATGCCCACTCATATGTCCACAAGAATCACCTATATATATATATATACAAAAAATTTTACTTTTACATGTTATAGTATTTATTCAAAGATTGAGGTGGTTGTACTGTGTTTGTAGTTGAGGGTTAAAGTTACTTGATTTGGAAGTGTTAATAAGTGTTAATTTTAGCGGGCTTGTTGGGTATTGGGTTTTTTTGTTTTAATGGTATTATTTAGGGGGGGTTGTACAAATTACTGAGGAGGTGTGATCTGTTATGCCTACAGTTGATCGATGTTTCCTGTTTTTTGTTTAAAAGTTTTCCTCTCTCAGTAAATTTAATTATTTCAAGTTTTTCGCCGAGGCATAAATAGCATGGTGAGTTTAATGAGCTACAGGTGCTAGTTTTTCTGATAATGTTCCAAATTACAATTGGTGATTTATTTTTATTAGTGAGTTCCCAGTGGTAATTTGAGAGTGATGTTCTGTTTTGGTAGCTTGGGTTGTTGAATGAACATTTATGGCCGGTGTATCTTTCTTTGAAAGTATTACCTGCCATACCTATGTAGTATTTTTTAATATTTGGAGTTTCCTTAGTTGAGATTGTTGATTGGTAAATTGTTTTTGTTATTAAACAATTTTGTTGCAAGGGGCATTCATTTTTATTTATGCAGTTACAGGACTTTACTTTAGTTGTTTTATTGTTATCTGATTCAGGGTTTAGGTTGCTGTTTAGGATTTTGTTATTGTGTTTTTTAATTATCATTTCTAAATTTTCGCTGCAACTGTAACTTAGTTTAAGTGTATTTTTGTTGAATATTTTATGTAAGATATTGTTTGGGGGGAAATATGTGTTTATGAGGTTTAGAAATTTTTTACCAAGTTTGGTTTTAACTGCTTGATTAAAGGGAGGTGTAAACCATATTATCTTCCTGTTTCTTGCTTTATTGTTTTTATTATTAGTCGTTGCAGGTTTATTAAATTTAATTTGTGTATTCTTGTATCCGCTGTTTTTTAGTGCTTTATTATAGAATTCTTTATGTTTGTTAAAGATTGTTTCATTTGATGAGTTATTGCTTATCCTATGTTGGATAGATTTAGGGATGTGTTTAATGATAATTTTGGGGTGGTTGGAGAGGGGGTGTACATAGATTGGGTTAAAGTTTTCTTTATTATATGGTTCGTATGTTTCTTTGGTTAAGTTGAGAGTTACATCTAGGAAATTTACTATTTTAATGTTGGAAGTTATTTCAACTTTAAGGCATATCCTCCTCATCTCCCTAATAATAATCTTTTTAATATTTTCACACCTTTGCCCATTAGAGTTTCTGACTACTAAGAGTCCATCATCCCTATATAGGCCAATGTCTTCAATATCTATATCATTAGTTAGGTTGTAGAGGATGTATAAACCAACTAGGTCGGTGATTTCTGCAGAGTCGAAAGAGCCCATCGAAACATCAAAAGAGCCAGATTGGTTGCTCTTTGTCCATTGATCTTTTTTACTAATTAGCACTGTTTTCCTACATTTTCTTACAATGTTAATCTCTTCTTCAGAAATATCCGAGAGAAGAGTAGCAAACTCCATGACGCTTTCGAAGAGTTCATTAGAAATTGAGGGGTAGTAATTAATTATGTCAAATTGGATGAAGGAACAATTTATTTTGTTTTTTATTTTGTGGAACCAATTAATTGTATCGGTCGTGTTGATCCATTGGTTGAGTTTATATGTTGATCTAATGTTTTTGTTAATTTTTTGTAGAATGATTTTGCTAATTTTTCCGGTTTCTTGTTTTGTAGGATTAATTAGTCTAGTTGTTGGCTTTGTCTGAAAGTCAGGTTTGTGGTCTTTAAGGAGTATATATGCTTCTCTTACTTTTAGTTTACTAACCCTATCACTAATAATTATATACTGATCACTTTAATCAAAATTACTGGCCCCCACCATTTCTAATCCCCCCCTTCATAGACCATAACTTGCGTTAACAATTTTAACTAGAACACCTTACCACTAATACTATAACAGGTGTTAACCCCACCATTAATAATAGGATCACAACGAACAATAAAATTTATTTATTTATACCACTGAAATTAATCGATATATAAATTCCATTAAAAATAAAAGCAATTACCAGTATGTTTTATTAATCCATCACTAACTATTATTTATAATCGAAATACATTTATTCATACTCCAAAATAATTAAAACTAAATATAATAGTATAATCCATCTATATCAATGTCATAAACTTATATACGATCCTTACCAAGAATAATTCCCAATATATTTTAACTCATTAGTACCTAGAACTAACCTACTAATATTATTGCCAATAATCCATATATGAATCTTACTAAAAATAAAGACAATTACCATTATGTTTTATTAATTAACTGATAAATATTATTTAAAATACATGTAACTATCCATCAAAATAATCAAAATTAAATGCCAATTGATCAAAATATAACAACATAATTTATCAACAATAAGGCCATAAATCCACCAATGAGTTTAAACTAAAATATCCCCGTAAGCTGGGTGTCATGTAATTGTTATATGTCTGCATTGACAGGAAGCAGACACACAAATTTGAAACCCCCCCTCCCCCCCTTCCTTCATCTTCTCTTTCGATCATGTTTAATCTCCCCCGACCCCCATCTTTATCCAGCCCAGCGCTGAATAAAAATAAATATGAATTTAACTCAGAACCATTCCCGCAACAAATCCTAAATGGCTATAGACATCCACCCCTAACACCCCTCAACCCCTTTCTCTTTCTTTTTCTTCCCCCCCCCCCTAACTAAGCGTTGGATAAAAATACAAAATAAAAATATAAACAGCTGTAAATTAAACTTTTCTGACAGCAATTGTATCTCTTTCCCCTTCTCTTTTCTTTTTCTTTTCCTCGGCCCCCCCCTTTCTACCCCAGCTCAGCGTTGGATATATATATATAAAATATATAAAAGATAAAAATAAGAAAATAGTAATTTCTAACGGCAATCATATTTTAAAATCGGTCACATGACTTTTATTTCTTTCTCCTCTTCTTTTTTGCTTGACTTCATTCTCCCTGGAATTCAGCAACCAGTTGAATCAAAAAACGATTTTCTGCCTGATGAGACCTCAGCTCTTGAGAGCTGTAGATCGATAACATCGACATGCCAGTGTAGCAGACCTTGTACATGTTTGAATAAAAGCATTCACTATATATATATATATATATATATATATATATATATTTGTGTTATAATGGAATAATTCAAGGAAGATATCCGGGTAAGAGAGCTCAATGTGGTAAACAGAGCAAGAATAACGTAAAATATAATAACACGAAATTACATGATTGTCGATGCAATAATTTATTTCAACCTTGCGGTTTTATTCAAGCATCCAATTTGACAATTACATTTTTGAGACTGACAGAAAACTGAATTCACCCTCGACAATTCAAATACAACCAGAGAGAGTGGTGGTCGCAGCCAATCTGAATACCCATTACAGAGCGAGTAGGAATTAACATCTTATATTTAACTAAGGCAATCGAAAGGAATCTTATGTTTTTTTTGTTTGTTTTTATTAAAATAATAACGTCTGTGTTAAATGCACATATTCTTTCTACATTTCCGACTTGGTGACATTTAACGTTCATGCGCCTCCATACACACGCACACATATACCTATTCTTAACATCACACACACACAATTTTTGGCTAGCTCGAAATTCAGTTTTCGGCCCGAAAGGAGGAAGAGAGATAAGACACTAACACACGTTAGCGTGTCATCGGCCGATTGACACTTGTCGTGCTTTCATTCTGTCTAGATCCGAGTATCTATTTGAAAACTAAAAATTATTTAAGATTATATTCTAAATGTAATATTTTAATACTCTGAGTTTCACAAAATTCATCTTACATTAGTTTTATAATCTATGGAAGCCTATAATTATAGCCCAAATCTCAATCTAATATTGTCTAGTGATAATATTATACACTATACTTAATTTAATTCAATGATTAGTGTATTATCAGTCGAAAAATTTACTATCTTACTTTAAGTAAATAATCAGAATAAACGAATATCTTAAAGTACAATTATATATGCATACATCCCCACATATACACACACATATCCCTACACACATATATATATATACATATATATATATATATATATATATATACACATATACATATATACATATATGCATGCACACCCATACCTACTCCATTGAATTAAAAAATTTTAAGACATCGAGGATAAATGTGTTTCGTCTTTAAGTATTCATTAAAAAATATCATTACTAAATGAGTATATACCTGCACACACACACACATATCCATATATATGCACATACACACATACACACATATACATATACATACACACACATATATACGCACATGCACACATAGACACAAATGTGCAAAATAGAGACACACATACATGTATACATAGACATACACAAATGCACATATGCACGCATACATATAAACATACACAATCATACGCATACGTACACACATACCTATACTCATATACGCGCACATGCCCATACATGCACACATACACCTGCACACATGTATACACATATACACACATACACATATATAATATAATATATACGGCCTGGAACGTTTTAAATAACCGGGGTAAGAGTTTAATTAAATATCAACATATATTGACAAAATAAATACGCAAGATACACACACACACACACACACACACACACACACTCATACATGCCTGCACATACACAAACACATGCATGTACGTACACATATATATACATACAAAAACACATGTACGTATATATACGCACATACTCTTCCCATACATACATATACACCAATACATGCATGCACGCGCATCCGCACGCGCATGCATACATATAAGCAAATATAAGGCTATCTTATTTCAAGTAAATAATCTGAATAAACGAATATCTTAAAGTACAATCGTATATGCATACATCCGAAAAACAACTATAACGAATGTCACCAAGTCAGTAATTACATGTCCATAACAGATATTATTGTAAATATTTATGGGGGTTTACCGTAAATGATCTATTTGGTATCTTCACCGTTACAAATCTAGAGGTCTATCAGATTATTAGATATTGGTAATTTTAAATTTACATTCATGTCTGCATTTCGCCATCAACTCACTGCGTTTGTTTAAAAGATTATTGCGGTCGTATTTTAGGATTCTTATTTTTTCCTCTAAACATGAATTGCATCTTTGCCTAAATCCATTTGGAACAACCGAAAAGCATAGTATTGACCACGAAACCACCGGGGACCGGTTCTCATTTTTCAGAAGCCACCATTGTTTAGCTAACTCTGTTTTGTTCTTGAGTTTTGGGTTGTTAAAAGAATGTTTGTCGTCATAAAAGCGTTGTTTCCAGTTACGCACGGAGATGCCGATGTAGACTTTATTGTCCCTGTTATTATCTTCCGGATGAATATATATATATATATATATATATATATATATATATATATATATATATATATGTATATATGTGTGTAGGGATATGTGTGTGTATATGTGGGGATGTATGCATATATAATTGTACTTTAAGATATTCGTTTATTCTGATTATTTACTTAAAATAAGATAGTAAATTTTTCGACTGATAATACACTAATCATTGAATTAAATTAAGTATAGTGTATAATATTATCACTAGACAATATTAGATTGGAATTAGGCTATAATTATAGGCTTCCATAGATTATAAAACTAATGTAAGATGAATTTTGTGAAACTCAGAGTATTAAAATATTACATTTAGAATATACTCTTAAATAATTTTTAGTTTTCAAATAGATACTCGGATCTAGACAGAATGAAAGCACGACAAGTGTCAATCGGCCGATGACACGCTAACGTGTGTTAGTGTCTTATCTCTCTTCCTCCTTTCGGGCCGAAAACTGAATTTCGAGCTAGCCAAAAATTGTGTGTGTGATGTTAAGAATAGGTATATGTGTGCGTGTGTATGGAGGCGTATGAACGTTAAATGTCACCAAGTCGGAAATGTAGAAAGAATATGTGCATTTAACACATAAAAACAAACAAAAAAAACATAAGATTCCTTTCGATTGCCTTAGTTAAATATAAGATGTTAATTCCTACTCGCTCTGTAATGGGTTTCAGATTGGCTGCGACCACCACTCTCTCTGGTTGTATTTGAATTGTCGAGGGTGAATTCAGTTTTCTGTCAGTCTCAAAAATGTAATTGTCAAATTGGATGCTCGAATAAAACCGCAAGGTTGAAATAAATTATTGCATCGACAATCATGTAATTTCGTGTTATTATATTTTACGTTATATATATATATATATATATATATATATATATATATATATATATATATATATATATATATATATATATATATATTATGTATATGCACATAATATTATTAAGGGATCTTTTATATATATAAAACTCAATGTATGTGTGTAGATGTGATGTTTGTGTGATCCCTCAGATAAAAACGTTAGAGATTTTATATAAAACTTTAAAGTGTATTCTCATATAAAATTTACCAGAGACATCAATGGAAGTGTTCACGAATCTCAAAGTACACCTCTAGTGTATATATATGTATATATATATATATACATATATATATATATGTATATATATATATTCTATTTCACGTATATATATATATACAAATATTGATTAAACTCAATGTCTGTGTGCATGTGCTTGTGTGATGTTGCTGTGTTTCCTATAGAAAGAAAAGGTTAGAAAATCTACATAAAATCTAAAAGTGTATTCTGATCTAAAACAATGGAAGTGTTCCCCAATCTATTAGTGCACTCTTAATGGTCTATAAAGGCATAACTCTCTCAAAACTTCAAATGTATACAATTTCTATGAAATTTAAATCATGTCTAACATTATGGGTGGAAGACAATCGAAGTGGCCTCGGATCTTTAAGTGCATTCCTAGCTTTAAGGATCTATTCAGGCCCAAGATATCTTTAAGTCTAAATATATCCCATTTCAATGACATTTATATATGCATTAAATTTCCCTGTAAAGACGACAGAAGTCGTCCTGAATATCTATGGTACCGTCAAATATCTATATGCCCAACCTCTAAGTGACCCATCGGGACATTACATTTAAATGTTAATAAATTTTAACCCTACCATAAACAAAACTATACTTTATACTTTATAGACAGTAATTCTAACCACTCAGAGTCTGTGAAAAACGCACTTATTCCAAAAATCTATCAAAGCTATCTTGCAGCGAGCAAATATTCAATAATAATAAGCAATAATATAATAGCGCATCTGGATATAATAAAGAGATTAATGTTGTTCAAAGTGCATCAGAAAGTAATACAGATGCAAAATTTGTCAATAAAATAGAACACTAAATTATATCATATTATATGGCTATTCGTAACGCTAAATAAAATATAAACATAAGTCCGACTAAAATTTACGTATAGGTAATGTAGAATTAAAACATGCACAACATGAAAGAACAGTACTAATAGAAAGAAAAATAGGCGATGTAATTCCATATGGTTTAATCGTCTTACAGTAGCATATCCTAAATTATATTCTTAGAAAATTCTACCTTATTGTTGAAATTGTTTTCTCTAGAGATACTAGATTAAAGAGGATTATTAATAAAATCAGTGTAAAATTATTGTTGTGTACTGATCCGGATTCACCCATAGTGACAGGAGTTATTCGTGAAGTCCCTATGATGTCAACACCTTTTCACTTACCAAGGAGAACCGCTTAGCACGTCTGCCTAGAGCCGGTAATGGCGACCATCTTATTGTAATTACGTATTCTTAATACAATTCCTATTCCTTTCAATCCCTGTCTTGGGTTTTCTATTTACTTACTGTTATTGTTACGATACAACAAATTATCGATCGACATTCAGGCCTCACGTAAAAAAAATCCGAATAGTGCATTAAAAAACCTCTATGGTAACATTACAAAAACACAAAGAAACACTTCTCATGTGAGAACAATTCTTTTTTCTTCCAAAGGAAATTGCCAATAAGATTGTTTTTACATTTTGACGGTAGCTTTTTTAAAAAAGTTTGAGGAGAAAATATATTTTTGTTTTCATTGTATTTAGATTGTACGTATTATTTTTCCTTTTATAAAAGGCTACAGCGTATTTTAAACAACTATTGTCTGTGGAAAAACAAAACAAAATATTTAAAAAAAAGGAGGAATTGCAGCAAACTATGGCCCAAGGAATGAGAAATGTTTGGAAAAATGTCGGAATTTATTGTTTAGCGAACACAAGAACCAAAGCAACCTAGATTATTTTCATCAGATACGGTTGCGAATTCGATTGGAGAATTCACGTATGACCCAGAAAATGGTTCTATTTTTTCTGTCTACTTCCGGTGGTTTACTGACATTTTCAAAGAAAGAATATTCAGAATGGTCGCAAGAAATGTTTAAACCTAACACTAAGAGACAACGAATATTTTTTAACTATGCCAGAATCGTAAATAGAGAATGCCAGCCGTTTAAATTGGAAGAACTGACTGCGGACAGATTCTGATGTCTAATTTTTGTGCAGGGCTTAAGCGCAAGCAGCTATGTTTAGATAAGGGTGAGAATCTTGACGAAGTTGGAGCAGGACCCGTATTTAATGTTGTCAGCGATTGTTGATGAATGTAATAGAATCGTAAGCATGTGACACGATTCGGCAAAGATTAAAGAAAAAAACGGGGCTCAGGTCCGATATGCATGAAAAGAAGGTTAAAAATAGACATTTAAAATCTATTCGTCGCTACGCAGAAAGCATACAAAAGTGGAAACCAAAAATATGGGAAATACACACAAAAGCGAAAACCTTCATGCTTAGGATTTCATATAAAAGGCAGGTGTCCCTTTGAAAGCATTTTTTTTATTTTCATGGAAGGTATGGATGGCACGTAATGCATCTGTGTAGAGAAAAAATGTCGAGCACTAAGAGTTTTGTAAATACTGTCATTTACAGGAAATATGGCGGCAGCCATCATGAAAAAAATTTGTTGATATAAAAATGAACAACAAAAATATTCGTTTTCAGATAGACACTGGTAGCGACTTGTCTATAATCAGTGAATACTCCTGGAAAAAATTGGCAAACCAACATATGACAGAAAGCTGAATTTCATAGGAGAAGTTATGTGCAACATTTCTCTTGGAGGTAAAATGTGTAAAGCGAAAGTCTCTGTGCTGAAAAATACTTCCGATTTATTCAGTACCGACTGGATGCTTTATTTTACTTGTGGGATATACTGATAAGCTCATTCTGCAACTTGGTAAAGGACCCCTTCCCAAACACAAAGAGTAAAAGTGTAAAACTTAAGAAGACTCTGAAAAAAGATTTACCTGCGATATTTTCACAAAGTTTGGGCAGATGCACAAACACGAAAGTAAAAGATGAGGTAATGGAAAATGCTAACCCAATATTTAAACCAAAGCGTAGTGTACTCTATGTAGATGTAGAATCGATAGACCATGAGCTTGTTCGCCTAGAAAAACTGCGGGTACTTAGAAAAGTACAACATTCAGAGTAGGCGTCAGCCACGGTTTACATACAAAAATAAAACTAAAACTATTCGTGTGTGCGCGGATTTCTCAACAGGCTTGAATATGTGTTTGAAAACGCATGAATATCCATTGCCCAGCGCAGAAAACATTTTTGCCTGTTTAAATGGCGGAACATTTTTCTCGAAATTAAATCTCTCAGATGCGTATCTGCAAGTAGAAGTCGAGGAAGAGAGTACGAAATTGCTCACTAATCAGTACGCATAGGAGGTTGTATTCGTTTAATCGTCTATCTTTCGGAGTGAAAGTACGACCAAGTTGGTTCTAAAAAAAAATGGATAACATGTTAGCGGGTTTGTATTACGCTATGGCGTACTTGGACGATATATTGATCAAGAAGCGAGACCGTTGAACAACACATTGAATATGTAAAGGAAGTTAAAAAAAAATGCTGAATGTGGGTTTAAGCTCAGCGAGGATAAATGCGGATTTCTTATGTCTAAAATAAAATATTTAGGACAAATTATATACTCCAAAGACAGAAGACCCGACCCAAAAAGATTTAGTTAAATTAAAAATATGCCCGCCTAGACAAATGTTGCTGAAGTCCAAGTATTTCTAGGTCTTGCTGATTATTATCAGATATATATATATATATATATATATATATATATATATATATATATATATATATATATATATATATAAATAATATGCATCATTTGTGTTCTCCGTTGAGCGAATTGTTAAAAAAGATTTAAAAAATGGCAACGGACAGAAATTGGCAGAAGGCTTTTCAAAAGATTAAAGATGTGCTTACATCAGATCTTTTCTTAACACATTATAACCCGAAATTAGAAATAATTTTGGCTACTGAATCGAGTAATTACGGCATTGGAGCCGTACTACTCCATAAAGGCAATTTTTAGGGCACAAAATCCATTACTCATGCGAGAAGAGGTTTAATCTTGGCTGAGAAAAACTATAGCCAGATCGAGAATGAAATTTCCGGGATTACAAAATTTCACAAATTCATCAATGGCCGTAAATAATGGACAATGATCCGTCTGTAAAATATTACAGACGGATCATTGTCCATTATTTTCGAATTTTGGATCAAAGAAAGGAATCCCAGTACATACAGCAAATAGATTACAGCGATAGGGCACTATTCTGCTAAATTATGATTTCAAAATGGAATTTATCTCTTTCAAAGAAGTTAGGTCATACAAACGGCTTGTCCTGATGAATTCCGAAATATTGTGAAACAATGGAAGACACGGTACTCGCATCACTCAAAGCTGAAAGTGAAATAAAAGAAGTACTGCTAAGCACCGTACGTGAACTCTCAGTGACTGCGCAAGTATTGCTCGGGGCCTTGTAGAGCTCATTTAAGAGCTGTAGAGGCTGTGTTCTAGCAGCTAAAGCATCACCAATAATGACAACATCATGGCCGAAAGTGGGCACGCCATGGTGTAAACTACATCTAGACTTTGCTGGACTGCTAAGTGGTGTATATTATTTGATTGTGGTTGACAGTGACGCAAAATGGCCAGAGATTTTGAAATGCAAAAAGCCATAGCAATACATCTTTTGCATGAATTGTGTGCCAGGTTTGGATTACCTGATGCAATTGTCACAGATAATGGGACCCAATTCACATCAGGAGAGTTTAACATGTTTTGCAAAAACTTTAGGGTAAAACATATTACTACACCTGTTTATCACCCGAGAAGTAACGGGCAGGCAGAAAGGGTTGTAGATACCTTGAAAAGGGATTTAAAAAAACTGGAGTTGCAGTAAACGATGAGTAGAAGATCCAACACTTCTTACGGGTTTAAAGAGTCACATCGAACAGAAACATTGCGGCGAACATGGCACCGGGGAATATGATGTTCGCAAGAAAAATTAAAACCATTTTTAACGAATTGTTGCCAGTGAAGAAAAAAATGTTTTTTAAGAATTACAGAAAGTGTAAAATGTTCTGGCAAGACGGTATTGACACCAGGAGAATCGGACGCCTGATGTACATGGTTCGGGGTCCGAAGTGGGAACACAAGAGTCGTGTAAATCAGTTGTGATGCAGATATGTGGAAAAACAGACCTCACATGAGGAACCCATAGAGGTCCTTTACGATGTTTTTGATGTACCGATTCCTGAAAACCTTACTACTACTCCTTCTACTGAAGTAAGACGTTCAACGAAAAGAAAGAGAAATTCAACAGAACGTGTAGAGATTGACCCAAAGAGAAAAATATATATTTCCAGGAAGAAATAATTCTTAAGGGGGAGATGTTGTGGATTGATCCGAATTCACCCATAGTTACAGGAGTGATTCGTCAGGTTACTATGAAGTTAACACCTTTTCCCTTACCAAGGAGAACCGCTCAGCATATCGCTTAGCACGTCTGCCTAGTGCCAGTAATGGCGGCCAACTTATTGTAATTAAGTATTATATTCCTTTCAATTCCTGTCTTGGGGTTTTTATTTACTTATTGTTATCGTTACGATATAACAATTATCAACATCAATCAACTCAGCTTCAACTATTATAACTTCTAATAGTACTAAAAAAAATCGGAAAATAAATATTGGAGTATTGAATTCCCCATCCCCAATTAGAACCTCCATGTTATTGTAGATATATAGATTTGTGTACATTAGAAAGAAAAGTGTCTAACTTCAAACATTGTTTATAAATGAAATGTAGTAAGGGGAATAATACTAGGACATACATAGGATCAATCAGTTGTAGTTTTAAAGCTATGTATACACACTATATATCCTTATGCAACATGAATTCTGACTCTATATTACTAGCTAAATGTGTTAGAGAATTACGAAATAATAACTTACCATTCTAATTGAAATGTTCTGTTAATTGTAAAGATAATAAATATATCTATGCTAAATTAAAAGAATATAAACTATGGCCAATTGAATCTTACGATATAATGACATATAAGGATGATGTTATTAATATAAAAAGAAACCTTACAAAATTGAATACACCGTTCTAGATTCATATTTTCGCGTTTTACGCCTCATGAATTATCCAATAAAATATTTTTAAAAGTAAACTTGCTACAGTTGGAATTTTTTGATTGTATCTTGTACATACCTTTAGAGTTATGTATTAATGTACAGTAAATACAATAATATATAGGTATCAGGAAGATACATAGTTAATACATATATATATGTATAGGGAATATATTTGTATAGGTATATGTAATATAAATATCTTAAAAGTAATTTATATATTAATGTAAACGTAAAACAAATCAGTGCATAATAGTTAAAATAATATTAAAAAATACATAAATTGTTGAATTTGAATTTAATAAATATTCTTAGCGTACATATTTACGATAATTGTAATTTAGTTTTATGGTTTCATGCCTTATACGGTTTTTGTTTTTCTTTAGTGATTTTTGGTTAAATAAATATTTTAAAATAAATAGAATTAGAAATTCTTTAATTCATTTAGGCATTTACATTATATATATAATATATATATATATATATATATATATATATATATATATATATATATATGTATATATATATGTATGTATATATGTATATATATATGTATATATATATGTATATATATGTATATATATGTATATATATGTATATATATGTATATATATATATATATATATATATATATATATATATATATATATATATATATATATATATATATATGGCCATCAAGTATAAATACTTTTGAACAGTTGAATGATGAAATGCTTACTGGAATCTAGCATTCTATTGTTTATTTATATATGCTATGGTGTTAAAAATAAAAATAATTGAGCTTAAGACGGAAGGACAATATGCTTTCATTATACTCTCTCTCCCGCTGGTTTTTATTTCTAAAAACGGGAATATGCATTAAAGCTACTAAGTATGGTACAGGTAAACACTTTATCCGTATGCATATCTAACTAATAAGGAGCCCGACTTATCGTTAGCGAGAAAAGACACATCCATATATATATATATATATATATATATATATATATATATATATGTTGCATTACCCGTTCTTTCAGGGTACCCGCTAAGATCCAACAAGAATGACAAAGAACGGAACGTATATCGAACAACTTTGGTTTACTTTATTTGCCATCACCAGTTGGTTTACGCCGGCTACGCAAACATATATAACAATCTTTTTACATACTTTTGTCTCAGGAAAGTCTTTTTCTTGCTGAGGTCACAGACTTAGTTTCTGCTAGAAACTCGTTTGTATATACATCCGATTGGAAAGCAATTTGCTCTGCATTGTCTATCCGAGCGTGAACTGAAGCAATTGTTCCACAATAATTTTAGTGAAGTACAAGGGATTCTGTCACTGTACCAACTTGCTTATCAGCCGCATTTTTAGTCAGCGGACACGAAAGCCTAACAGCAAGACGGGCTTGGGTACCATAGCGAATAAAGCTTCATCGGGGCCATAAACATCGGTAAACTCCCATTCTTCCGGTACTTCGATACTCCGATCACCAAGCGTGTCGGCTCTTCGCGTTTTTGAAACCGCCGTCTTTCAAGCCTCTTTGCGTTTTTTTTTCTTTCTCGACGTCCTACCCACAATGGACTCGTCCACGATTCATGTTTGCCACTCCTCATTATCTTACACACACACACACACACACACACACACACACACACACACACACACACACACACACACATATATATATATATATATATATATATATATATATATATATATATATATATATTAAAAAGTATTAAAAAGTATAATAATGTTACTTTAACAAATCTTTTTCCAGCAATTAATTTGACAATGTTAAGTGAACGTCAACGAACTAAAACGTCATTGAGCATGTATTTAAAGTTTAGAAACAGAAAACAAAAATGAGGTTGTTTACATTTTTTCAGCATAAATACTGTTTTCGCAGATCGATAATTGTGAAATTTTCATATTTTGCATCTGTTGATTTTTTAGGTTTTAAATGTTTATAGAAATGCATTGTGCAAAAAAAAAACGAGAGTTTCAATTAGTTTGATATTTTTGACTGCACTATAATGCACTACATTGTTCAGTGGTAAAGCCGAATAACCTTTCGAGCAATGCTATAAAAGCCAGCAGATTCAATTCTATCTTGAGCTTAAACGAGTCATTTGAATGGATTATATTGATTCATTTGCAAATCGCAAGAGATTTTTTTTTACTTGTGAAACGTCAGAAAAAAAAACTTCAAGTTACCCAGAGTGAGAAGGAGAAACGATAAAGTGGAAGGTTGATCGATCAAAATAAACTACAGAGATTACACAGTAAGAAAACAAAATACTCTGAATAAGGCGTGCCATTGTTTCTCAAGGAAGGAAGATGGACAGGAGTGGCCAAGTTTATTCGGAATTTGTAGCCTGCTTTTCACATATATCATTCACACACTGCAGTGTGTGAATAATATGCTTCCGGTCAACATTTACCCAATCGTGACCAATTCTTGGGCTTGTCATTAGTTCAGTTTTCATTCAAATTTCATGCAGTTTTTTGCACTAGAATTTACCAATCCCAAGCCTTATTTTGAAATAAAGAAATCAAAATTTGGTCAATAGAAAAAAAGGTATTTAAAAATGCGTGGTCGTCAGCGTCTAGGATAACACCCTCACATTAACTTTGAATAACCATAACTGATTTTATTCAAAACAAATATTTTTTAATACCCAAAATGTAGCGAACCGCACAAAGAATCTAAAAATATACATATTTGGAAAGGAGTGTAAGATATGGAAGGGTTGAGCAGCTTAGATTGACGAAATGGGCAATTAGGTAAGGCTGTTCATGCCCTTTAACTCAACATAACTTGTAAATTATAAATATGATTTAAAAATAGAAATATAGAACTCGATGAGCCTATTATGTTAATATTAAAAGGATTGGTTTCATAGAAACAGAATTGTTCGACTTTTAGTAGAACAATAAAAAAGTGATAATTTACTTTTGAAGCTAAATTTTTATGGAAAAAGGCCAAAAAATTCAAATTGAAAACTAAAGCCACACTTTTAGATGAAAGAAAGCAAAACACAAATGCCAAATCGAACATTCTCTTTATTAATGATGAAAATAATGAAACATTGGCTATATTGAAGATATTAACTTTTGTTGAAGATGTTAACCCTCAAGTATTTTTATCTTTTTTCTATTACTTTCATATTGTTTTCTTAGAAAGTAAAGATGTTCTGTATAAAATTTAAACTGTAGGCTTTTATATATGCTTTTTGTGGAAAATCAAAAGAAATATAAATATAATTAATGGGGCTAAATAAGTAATACTTTTTACATAATACATATTAATTTTTATATCGTACTGGAAGACTTTAAAGAATATTTGAACATATTATATTTAAATAATTGTTGATAAATTTGTAAATAGATACCCTCAGCCCCCTCCCCTAAGCAAAAATAAGATTATCCTTTTTAGGCGATTACGTGTAAAGAAAAAAAAACAATTATTTCAGAATTACGAGTTTTGCATATACATTTAACGTAAAATTATCACTCATTTATTTCCGATCGCTATCGGGATAGCGTTTTAAGAGCATATATACTATACTTTTTTGCAAAGGGGATAAAATTGTGTTGATTTTGGGGGGAAATTAAAAACATCCATTAATCCTACCACTAACCCTAAGTCGATGTGGAAACATTCCCCTTCCCCAAAATCACTAAACTCTATCAATAACCTTCAGTCTAGGGGGCAACCCCAAAAATGAACTAGAACGGTTAGATACTTTCTTGGCTTTTTAGCTACGAGCAAAATGTAGCATACATTTTTGTATAATTTTGTATTTTTTGTGCAAATAAATATTGCAAAGTGTAGTATCTGTTCTGATACTACACTTAATCTTTTCTATCCTCTGTCAGTGAAGCAATACTCCTTCTAGACTAAGGCAGTTTTAATTTATGTTACAATCCAGAGTTCCACATATTTAGAGATCTGGATTTTCCACACATTAAACACAGACCCTGTGTTTACCTCGCTGCCACGTAAAATTCGGCAACGGAATATTCGTCAAAGGAAAATCCGGCAAAGGAAAATTCGTCAATTTTGTCAAAGTTAGAAAATTCGGTAATTATGAAAAAAATATCGATTGAAAATAGATTTTAGAACCGTTCTTGCGGGGGATATAGTAGTTAATACGGGGCTAACCCTCTCAACAAAAAAAAAACAGGTCTTGTATTAGCTTTTTGGTATGTGTACAGTTTATGGGCCTGGTTATTTGTTAGATTAGATTTTCAAATTAAATTTAATTTTTACGATATTTTTTGTTTATTAAATTTTGAAGTTAAAATACAGAATCGTTAGCAAAGCCCCCTCCCAATGTTAAGAATGGTTTTCTAAATAATGTTATTATTTCAACACAGTCTGTAAACTACAAAAGTATCATCTTTTCCAATTATTATATTAGTAAAAAGTACTAAATTAAAATCATATAACGAGACTAAATCAATCATAATGCATTTCGGTTTCTTCGCAAACAAGTCAGCCATTTTAATATTTTATTAATAGTTGGAATGATAAATATATTACTTCGTGCTCGACATTTGAAAATAATCTGGAAGTATTTAAACTGTAGAATAGAAAGTGATTTAAACTGGCTTTGAAATTTTCACGCTGAAGATTATATTTTCAAAAAAATGTTTTAGGGGGATATAGTTGTATAAAAGGGGGTACCCCTAAAAATATATATTTTAGAATATTTATTGTTCCTTAATATTAGAGCGGCACGCGCAGAAAAGGTTTTCGTTTATTTTGGGACGCTACGTGCTACACGATCTCGTTTAATATTTAAGTTGAAAAGTATCTTTTCAATAAGTTCAAAATGATAATTGATTTGTGGTTGACACAGAATGTGTACTTGATTTAATCTTGAAAACAAAACAAAATCGGAAAAATTGAAAAACAGGAACATTCCGAAAAAAATATTTTTAAAAGTGGTCTAAATTTTGCTAACAATTAATTTCAAATGTATGGGGAAAAAAGTATAATAAACTATTAAACACACGGGATGTTCACCGCCACACACTATCCACTATGCGACATCATCGAAGTTTAACTTACATGTAATTATTCAGTTTAGTTTCACTTTAGAAAAATAAAATGTAATTTTCGCAACTAAAGTTTATATTTTTGTAATTAAAACAAAATAGAAAGGTTAAAACTAAAGCATATTCGTAGATATTTAAAGAATTTAAATATCATTTTAAATTCAGATAGGGAAATAAAATCTTATTGAGACCAATTATTCTGTAAAAGTAACTTTTCAATAAAAGTAGATTAACTATTTATATTTGTTCTAATAAAACTATAAATAAACTAGGTATAATTATGAGAAAACCATATGACATGTCATTTTAATGATGTTCTATTACAAATAATATATATAAACTTAAAAATACTAGATGAAATTAATAACATGAAATATTATAGCGATTATGATATCCAATACATAGTTTTCTATCAGCAACATTTTTTGATCGCACATTTTTTGATCGCACATTTTTTGATCGCACGCACATTTTTTGGATAATTATTTAATTTTTACTAAACTGTACGTAAGTTTTTTTAATTCAGTTTCTTAAGATCTTAGAAACAGTTCTAGACAAGTGATATTCATATTACAAAAGATAGCAAAGATAGACTCCTTGAAATTTAAAATTTTACTGAATTTCTGTGTTTTTTAGCCATAGTGAGAACAATGTTCATTTTAAAAAGTGTTATCACACAAAAAATAGTTCTTTTAGATTAACTTTAGGCTCTTACCTTTCGAACATAATCATATAAAATGAGTTTATAATGAATTAGATTATGATATTTTAATTTATTCTAAAATAATTATATATTATTTTTACTTATTTGAAACTGAAAAATTGAAATGTATTCTTATTATTCTCAAACTTATTCTGAAAATCATTTTTTCTGAATTTATTAATATTTTAATTTAAAATGTTCGACATATTTTAATCTAATTTTATTTAATGTAAAAATTAATATTCTAGAATTAAAAAAAATTATTTGCAGAATTTGAATTGGATTATAGAATTAGTATTTTAAAAAGGAAAAAATGAAATTAGTAAATATAACTAATAAGTAAAATGGTATTTTATTATTTAAAACATATGATGTTTAAATAGAAGAGGTATTATGTTTTTGATACTTCTTTACGAAAAAGAATACATTTTATTCAGGAAAAGAACAAAATAACTAAAAAATAAAGAATTAAACAATAATAAGAAAATTTGGAGGGATTGTATAGGATTAAAAGTGGGTGTATAAGTTCTAAGCAACCCACTTATTAATTTTGCTAGTAAACTTATTTTTAATAACTTCACTTATTTATGTAAAACCTTAAATTTAATAGTAGAATATTGTCACATGTGACTTTGTCTCTGTGGTCAGTACTCAATCATGTAGTAGTGTTGCCCAGAAAAGACTGATGTCTTTTTTGATAATATTCTAAAAATATACTTTTAATAAATTACATAAGTAAACATATTTTAATTGTTTTTCTATTTATTATAACTGAGTAACTTCATTTTAAAACTTAATCCCTAAATTTATTACTAAAGTATAGTCAATTGTGGTTTGTCGCTATGAGTAGTACTGAATTATGTAGTAGGGTTGTACAAAAACGGAAAAGGTTAATTGACTATATTCTAATTATGTACTTTTACTTTTTATGAACTTAAAAAAGTTATTTTTGATTGTAAGCTTCATTAAAAAATGTATAATAACTTCGTAGTTTTGTTGTTGTTTAACGACGATAGAAACAAAGTTGTTTATAGTAATTTTCCACTTCCCAAGCGGTGAAGATGTCC
Organism: Sepiola atlantica; assembly: GCA_963556195.1. Classification (NCBI taxonomy): domain Eukaryota; kingdom Metazoa; phylum Mollusca; class Cephalopoda; order Sepiida; family Sepiolidae; genus Sepiola; species Sepiola atlantica. The sequence continues at coordinate 61,639,065 of OY744516.1, read as the reverse complement.
ATGGATTACTTTTATGTACAGAATTTTTTTTATATATCTATATAAATTAATGTATGTGTATATGTTTATATGTTTCTATGTATAGAATTCAGTTTTAAACTAAGTAACTGTTAATCATGAATTTTTAGGCTTAAATGTGGGTAATGTGGGCGATCTGTAGTTTTATTGAAGTCTATGCAAAGGAAGCAACAAGGGGACGGAAGTTTTCTGTAAAAATTCAGATACCTTCGATTTTCTCAAGTTTTAACAATAAGTATTAGACGATGATTGATAATTATTCTCCAAATTTCAGTTCTATGGAGTATGTTTAAGAGCTTTTGGGGGCACACAATTTAAATAGTTTCATTACATTTAATCCGTTATTATTAGACACAAATTGCACAATATTTTCTTAATATTCATTTTTTATTAAGACCCCTTATTCTTAAGCGTTACATTTTATACAGACTTTTAGTATGTAGTTGATACGGATCGGCCTCTTGTAGTTGTTTCTCCGTATTGAAAGAAATACTTCTTTGAGTCATCCACTCGGCTAATCTGTTACTTGTGATCATCTTCTTAGATATTTGGTTTCATGCAATGGTTATGATAAAATAAACAGAATGCATATATTCTGTCGTGACCTAGCGCTTTTCAGTTAGCAATTTTCTGTATGATCGTCTACAGTGTTTCTTCATCAATTTCGAGTTCTGTTTCTTCTTTAATTTCGTAAAGATATTTCATGTTCTGAAGCAATACGGTATTTCTGCTGTTGTCTTGTTGTGTTGCCCTTATATTGTCCCAGAATTGATTTTTTTCTGTCGGATCTCGGTGTTTCATTTTTTTAAATTTTCTCTCCACATGTACGCTTTGGTTAAACTTACTTCGATTATATAAACAACTGCTATCTATTTTGAACTGTTCAGCCTTTAATCTGTATTTTCTCAGTCTTTCCTTGTTTGTTAGTATTTTTTATTTTAATTCTTTATGTTTCTTGTTTAGTTTTTGTTTTTTTGTCAGCAATATTTTCCTTTTATTTCGTGTTCTGTTCTCTTTGACTTCGTTCATAGCTTGTAGCCTTTCTTTGTAGTTCGTCGGTTTGGGTTTTCTAATCTTGTTTCCAATCCGGTCAATTCTTTACACATAGCTTTGTTTCTATGTTTAGTCCCATGATTTATAATTTGGTCACTGCATGCATTAATTCGCTTAGATGTGGAATAGGATCTGTTTAGATGCATGGCCTGGGCGTGTTAATGTTTTCTGTTTCTGTTTTTCGTTTTCCCATCCTTTCTTCATTACCAATACGACATTCGTTTTGTGCTGCTTCTTCGTTCTATGGCCTCTTGGTCATTTGTTTATGCAGTTTCGGTATTGTTGTAATGCCAGACTTCTGCCTGTGAGTTTTTACTGAGAGAGGTACCTTTTATTTTATGTATATTAGTTTCACCTCCGGGGGCATTTTTCTTAAGGACGTCTCTTGTTTGATCTGCCTTCTTTGGTTTCGTAGCTTTGTAGTCAGTCGACATGTTCCATACATTCCCCATGTTATTCAGTCAACATCTTTGTGTTAAGTTGCTTTTGTAATTGTATTCCTTCACTAGCTTATTTCCCACCGTCATCCATTTATTCCTCTACTGTGTATTTCATTTACTGCATTCTTTGATTCTACTTAATTGTATTTGGTCCGTGATATTCACGTACCTGAAATTAAAGGGACTCTTTATATGTATTTAATCTGTTAGATTCTCGTACCTTTAAATGGCCGCTCCAATGTTGCCCATGGCTGCGGCTTATAACCCTCAGATTTTCCTCTGAGTTCCAGGGCTTTTACTCTTGCATTGTGTCATACTTAAATGTTGTATGTATGTTTTCCATTTTACCTGTGATCCTGTCACAGTTTAAATGTTTATGTGTAATACCCGTGTTATAAAACGTGCACTATCACACACATCACAGAGGGACAGTTACAACAAACACGAGACATCTAGACAATGGAATTCAAACATAAAAACACATCGATAGAAAGTCTATAGTCATTAGATAAAAACATACTTAGTAACTATTATTATTCGGGTGCTATCCTGCGTCTGACATAACATGCAAATATAGGCGAATTAAGGCGAATAACGAAATTGTATTTGTCCTTCTCTTCTTTGATGAGACATGTGACGACGCTAATGGAATTTGCCTTTACTTCACCGATAAAAAAATCTAAAGCCCATGGAAGAATACATATATTCCCTTCAAAAAGAAAAAAAAACTTATGAAGCGTTAACATAAAAGTCATGACTTACTGATCATAATCATGTTGTTGTTATTATTATTATTATTATTATTATTATTATTATTATTATTATTATTATTATTATTATTATTATTATTATTATTATTATTATTGTTAGTAGTAGTAGTAGTAGTATTTTTAGTTATACAGCAGTCGTCCTTTTTGTGAAGAATGTATACTGTGTTATCTAGACTAGCAAAAATATATTTTGCCAATACGTATGACGAAGATATACTACACCCCCCCAAAGAAGAAGGAAATGCATGTGAGGATGATCACATTACAACATAACAACTACTATACTACAGAAAACGAAAGTGTAATCCCTGGGAGGATGGTGTCATGATCATTAAACAAATTGCACACTACACCCCAAAATAAGATAATATTAGGAGGATGGTATCATGACGAACAAACATATATTATACTGCCCCGTTTACATGACAAGTTTAAACATCTTTTTTTTGAATTCTTCAACTCAAACAGAATGATTCATATTTCTTGAATAAAAACAGACCGTAATTTATCATAAGTCTAGCATAACCAGATAGACGAAACCCGAGTACCATCAGCAGACACAATGATGTGAAGTATTTTAATAACATAATTAATATCAGCTCTTGTAAGAACTACGATCAAGCATTTTGATGTTTTTTATATTACTTTATATATTATATATGTCATGTATATATTTTACCCTTTTTACTTTACCCGACTTCTCCATCTTACCACTCGCACCTGGCTACTTCTACTGTTGAATTTCAAATTCTTTTTTTTAACGAATCACTTATATTTGCATTCTTTTTTTTTCATCTCAATACTAGTTTTTTTTTTATTGATTGCTCTTTTGACTGAAATTACCTTTTATCATATCACTTTGAATTAATTAACTCCATAAAAACCCTCTCTGAAAAGCCCATTGCAGTTTTCCTAATGGCTTTTAATACATCACTAACATCTAAACTTTACACTGCAACTTTTTTAAGTTGGATTATCGGGAACCTTTAATGGTTTTGCCTTTCCACAAATTCAACGGAGTTTAAAATGTATGATGCCAATTTGATCCTGTATTTACCGTACTACTCACTTTCATGGTGATGAACTTTTTCCTATATTTTCAAACTTTTATTTTTGCATTGGTCATTATTTATTTCATATTATCGTTATATATTTTCAAATTGTGGCTTTAGGTAATTTCCTATTACCAACTTATCTGTTTGCACTCCTCTGACGATAAGATTACATTTATTGAAAAGTCATGGCTTAAGAAAATAAATAATACAATTTACTGTAATTGATACCCCTTGTTTCGAAAAACAGATGAGTAAATCGATATTATATTATATACAATTGTTATTCTCATCATTTCCTTGTTTATATATATATATATATATATATATATATATATATATATATATAGTAATCCAGGTAGGGTAAAAATCCACAGGGTAGAAATCCAAAGGGAATCAAACCGGGTTTATAAAAGAGTGCTCAATAAAAAATATAAGGCTGTATTGTGAATGCTTTTATTCAAACATGTACAAGGTCTGCTACACTGGCATGTCGATGTTATCGATCTACAGCTCTCAAGAGCTGAGGTCTCATCAGGCAGAAAATTATTTTTTGATTCAACCTGGTTGCTGAATTCCAGGGAGAATGAAATCAAGCAAAAAAGAAGAGGAGAAAGAAATAAAAGTCATGTGACCGATTTTAAAATATGATTGCCGTTAGAAATTACTATTTTCTTATTTTTATCTTTTATATATTTTATATATCCAACGCTGAGCTGGGGTAGAAAGGGGGGGGGGGGGCGAGGAAAAGAAAAAGAAAAGAGAAGGGGAAAAAGATACAATTGCTGTTAGAAAAGTTTAATTTACAGCTATTTATATTTTTATTTTTTATTTTTATCCAACGCTTAGTTAGGGTGGGGGGGTTGCAAGAAAAAGAAAGAGAAAGGGGTGGAGGGGTGTTAGGGGTGGATGTCTATAGCCATTTAGGATTTGTTGCGGGAATGGTTTTGAGTTAAATTCATATTTATTTTTATTCAGCGCTGGGCTTGATAAAGAGGGGGGTCGGGGGGGGGATGAAACAAGAGCGAAAGAGAAGATGAAGAAAGAGGGGGAGGGGAGGTTTCAAATTTGTTGTGTCTGCTTCCTGACAATGCAGACATATAACAATTACATGACACCCAGCTTACGGGGATATTTTAGTTTAACTCATTGATGGATAGACCATAACTTGCGTTAACAACTTTAACTAGAACACCTTACCACTAATACTATAACAGGTGTTAACCCCACCATTAATAATAGGATTACAACGAATAATAAAATGTATTTATCTATACCACTGAAATTAATCGATATATAAATTCCATTAAAAATAAAAGCAATTACCAGTATGTTTTATTCATCCATCACTAACTATTATTTATAATCGAAATACATTTATTTATACTCCAAAATAATTAAAACTAAATATAATAGTATAATCCATCAATATCAATGTCATAAACTTATATACAATCCTTACCAAGAATAATTCCCAATATATTTTAACTCATTAGTACCTAGAACTAAACCTACTAATATTACTGCCACTAATCCATATATGAATCTTACTAAAAATAAAGACACTTACCATTATGTTTTATTAATTAACTGATAAATACTATTTAAAATACATTTAACTATCCATCAAAATAATCAAAATTAAATGCCAATTGATCAAAATATGACAACATAATTTATTAACATTAAGGCCATAAATCCATCAATGAGTTAAACTAAAATATCCCCGTAAGCTGGGTGTCATGTAATTGTTATATGTCTGCATTGTCAGGAAGCAGACACAACAAATTTAAAACCTCCCCTCCCCCTCTTTCTTCATCTTCTCTTTCGCTCTTGTTTCATCTCCCCCACGACCCCCCTCTTTATCAAGCCCAGCGCTGAATAAAAATAAATATGAATTTAACTCAAAACCATTCCCGCAACAAATCCTAAATGGCTATAGACATCTACCCCTAACACCCCTCCACCCCTTTCTCTTTCTTTTTCTTGCAACCCCCCCCCCCACCCAAACTAAGCGTTGGATAAAAATAAAAAATAAAAATATAAATAGCTGTAAATTAAACTTTTCTAACAGCAATTGTATCTTTTTCCCCTTCTCTTTTCTTTTTCTTTTCCTCGCCCCCCTTTCTACCCCAGCTCAGCGTTGGATATATAAAATATATAAAAGATAAAAATAAGAAAATAGTAATTTCTAACGGCAATCATATTTTAAAATCGGTCACATGACTTTTATTTCTTTCTCCTCTTCTTTTTTGCTTGACTTCATTCTCCCTGGAATTCAGCAACCAGGTTGAATCAAAAAATAATTTTCTGCCTGATGAGACCTCAGCTCTTGAGAGCTGTAGATCGATAACATCGACATGCCAGTGTAGCAGACTTTGTACATGTTTGAATAAAAGCATTCACTATATATATATATATATATATATATATATATATATATACACATATATATATATATGAATAATATAAAAATAATTATTTCATATTGAATCCTATCGTGATAGGGATATGTTCTATATTAGGGATATCTACACATATATATATATATATATATATATATATATATATATATATATATAAAATCATAGCGTAAATTAATAAATATATATTTAAAGACACACTATTTTTTAAAGTTTCTTATAATTGTTTGTAGGTACCTACAAATCGAGACTTTTCAAAGAAAATATATTATTCTCTTAAGAAGGTGAAGTCAGTTTTGTAAAGATAAATCCTTTAGTTTTAAATTTCTTTTGACATTTGCATAAATTATTTGAGTTTCAGTTATTTCATGAATAAAAACACATGTGTTTATTTTCGCTATGATTTAACTATAATATTGAGCATACTATCATCGTATTATGACTTTTTTTCAAAATGCGACTTAAAATACATTGAAAATATATCTATAATATATTCTTTCCTAATATTGCCATTATATATATAAAAAAAAATATATATATATATATATATATATATATATCAATATATATATATATATATATATATATATATATATATATATATATATATATATATATGTATATATATATTGTAACTATTTGGTTTCATATTATGTAACACTTTGTTTTGCGGTGTCGTTGAGTGTTGAAATTCCAACTATTTTGTAGGGACAGTTTCGTTATTTTGAAAATGGCGTTTTGTCGCGTTTTGCGTTCGAATATCTTCGTATATGTATATTAATAAACATATCAATGAAAAAAAATGCACACAACCTAATATTGAATATAGGCATACAATTAAAGTGGGACCTGATATTGACAATGATGCTTATTATTTACCTGATAATACGCGTTATATATAAAACGTAATCACAATTAACTTTAAGTATAAATATCTTTAAAAGTACTTTTTAATTCTCATAATACTTTATAATGAGGTATTTAAACATCATTTAATAAGAAAATAAAATAAATAAATAAATAAATATTTAATAGCTTCTTTCGGTATTTTGATTCATGTCTAGGTAACTATAAACTATATTCGTTTTAAGGGACACATCTTCCTTTTAGTTTCGCATTTTATAGAAACTTACTACTTAAATGAAGAATTCTGGTTAATTAATCTTATCTAGTATTGATTTATACGATTTATAAATTAATGCTAAACATCTTCCACAAAATACCGAAGTATAACAATCTTAATAGTTATTTGAGTAGATGGCTGAGTCTATGAAACTGGCTCTAAACTGTTGAACTTAAAAAGAGAACAGCTCCTTTGTTAGCTTCGTATCCAAATGACCTGAATAGACATCTGAAGACTAATTGATGTAAATTTAGACGGTAAAAAAATTACCCTCAAGTGAACTAGATTTTTTTATAAATGAATTATAGACCTTATTAACTATTTTAAGATATATTAATGAATTAAAGTTTATAAATGTCCACACAACTTTTAGGATGTACTAGCTCTGAACGTAAAATTCAAAAATGGCGTATTAGTGGGTTCCCCCCACGTGTGAGTTTACTCTTTTCTTTGTTTTTTGTTCGGTTTCACCCCAAAATGAACCACTGTATAGTGTAGGTTTTTTCAAGACACTGTAATCCAATAACTTTTTACTCTTTGTGAATTTTTCTGATGATTTTGTAATGTTGCATAGACGATATTGACGTTAACATGTTGTTTGGCACAAGAAAAATTAAACGGACCGTAAAATATATCTCACAGAACTGCTATGTTTTTTTGAAATGCGGAAAAATAAAAATAATAAAATAAAAACATGGTTATTGGAATATAATATGACCCTGACTGAACCGACTGAACGCCATATTTTGTATATTCTTAACTTAAGTTTTAGTAATTAACGATTTAAAGTTTGATCGCCCATTTGCTATTTTACTAATGTCTTCTCTTTGGACTGTGCTGTGATTTGTACTCTCTCTGTCTTTCTGATGAAGGCGAAACGGGATGTTGTTATAGCAGCCTGGAGGACCTGTGATTGTCGACGACTCCTTTAGAAGCATGCCGTAAGATTTATTTTGTTCAAAAATTGTCATCATATAACTAAATGATATAACATTATTTATTAACTAGTAGGGCTATCCGACGTTGACCGGGGTAAACGTGTAACATATTTCTATCAAAACCTTTATTTCTCTCTCTTCCCTTTCTCCTCTCCAGACCACTTCTTTCTCCAGACCCCCGCTTTCCTGTTTGCCCAGATCATTCCTCTCTCTGGATGTACACTTTTTATAGATTATTCTAGTCAGCGTAAGGGGAATAACATTTTGAAAAAAAATCATAGTTTCTTCCCTGTAATTAGTACATGAAAATTACAAAAAATCACACAAACGCTGACGAAATTGGCGGCAGTTTAAGGTTAAAGAAGATATTATTCATTCCAGGCAACGCTGATAAAAAATATACCAACTTTGTAGGTTTTTCTGTGGTAGCTTTTGACTTTTAGCTGGACATACACACACATAAACACAGACACTTCCCTTTATATACTAGATAACTATATTTAAAATAGGTCCGCCATGAGATAATTTTGTCGTTGAAAATTTCAAACCATGTGGAAATTACGGAAGCATATGTGAATTTTCAGAAATACTCGCGTTTTAAATGGATTGAAGGAAACATGGCGGACATTACGTCATTACGCATTTCTCGCTTTCTGCTATATCAACCCACTTTTATTTTCATATGTTTGGAAAATTACATTTAAAGTTAATGGTCATTTTTCAACAAATTTCCTAAATTTATTTTCAAATGATAACAGATTTTGCAGTTGCATATTTGCTGAAAATGAAGAGTTCAAATGCAAAACGCAATAAACCCAATTTGTCTAAATTGAGACATTGACAAATACCAGGACAAATACATTTAATCTAGACTTCGCCTAGAATCTTCTTTTAATTAAAAGTCAAAATAAATTATGCCGGTATCATATTAGGTAAAACATACTTTTGATATGTAATCCAGTGTGGAGATAGAACACTTTTTGTAGCGATAGCTTCGTAATTTTGTAAATGGCGTTTATCGCGTTTTGCATACGACCTCTTCAAATATTTTTCTGACAATTATGTAAATCATTTACTTCTGTTTGAGTATGTGAATTAATCGGGCAGTTTAATTAATTTTCCACTTTGCTATCTTTTTAGAAAATATTATCGTATTAAATATTGATTACGTTTTGAACATTTTGCGAGGTTACACAAAGATTTTCGAACCCCTCAAATATTAATAAGCAATAAAAAAATATAGTATAAATAAAACAGCTTGAGATTATATGGTGAGCACATTTGAAATTGTGGATTCCGTTAATGTGCTCATTTTGGCTGACATCAGAATTACAATAAAATATATTTCTATTCATGATGACTTTACACTTTCAAAGGTCGGTCGCCAATGACTTCCCACAATGTGTAAATGAACAACAACGGCTAAAAATCTAAATCGGTCTATGCTTAATAATAATCGGAATTTCTTTAATAGGATTTTCAAAATTCGTGTTTATTTTCCCTTATTCTATGTTTTTTTAATTCAATACATTAATATCAAATAAGTTACAATTAAATGTGTGTTTATCAAAGTTACGCATAAACGCGAAGCATATATGATATCTTGTCTAACAGTTTTATTAAAAACATAACTTAATATTTTACATGTTCTTATCACTTTTCAATATAGCTTTGCATGTTGATGTAATGTCGTTACAATAAAGCATACAGGTTTAAATAAATGCGGTGTAAAACGGTGTATGCATCCTTTAAATAAGTATCCGCATATAAAAAGGGAGATAACTCGCCCACATTCATTTCTATACTAAGAAAATATCCCCCAAATTTTTTTCCATAAAAACAAACGTGTTATGTTTAATAGAGATTTTATTTGGCAATCCTTGGGATTTGCCTTCAGCTTTGTATACAATACATTTTATTTTTATCTATCAGCTGGAAGTCATTCTTACTGATATAATCGCAGGATCTCCGTAATATTACTTATCTTTCTGTCCACCGTTGGATTATCTTGTTTATGAACTGTGTCGAAAAAATTCGTAATGCGACTATAGCTAATTTAAATTAAAACATGTACGACGTATTTTTATCTTTACTCCTGTATTATATGGCGTTATATACTGGGTTGTATTTGATGTTTCAAATTTATCTACGAGGTTAAATATGCTGTCAATTCTTTTGATCGTACGTCCTTAATCCTTATGTTTGTATATTATATATAGTATATTATGCTGAGTTTTTTTTTACTCATACAAAAGTTACCTTACCAACGTTTTTTCCTAAAGGCTAACAAACTATTTAACTATTCCCCAAATTGCGAGTGAAAGGGGAGATTTAATCATGCGTTTCTTAGGGCTATTGATAAAAGTGACAATACATTTGACGTCATTTGTATACTGTATACCAAGCACACAGTCCGCCATTGTAACGTGTAATCACACCAATTACACCGTTACACAATTGTACACTAGGGTAGGCCAATTTTTCACGTTTCTTCTTAATATAACATTACTTTAAGCATAGAAAGTTGTGTATTAGTATAATAAATATTGAAACCAAAAATTAGATTTCTTACTTGCACCATTATTTAAAGAAATACCATCGAAAAATCCTTTTTTTTGAACATTTGGCCTCTTCAGTCTCTTTCCCTTTTTGTCTTGATTCGGTTCCACAATTTATTCATACAACAGAGTGCTTTGGTCATGTCTTTTATCAATCCCAATACAAGCAAGGTTATCTTTTCCACTGTTTCATGATTTCTTTAGGGAGAATTTTCTTTCAATCTTGCCTTTACTTTATTTTACATATATTAATGATGATATCTGTTATATCAACTCTGGATTTCAGCAGGGCACGGACTTTAAGTCAAGGAGAAAGTAGGTACGAAGGCTGGTTCCAAGATAGGAGGATACGTTCTCTCTTAGCTTGATAGTGTATCTAGAAATTTTGATAAGGCTGTAAGATCCTGGGGTAAATCTCTCCGGTTCACAATGTCTATCTTTCATTAGTAAATCACTGGGAGTTGAAAAGAACAATATCATAGCAATTATTAGATGAGGAAGCTACTTTCATATTTCCTTAATCCTTTGGTTTTCTTTTTACATATTTTTATTGTAGATTTGTTTACTGGTTCAAGCTTGAAACTACCCGTGAGTCTTTATTGTACAGCATTATTATGACCCTGTGACCTACGCTAATTCCTCAAAAAAGAAAAAACATAGGCGATTACATGTAAACTACCATAAAACTTGGCTTCAAAAAATGAAATAAAATTATTTTAAACTTTAGAGTGGGATCAGTTTCGCATATAAACATACGTAAAATGATCACAAAAACCGTTTTTTCACGAACATAAATATTTACAATTAAAAACCATGGGGTGTATGGCCCCACTTTTAAGTGATGAAAAGTAATTATTTTTATTACTTGCTTTTTTTTTTCAGCATAAAAAATGACCAAATTTGTAACCACTTTCTCCTTTACTTTTAAATGATTTTCATTTCAAATATCACACATCTCAACTAAATGCCTATCTAATATAATATTCAACGAGAATGTGTCAAACTGAAAATTGTTTAACATCTGTAAACTTATGGCAAGTGTGAGCAAGTATTAGCATCAGCACACCCGCTAAATAAGCAATCAGTATCTTTGATGATCACTTTTTTTTCAAACAAATATAAAATATAAAGCATTTAAAGGTTAAAAAGTATTTGGTTATATGTCTTTAAAAACTATATTGTCTGAAAATAGGTGATTGCACGTTAAAAGCGTAGTTAATCACGAAATTACGTGTATAAATTAACACGTTTTATGAAACGTATAAATAAATAGGTCAAATGAAAATTACAATAAAAAACAAGGGAGTCATGGCGGTGTACAGGCAAAAACTACCCGAATAAAATTTTCGCTATAACTTCGGCAGTTGAGGGAGTAAACAGGCTAGTTCTATTTTTTTATCCGTTAATTGTAGAAATGGATCGCATTAATTGTGGGTTCTGGTGCACGTGCGGAAAGGGAAAACATTATATGAAATAGGGCAAGAGGTATTTTCTAACTTCCTTCATTCATGAAAACAAGAATCTTTTTACTTTCAAATAACAAGTATTTTGTTACTTTCATCAATAGTTTGGGAAAGGTGTGAAACATCTCTTTGTATCCCGCAATTAGAAGGAATACTACAATAGTGGGGTAGAGATAACAATAAAAACGTCCTTGGTAAGGTAACTGATATAGGAAAAGAATGAAAGTGAGACATGAGACTGAGATAGGAATATTTGCTGACGACACCACGCTCTATTCCCGTCATGTGGGCAAAACCAACGCTCACATATCTGAGGAAATAGTTGAATCCTTAGAAAATGTCCCAGTCTGTAGTGGATTAGGGTAAAAAATGAATAGTAACTTTAAATGCCGCAAAAAACAAATCTAGTTTCGATCAATAACTACAAAAAAAATCCTCAACAACCGATTGTCATGGCAAATAACACCCTACATGAGAGTTCAACATTCAAACTCCTCGGCCTAACTTTCATAGATAACATGAATTGGAATAAATACATTGAAGACATTGCCAGGGCTGCTTCAAAGAAGGTGAGCTCGCTCTACCGTGTAAATAAACTTCTCACACCTGACATTATCCTATATCTCTACAAGTCACAAACCGCCCATGCATGGATTATTATTGCCACATCTAGGCTGGGGCATCATCCACTTCTCTCCCTCTTAGACGAGGTCCAAAAAAAGAGTCGCAAACTTAATAGGTCCCTCACTATCCACCAAGCTCCAGTCCCTGTCCCACCGCCGCAATATTGCTTCCTTGTTCCTGTTTTACAAGTACTTTAATAGATAGTGGTGTGATGAACCTGCTGCTCTTGTGCTCCCACAACGTAAATTCACTAGACTAACCGGACAATCTGCCAAATCCCATCCATTCACTGTGGCGGTCCCGAATGCCGAATAGCTTTCTACTCCTAACGCTTCTGTCCTCGCGCTTGTGAACTCTGGAACTCCCTCTCTGACCCCTGTTTTCCTGACAGTACTGACATACAGAAATTTAAAACTAGTGTAAAAAGACATCTGGCTGCACAGCTCCCAATTTAGGTTGACGTTTCCCCCTAAAAAACAAAACAAAAAAACTCCCACCCTTTTTCTCAGTAGCCCCTTACGTCTACAGTGGCGGTCTGCCTTCTTTGGGATGAACTATGTGAAAAAAAAGTGGCTACATACATCACAACTCTGAAATCTAGACGTACAAGAAATCTTAACATGACTGCATCAATACCAAAAACTTAGTTTTTAATATCATTGAATAAGACCAAATAATATGAGGATTTTTAAAGAAATATATTTACGGAGCTCATGCAAAATAGACTTCCAAAGAATGTCAATACTTACGGTAATTTCGCTGCACAGCTCCCAATTTAGGTTGACACCTCCAAAACCTTTACCATTTTTCTCAGTAGCCCCTTACGTCTACAGTGGCGGCCTGCCTTGTTTGGGGTGAACTATGTTAAAAAACGTAAAACTCTGTATAATATATTTAACAAACAAGGATTACATGAACTGCAACAGCCCTTTAAAAGAGCTGAATTCTAACTGCTTTTTGCAAAATAAATACACAAATAATGAAAGAAGTTAATGCAATCGAAGAAATCAATTCTAGAACTCTCGCTCGACAACCTCGCTTGACAACCGAAGCGAAAATTTATAAAAAATGTTCTACATTCGTCTTCCGTAAAATCAATCTCCTGCAAGGAACTGGAAAGTTATTCAATAAATTAGCTGACCGTAGGAAATAAATTTATTTTTGCTTTTTCTTAAATTAGATAAATATATTAATTCAATCACTGAAACGAAAATTCCAGAGCGGTCTTGACAAATATGGGAAAACATATATCAGTCTAGTGATTCTGGTTTCTCTTGGAATAATAATAATAATAAACACAGGCATCAACAAAACACACACATACACACATCATAGATATATGTGTTTGTGTGTTTGTGTGTGTATAAAACACAGTCACAGGTATATATGTATATGTGTGTATTTCAATTTCATCTTGAAAGGGAAAATCGTTTATGTTGTACAAAATGCAATATGTATTTCAATACCAATAGTATATATATATATATATATATATATATATATATATATATATATATATATATATATATATATATATAAATATAATTAGTATTTCATGTATCAACATAACATTTTATAAGGAGATATAATTTATTATGTATCACTTTTCAGTATTTACTTACACAATTGCTCGATACGTAAGTAGAGCTAAATAGTAAGCTATGAAAATATATTTATGGCAATTAAGCTACACACACACACACACATATATATATATATATATATATATATATATTATTCATGAAGTAAGCTAACATGTTTCCCTTATATCAGGCTTGATCGCTTTGTTAACAAAGGTTTCATAAAAATCTGTTTTCATAGTCGGATAAAACACATATGAGCCCGTGTTGATCGATTTCTTAGATTTTAATATTTAATCCTGATCAATATTTCTTCTTGTTTTAATGAATAACGGAAATGAGAATAGTATTCTTCCCTACTTCATAGGTATTTCTCCTCTTCTCACATACATTGGGTACCAAAATCAATAAGATACATTTCTACACTTTGACTGGAAAAATCGAAATAGTGTGGTCGCTTATTCTACATGCATTACTACATCAACTACCGAAGTAATGGCAAAAATATTAAAATCTATGCAAATAACATGTTTTGAAAATAAAATAAATAAACATTCCCTGACACTTATTAAAAAAAAGTCACTGCTATTCAGTACTACTTCTATTGGGTTAGATTTTTGTTTTGAATTTCGGTTTTTTATGTAGAGCTAAAATCCTGTCATGATTGCCTTCTCTATTTCATGCGTTTTTAGGTTGCTTATAAAACAAATTTATTCCCAATCCAATTTAAAAAAAACAAAAAAACATTATCAATGTTTGAAATACACATATTTAGATTTCAATTGTGGTGTTCAAATGTTCTGTACAAATGAGGAGTTTGAATACAAAACAGGATCAACGCCACATTTAAAATTGGGAAAATATCACTATAAAACGTATTGGATTCTAAAACCCTCAAGTCAGGTTTAAAGTAATGCGATATTGAAATAATTCTTGTTTGCTTTCAATAAAAATAAGCTTTTAATTGAAGTCTTCAGTTGATATGCTCCCCCTTTTATTGTTTCATGTCTTAATTTAAATAAAGTGGATTCATCGCGTTTTGCTCTTCAAATCTTCAACACAAAGTATATATTCTGCTGCCTATTAACTGGTTATTATTTCTCTTCTGCGGTGAACGGTAAGAGAATTGGACTTTATATAAAGTTAGGTATTTGAATATGTTTATATATTTATATCTGCAGGATTCACTCATAAATTAATGAAGCGATCCTAATGAATTCTGGAGTATAGCTCCTAGGTATAAGTGCTGATAATGTTGGCTATATTTAATTTAATTTATTTTTTTGCATAAGGAGGCAAACAGGGTTTGAACCCCATCATGAGACTTAAAGCCCCTTTCAGATTTTCGTGAAATTTAAACAATATGTATTCGATATCAATTAATAAATATTCCCTAAAATGTTTGTTTCTATTTGAAAAGGGGTTTCTATGGCATAATATGGGAACGATCGCTCATGGAAAAATAATTTAGGATTTACTAGTCATTAGATACAAATTAAACAGGATTACTTGAATCCAAATACTTTCTTAAGACTCGATGAGCTTAAACTTTAAATTGTAGACATGTTCTAGTATCTAAATTATATACTTAGAATAAGGATACTAGACATTAGGCTTAGTATCATTATATATTGATATTTACCGTGGTTAGGCGACATAAAGTGATACAAAACTGTGCTTTTCGAAGAATTAATTTTACCTATTATGTGACGGCTATGCTTTTAGGTCAATTATATTAGTAAATTTTAGTATGTACACGACTTTGACAGGAGTAATTTTACTGTCAATTTTGCCAATGTATTAACACGTTTCCCCTATTTTAGATAATCGGAAAACCATTTTTTTAAATCATTAATTGCTTTCACGTAACAATATATTTTGATATTGTTGGCGTTTATCTATGCTTTGATTGTCACTGCGTGCCTCACGCCTGTACGTAAATTTGCTGCATGAATACACATTTCATTATTTGCTTTTAGCCATTTCGGAAAGTAGTTAGACGCCTTCGGGAAAGCAGTCACAGGCAATATGAATTGAAACACATGCATATAAGACATTGCCAAGGCTGCTGAAAGGAAGGTAGGTTCCCTCTACCGTACTAAACAAAACTTCTCACACCTGCCTGTTTCCTATATCTCTACAAAGTCAACATTCGCCTATGAATGGAGTATTGTTGTCATATCTGGGCTGGTGCACCAACTACTAGTCTACCATTCTAGACAGAGTCCAAAAAGAGAATCTCATCTAATAGGTCCCCCACTGTCTACCAAGCGGCAACCCCTGCCTCATGGACGCACTGATTCATCCATGTGCTTGTATTTCAATGTAATGTATTCTGACGAAATTGCTGACCTGGTCTGACGTAAATACCTTAGATGCTGGAAAGCTTTCTAATTTAATAGCTTATTTCTTCGAACTTCTAGTTTTTGGAATTCCCTCCCTGCTCTCTGTTTTCCAGAAATTTAAATGTGATGTCAACTCACATATCGCCGCACAATTCCCGACTTGGATGCTTCTGTAGAAATGGACCCTAATCCACAGTATCCCATTACGGCTCAGTGGCAATGTATTTGTGTTGGGTGGATATAAAGTTTAAAAAATAATACAATACAATCTAGTATACTATAAAATAAGATTGACGATGCACTTTTGCTTTGTTTAAATACTTTCAAACTTACATAGTAATATATATATATATATATATATATATATATATATATATATATATATATATAGAGAGAGAGAGAGAGAGAGAGATATATAGATATATATATTAATGTGATACATAGAAGGCAATACACTGCAGAGGTGTGGCGGATAGACACATATATCTGTTTATCTACACAATGTTACAACGTTATGTAATACCTGTATCGAGATATTCTGGTGGAAACTCCGTATGATATAATATTTCGGGAACTCCTTCTTCTTCAGAACCGTGCTCAACTCAAGTTCAAGCGTGTATATGGTGCGGTTGGTGTCTCTGAAATGGTGGGTTAAAATCTTGAATACTGTAGGATGCTCCATTCTCAGCAAAAAAAAGAAGAAAAGAAAATCGAAAAAGATTTCTGTGGCTACCATTCAGATTTTCGATAATACAAAGCGTTATTATTAAATTGTTTTAGTATTAAGGAGAGATAAAGATAAATCGTTATAGGTCATTTGAGTCTTCCGTAACTATGACTAATTGTATTTTAGTGTATTTCTTATTAATTATTTTGTTGTGTGCAAGTGTGATAGCTTCGTCGACGTTTGTAAAAATTGGTTCGTAAGCGTCACATTTCATTCGGTCCACGTGCGTGAGCATGCGTACACAATATATCGGATGGACCATATACGTGCGTGACTGCGCATGCGTATGTGTCATATTTTTACGCATTTCCGGAAGCTCCATTAGTTGATTGTCTTTCGTAACACTTCATTTGGGAACCAAAAAATAAATGGCACTTTATGATGTTGCCTTGTTTTCTTTTTACGTTAAGCCCTATATTTTCTACTATTGTTTAAAAAAGTAAACAAGAACTCGACAATTGCAAATAATAGGTTGAGGGAAATGCAGTAATAAGTTGTTTTTCTTTTCGTGGCTTGGTTATAAATGCGAACCAAGATAAAAAAAATATCTCCTCTACTCCCAGGGCGTATATTGACGCCTATGCGTCGTTCTCAAAAAAAGTTATTTATGTATTATTTATTTGCTTAGAATATGTCTTTTGGGCGTCCTGTTTGTTTTAATCAATGAGAACAAAATAATTTCACAGAGTATTCATTATAAATACTAGCAACTATATATTCTCTCTCTGGTCGTATATTCACATATATATACGAACGAACACATATTACACTGCTCCCAAAGAGGGAGTATTTCCTGGGAGAATGGGATTATGACGTACGAACAGATTCTACACTACTCCTCCAAATGAGGAAATAATGTTAGATAGTGGGGGTGTAAAAAGTGGGAGGACGCCCTGATAGGTCGAAAGAGGTGAAGGCGGAAGTAAGAAATGACGTCACGCCCATTCGGGGCTTTTTCAGTCTCTCGTTTCCTGACTCCCCAACAGAATCTGATGTGATGAAAAGCGTCGGTTTGCTCGCTACCAGTAGGCGGGGGACCGGGACAGTGTGATGCAGTAGCCCAACATTGTCTGACTAAATCTCTAATTTCTTCATTCTCTCTCTTCCTGTGCACATGAAGTAGTCCTCGTCTCTTTGTTTTACATTCAGTAAAACTTTAAAATGAGCAATTTTGCGGTACTAATTAATTGGTATAATGTGGCACTGAACATTGTATGACGGGCCATCCCTCAAGCGCCTTTGGTCTCTCGACCGTCTTCAGGAGGTCGTGTCTTATCGGTAATATCAGCCTTTTTATATTTTGTTTATTTATTCATCCATATACTTATTCATTTACATTTACATATATATATATATATATATATATATATATATATATATATATATATTTATTATTCGTTTATTTATTTATGGATTAAAAAATATTAATTGTTAAATACAGATAGAGCATTAGTACCGGTGGTGAATCCTATTTTATTGATCGTGGGTTGTATTCTTTTATGTGTAAGGCTTCGAGGATTTTGAGTCGGTTTGTGCAATTGTTCCTATGTATGATTCTGGTGTTGCTTTTTCATATCTTTCTAAGTTCTGTCGATTTTATAGTGTGTTGTGTGTGGTGATGTGTTACTGTATGGCACTAGACTCATTCAGGTGGTGCGTAAGGCATCGGGAGAGGGTTGTAGTTGTATGGCCAATATAAGTACTGTATTTGTCTGGGTCTTGGGCAAACATTCCTCGAGTGGGCATTGGAACAAATAAAGTACGTTTGTTTGGTTTAGGGGAAAGTTAGTAGTGTTATTATTTTTGATTATTAAGCTAGAGGTTTTAAATTATGTGTAGTAAATTATTAGTTTTATTTTTGTTGTTGGTGGTTGGGTTTAGTGCATTGGTTTATTATGTTAGTTATAGCTTTTTCATCGAATTTGTAGTTAAAGGGCATTTGGTTTTCATAGTATAAGAAAATAGTGCCATTTTTTATTGTGCCCTTTGGTCTTATGTTTTCGTTTAGAGAGGCTAGATATAGTTTTTTTTGTTGGTCGGAAATTTTATCGGGGAAATTGTTATTTACTAGGGTTTGTTTGGTGTTGGTTAGTTCTTTGTAGAATATCTTTTTGGATAAGGATATTGTGTGTGCACGGATGACGAGCTTTTTATTAAGTCGGTTTATATTTTTGGGGAATTCGCAGCTTCGGGTTATTTTCGTGGGTTTTTCTAGGTGGATATTGTGCGTCAATCATTACGTCTAGGAAGGGGATATTTTTGTTTGTATTGTTGTTTGTGTGGGAAAGTGAGTACTAAGTGGGGTTCTAGTGTTTGGTGGAGTTTTTTTTATATGATCTAGAGATTCGGTGGCAATGAGGATATCGTCAACATATCTGGTGTATATAGGAGGTTTGTTTATCAAGTTAGGGAAGATTTTACTTTCGATGTTGAACATGTAGTATTCAGCGAACGTGGAACCCATGAGTCATCCCATCGAGATGCCGTCGATTTGGTTGTATATTTTGCCGGAGGAGTCAGTGAATAGGACTTGCGTGGTTCACTTTTGGAGGCGTTTTCCGAGGGTTTGGGGTTTTATTGCTGGGTGTGGTATGATGGTTAAGGGTGATTTATATAGTGTCGTGTATCGGTGCGTTTGTAAATAGATGTTCTACGTCGAGGGAGGCTGTTGTGTATTTTTAGGGGTCAGTTTGCTTTAGTAGGTGTGTTGCATGGACTACTCCTGCTTGAACCGCGGCAGTACGCGTTTCGTACACTCTTCCCGATACGGGCCGTGGCGGTACTCATTTCATATACTCATCCCTGAAAGGGCCGTGGCGGTACTCATTTAATACTCGTCATTTTTAAAACATCATAAATCACATAGTTTATATATTGTTTGAATACCTTAGATTTCTCCCTCACCGTGCAGAGGGTCGCCGTCACGATGTCGTCTAGTGGATGAATTCTTTCTTCTTTCCTTCCTGCCGTGAACCACGCCGTCCGTTGTCTGCAACAAAAGCTTCCCAACCGACTCACCAAACAACGATCTCTTTACGTTTCAATTCTTTTTATTACACGCGTTCTTATTTATCGGCCTGGGCCATTCACTACGCCGAGAGAGAGAGAGAGAGAGAGAGAGAGAGAGAGAGAGAGAGAGAGAGAGAGAGAGAGAGAGCAAATCACTATTTTATCGTAGTTACTTAACAATTATTTTCGTAACCATTCATAGAGGGGGGAAGGATACCCTCGTTGTATTTTCATAGGGAAATATTTCCCGTATCTGTTGTAAATTACATGGGAACAATCACGTCTCATCGGTTTGCCTCCAAAACCCAGGCTGGCTAAACGCGCTTCTCACGAAGAACGAGTGACGTCACGGATCCCTCTGTTTCCCACGCAAGGGCCTGTGACGTCACAGAGCCTCTCGCAGGTGCACATTGACCCTTGATCTGGGATCTCGTCACACGGTGAACTTGTCACGTCTGTGATTTCTGACTGTGAGAACAGGTCCTATTCTGCACTCGACTGCCGGTCCACCCCGCGTTAATTCGCGCAAGTCAAACCAACGATTTACAACAGATACGTCCATTCCCATAGGGCCATTATCCAACAGGTGTATGTATTCAGTTGTGGATTGTATACTGTATTTGTTTGGTGTGTATGGTTAAATAGTGTTGTTGATAGTTTTAGCATAAAAATCATCCTTAATCAAGTTTATAAAGTGAGAAGATTATGTCTGGAAAGATTGTTTAAACACGAATACTAAAAAAGTCTCCTCCCAAAATTGAATTAAAAACAATGAGATTACTTATTTTTTTTAATATCGCTGCTTTTATTTAAATACATATTCGGTTAATATTAAATGAAAATTCAATGTGTAATTATGAAAGTTACGTTGATGCGTGAAGTACACAGGAACGTGAAGTTGTCTTATCGTTTTACTAATATAGCAATAGAATCAAATGTAACGATATTTTACTTTTAAAGAAATTAAAAATAAAATTTAAAGTAAGTATTTTCATTTCTCTTTATGTAGTTTACTTTCATTTTTGTTTCGATTTTTTAAAACTATGCTATTCGTATTACCATGCTATTAATATGTAGCTTATACACAAACAATTTTAAAAGTTTAAAATATAAAACAACAACAAATTCAAAAATATTCGTCTGAAATTTTATTTACATTTATAGTTGAAGTATTAACTAGATTGTAAAAGAAAAAGTTAATCTCTTGAGATTTGTGAATTTTCGGAAACCGCATCACACCCAAACCTTAAATAACGTTGCGACACTGATTAGTATGGATGTCCGCACTTTATGCCAATTATAGACGCAATAGCGAACGATAGAAGAAATAATCTTCGTTCAGAATGTAAGGCTAATTGCTCAGAATAGTATAAGCTTCTCTGTATTTTATCTACACTTTGGCGCGTGACGTCTGGGTATATAATGGGTTCCTTACGACAATCGGAGGAGCGAGAGAAACACCGTACGTAGGATAGATGGCCGAGATTACTACGAGAGGACGTGACGAGAACGTAAATATCGTTTACGACCGGAAAGACGCGGGCAGAATGTCTGCTAATATTTATGGATTTCCGATTCCGTTGATAAATGCTTGCGGGCATACATAGTACTTGTATACTATGTTCACATACTGAAATATAACATAAGCACACACACACCCGCACGCACACACACACACACACACACACACGCACGCACGCACGCACACGTAGCCCCTTTATGCTAGGACGGGCTCTTTATGAAAATTATAAATAGGCTATCGATTTTAATGCGTGATGCGAAGTTTCGATCCAACTGGTCGTTGCACACTCTCTGACAGTTTTCTAGATATGCCCGCTTGTAAATATTTTTATTCTCATCCCTTCAAGTTTCTGTTTGGTTAATCGCATGGTAAATGGGGTTATAACAAAAGTTAAAAGTTTACTTGGGTCTGAGGTTCGAATCGGGTGACCGGCAGAACAATCATCGTCCACACTGATGTTTCCCGGAAAAGGGTGAAACATGTGTCTATGTGGATGCAAATTTTAAGATATTCTTCTTAAGATGTATATATATATATATATATATATATATATATATATATATATATATATATATATATATTCTTTAATATGAATGGGATTGTAGCTTTTCGGAGTTAGTGATCAAAACGTCTCCATGGATGTGACTTATATACATGTTTGTATATAAAATATATATATATATATATATATATATATATATATATATATATATATATATAGTCATCCGCATACAGACTGTTTCGCTGTATCACAACTATTCAGTGCGGCCAGACAACCAAGTGCCTCAAGCTGACTTCGAAACGCGACTGTTAAGCTGACAGTTGGGACTTCCAACCCCTACGCTATCATTTGACACCTGCTAAATGTAAGTGAAATCTCAATGTAAAGTCAGTGTAAACATTGTTAAATATATATACATATATATATATATATATATGTGTGTATATATTTATATACACACATATATATATATACATATATATATATATATATATATATATATATATATATATATATATATATATATATATATATATATGCCAAGAGTACTATCATGTAATTCTTTCCGATTTTGTTAGATAATAAAGTGGCAATTAGAGAAACAAATTGATTTTATTGACCAAAAAATATCACGTGCGGTTAGAGAGAGGAGCGTTCTGAAATAGTGGTTAAGTTAATGTGTGTTGTTACCTTGTTATGACTTATATTTGAATAATTTTAACAAAGACCACCCAATTATTTTGGTAGTTTTTGTGACAAAAGTCTTTGAGGTTAACTATATATTAATACTCGGTACTTGTTCAGATTAAACATCAGGAAACTACCTATGACAAGTCAATTTTAGCTTGGGTCCTTATATGGACAAGTACCTAATACTCTAATGAATTACATGTTTTTACATACGTTATCACTTTCCACACCCATTTATGTTAATACAATCGTCCGATTGCGAAAGATGAAACACAATGCAAATAAGTAATTTAAAATGTGTTGGTGTTATTAAGGTACATGTTTTGATTTTATCCATTTTAAAATTAATTGTTCCAAAATCGAATTCTATCATCCGATTTTAACTTTAAAAACTATTATTTGCATTAAAAAAAAAATTAATGCCAGTTTAATACACATATAAGTGTTACATAAAATGAATAAAAAAGAGACACATTCGCATATTCTATTCAAATTAAAGCTGACAATGACAATAATGTTTACGGGAGAAGAAAGACAATCTTTTTCCTTGTATTATTAAACCTTAAAGATATTTTTGGATTGACTGTAAATTATATTGATAAATCGAAGGTGTCGATAGTGAAATGATTAACGACGTAGACAGACGCCCTAGGTGTGCTAAGTTCGAAACCAGTCGGTTCCAAAGCACCAATTTCACTGAGGGATATTGCCAACGTTTCCCAGACCCCTCTTGTAAGTACCCCATTCTAAAAACAAAATTGGGGGAAATCAATGTCAACAAAAACAAACTCATCGATATAAAAAGCCGTACGAATTGATTTTCGCACAGGTAAAAAGTGACCGTTGAATTTCCTCTGGTCATGCTAGTTTTATATCATTTTTGTAATGGAAATCGCTCCAGACAATACATGAAGCGACTTGATGTAAGGTGCTAAAAATACTACTTCAACGTCAAAATTAAGCAAACAGTAAGTGTTTGATGGATGAATTGCGACCTAGAAAACAGCGATACTCCCCTCTTTGTTAGAACCATTATTCATGAAATATTAGGACCGAAAACAAAATAAAGGTATCGAGAGTTACGAGGCTGCCCAAAATTAACCCATGGTCTACTTTTGTTTAGATTTTGCCCATTGGGGACGTTTTCTGTACCTCAGTGATACGATGTATACCTTTTGACATTGTGCAAAAACGATATAAATTTTTATACCTTCTGTCTGGTCCTAAATATATATTTTGTAGATACTCCGTGGTCGATCACCAGTGAGTTACAACGTTTTACTACAATTTTCCGAATTCAAATCATCGGACTCGGTCCACCAGAAAACCAGACATCTCTGAACAGAATGTCTCTTTCTCGAATGTAACGTCGTGTTAAAAACAACATAAAGAGTGAGAACTAAATGGCCTGACTGTAAAACTGATAACATTGACGTTTTGACTGGGAGCAAAATGTAGTATCTGTTCAGATGCTACATTTCATATTTTCCTTCCTTGATCAATGAAGGAAAATATGTTTATACTGAGGCAGTTTTTATCTTTGTCCTAATCCAGTGTGTCACTTTTGGGGGGAGCTGGATTTTCTCCACATTAAAAGGCAACCTTGTGTCCAACTCGGCTCTCGTGGTGATGCAAATACATAGGGACTCGAATAAATAGATCAAACATAGTAAGCCACAAATGTTTACCGTAAACTTGATCGCGTAAAGAAAACCCCAGAATATAAATACAAAGTATAAAATGATAAAATTAAGTATGAACTTTTTACTAGATTAATGTTCTTTCTTACTACAAACATTTTTAAAAATTTAAACAGAAAACAGCCATGATTTACCAGTGCGTATTCTGATAAACAGGTGTTTTCTAAAGCGCTACCATTACTCTCCGTTTTTACCATTCCGTCTAGGAGAATTTTGTTTTTTAGTGATCTTCTGCATCGCCTACGTTCTAATTAATGGTTCAAGCATCGCTGCATTACCATTCTCGGTTGCAGAGACAGCCGGCTTCTTCTTGGTTTCTGCGATTTTAATGCGATGTCAAAACCGGTTAAGAACACGTCATATGCAGCTACTCCTTACCGACTTTAAATACTTCTGATTGTGTATCTTAGAATATTTCATAAGCTCACCTCCGTGATTGATGAGGAGGTAACGCGTCTTGACATCAGCAGCATCCTCTGTCATGTTTGAGATATAAGCAAAAAATACGCAATAAAATACGTGTACCCACAAAGTAAAGATATCGTAACAATAAGCTGGTGAGTATGTAGATTGGTATTTATGCAAATAACTCTTACACACAGAAAGTATATTGCTATCCTCTCTCTCTACTGTATCGGGATGTTCATGGTACGTGCTCGACTGAGCTCCAATTCCTGGCCACTCCTGTAAAACATTCACAGCAGGAACTCGTCTAACTACAAAAATAAAAAGTACTTACCTTTCTTACTCTCTACACTAAAAACGAAACAGAGCTTCCATGAACAGGGGTTCTTTCCGTATGTGGAACAAAATACCGCGAGGCTGCTTCTCAGCCGACTAAAACATAGTCTCCTTCAAGTCTAACCTAAACAAATACTTGTTTAGCCGTACTCTTGGAAAATCAAGTCTTTTTAAGTAATATTCTGTCCATTCATCCACTTTTTTCAAATCCTTTCGTGGCGGCGATCATTGCCCAACCAACAATCCTTTTAACGCTGATCCTCGAGTGGTCCCCGGGCCTTTATAAGTTGTAACCCATAAGTAAACTAAACTAAATAAATAACGACAACTGCATTTACATGATAGCAGTGAAAATAAAGGGCAAAATCTATCTGACGGTTTGAGATCAAATGGAAATAGGGAACACCTAAAACTCAAGAATATATCTGAACGTTTCCCTTAAACATTACGAAGGTTTTTATCACTTTTTCAACTTTACTCTTGATAAATCCCTCGTAACGTTTGGACGAAACGTTGATATATTTCATTGTTTCTCATAATAGTGATAAGCAGTAGTATTTACCTCTTTCCCACCGTGAGAAGATGTGACACAAGGTCTGAAGGTGCAGATTTAAAAGCAAGTGCACAAAAGCGTGTGTACTCTGTCTAACAGAAAATACTTGAGCAGCCCCATTATCATTTCCCGGTAGGTGCGTCTCAGGCAATTAGCAATAAACTACGGGGTATTGTTGTAGTTAAAAGTGGAAGACAGGAGGTATGTATTTGAACGTGTGCGTATTGTATTTAATTGTGACTTGTGGAGTATTACACCTACCCTGAGAGGGGAGTTAATGTAACAGTATTATGAATAGAAATACAGATAAAACATCTATGTCAAACACAAGGAACCTAAGCCTACCATAGTAGATATATATCTTCAAAATCCTACGAACTTACACCTAAGAAATCAATGGTGACACCAACATCGTTTTGTACGATAGGACAGATTATAATGCTGTGTTTGAGCGGATAAAAACACCGAGGAGCGGAATAAACATACTGAAAGGGTGCGAAGAGACTTATTGTTTCTGAAAATCCAAAGAAAAGCAATGCTCTTATCAACGATAATTCAATGGTAAACGGATGCCTCGATAAAGCAAAGTCCGTCGCAACGGTGGTTAAAATAAGTGGGGTGTATTAGAAATCTGAGGAGAATATTTGTTCCTTGGATTCCAATGAAACACAACCAAATTCTGCCGGTAAGCGATCACTGTTAATGACTCGTGTGAAAACTCATAGTAAAAAAAACAAAAAAAACAAATAATAATAATAATAATAATAATAATAATAATAATAATAATAATAATAATAATAATAATAATAATAATAATAATAATAAAGAACATAGCCATGGCATGGATTGACTACAAGAATGCTTACGAAAGAATCCATACAAACATGGATAATTTAATGCTTAAAAATATACAAGATATCCGACAGGATTATTAATCTTATTAAGAAAACAATGGAAACATGAAGACTAGAACTGAAAGCCGGAGACAAAACATGACTGCGATAAAAATACAGAGACGTATTTTCTAAAGAGACAGTTTATCACCCTTCTGGTTATAATAGCCATGATGCCACTCAACTACATACTCAGAAAATGTGATGCCGGGTACAAGTTTACAGACAAAGAACAACGAATAAACCACATGATGTACATGGACAACATGAAACTATTTACAAAAAAAACAAAAAGGAACTGGAAAAACTGATAAATACAACCAGAATCACTAGTCAGGCCATTCAAATGGAAGTGGAATAGAACAATGTGCACTACTAGATATAAAAAGAGAAAAACTGGAGACGGCAGAGGGCATGGAACTCTCCAACCAAGATGAGATGACGGCGCTAGGCGAAATGGATAGCTATAAATATTTAGGAGTTCTGGAAGCAGACACAATCAAATCAACATAAATTAAAGACAAGATTGGAAAATACTATTTACGAAGAAGAAGAAGAAAAGTCTTAGAAACGAAATTATATAGCAGGAATATAGTAAAAGGTATAAACACCTGGGCAGTATCACTAATAAGATACTCTGGACCATTAATAAGCTGGACTAAAGAAGAACTCAGGCACCTTGATTAAAGAACTAGAAAACTGATGACCATGCACAACGCACTACACCCAAAAGACGATATAGGCAGACCCTACATAAAAAGAAATGAAGACGGAAAAAGACTGGTGAGTATCGTAGATTGTGTGGAAGACATAAAAAAGAGCTGGAGAAATGCATAAACCAGTACACGGAAAAACTAATCACCACAGCAAGAGACACTATCCAAACAATCAACTCGGGAAACACCGACACCAGAAACAAAAAGACAAGAAAAGAAAAGTGGGGAGACAAACAACTACATGGACGCTTCATAAGACTAACAAAAAAAGAATCCAACGAAAATAGCTAGGCATGGCTAAGAAAAGGACACTTGAACACAGACACGGAATCTTTACTCACGACTGCACAGAACAACGCGAATTAGGACAAACTACATTAAAGCTAAAATAGATAAAACCCAGAAAAACAGTAAATGCAGACTATGTTTACAAAGAGACGAAACAATAAATTATATAATAAGTGAATGTAGAAAACTAGCCCAGAAAGAATACAAGAACAGACATGACTGTGTAGCGAAAGCAGTACACTGGGAATTGTGCAAACAATTGCATTTTGAACACGCAGACTAATGATACGAACATAAACCAGAGACAGTACTAGAAAACGAAAAACACAAAATCCTTTGGGACATGAATGTACAAACAGATAAACTCATACACGCAAGGAGACCGGATGTCATAATAATCGACAAGAAAGAAAACATCCTGCCAAATCGTAGACTTCGCCGTTCCAGCAAACCGCAGAGTGAAGATCAAGGAAACGCAAACACGACACAAATAGACGGAACTTGCCAGAGAACTTAAAGGAATATGGAAAATGAAGAAAGTCAAAATAATGCCAATAATTGTAGGAGCACTAGGAACAGTTAAAACAAACTGGAGAAAAGACTTGGACCATTGGAATCAAAGGAATCACTGAGCCTATAAAAAGGACGGCGATGATCGAAACAGCTGCAATCCTAATGAAAATCTTTGAATACGAAAACCAACCCACATAAGTTACGAAGGGTAACCAACCACATGGCAGTTACAATAGGAAGAAAGCAAAACTAAAAGAAGAACACCAACGCACGAACAAAAGAACAGGAACTGCAAGAGAGCTCATAAACTGCCCCCCCCCCAACAAAGTGATGGCACCAACCTCGGCTTATACCACACAAAATGGTTGTGAAGGGTCAAGGAGGATGGGAGGACCGAAGAGGGAGTACACTAACCAGACCTCCGCTGGAAGAGTGCGGACAGTACTGGAAGCTGGGGGAGGCTCATTGCCACGCAAATCCCAGAGGAGACCAATGGTCGCTGCCAGCGATAAATCAATGGTATACGACTATTGAGATTCTGCAAGCCCATTTGCGGTGGCTATCGGAAAGAGGTGGAGAACACAGGAAATCTGAGAGGCTTGTTGCAACTCAGACTCCAGGGAACATCATCGGTTGTTATCGATGAGCAATCGCTGACGATGACCTGTGTGATAACTCCTAGTGGGTACATATTATAATAATAATAATAATAATAATAATAATAATAATAATAATAACAACAACAAATGTTTATATTCGCAATGTATAACGTCGTTATCTGCGTTGGCTTAAACGTTTGTGATTTCGGAGGGATACTTGTGACTCAGGTCTACATGACTTTCAATAAGAAAATGAAATACGAATTTTAATGTGCGTTATTACCTCCGCCAATGAGGTTATGTTTTAGGTCGCATTTGTATCTCTGTTTGTTTGTTGGTTTGTAAGTGTACATCCATGCGTCTACATCACTTGGCCAATTGTCACCGAACTTGGTGAAAATATCGGTCATGATCTAACTTAGAACAGATTGAATTTTTGGATATCTAGGTCACAGGACAAGGTTAAGGTAATGGAAAGAGTGAAAGTCGAAGTTTTGGCTTCGTTTCTGTTCATCGGAGAAACGCGTTACCTGACCTATATTGTAGCAATTCAAATCACGAAGGTGAAGGTTGAAACTTTGACGGAATGTCAACTTCCGATTTTCAATAGTTGATGTATGTACCTGATTCTCTCTGATGAAAGTAAACACAATTAAAAATTTCAGCCTGATCAGATAAATAGTTTTTAAGTTATCACCGTTTTCATGACATAACGCCGGTGATTCTTAAATCTCTTAAAATAAGGAGATGTAAAGCCATAATAAGACTTTGGTCCATCCTTACGTTGTCAGGCTGAGGTACACATCTTATGATTGGCTTATGTCCTTATTTGTTTATGCATTCACATTTTCTTTATTCATTAATTTTATTTTAATTTTAAATCAATAAATTAATCATAGACAAAACAAAAAATATATTTCCTCTTATTCATGAAATTGAAAATGTTTGATCAATCTCGAGTTAATATGTTTTTTAGAATTAATAATCAATTTTGAAACAAATCTAATAACAGATAGCCGATATTACGAAGCTTAAAAAACAAACATATCTTTTCATTAAAAATGTTGAATGATTCATATTTTCCCTACAGATTAAAATCCATGATAATATATTTTGATTCCCAATCTAATATCCGACGTAGTTTTAATGAGCGACAGAAACCAGTTTCTATTATAATACTTTTTGTAAGTTCTTCTCTCAGACTAGAGAGACAATAGACACCTGCAGTGTATAGTGAAGCAAGGGTTGTGGAATCCTCAGCTTCATTACTCCTTAATCGGCACTATATGAATACAGTTGCAATAAGCCGAGGGCGAGTGGAAACAATGCAATGACCAGTAGAGAAATGCTGCTGCTTTTTTCGAGTTTTCCTTCCCTGAGGTTTGAGTTATGAACCTCTCATCTACCCAACTCGCTAATCCTTTAATGAGGGGGGCGATATATAAATTCATAACTGAATAAGATATTTGTGAAAGTGATGCAGTAGCTTCGATCGAATTAGAACCCCGCACGCTGACCCCACGTCCGCGCATATAACAATTACACCACGTGAATATATGGTAAATGTACAATACAATATTTTAAAGAATATTGGTCATGCAGGCATAATTTACACAATCTCCATGTTTAATTCTCACACCTCGACAAACATATTTATCTACTTGAAAGAAGGTTAGACACAAGGTCATGTGTTTTTTGATAAGCCAGCTCACTAGGATAAGCGCACCCTGGGTTACAAAAAATCATGAGCAGCTTCAGCCGATTAACAAATAAGTAACCCCTTATCAGAGAGAAGGTAAAGCCTGGGAGCGTGGGCCTCCTAAGACTTAACAGAACTATACCTCAAGCCAACAGAAACAAATCAACTGTAGGACTTATTTGTATCATAATTCTTCTATTTGCACAAATATTTTTCAAATCAATTTCTGAAAAAGTTCCTAATTACATTTTTATAACATATCTTCTGACCTTCAGACTAGGATCAACTGTTTTATCTTATTTAGGCTCAGTTAATGGGGGAGAATTCCTTCGTGACTGGGGCAGGTTATAGTTTTCGCGTCCAAAGTGCTCCTTTTTTGAGAGTCGGATAATTGCCACATTAAAAAAAAACATCTTGAGGTCTTCGACATGTACTCCCTTCGACGCATCCTACGTATCTGTCTCTTTGACCAAATCCCCAAACTGCATCATCCATGCAAGATACAACACCAACGGAGTCATAGATACTCGTTTGAAAAGGAGACTTCGCTGGTTTGGTCACATTCTTTGACGCCCTTAAGGGGAATTCATTAGCAGGTTAGTAGCCTCAATCGCACCCGCTAGCTGAAGGAAACGCAAAGATGGCCAACTGACGAGATGGGTTAGAACAGTGAAGACAAACACTAATCTCGGAGTTGACCTCCGCATATTTTTTTCGTCGCGGGAATGTCTTAAGTATGCAGAGAACTCAGCTTCTGATCGGCGTGGGTGGATTGCCTCGACGCTGGACGCGATGGATTTATTTGGAGCCGGGTCAACTCACTCGAGTTTATGCCGTTACAAGTCCCCAGGTTACAAGTTATTCGACTATTATAAGGTGGCTGTACTTTTCATACATTTTATTCTGAATACATTATCATGATAGACTACGTAGACAAGTGAGTACTATTAATGGACACTAGCATGCATCAGAATCGAAACCACAAAACTATGTGTGATGCTGATGTAAAGAGGTTGTTCCTGGGGCGTGCGTTCGGTGGTGCTTATACTAATTGTAACGAAAAAGGCGTTAGATCAAGTTTTGAAATTAGGTAAAGTACGCGTTGATGAAATGCGAATACAATATTGTGAGATTTGAAAAATAAACAAAAGTGACTCCTGGGTTGATTTAGGTATGCATAGAAACAAACAATGAAATTAATACAAACCAATTTCCAACCGCACATTCCCCTGTTAATGTTTGAGTCTTGCGACAAAGAAAAGACCATAAAGACTGGGAATAATGTCGGGATAAGTAGAAAGAACCAATGATTGATAGTTTATTCAATCCTACTATTTAATTTATGGAGAGGAATATATATATGGGCTCATGTATTTCTTGAAGAGTTTAGTGCTTTTGTTTCCTATTTTAAGAATAGATGGACTCTTCCAGAGACTATGAATATAGTTACTACTAAATGTTGTGGCAGTCATTGGTGTTAGTCATAGCCACAGTTTCTGACGCAGACTTTCTATAAATACTATTTCTGTACTTCTGTAAATATACTCTTGTTAATAACTCTCCGTGTTGTTTTAATTATTATCTACCCTTCAATGGCACAACATCATCTCCTAAATGTTGCAAAATTAACGTTTCTTAAAGCCAATTAATACTTTTGAGAAATCTTGTTAAATGTCTTCGTTTATTTACAGTCTATACGGAGATATTTTAGAAACAATTTTTATGTTTGTATAATTTTTTTATTTGTCTTTTGTTTTTGCGTGTGCTTTGTGCTCGGTATTATGCTTTCGACAGACAGAATTAATACACTTGGCGGACAGAAAAATATAAATATTTCAAATAAAATATATGATTACAACCGCTGGAAGGGACTTGTAATTATATTAGAACATCGACGATAGAATTTGCTGATAACGGGAAGTTCACAATAATTGGGACATTTTTATGGTCACATTTGCCGATCACTAATACATTTACTCTTCTCGGTGTTTTGAAAATAAATTTGATAATGTTATTCACGAAAAAATAAACAGTTTATTACCAATATATTATGCGAATCAACTTATTTATGTGGCAAGTTGTCATTGATTTCATACGAAATTTAAACCATCTAATTTTAATATTAGGCGGGGAAAACACTAAGAAACCTTACTACTCTCAATATGGTGAACCTCAAAATACCCGAGGATGCAGAAGACACACACTTGGAACTTGTCATTTATAAAGGGAAGACATAAAACACGAACGTAATTTAATATTCTATATATCATTATTTATATAAAGTTAAGTATGTGTATATGTTTTATATTTGTATGTACAAGATTCACTCTTAAACTAATTAATTCATCATGGTGAATTTTGGAACAGAGATGTGGGTGTGTGGGTAATACTAGTCTATACTCAATTGTATTTAGTTTTACGCAAAGAAGGAACAGAGGTGACCGGACGCCCTTCGGTAAAATTCAGATACCTCTAATTTTTGTGAAATTCTAACAAAGGTATTAGATATCCAATTATAAATGTTCAACAAATATAAGTTTCTGTGGATTATTTTAAATAATTAAAGCCGCCATAAAAGGGTACAACTTCTTATTTGAAAAATAAAATATTTAAAATTTACATTAAATTTCATTCATAGTCATGAATAAACAATTAAGCAACATTCCCTGAATTTTAATTTCTTCTGAAAACCTGTTCACGCTTAATCTTTAAAGTTTAGAAATTTTCTAAATTCAAAATCATGTAATGGACTTTGATTAAAATAGAAATAAAGATTCAAGACATAAGGTTTAGTAGCATTATATGTTGATTTTAATCTACGTAAGATGACATAAAGTGTGTGGAAAACTCTTCTGTTCTGGGAATTAAATTAACCTGTCATGGGACGAATATTCTTCCTGTTTTTATTATAATAGTTTATTTGATTATACATTTATAATTTGATTAATTGCATCATCTATTGTGTATACTTAATTATATACGATTAATTGAACACACGTAACATTCAAATAGTCCTAAGATGGAGTACTAAGCTGTGTATGGATGAATACTTAGCTGTTATAAAGACATATTTTAATCTACTTAACAATAAATCTGAAGCAATTTCTGCTTGTTTGCATTAAAAAATTCAAATTAAACCTCGTTAAAGTAGCTGAAATAAATTAGAATCTACATTGTTGATTATTTCCTAATTTTGACTTAATTTTAAAATAATATACTATGAATATATTTTTGTTAATAGAAACACTACAATAATAACTCTAAAATTTTATTATATGCAAGTTTATCCTGATATCAATCCTCTATTTGTATATGTCTTAAGTTTGGGCAGTGTTTCCACATCTGGGGAGGCGCCGTTCAGAGCACCTTTTCCTTACTTGACAGAGTACAAAACCTACTTTGAAATCGAGTGTGGCATCTCCCCTTCTCTCCTCACATCCTCTTTTACAGAGAATATAGGTTGATAGTTATTTTATACTCTATCGTTATTTTCAGGTTAGATGCTCGACTGAGCCCCAATCTATGACCCTTCTGTAAAACATTCACAGCAAAAATGTATCTAGCTACAATCACAGTAACTAATTTTCTTTTACGGAATATCCATGAGCAAATTTTTGTATCAAGTACTACCCTTCTATAGAATACACTGTTACGGGGCTACTTCTCAGCTTCATATAACATGGTCGTTTTCAAGTTCAATGTTAACAAAT
>OY744516.1:61554816-61599816 GCA_963556195.1 Sepiola atlantica | reverse complement strand
CCCACCCTTCCCTGTCACACTTCTATTCAGTTCTTTACGGTTCTCATCAGCTCCTTTTTATGGCCTCCAGTTCTTTTAAATTTGTCTGTTTCACGATTTCCTTGAACTCGTCGTATAACAATGACATTAAAAAATGAGTTCAATGTGGTGGTTGTTTCATTGGCCTTTTGGCTAAGATCAAAGTGTAGTATCTGTTCCGATGGATACTGCACCCCATAGACTGGTATTGTCTTGGCCTTTGGGGCTTGATTTACGCCGGTCAATTGGTCTGTCATGTGCAGTTCTAGGAGGTCCACCCTCCCAGGCTTCGCCTCCCCTCTTTAGGGAGGAGTTAGTTTATTGCTTACTGAGGTGCCCCTACCGGGGAATGCTGAAGGGGCTGCCCAGGCAATTTTGAATGGCCAGTGTGGTCACCTCTCGGGCGCTGGCTTTTCAAATCCCACTTTCCAGACCCGACCTTGGGTCACATCTTATTTGTGGGAGTAAGATAAAACTGGCCTTGTGCCTAACTCTTGGAGAGGAGTAAATAAATATTCATTTAATATGATTTCTCGATATTAATAGTTCGTTCCTTAGTGCTTATTAAACGAAAGGGGGGTGTCGGAGATTAAGTGGATAACGCAGTGGTTCCCGCTATATTGTCGCACATTGGTGTGACGCGGAATGGTTACTAGTGCGCCGCGAAAGGAGTTATAGGTTGTTATAAGTGATAAACGGCTTTCATATCGTTATAACAAGACTTTTTTGTATTAATGAATACTAACTCACACATTATTACTTACATAATATTGATGCTTGGATAAGAAATAGAAGAAATAAAATGTATAATAAATCGCTTGTTTCCATTTATTAGATGTTTTTAATTTTTCGATAATAATAAACATTGGAAAACGTGGTTTAATATTAATTTAAATATTCGTTTTTTGTGAGCGGTTTCCCGCGAAAATTTAAAGATCTGAATAGTGTGCTGCAATGTAAAAACGTTGACGACCAGGGTGTGTTTAGTTCAAATCCAGTCAGATCCATAGTACCACTTTCTCTTAGGGAACCATTACATGGTCTCTTCTGCAAAGAATGCCAACGATAGAATCAAGCAGGTCAACAAAGTTGTAACACGTTGAATCATACGAATTTACATTTACTTGATAAACGAATCCAAGATGTATAGGTATCAAAACATTCCTGTAAAATAGAGAAAGGACTTGCAGAAGTAATGTTGCTAGTCTCTCTCTACTCTAGGCATGACCGTTAGATTCTAGACTGAATCTAAGAACTGCGTTCGATCCCAAGAGACCGCGTGAAACTCTTGCATTGATGAGGGTAAAACACCCTAGACGATGTCGTCTGTAGGTTCTATAACACTTTAATACTTAAAAATATTTACAGTATATACACACACACACACACACACACACACACACACACATATATATATATATATATATATATATATATACCGATTTAATAACAGGCAAAATTATTCCCCTTACATTGTCTTCACACCCGAAAACATTAAAATAATATAATACTATAATAAGTAACATATTAAATTAATTCGATAATTTGATGAAATTCACAATTAATAATACGTTTTGAATATATGATAATCAATAAATTTAATACTATCTAGAATATTTAAAATGAGAGATTAATTACTGTACTTTATATTATAAAAAAATTTAAATACGAAAAAAAAACGAAATTTAAACAAAACACAGAAACAAATAAAAAAAATAAATTAAATATATATTATCAAAACTAACATTTAATATATCACCATATTATACCTATCATTTCTCAAATATTACACACATATTTTTGAACATCGCATTTATATACATAACATAACTTTAAAACTTATTAATTTTTATTCTCTGCGGAACTAGTTTGCTCCTAGGCTTTCTTCTGTTTTCTGGCATCCAATTTGTGTAGATTCTCTGCACAGACGGAGTTTTTCTCTGGTGTTTATTATTTTTAACAACACACAAACAGCTAACACCACACTTGCTGTTATGTAAGATTTTAAGAAAAAATAGATAGTAAGTCCCATTTCGAATTCGATTTATTATTTTTGTTCCTTCAAGCTTACATCTTACCCAGGACTTTGCATTGCCCACAGCCTTTTAAAAACATACTTCTACTGTTCCCAGCAATGCTTCAAACAAACTACAATTCTCTCTCTCTCTCTCTATATATATATATATGTATATATGTATATATATATATATATATATATATATATAGATAGATATGCGTTTACAATATGCACAAATATTTTATTTAATTAACTTAACCCGTTTTTTTTTATTTCAATTACTAACGAGTAACCACTTATTAAGTCCAGAAGACCACTCGAGCATAAGTGTAAATGAGTGTGTCATTAGACGATGGGATAACACCGTGATGATTAATAACGATGGTTGAAATTGGGCAGAATTTGATCATTTAAGAAGACGGCTTAACAAGAACCTCTTAATATCTGACATGAAAACGACTATGATGTAGTCAGCTGGTAAGCAAGCTCGCGATATTCTGTTCTAGTAAAGAAACTCCATGGAAGCTTTGTATAGTTTTGGATACACAAAGGGAGAGAGGGAAATTATTGACAGTGGTTGTTGTCAGATGAGTTTTTTTGTGAATCTTTTACAGGGGAAGCCATATATTGGAGCGCAGGCGGGAACCAACCATTAAAATAACAATATAGCAGTAAAAGACTAGCACCATCTCCTCTGTGAGAAAGTTGATGTCGGGAAGAGAAGAGGGAATCTCTTACTGATGCATTGCAAATTCATACGTCAAGCCTCATCTTTGTTTTTGGTGACTTCAATGCTCATCATTCTAACTGGCTTTCTCACATTTACCGCACAGATCTAGCTGGTGAAATCTCTTTTAACTTTTCTGTCTCATTACTTGCCCCAAATTGTCACTTTCCCTACACGTTTTTCTGATAATGATATTCATCAACCAGTTTTACTTTATCTTTTATTCACTTCTGTTCCTGGCGCATGTTCTATTTCCTCTCCTCCTCCATTTGCTTCTTCTGATCATGCTGTAGTTGATGTTGATGTTGATTTTTCGGTAGAGTCTTCTTTTGATCGCCCCATTTATAGGAAGGAGTTCAACTACAGAAATGCTGATTTGGATGGGCTTCGCGGCTTCTTATGTGGCGTTTCATGGGATCCTCTCTTAGGTATGTTTCCGAATGCTGCTGCTAAGGAGGTTACTGACTTCTTCTTGTTGGAAGTGACACCTTCACACATCATCGTATGTTTCAAACCAAACTTCATTCTTTCCCATGGCTTTCATCTGTTAGTGCTTCTGCCATTGCCCATCGTAACAAGTACTTTAATCATTATCGTCGGGATGGTTGGAAGACTTCTAGACAATCCTAAAGAAGAGCTAGCTATGCTTGCAAGAGGACAATCTCTGATGTAAGTCTTGCTATTCTCAAAGGATTCGTGACTTTATCTCCCCTCAAAGGGTGGGCTCTCATAACATTTGAAGAATCTACAATAGTGTTATTAATAGTGGCAAATGTGCTATTCATCCTCTTTTTAATTGTTTGCAGGTTATTTTATCTTCTAAGGATAAGGCTGATCTCTTTTCTCGTAATTTTGCAGACATTTCTTCTCTTGATGTATCGGGTTCTGTTCTTCCTGATTTTTATTTGCAAACTGATCAGTCTCTTGATTTTATTATTATCACTCCAAATATGGTTACTAGGGTTCTTTCCAATCTTTACCAGTCTAGGGCTTCTGAACTTTCTTCTATCATCTCTAAATTATACAATATATGTTTGTCCCAGTCCTGTTTTCCTTCTTGTTTGAAGAAGTCTTCTGTTTTCTCTATCTTTAAAAATGCTATGATCGGTCTGACCCAACTAAGTATCATCCTGTTAGTCTCCTCTCTGATATAAGCAAGGTTTTGAAAAATCTGGTCATAGGCAATCTTGTTCATTTTCTGGAAAATCTGGGCCTTTTTAGTGATGTTCAGTATTGCTTTTATGGTTTTCGTTGAACTTCTGATCTTTTAACTGTTGTAACTGAGAGGATCTATCGATTTATGGATAATTAAGGAGAGGGTAGAGCCATAGCGCTTGAGATTTCGAAGGCGATTGACAGAGTGTGACATTGTGGTTTATTCAGAAAATTAACATCTATACTGATGATACTACACTCTATTCTGGTGTAGCTTCTCGCCCATTTCCATCAGATCAGTCGAAATATGCTGCTGATCTAGAATTTGACCTGGGTTCAGTTGGGGATTGGGGTACGAAATGGGTTGTTACTTTTAATCCTGTTAAGACTATTCTCATTCTCTCAATCGTAGGCGTGCCTCTTTTCTTCCAGAGATTCTCATGGATGACTCTGCCCTTGAAGTCAAATCAACTCTGAAACCTCCTGGTCTTTCTCTCTCATATATAATCTGATTTTGGAGTTCATACATTAGATCCATTTCTCTTTCTGCTTCTCGTAAAGTCCGTTCTTTCTATCGCTCAAAACAATTTCTCACACCTGAAGCTATTCTCTATCTCTAAAAATCCATAATCAGACCATGTATTTCGTACTGTTTTTATATTTGGGCTGGTAAATCTCTGTCCCCTTTGAGGGTTCTTGATAAGATGCAGAAACGTATCTGTAATTTGATTGGCCCAACCTTTTCTTCTTCTCTGCATCCCCCCTCTCTCTCTCTCTGTCTCTCTCTCTCTCTCTCTCATAGACGTGATGTTGCTAGTCTCAGTTTTTTCTACAAATACTATTATGTCATGTGTTATTCAGCATTATGTAATCTATTCTCTCTCTTTTGTCCCAGCTTATTTGACTCGTTGGTCTAGTCGTCTCCATCAATTCGC
This sequence comes from Sepiola atlantica, assembly GCA_963556195.1. Classification (NCBI taxonomy): domain Eukaryota; kingdom Metazoa; phylum Mollusca; class Cephalopoda; order Sepiida; family Sepiolidae; genus Sepiola; species Sepiola atlantica. The sequence goes on along the minus strand of OY744516.1, from coordinate 61,594,964 downwards.
TGTTTTGATACTTCATTGTTATACAACTTCCTATTCCAGTAGCTTTTTTCAAAGAACTTCAATCTTGTGGAACTCTCCTCCTGCTGACTGTTTTCCTGTAACCTATAACATTGGGTTTCTCAAGATTAAAGCCAAGAGATATCTCTTGTTTTTACCATAATCATACTTCATTCTTGTTAGCTCCTTACATCAAGTTGCTTCATGCCTTGTATGGAGCGATTTCCATTAAACACTTTTTTTCAAAGCTTTTTACTACTTTATAAAGGCAGGAAAGGTGACTGAGCAGCATTTCTCCATATTAGGACGTATTTTACTCTTATACAGGTAGACGAATGCGTCATGAGTGAGGTACCTTCTAAAGGGTAGAATGATCCAACCATTTTTCCAACGACCTTAGCAACGGATTTGATGTAGGTTATCGATTTCAAGTCTGAAGTGAAAGCCAGTCCTAGAAGCTTATCAACGCAGGGGGTTTCCTCGGGGGAAGAACCATTCATTTAAATTGAGGCAAAGTGGGAATGTGAGAGTTCCTGGAAAAACAAGAGTAGCTTGGAGTTTAACGCATTAAACGCAACCAGCCACTTTTTCCCCTATTACATCACGTGGTGCAGGTAAAAGAATAGAGAATAAGAAATATCTTGATCATTAATGCACTTCGACGTGTTGGCATAGATGGTTGTAAAAACTGAATAAATGTAGACGAATGATCTTAGAACGTGTTTAGGGAGATCATTCATGAATATCATGAAGGGGATTAGTTCCAGAATGGATCCTTGAGGCACGCCGGCATTGATACTATGTGTTCCAGACTTCTGTCCATCAACGACTACTTTTGTAAACTTATTAGAAAGAAAAGATTTGATCGTTGAGAGGACATTTCTTGATATTCCATAGCTTGCAAGCTTAATAATCATGTATTGATTTTTTTAATGTATTCTACGTCTTTTAACATCCCAGGTCAAATCATTAACGCAAATATCTTTTTCAATAGTTATTTTTGATTCTGGTAAGTATCACTATAATTAAATATCATGAAAATGATATATTCAGCTGGTTTGATCATATTTTTTCTAGTCACAGAATTCATCATAAATAATCGCTTTTTCTTGCATGGATTTCAGACGTAAATCGTTGTTATAATTAAGAAAACACGAAAAATAGAAACAAATGAAACTTTTAAACAACTAGACAATTTCATTCATACATACATACATACATACATACATACATACACACATCCATACCTATAATGTACATCCATTCTCTCTTATGCATATACAAGCGCGCAATACACAAACATTAGAGATGACTGTTTTGTTGACAATAGGCGACACGAACCAGTCGGCCGTCAGACACGAGCTACAGGTAAGCTTATTCTTGTTTACATAAACAATGTCACCCACTGAAGAATGTTCTATACGTTTCTGAGCTTTTCATTATCGTTAAAATAAAGAGCTTCTCATTATCGTTAATGGTGTTTACCGATTTTACTTAGCACAGTGTATATATATATATATATATATATATATATATATATATATATATATATATATACATATATATATATATATAAATTATTTGTGAACTAGTAGGAAAAACCACAGAAGAGTGCTCAATTAATAAAGAGAATCAGAATTAAGAGCTTAATATTTGTTTATTAATACATGAATTTAATGCAGCATATGGACCAATGTGAAAACAACTATTGATGATATTCTAAAATCTTAAATGCAAGGGGAATATATTAATGTAGTATCTTTTAGAGAATGGCTAAATAGTTCATTATGTTATAAGATCCGCCGTTTAACGGCAAACACGTGAGTCCACTGACAGAGTATTATATTATATGATTTCATCATTTCTTCACCAATTACTTTCTATGCTGATGAGAGCCAGATGTTTTACCTTCTGTGCTCGAAACTATTGGTCCATATATTGTATTAAATTTCTGTATTAATAAACATATATATATATATTTATATATATATATATATATGTATTATATTACAGAAGATCAGAACAACATCCGTACCGTCTGTTTCAAATTTAAACAAAGTGGGCCTATCATTGGCCTCTTTTACCGAACTCTCTTCAGCCTCTGTTTATGTTTGCCTCTCCGAAAAAGGAACTCGTTCTTTTTCGCCTTCATATTGTAGACTAGAGCAAAATTACTATCCGTGACGTTCACGGGACTAAATTCCAAACTATTATTTAAAAAAAAAACTTCTCGTTAAACTTTTATATATTTTAATTTGCAACGTCATCAAATGAAGGTTAAATGTGGTTTCTTCTCTCTGGGTTGCCAGATATATCTTAGTCAGATATTAGTATATTAAAACCATGACTTGGTGTGTGTATGTGTGTGTGAGAAATAATAATATTGTTGTTTAATAAAATTGCACACAGATAATAGACATGTTTTGAATTGCAGATACGCATACATATAGAATTTATACAGGGATACACAATTCTCGAGTCAGCAAATGTAATATTATTTATGTTAAGTTAAATGAAAAAGTATGACATTTTGAGTAAAATTTCTCAGGAACCTACATTGCTTAGCAGAGCACTTCATAAATTTTTAATAAACGTAATAATAATAAAATAATAATAATGATAATAATAATAGTAATAATAAAATAATAACAATAATGTTAATAATAATAAAAAACACAAAAAAAATAATAATAATAAAAAATAAAATAAAAATACTATTATAATTATGATAACAACAATTATATATATGTATATAGATACTGGGTGATTCATAAGTCACTTAGCTATTTATTTTTGAAATTCTAAAGTTAAAAAAAAGGTAATACAAAACAGAAAGTTTATTCAACAAATTCATGTATGCGAGTTTAAAATTACAGAAAATTTTCAAAATTACAGCAAATTTTCAAAATGTCCACCTTCGTTCTGCATGCATAGCTGTTGTACGAAGGAGACTTTCTGTTCACATCACGTTTCCATTGCCTTTCAACAAGTGTGGGAGATTCATCAAATTTAGCCATATGAATAACAATAAAAATTCGTTCTTCAATTGTAAATGACATACTGCCTGAAAAAAAGCACATATGATGATTTACACAAATTTAAATAAATACAAATAAATAAATATAGAAACAAATATATAAACGAACAAATTTGAAATAAGAAATAGCAGTGATTAGAGAGTAGGATAACAATCATCAAAAGTTCAGAGTATGTTTGTGTTTCATATGGTAATCATTTTAAATAGCTAAGTGACTTATGAATCACCCTATATATATATATATATATATATATATATATATATATATATTTGTGTGTGTTTGTGTGTGTTCTAGAAAGATACCCGTCCCAGCATCCAAAGACGTGTAAAATGAATTTCCGAAAACCGAACAGTTTTGCAAAACTATTATGTCACCTTACGAAGATTAAAATCTAGATGTAATTATATTAAACCTTATGTCTAGAATCCTTATGTCTAGAATCCTTATTCCAATTTTGATCATAATCCATTATATTCTTTCGATTCTTGAAAAGATCTAAAATTCAAGCTTAAGTTCAAAAGGTCTGAAAAAGTAATTGAAATACAGAGCATCCTGTATGCATAGTATGGATCAAATTCAATGCAAATCTGAAATATTTTAATTATCAAATAAGAATATCTGCATCTGGTTTATGCATATTTTACTAGTTACATAATTCCTCATACATAATTGTTATATCTTGCATGGATTTAAGATGTACATTTTTTTAACCTCGTACAGTGAATAACTGTCCGAGATGTTGTTATGGACTCGTTCTATGAATAAATGTCCGACGGAAAAAAATGATCTCGTACGAGAGAAAAAATAAAGACATTAAAAGAGAGCAAAAATAAATCATCTGATGGGATTTGCTTCTGCTTTTTTGTTTGTTTCGAGTTTTAGAAATCAGGATTTTTATATCGATTTTCCGAACGGAAATCTGCAAAGTTATCGAAGCAAAAAAAAAAGTTAACGAACTATTTTCTTTGCAATGTCGTTTCAATTTTTACTTAATATTATCTGGCAGACAAATGCAATTCTGTATCAGATTATGGTAATTTTACGAAGTATGTGTTTCTTTTTTGGATCAGTGGCGCACCTGAGAGAACATATCTTCGGTTTTGGAATACACATGAACCATAAAAACCGTCTTTGGCCTAACACTTAAATTCTAACAGGAAATTAATTTCTATACGATTTAAATTGTCCATATTTACATTTACTTTTTCTATGAATAAATCAGAGGTAGCGCCATTGTCTATTCTGTTGCCCGTTGTGAGGTAAGAGTGCTAGCTTGCTTAGTCTATGCTGATTCTGCATTGGGTTCGTGCCCTCCGACCGGCTGAAATTGTCACTTCCTACACTGATGATAGCAAACAGGTTGAAACGCTGGCGTCTGTAGGTAAATATAATTTAATATTTATTAAATAAAATAATAATAATAATAATATATATATATATATATATATATATATATATATATGACTGTCGTCGAGTCCTATCGAATGTCTTTATATTTACACTCGCCGCTTTCAGTGTTTAATATAACTTAATTTCACCGTTATCACGTGACACTCTTCCATGACCTATAGGACTAAGTGAACGCTTACAGATTCAAGGTGTCTCTTTGAACCAGGTTCGCGCTCGGTGACCGTCTTGGGTTGTTATTTCCCTGCGTTGATGAGAGCCGTAAGCTTCAAACGACGTCATGCGTAGATATAATATTAAACATATAATTTTTAATATTATATATTTACATAGTTAAATTCCTCCTAAATTCCAGGCTAATTTCTAGTGGCCAACTGGTAACTCTCTTGTCTGCGAATCAGTGGCGATTTGTGATCGGAGTTCGCGCCCGTCGACCATCTGGAATTAGCTTCCTGCACTGAAGATATCGTTAGCATGAAACAGCGATTTCTGTAGGTATTACACACATATATATATATATATATATATATATATATATATATATATATATATATATATATATGTGTAACTTCTTTGTAATATAGTAGGAAAAATCCCAGCAGAGTGCTCGATTAATTAAGAATTAAAGTTAAAAATTAAGAGCATAATATTTATTTATTTTGGTACAGAAAAATTAGTACAACATTCGTACCTTCGGTTTCAAGCTCGGAGATGACAACAGAAGCTGAAGAGATCCGGATGGGTAAAACTTTCCGAGAATGAAACCGACGGTACGAATGTTGTACTAATTTTTCTGTACTAAAATAAATTAAAAAATATATATATATATATTGTATGTGTGTATTTAGTCCGCATTCTTTAATTTAAGAAAACATTGTAAAGACCCACTACCCTATCCCGCCGCCTTAACATACATCTTGTAAACTCTTGCTCAATTTACAAACACTTACGAAATCATAATAGCCCACATGATTTAAGACACATTCTAGTTAATTTCGAGAAAAGAATACATTCTGAAACTAGTTTTAAAAAAATCTAAAATATTCGAAACTAGCAACCCTCAATTAATAACGTTAAGTATGAAACCAGGAACAGTATTTAAAAATGTTTAACGCAATACAATTTTATTTTGCTACGCGTATTCTTACGTTTTGAAATTGAAATTGTTAACGTCGTTTCTGGAAATAGTAAGTCTGTTATTCTGTGACTTCATGTCCGCGTTCTTGCTGCCTTTCGTTAAGTTTTATTATTTTCTTTTTGTTTTAGTCACCAGAAGAGGATTCGTCAGAGAATCAGAAACGTTCGTAATACATATGGAACATACATTAATAGTCTTTATTTTAATACAAAATGATGATTTAACAAATTAAAAAAAATTAAAAAATATATGTATAAGCAAAGAATGTTGTTATATTTGTTATTTTTAACAATGTTTGCTATATATATATATATATATATATATATATATATATATATATATATATATACACTAGAAAAATACTGGCCCATGGGCAGATGTAAGCTTCATGTATATTCTTTTGAGTACGGCATGATCAAGTTGACATACTGATTATCGTTAATTTTCTGATGTTAATCGAAGTTTTGTCTAGTTAGTACCAGTACTGAATTTCATCACCCCTCACTGAGATGTGCATGTGATTGGAGGCCACATAATAATTTGATGTTTCTATACAAACTTTCTTTTTTGGTGGAAGACGGCTCAGCCCGTCCAGCGTTAATACCAGCCAATGCCAATGGTTTTATTTGAAGCTTAATCTATGTTTTCGTTCCAACACTTTTTCAAAACTTTTCTAGCACTTCTAGTTACCTTCTCCCCTAAGCTTACCACTATACTCACACTTCCCGAATGCGTCTGACTAGTTATTAAATTTAACTCCAGATTTCGAGCGATCAGTCTATAACGGAACCTAAGCATCTTTCTGGGATATAAACCAGTCGGATTTTCTTCTAAATCCACAATGATCAGATAGATGAACCCCGAGTATCACCAACAGACACAGTAATGTACAATAAAATAATTAATATATGTAAAAGCTATGATCGAGCACTTTATTTATTTTCTACGAACTTGTTATTCATTGTTTAATACAAAATATGTTTATATACTTAATTAGTGTCAGACCATTTTGCGGACCTGAAAACGTATTTCCAAAATCGATAACAGTTTCGTATTTCTGCGCAAAACCAAGCTGTTTGATTACAACCATTAAAAAAGTGTAGTAACAACGGACGAAACTGGAGAAACAAAATAAACATTCTTTTAAAAAAAAACGAAATTGATACCATGTGAGACACCCGATTTCCAGTATCGTCGTTTTCAAGTCCAATGCTAAAAAGTTCTTGTTGAGCCGTCATCTAAAGTAATAATAATCTTATGCCCAGATCCAACCCATCGTCTGTAATCCTCATGGTTTTAGTCTCACCATCCACCTTAGACAAACCATTAACCCGTGACTTCAAATGGCACTTGATGAGCTGTGACTCGTTTATAAGAAAAAATAAAAAAATATTTAGCGTTAGGAAGACATTTCCATGGACAAGCCTTTTTTGTAAATGGCTATCTGCCTGTGGATCACATTATCGCGGAACTGCTTCCATGTTGATTACAACTTGGTTTTCTTTAAATTCAATATTAACAAATTTTTGTCATGAACCGACCCATTAGTAATAAAACTCAGTTCATACTTTTGATCAATGTTAGTACCCTTGTAGCGTTCCTCAACTCTGCTGACAATAATTAACAACTCAATTGATACGAAAAAAATGAATAAGTTGTTTGCTTTGCTATATTTGTCAACAGTTTGTGTGTGTTAAATATGCAAAAAAAGTCTATATTTAGGCTGTAACGTTGGAGTTAAGTTATATAATTATAATTGCATTTTTAAATACACCATCTGGTAAGATTACCATGCGTTAATTCAACCTACGTATTAAGTGATAACGATGCTACTTAAGCCCAGCAACAACGCGATTGACGGATAGAATATTTTATTGCAATCCATAGACGCAACTAAACTATTTCAATCTTAAGCCTGACAATTTTGCTGGAAAATCTGAATGCACATTGTATGTCTCAAAGTTCCATAGCTTATCATAGAACAACATTTATTTGGCACCTGCCGAGACTGCAATAAGAAACTGTTTTGAAAATGGTTATATTTTAACATGATTATAAATGGCGCGTTGACGTTAATCGTAATTTAAATGCCTAGAAAATTCGTTTCACTTCATACCTGTATTTAGTAAATAAAACTCTATTTAAGATTCTCGTTTCCATTTGAATAATTGCACCTTCTTTTCTTTGGAATATTCAGCAACTCTTTTACTTTTATGTTTGTGCGTTTAAGTAAAATAATTTTTATGTTTTCGGAATTGTTTAGATGAGTATAGCTATTTGCATCATTTGTATTATTCAAACTACTGTTCTCACCTTTTATGTAATTCTCACAACGTTTCAACCGATGTAAACTCCGAACTTCTTCAGGTGTATCTTGTAAAATTGCTAAGTTCGACAGAAATATTCCCAAGTTCGACAAGATACACCTAAGGATGGTTGGAGGTAGCATCGGCCGAAACGTTGTGAGAATATATTAATAGGTGAGAACAGTAGTCCGAATAAAACAAATAGTACAGAATAAGTGTTCTCAAAATCTTGTAGATGTCCCGAAAAAAATAATTAATCGAAGATTTGTTGTCACTGAGACTAAAACGAACACCAGTGAGCAATTACTGATAAAGACTCGTGCAAATATCTCTAGAAGATAAATAAATAAATAAATAAATAAATAATAATAATAATAATAGCAATAATAATAATAATAATAATAGCAGCAGCAGCAGCAACAACAACAACAACATAATAATAATAATAATAATAATAATTAATAATAATAATAATAATTAATAATAATAATAATAATAATAATAATTAATAATAATAATAATTAATAATAATAATTAATAATAATATTATTATTATTATTATTATTATTATTATTATTATTATTAATAATAATAATAATAATAATAATAATAATAATAATAATAATAATAATAATAATAATAATAATAATAATAATAATTGCTCCTTGCCTGTGATTGGTTAGTCTTCGTAGCTTATGCAGAAAGGTTTTCTGCATTCAAGGATTTTCTTTAAGATGTCAGCTGGTTTTATCATTGCCGTCCGTTGTATGGTCTCAGTCTTCCCTTTGGTTCCAATTTCTCCCAGTCTTGTTTCCAGGTTCTTCGGAACTGTTCCTAGTGCTCCTACGATTATTGGTATTATATTTACTTCTTTAATACACCATATCACTTTCAATTCTCTGACGAGTTCAGTGTATTTGATTCGTTTTTCTGTCTCCTTGGTCTTCACCCTGAAGCCACAATATACGATTTGGCAGGATTTTTCTTTCTTGTTTACGATTATGACATCCGATCTCCCTGCTTGTATGAGTTTATCTGTTTGTACCTCCATATCCCATAGGATTTTGTGTTTTTTTGTTTTCGAGTACTTTCTCTGGTTTATGTTTGTACCATTTGTCAAATTTTCGAAATGCATTTGTTTGTATAGCTCTCAGTGTACTGCTTCCCCACACAGTCATGCTTATTTTTGTATTCTTTCTGGGCCAGTGCTGGGTATTAACTTATAATGTGATTTACTGTTTCGTCTCTTTGTCCACACTATCTGTATTTACTGTTTTCCTGGGTTTTATCTACATTAGCTTTAATGTAATAGGTCCTAATCGCATTAGTTTGTGCAGCCGTCAGTAGGGATTTTGTTTCTCTTTTTTCATGTGTCCTTTTCTCAGCCATGCCCAACTATTTTCGTTCGTGTCTTCTCTTGTCATTCTTAGTAAACGTCCATGTAGTTGTATTTCTTCCTACTTTTCTTTTGTGGTTTTTGTGTTTCCTGTGTTATTCGTTGGGATGGTGCCTTTTGCTGCGGTGATCATCGTTACTGTGTTCTGGTTTATGTATTTCTCCAGCTCTGTTTTAGTGTTGTCAACACAGTCTTCACTACTTACCAGTCCTCTCCCCCTTCGTTTCTCTTAACGTATAGTCCGTCTATATCGTCTTTTGGATGTAGTGCGTTGTGCATATATCCTGTCAGTTTCTGTGCTAGCCTTTAATGTATGATCGTGAATTTTTTAAACCAGTACGCATGTATTCCATCAGGACCTGGTGCTTTCCAGTTTGCGATTTTCTTTAGTGTTGTCTTCATAGTTTCTTAATTAATTTCTGTTTCTGTTCCTTCTTTAATTTCCTATAGTTCATCTTTCATGTTTTCCAGCCATTTCGCATTTTTGTTGTGATCTTGAGCCCTTTTCCATATCTTGCTCCAGAAGTGTTTTTTTGTTCTGTTGGGTCCAGTTGTTCTGTTGTTTTTCTCCGTTTACGTATTTGTAAAACTGACTGTCATTGTTTTCAAATAAACTGTTCATGTTTGTACTGTTTCGATTTGTATATGTATCGTCTCAATCGTGCTTCTTTTGCTGGTAAATTTTGTTTTAGTTCTTCATGTTTTTTTATTTAGTCTTTCCTTGCGATTCAGATTTTTGCTCTTCCATCGTTTATTGTTCTCTTTCATCCTTTTACGGTTTTAGCTTCCGTTTGAAGCTTGGTGATTTGGGTTTCCAGTCTTATCTCGCATCCAGATTTCGTCTGTCCATTCTTTTGGCCATACTTCTTGCCTCTTTTTAGTTTCATACTTATTGATCTTGCTTCCGCATATATCAAGTTGTTTAGGTATGTGATAGTGTCTGTTGAGATGTACACGAGTACTCTGTCTACTTTCTCTGTTTCAACTTTTAACTTCTTCCAATCTTAAGGATGGAAATTTTGTTTTGTTCTCTGACATAAACCTTTTGATGTTTTCCACTTCTCTTGCTTCTTTCTCGGCGATTTCTGTAATTCCCTTGTGTTTGGCCTCCTCAGTTTCAGTGGTTATGTTTTGCTCGTCTGCTTCCATTGAGTTTTCGTCACGTGGTGTTTTTTGATATGTCACGCCATTTATCTTTTGTTTGATTTCCGTGAATTCCATCTCCAAGAACCACTAGCTCTTGAGTATCTGTCTTGCTTGATTTGCTATCCTTTGTTCCGTTGTATGGTAGTCAGTAAAAATGCCCCATAGATCTTTCATTCGTTTCCGGCATCCGCTTTCTCTAGGGTAGAGGCTTTTGTAATAGCATCCTTTCTTTTTAGTGGCCCATTTCTTTCTATGGCTTTTTGGTTTGTTCTTTTCATTCATGCTTTATTGTGTCTTTGTCATACCCGGACTTAGAGAGGTTACTTACCTGTTTTTCTTTTGTCCGTGATATTGTTCCTGAAATTAAAGGAGCCAACATTTGCAGGATGCATACCGGGTCCCCCATGTTGGCCATCGGTGGAGCACCTATAGGTCATGCAACTCAGATCTTTCTTCTAAGTTCCACCGCGTGTATTTGTATTTGTAGACATTTATCATAGTTTGGTGTTTGTGGCAACACCAGACCCAGGATTATCTTACCTGTGATCCTGTCATAAGGATGTTTTTTCTCTCATTTTCATAAAAATCAATGTGAACTATCACACATACATGAAGACGTTTACGAAAAAATAAATATATATATACATGTACATATATATATATATATATATATATATATATATATATATATATATATGTTGCCTAATTACTTAGTATAAGTTTTCTAGAATACTCCTAAATAAAATTAAAACAGACGATAGATTCCCCTCTCACGTGTTTTTGATGAATTGATCGGTCGCAATTTTGAATGTACATCGACTCCTTCAAAAATAACAGAAACTTTTTTAACTCACATGACTAATTACCATTTGTTAAAGGGGCATTCAATTCCCTACAACTCAAAGAAAAAATAGAATAGTATATACCTCCCCACCACTGAAAAGAAATCTCAGTATTAATTTATTAGTAAACATTAAAATTCACAATAAATATAACATTTTATATCAACCCAAAAGACGTCTTTAATCGGCGCGCTCGCGATTTTAAATGTCAATTGGCTACTTCTAAAATAACGGAATTTCTTTTCTCACGTGGTTAATTACATTTTGTGAGGGGGGAATTATATCTCTTACAGCTAAAAGAAAAAATAGAATAATATCTACCTCCTAACCTCTGTAAAATATATCAGAATTAAGTTATTAGTTAACATTAAAATTCACAGTAAATATAACATTTTATATCTACACAAATACGTCTTCAATCGGCGCACTCGCGATTTTAAATGTCCATCGGCTTCTTCCAAAATTACGTAATCTTTTTTCTTTTACGTGATTAATGAAATTTTTGGAGGGTGGAATTCAATGCCTTACAACTCAAAGAAAAATTAGAATAATATCTACCTCACCCACCCCTGAAAAAGAATATTGTTATTATTATTATTATTATTATTATTATTATTATTATTATTATTATTATTATTATTATTATTATTATTATTATTATTATTATTATTATTTTAAATAAATTATCAATAAATTAATCGATGTTTATTTTTGTAAAATTTACGATATACGATCATTTGTATTTGCAGGAAGAAAAAAGGGAAATATAGTCTATGTCGAGGGACGCAACGTGATTGCACACTGAAACGACACCATATTCAATGCAAACGTGTTTACCACTAAATCTTTATCACGTTGTAGACTTTTCTCCGACAACACCGTTTTCAATATTGATCTCTATCGTGTAATGACTTTATCCCTTCGAGTGCTAAAACGCCTTCTATCGAATTTTATTAAGTTCGTTTTTTATGGATGGAAAAGCAATCTAGTTAAACGTGTAGCCACGTATAAATAATCCCGTTCCAGCGTGCATTTCTTCTTTCTCACATCGAGGTTGTACACGCTAGGAAAAGACGATATGGAAAGTCAAAACAATTTCCATCACTCGATCCAAGCTCCCCGCAGTATTTATACACACACGATACCTGATCAGAACATTTCATGAATAGAAAATACATAAATGTGCTTTCAATGTTTTAACGATCACGTGGTACTATAGCATATAATTGAATAACTACCGAGGCCAGACTAATAAAACAACTACCTTTAAACACGATTCGACTCTATTCATCAAGATAGTGTATCGCTTTAGAAGTAGATTTCAATGTTTCTTACACAAATCGATTACTTTGACTATAAAATATGTCCTACTTTCCGATATCATTGGAGCCAGATTTCTTTCCGTGGAACATTCTTTTGAGGTCTGAAAACAGCCGGTAATCGCTAAGGGCCGCCAGATCTGGATAATAGTGTATATACAGAAGCAGTTCGAAGTGTAATTCATGTAGTTTTGTCATCTAACTTTGACACGATTCAATTTCCTGATGAAAGAGCACTTTTTTTTCTTTATTTGTGGCTATTTACTGGCTATTTTTCCTTCAAACACACCAATAATAATACTATATAATATTTGCTATTGATGATTCTTTCTCAAGGTTATCGATGGACAAACGACGAGGCCAAAACATTGCCTGCTGATGTTAGCCTCTTTAGTCGCTTTCGACGGTATTCACCTGCTGCTTTACATTATCTGACTGATAATTTGACTTCGGAGTGAAGCGGTTGATCCATGTTCCATCCATTGTCACACAGTAACGCACACCCTCCTTTTGTTGCGTTAGACACAATATAAATCAACGCTATGAATTGTTGACGCGTTATTGTTTTTGATCGACTGTGAGCAAACGCAGCACTCACTGTGTGTACAGCTTTTTCATTGACAAATGTTCAAACGAAATGGTGACTACACTGTCTTCTGATATTTTCAACTTCTCTGCTATTTCATTCAACTTAAATTTACGATTGGCCAACAACGAATTTGCGGACATTTTTATGTTTTCCGAGAAAACTGCAGAATTTGGGCTCAACATAATTTGTGTCTCTACCATCGGTTTCAAAATTAGCATACCACACATTAGCCATTGTTTATGGCACGGAAATGTCCGAATAAGCGCTAACCAATCAATTGCTTTGCTTGAACGGAATCTCAGAAAGCAATTCTTTATGAACGCACAAAATTTATATATTGTTTTATTTTGAAAATTTGCACCAGTAATCACACTTAAATAATTGTAATTTGTAACTAATAATCCGATTCGGCTCATATTTTTATTTGTGCGATATGACTTTTTAAAAAATTATTATCGGATCTTTTATTAGGGGCACTATATACATATATTTCAGGCCCATGACTTATTGAGTGATGTCTTACATTTTCTGCATTGCCACTTTGTCTGCTTTATGATCGAATCAGCAATTATTTCCTTTTTCTCCTGATTTATTGAACTCCTTTCAGTCAATCTATCTTTATTTGGTCAATTATTCTATGTCCTCTAATTTGTGAGAGGACACGGAAAATGCATATTCCTTCGTAGGTGAAATTACTCGACCTAATTTGATTCATTTTGACGTACGCAAATGTCGCTCAGGTCTTTACTCTTGTTGGTCCCGGTTGTGTTACTATAATAAAGATACAACGGCACAGCATGTCGAACTGTGAAGTTGCCATGCATATTTAATAGTAGCAATAGTGATTAACGAGAGTGAATAGATTGACGATCATCAGTATAGCAACACGATAGAAAGAAAACAACATATAATCAATTCTTGATAGATATACTAATAAATACAGAGCAGGTGATTAACATGCCTACCAAAATTCAACACGCAACTTTAAATAGAAGAGTTTATTCAGGAAAACAGGTGCCAGTATAACGATATGGTTGATCTATATAATAATACACCAACGCATTTCATGTTCGTAAGAACGTTGTGAGTTTTCACATACATTAAAAAAATGAGATCGTTCGATCAAGAAATGTTAATGTAAATAATTTCGACTTTACCGGTTTCAAAATGAATTTTTCCAAAATAAAATTATGTAGTTCTGTCAACTAAAAGAGAACACTTTAAACTAAATACATAAACAATGACATTCGTTTTATTGATTTCAAGAATATTTAGCTGACAATTGTTTTAACGGTAAAAAGACAGAGAATATGCATCTTTTAAATATTTAAATTTCTACAATTTTAAATAAATAAATAGAAAATATACATATTCAGTGCAATTATTTAAAGAATATTTCGCTGACAATCACGATTATTTTTACGGAAAAAGAAAGAATATTTTTTTTCGTAGTATAGAATCTGAAAGACTAATGTGATAAAAAAAACAATATATTGACAGTACATTATACATATCAATGTAGAACGTACTTTGGAATTTCACGGGGCCTTATTAATACTTTTTTATATTATTCAGAGTTTCTATTAAATTTAAAATAAAAGCTTACTTCAAAAAAAAATATTTCTCTAAATTTCTTCGTTATGAGTGTTATTTAGACCCATTCCGATGGGTGTATACAGTCCTTTACGCACGGGAGTTGATTGTTCTGTGGCCGTCGACGGCGCTGTTTTAGCCGACATCATTATAGTGGTGAGTCTGGTTTCTGTTTAGTCCACGATCGCCGCCATGGTCATAGTTGTGAGCTCCGGTTTCTTTTTAATACACAGTCGCTGCCATTGTTATAGTTATGAGGCCCAGTTGCTTTTTAGGCCACGGTCGCCGCCATGGTCATAGTTGTGAGCCCCGGTTTCTTTTTAATACACGGTCGCTGCCATTGTTATAGTTATGAGGCCCAGTTGCTTTTTAGGCCACGGTCGCCGCCATGGTCATAGTTGTGAGCCTCGGTTTCTTTTTAATACACGGTCGCTGCCATTGTTATAGTTATGAGGCCCAGTTGCTTTTTAGGCCACGGTCGCCGCCATGGTCATAGTTGTGAGCCCCGGTTTCTTTTTAATACACGGTCGCTGCCATTGTTATAGTTATGAGGCCCAGTTGCTTTTTAGGCCACGGTCGCCGCCATGGTCATAGTTGTGAGCCCCGGTTTCTTTTTAATACACGGTCGCTGCCATTGTTATAGTTATGAGGCCCAGTTGCTTTTTAGGCCACGGTCGCCGCCATGGTGATAGTTTTGAGCCCCGGTTTCTTTTAAGTTCGGTGTGGCCGCCATTGTCATAGTTGTGAGCCCCGGTTTCTTTTAAGTTCGGGGTGGCCGCCATGGTCATAGTTGTGAGCCCCGGTTTCTTTTAAGTTCGGGGTGACCGCTATGGTCATAGTTGTGAGCCCCGGTTTCTTTTAAGTTCGGATCGCCGCCATGGTCATAGTTGTGAGCCCCGGTTTCTTTTAAGTTCGGGTCGCCGCCATGGTCATAGGTGTGAGCCCCGGTTTCTTTTTAGTACACAGTCGCCGCCATTGTTATAGCTGTGAACCCCGTATTTTTACTTATTTTTAAACAAAACCACGTCGACACTTGTCGGTTTGTTTAGAAAATGGTTTATTCAAAAGCAATACAACAGAATAGGAAACAGTCGATCTACGTATGCGTGAGAGAGAGAGAGAGAGAGAGAGAGAGAGAGAGAGAGAGAAAGTGAGAAAGAGAGAGAGAGAGGGGCGGGATGAGATGAGATGGATTATTTGTAGGTTTCTCTACGTCAAGCGTCCGACGCGTGCTGTTCACGTGTATGGGCCAGCACGCAAACACACTTCTCTCGTTTAAGTCTCGCCGGCTAAAATCGAGGTAATCACCTTGTTTGCAGAACTGCTGTTCAGTCGGGACCTTCGTTAAGTAACTAAGGCCTGTTTACTAAAAAAATTACGTCATGCTAGTAAGTAGCAAGCGAGATCTGTCGAATAGTCTGACTTGCGATAATGAATGAGAGCTTAAAAAAAACTTTAAAAATTGTATTTTAAAAATAAAAGAAAGGAACATGATTTGATTTATACTGACACTGAACTAATTCAATATTAATAAAAAAAAGAATTAATTAATAAACAAAAGTTTTGTGATGTTGCTGCGGTAAATAAACAATATGTTTTTCATGTTTTCAGAGACTAAAATTCGTTTTATTATTTTGATTTTGAAAATCTGAAAATAATTTTCTTTACAGAAGCTATTAAAATAAAAACATGCAAAGTCAAGCAAAGCCGATTATACATTTTTAAGTTACAATATAAACCTTTTTGTTTTGTAGAAAATATTGTTTGTTACGATTATGTAATTACGTGTGTTCCTATTTCCTTGCTTCTTAATAAGGACAGAGTTATATATAAAGTCGATTTTTAATATGAGTAAATCCAGCTCCCAAAAAGAGAGCTACTGAAGTGGGACAAAAATTAAAATTGTCTTGATTTAGAAGGATTTCTAGGCATGCTTTACTATAACTAACAGAAGCAAAAAGTGGTTAAAAAAACAAATATGCAACAAATAAATGTTACGAAAGGCAAGATATGTTACTCTTCTAATTATGCGGAAAATTTCATTTGTATTTGAACTTGTTTTAAAGCTTCTTTTTTTTTTAAAGAAAGCAAGTGTCTACTTTGTCAAGTCAGAACCAAAACTAAAATGACCGCCACTTAATCCTGCACAATGATCATTGATTATCGGTAAAAATCGAAAATGAAACAAAATACTTGTAGAACATTACATTTTCGCACGATTGGTGATATTTATTGGATGTGTTTCTACCAGTATTTTGTTTTATTTTCGATCATTATCAATTTCAGTTCATCGTTATTAGCAGTCGGTAGACTATACTTTATTTAATTTAGTTTATGCAAAGGTGGTAAAGAGCTGTACTAGCCCTTTGTGACTATTGAGATTAGCTCAGATTTTATGAAATTTTTAGGTATTGGGCATTGGACATCAATTTTTAAATATTTTCCAAATTTCAATTTCTATGGGTATATTCAGGGGGTTAAAGGACATAATATGGATAGAACCGCACATTTTAGAATTGAAATACTGAAGATTTGCAAGGGACATGAAAGTTGTGCAAAAGTCTTCTGTTTGAGGAATTTATTTAATCCGTTCTGAGAGGGTATACTTCTCGTACGCACGCACACACACACACACACACACACACACACACACACACACACACACACACACATATATATATATATATATATATATATATATAAGTATAAATATTTGTTATTATCTACATACGTATGCGAGAGAGTGCAACTAATAAAGGCAGCCGTCAATAAAGTGTTCAACTGCTGAAGGAACATGCATTAAAGCTAAGATGACGACTGTTTTAATACTACTCACTACAGTCCATAACTTAGATTTAAGGGCGACAAATAATTATAAATATTTGTTTTTATCTACATACGTATACGTTTTATCCTTATGGGAATCGTCAGTGTAGAGATGATTTTCTATACTGGTCGCAGGACTCGAATCCCGAAACAGAAGCCATGCTTATAACTCAAATTCCGACGCTTTAGCCCACACGACCGCTACCAACAACCCGATAAATCAGCAAAATATCACACCTATTAAAGACAGCTTTCAAGAGAGTGTTCAACTGCTGAAGGAATATTCATTAAAGGTAGAATGACAGCTGTGTTAATACTACTCACTACGGTGCCTAACTTAGATTTAGGGGCGACAAATATATATATATATATATATATATATATATATATATATATATATATATATATATATATATATAATAACTAGCGGAACCCGTTAAATTACACGAAATGATGTTTTCAATACTAATTATCTTGTTCCTTAACCTATTAAAGCGATTTTGTGTTCGTCCGTCCGTCCGTCCGTCCGTCCGTCCATCCGTGAGACTTTTTTTCTCGATTTGATCGATCGACTCATTCCGATTTCGACGACTAAACCTTACTTTGCCAATGCTTTAGATTAAATTAAATTTGGCTCCAATTCATGAGTAGCATACAACGATTCGGAAGGTTGTTGCTTTTTATGTAAGCGTGACACACACAATAACACACACGCTATCGTATTAATGTGTGTCTTCCCGGTCGTCCCCTCCCTACCTCCCCACTTCGATGTAGAAAACAAAACTTAGAGGTTGGTCGGGATCGAACTATAAACCAGTCGGGCGACGTCAAAATCCGACGTCGCTAGCCGTTGCGCCAAAGGGAACTACTTGAAAGTATTACGAAAATTAGGTGATTTGAATGCTTTTTCAAATCTATGTGCGGCACGCATGCGCAGAGCTTTTGATGTAGGCGTGACATACGAACACGCACGATATCGTATTAATATACTACTACTACTACTACTACTACTACTACTACTACTACTAATACTACTACTACTACTACTACTAATAATAATAAAAACATATATATTGTTATCGCCTCCTTCAACAAAGATTGGATCTCTAGGAGAATTTATAATAAGCTGTCAACCTATGCGTAATGTGATGTTTAGGCCTCTGCAGTTGAACACTATATGATTAAGCTGTATGTGTATGTCTGCCGATTCGACATTATATAGAATTTTAATTCTTTTCTTTCCCATGTTAATTGATGGTGGCCTAGGGGTTGAATAGAGGCTGCAGACTTAAAGGTGACTGTGCAACTCCTACACTGAAGATTGTGTAATCAGGAAACACATGTGTCTGTAGGTAAAAATAATACATATTTATATAAAAACGTAATATAATATCAATATATATATATATATATATATATATATATATATATATATAAGAGGATTTACTGAATTAGAACATTCCAATTGTTCAAAGAATTAGAACAACAAGTCTAGTATGGCGTACGGTCGTTTCCAAAACATTCTGAAAATACTTTTTTTTAATTTTTTAATTTTTTAAAAACCAACAAAGCTACTCCAAAACGTCGCTTCATCAGCGCCTTTAGCACCACATCTTACAGAAATTCAAGGACAAAATAACAAGTTTGTATATATAGTAACATTTTAAACACCATTAGCGATAATACAAAGCTATTTATAAAAAAACGAATATAACACTGTTCGATGGTTGACAATGTTTATATCAACAACATTCTACAATGTCTTGATGGCTTAAGTCGTCGACTCTCAACAAAACCACCGTCTTTGTTGTGTGCGTATTGCGCGCCTATATATGAATGAGAGGAATGGGTTTACATATATGTATGTATGTATGTATGTATGTATGTATGTATGTATGTATGCATGTATGTATGCATGCATGCAATTGTCTCGTTGTTTATGGGTCTCATTTGCTTCCATTGTTCTTTTTGTTTTTGCTTCATTCACGTCATCCGTTTCATCCGACAACTAAAACCAGTCGGACCAGAGAAATATTTGCTATCGCCAGAGGGAAAATAAGCATGTCGACATAATGAGCAACACTTTTTTTAATGAATGACGACTAATCAACGGAGACAACAATTATAAACCTAAACTAGGTTGTAGAACAAGTAGGTGGACGAAAGAAGAAGAAATAGAAGAAGGAAGAGGGGGAAAGAAACAATGAAAGAAGAGGAAGAAGGTGTAGAACAGAAAGAAGAATGATGAAGTGGAGAATTACGAAGAAGTTATAAATGTAGTAGAAGGAGGGGAATGAGAAAAAAGTGGAAGAAGAAGAAGAAGAAGAAGAAGAAGAAGATGTAAAATATGAAGAAAGAGGAGAAGTGGAGGACGAAATCAAATAAAAGAAGAAGATACAAATGAAAAGAAGGGAAACAAAGAATAGAAGAAAAGAATTGGTGACAACGGGAAAGGAGAGATAGAAGAACGGGGTCGGAAGAGGAGAAGAAAAAAAGAAGATGGGATAGGAGTTGGTGGTGCAACGTAATAGGAGGAAATGTATGAGGCAGAGAAAGGGGACAATGGGGTTTCTTTGGTTGTAGCATATCAACCCTTATTTTTAATACCGAAATACAAAGACGATTGTAAAAAAAATCATTGAATTAGATTAAGTGAATAAATTGCTATTTTACCCATGAATACTCGTAATTGAACAAAATAAATGTGATAATATTCGTAGAAGAAGGTGGAGGAGGAGGAGGAGGAGAAGACGAAATAGAAGGAGAAGTTGAAAAAGAAGAAGTATTGGGAAAAGAAGAAGGAGGGGTAGAAAAAAGAAATAGAAGAAGGGGGTAAAGAAGATGAAATAGAATAATAATAAGAAGAAGAATAAATAAAAAGGGAGGAGATAAAAAAGGAAGAAGAAGAAGAAGAAGGAGAAGAAGAAGAAGAAATATGAAAAAAACAAAGGAGAGGAGGAAGAGAAAAGGAGAATAAATAGAAGGAGGGGTAGAAGAAGAATATGAAAAAGAAGAAAGAGGAGAGGAAAAAAAGAAGACGGCGAATGAGGAGAATAAAATAAGAAGAAGGGAGGAGGAAGACGAATACAAAGAAGGAGTAGGAGAGAAAAGAATGCGGAGGATGAGAAGAAAAAGAAAAAGAAAAAGAAGAATAAGTAGAACAAGAAAAAGGGAGTTGGAAAAACTAAAAATAAACAGGAATGAAGGAATGAAAAAGAACAGCAGTATCTCTAAGACCCCCCCTTCCCCCCCCCCAAAAAAAACAAAAAAAATAAATAAAAAAGAAAAAAGAAAAAACAAAACAAAACAAAACAAAAACACAAAGCGTGTCAATACAACAAATAAAAGATCACCGGCGGACAAAAAAAATAATGATAACAAAAATAACTACAAACGGAAGAACACAATAAGTTTGACAGAAATAAAAACAAATAGCGTTGGCGTTTTCGCTAGGGACAAAGTGTGGTATCTGTTCTGAAGCTGCACTTGGTCCGCGCTGTCCTCGGTCAATGAAGTGCTTCTAGACTGAGTTCATTTATATTTATGCCTTAATCCTGTGTGACACTTTTTGGTAAGCTGCCTTTCTCCCCACATTAAAAACCGACCTTGTGTCTAATTCTACTCCTGTGATAAGAGAAGTAAATAGGAACACATATATTCGATACAATAGACAGAAAAAAAGTAAAAAAGAATATTAGAGAAATACGCATGAGACAAAAGTCGATGACATGGGACAGAGAAAAAGATGATAATAGAAGAACTGCACGTCACTAGAAAAAGAATACAGGAACACGATGAGAATACGAAAAACCTCCCAATGTCTTGTAGAGAGTTGGCTGCTGATTAAAACCTTGTTCGATAGCGAATACAGGCAACGGCAATTTAATTCATTGTTCATAGTTTGTTACCGTTAGAGAGAGTGAGATAGATATAGAGAGAAGGCGAGAGAGAGAGAGAGGGGGAGAAAGAGAGAGACAAACAAACATACAGAGACAGAGACAGAAAAGGATTGGGGAGCTAAATGTGAGAGAATCGAAAAGAACAAAGGGCCTATTACAAAGAGAGGCGGAAGTGAGTGGGTTAGCACAGGCAGGCAACGTTCTCTTTCTCCCTTTACCTTTATGTAACTTCCTTTACCATTGTCATTTCGTTCGTCCCCTGCCACTACTATTGTTTTTCATCTCCAGAAAAAAAAACCTACGCATCCATAGAGATCCTTTAACTCAACCCTCCGAGGTTATTTCATACCAAAATCACACCGGCAGAGTCTATGCCATTTTTTAGGATAGCTTCTTCCCTGTCTATTTGATGTATTCTCTCTCCTCTGCAGTTCTACCAGGTTTTACTTTCTTGCCCCTTTGAGAAGGTGTAAGTTCATTGCTAATCGCCTGAGACACCCCTAGAGGAGAATGCCGAAGGGGCTACTCATGCAATTTTTGATCGGCCGGAGCGCTCGTCCTCTAGGGTGCTGGCATTTCAAATCCTACTTTCCTGATCTTGTGTCTAATCTTCCCATCGTGGGAGAGAGATAAGTAAAAAAAAACAAAAAAACTCAGCGTTCCCTATTTATATGCCCTTTAATGTGAAGAAAATAAATCTCCCCGAACAGGGAAACTCTATATTAAGCTAAAATTAAAATTGCCTCAGTTTAAAAGGATTTATCCTTAACTGACCAAGAACAGAAATATGAAGTGTAGTATCAGAACATATACTACACTTTGCTCTTAGCCAAACGGCTAAGGAATCTCTTTGTCAGTGGTCTACCATCACATAAAAGAAAAAAAAGCACTACCTCTCATCGTCCTAATCCTTGAATCCTCGGCACATCTGGGCTGGTGCATCAATAACTAACCTTACTCATTTAGATTGGGTGCAAAAATGAATTTCTAATCTAATAGTTCTCGTACCGGCTGTCAAGCTCCCGCCCCTGCCGCATCACCACAGTGTTGCATCCCTGTGCTGGTTTTACAAGTAATTTCACAGAATGTGCTCTGCTGGGTTAATTGCACTTATACCCCTTTCAACGTAAATACCCCCGACCCACTTTATTAGTAGCAAAATCACACCCCTTCATCCGCAGAGATACATAGATGCCAGAAGACTTTCTATTCTAATAGCGTGTTTCCTCGGACCGCTTGCTGTTGAAATCCGCTCCCTGCTCCCTGCTCCCCGACTGTTTCAACATGTAAAAATTTAAATATAATGTGAACAATCATCTTGTTGTCCAACTCGCAACATAGGTTGCCCCCTCTAAATCCGTACACTATCACAGTAGTCCCTTATGTTTAAGAAGCAATAAATAAAATATTTAAAAGAAATGCGAAGAAACAACCCATTTTCCTGTTTCTATAACTTCCAAAGTCAGTTGGATGTTGCAATTTCAACATTTTAATCTTTGAATGCTATATTAAGAAACCTTGAAAGTCCATGATTATCCCATAAGCCGTTCCTTCAGATAAAGACACGTTCTTATTATGTGAAAGCGTTAGTTTGGTGGATTTTTTTATTTACACAACGTTAAAAATTATGTACGACTTTATTTTCAATAAGCCACACGTAAATAAGTTACATTATAAAGGCGAAAATTGATTTAAAATATGGATTTACTATTTTCCATAAATTGTTATAAAATGTTTCAGAATCAAATGTACAGCAAATTAGGGAGTGGCATATCCTGCGACATAACAATTTTAATCCAGAATGCTAAACAATCAATTCTTGCTAAAATAGAAAAAAACACAATTTGCCGCGCTAATTTGATCATTTTGAAAAGTTTCTTAATCTCTCTATATATTAAGTTAGATATCTATTCCTTCTCCCCCTCTTATGTATATATATATATATATATATATATATATAGCATAATATGAAATGAAATAATAAAATAAGGTGCGAATTCAATTTTATTAGAATTAACTCATGAGTTTTCAAAGAAAATTTAACAAAAAAGTATGTTTTGGGCTGATATATTTGATGTTTTATATACTTTTATGTATTTTTATAAATATTTTTATATATTTTCAAAGTTTAATTTTATTACCTGCAGTAATGTCATTGCGGTAATGGTCTTCTGAGGAGAATAATTTTCTTTGAAAACTCATGAGTTAAGGACTTTAAGGTACTTTGCCTGAACATTGAATTCTAATAACTTTTGATTCGTACCTTATTTTATTATTTCATTTTATATTATGCTATTAATGCTCTATCCAGTATATTGAGCTTCAGTTTTATCCGGATGTTCACTAATTAAAGATATTAGTTGAACTTATATCTTTTGTTGGATTAACACTTTGTACAGTAGCTTAATAGTGTACGATGCTACTAAAGCTAATAATTTAAAATAATAAAATGATAATTATTCCGAAATAATTCTAGATTTCTTTGAAAAACAGTTGATTTGCATACAATTGTTTCTGCCCATCTCACAAGTATCCATATTCATCATATACAAAAATCATGATCGAGTGGAGTAAAAGGTGAAAAAAGAATGTATTAAATATAGATGCACTTTCACATTTTTCTACCTGATTCTGGGTAATCTGTTCATATGCACTGATGAAGCCTTTTTTATGTGATTATTATTTTGTGTACACCATTAAAAATGTATATATGAAGATTGGCAGAAACAATTGTATGCAAATAAAGTGTTTTTCAAGGGAATCTGGAATGTTTTCGTAAAAACTACCATTATATTGTATACACACACACACACACACACACACATATATATATATATATATATATATATATATATATATATATATATTTATTAATTTAAAACACGTAAAGATAATTATTTTATATTAGATCTTATCGTGATAGGGATATGCTTAATATTTTAGAGTAAATTCTTTGAAAATCTATGGTGTAAAGTACCGTTTCAACTTTTTATTTTATTCCTTGTTTAAACACCTGATGATTATAATACACTTGTGACTTTACTTTTGTTTTATTATTTCAATATTCTCTCTCTCTTTCTCTCTCTCTCTCTCTCTCTCTCTCTCTCTCTATATATATATATATATATATATATATATATATATATATATATATATGTATATACTAGAAGAAAAACCGTTCCAGGATGGATTACTTTAATCCCTCGAACATAACACTTTGCATTGAATTTGATCCATTGTCATTACTTTTCTGTCCCTTTATGAGGATTACATTCAAGATATAATGACACTAAACCTGATGTTTAAAATTCATATTCCAATTATCATCACCATCAGTTAAATGATTCTGATTCTAGAAAATGTCTAAAAGTTAAAGCCTAGGCTTAAGGGGTCTTAAGAAGAAATTGACATTAAGAAAATATGCTTCATTGATGTCTAATGACAATGGATCAAATTCAATTCAAATCTGATATATTTGAATGATCAAATGTAAGCTTGTGCAACCTACACTCCCTCAATAAAATGTTAATCTGTCGCTGTTTATACTTCCCAGCCAGGCTTGTACACATTTATACACATGGCTCGACATTTTGCTTATCCTAATTGGTATTCTTAAATGGTCACACATCTAAGTACTGATCAGGCTCAACGTTGTTTTATCGCGTTACATGCCTTTGTACTGTTCGCATAATGCAAAAGATCTTGCAGCAAAAATAATGAATCGGAACACGAAAGATTTTTTCATATCTTACAATTTATTTTAGTAGAATGCCGACATTCTCCTGGTACACTCTCGCATTACATATTCAGCAAATCTCCCCCAGATACAGGGAGCAGAGAGGGGACTGTCTTATCACTTCGACTGCAGTCTTTTTTTCCGATTCTGTCTTGGCGGGTAGCTAACTCTAGAAATTATCTTTAACAAACTCCTCAAATCGGCATCCCTCAAACTACAGACAATAAAATGTTTATATTTTAATTTAAGCCTAAACCTTTAAATTATCAAACCAATCCCAGTCGCATTTAAAACGCATTCAAAAACATTTGCCCTACATAACATTCCTATCTAGTTTATAATGCTTGTTTACTATCTTACCTTTTCGATCACACCGGAGTCATCTCGTTACAGCTAAAGTTCGATGTATCAACATGATTACGCCGAAATCACATCATGATTTAGTCGTAACTTAAATATAATTTAACCGATATTATTCTGAAATTGCATATGTTTTTTTATAATTATATGTTTTGTTACGATTCCCTTGAACATATAAGCGTGTAATTGGCAATAAAATGATGTCACACATTTATTTACTGAATTCGTGTCCATTAAATCTACTTGATCATTGATTTAAATATCTCATATTTTAGTTATATAATTGTTGTTTTGATATTTTCTTATGTTGTATTACGATCGCAAAAGCAACATCTCACGTACAAACGTATGACATGTTCAGAAGGTCAGAGAGATATTAATACAGACCTATTATAAAATTAAGTATAATATGAGAACCATTACTTACAAATAGTAAATTAGAACACAATTAAAACTACACATAAACCCATATAAATACACACACACACACACACACACATATATATATATATATATATATATATATATATATATATATATATATATATATTTATGAATAAATATTAAATTATTAATACCTAGGGCCGTTTCAAGCTTATTGCTCTCATCAGTGTAGGGAATAACAATTTCAGGGAGGCGCAAACCCAGTTAACAGAGTCAGCCTAAAATATACAAGCAGTCGCCATATCCACTCGGCCATCGGAAACTGTCACATAATTTAGGGAAATTAAGATTTATATGTACCTAGCAGCATACGATTTTATTCCGAAATGAATAAGATTAATGTTAAAACCATGATAAATTAATCTTGCACTGATAGATGCTTTGAAATGAACGACCTATATTTCTAATATATATATATATATATATATATATATATATATATATATATATTAGAAATATAGGTTGTTCTATTGTAAAGCATTTATCAGTGCAAGATTAATTTATTATTATTTTTAATATTACTCTCATTCATTTCGGAATAAAATAACATGATGAGAGTTGACCAGTATTGTGTCATTTTTCAAACATAAACACACTTTTTTTTTTTCTTTTTGTATATAACAATAATAGAAATGGGTGTTATTTGCTGTTATTAATTAAAATTCTGGTTTTCGAACAAAAAAGCCATGCTGGTATTTTAGAAAGAAAGATCGTTCATTTTAAAGCAGAATTATTAAAATTGAAAATTTATCAATGCAAAGATAAATTTATTATTTTTTAACATAAATCTTATTAATCTCGGAATAAAATTTCATCATCAGAGTTGACCAGTATTGTGTCAGTTCACTAAAATACACAAATCTTTTTTGTTATTTTTTTTATTATTATCAATTTGAAACGGATTAATGACACTAAATCGATTTATAACTTTTAAAGACTATTTTTTTCCTAAAACAAAAATAGAGAATCGCTTACAGAGTTGCGACTATTCTCCTTTTAAAACAAAACTGATAATCACTTACTAACTTTTACTGATTTTTTAACGAATGTCTTTTGTGTTTTAATAAAACAAAAAATAAAACTAAAGACAAAAGTGACAATCGCTTACGAAGTCTTCGGCTATGGCGTCTTTGCTTGACGAACAAGCTTATCGTAATTAACATTTATTAAAAAATCAATTATGACGATTTTTCTTTCATATAAAAAAGGAGAGAACTGATGACTAAGCTTTAAAAAATTGAACAAATATATTATCGATTTTTAACTATTCAGGACTAATTATTTTATAAAACAAAAAAATCAATCGCTTACGAATTGTTCAGATGTTTCTCTTTTTACTAAAACAACACGGAAAATCACTTACTAATTTAACGAACTTTTTTAACGAATGTTTTAATAAATAAACCAAAAAAACTAAACACAAAAAAGACAATCACTTACGAATTATTCGACTATGGCGTCTTAGCCTGACGTAAGTTACATTTTTTTAAAATATCAGGTATTAAAATTTATTTTTTATATGAAATAAAAGAGAAAACCGATAACTAAGTTTTTTCAATGACTGCTCTTTTTTATTAAAACAGAAGACATAATTGACTAATACATTTCCAGGATTCATTGTTTTCATAAAACAAAAATGTCAATCGCTTACGAAGTCTTCGACTGATTTCATTTTCCTAAAACAAAACAGACAATAACTTACTAACTTTTAAGGGTTTTTCTAAACTAAAAACAAACAGATTAATACATTTTCAGGACTGAATGTTTTTTAAGACAAAAAAGACTATCGCTTACGAAGTCTTCAACTGTTTTCTTTTCACTAAAATAAACAGATAATCACTTATTAACTTGTAAGGCCTTTTTAACAACTAAAAACAAACAGAAAACACGTTTATTAATTTTTAACGAATGTATTATTTACTAAAACCAACAAACACAACTAGTTACTAACACAAAATCGATTAATAACTTTTAGGACTTTTATTTTCTAAAACAAAAAAAAGACAATCGCTTACGAACTCTTTGACTATTTACTCTTTACTAAAACTGAACAGATAATCACTTACTAAACTTTACGGACTTTCTTTACGTAGGTTTTGTTTTAATAAAACCAAAAACAAAACCGATTACTAACACCATTCTTCCTATCATTAAATGCCCTCTGAACATAGAACACAAATGTCATATACCCAAATTAATTAAAATTACTAGATATACTTGCCAACGCAGAGCCGAATTACTGCCTCCACCAATAAAAATCTGAGGTTATCCATTCGGCCCCACCTGCGAAAGTTATTGATCTTTAGCAACTATGTCAGTAATGTCTCAATCTCAATTTTTGTTGATGTTTACAAAGCCAAAGTTCTTTTTTTTCACTTAAAGGAGACGTGATAACTTTATCATAACAAAATCAGCAAGTCAACAAGTAGCACTTTCCCAACCATGGTAAC
Organism: Sepiola atlantica; assembly: GCA_963556195.1. Taxonomy (NCBI): domain Eukaryota; kingdom Metazoa; phylum Mollusca; class Cephalopoda; order Sepiida; family Sepiolidae; genus Sepiola; species Sepiola atlantica. The sequence continues at coordinate 61,566,478 of OY744516.1, read as the reverse complement.
TCCAGGAAGGAGAGCATAGGAAGAACGTTGAGTTGGGAAAAAATAAAAGAAATCGGTAAGTTGACACATTATGCCCCACTGCCCAATTATACGTCACCCAAACATAGAAATTATGGGGCAGCTTTTTGTTTTTTATTATTCAGTGAAAAAACTTACAAGTTTTAGATTTGGGGGAGGAGGCGTCATAGATATACTATAGCTAGATCTGTCCAAGCCTGCGCTACAATCCAATAAAGTAAAGTGAATTTTATCCTGTTCAAGTTACCAGCATAGATCAGTACACATAAGTGAAGTCACATTAACGAGATAGATATCTACAATGATACTGGTTTCGGCTGCTTGTAAAAATGCTATTAATAATACTTGACAACATCGACTCATGATGACAGAAAATCCTGGGGATCTGCTTTACACATTGTGGGGTATGAGTTCTTTGTTGGATTGTTCAAGGTTGGGTATGGCATTTATTGAGTTAATCTACTTTTCCGGGCAATGCCGGGACAGGGTAAACTAGTATATATATATATATATATATATATATATATATATATATATATATATATATATATATATATTTGACAAACTATAAACTGGCACACACAGCCAAGAGCCGGAGAAAACCAACGAATAATTCACGATAGAAAAAATAATGAGAAAGTAAGATACGTGGACGACAATAGATGGACCGGCACATTCTAGATTGGATGGCACCCTGGCCGTTGGTGGTCAGTTTCTGGGGGATTGGATAGCAATAGCCTGAGAAGGGACGGATGCAATTAATTTCGGTCACCAGCTGAGGGTGACTCAGAAAAAGACCGGACATCTAGGATTTCCGGTCGAAAATAGATATATTGAAGAAATGGGGAAAACGAGGGGCAGTCATGGTTCGGTTTAGATAAGAATGAGGTGAAACAGAGAAGAAGTAGACAAGCAGACCAGTTCGAAGTCACCGTAAAAAGAGTTAGTCAAACTTCGATTCTGTAGTGGAAAGACTGGAAATTAACTCAGATATGGACGGTAGTTTTCCATACATACGCCTGGTAACAACAAGTTAAATACACAATGCATACATCTTCGTTTGTATTTTTATATTTTTATTGTGTGTGTTTGCGTTGCTTTATTATTGTATACAACTCGTAGACTAGTGCACGGTGCCCCCCCCCCCCAAGAATATAATATACAACTGCATAATAATAATCACAAATAACTGAATCGCTAAGTGCTACCACAACAAAATATAAACACCAAGTATCCAAACCACAAAAATAAAATACCAAAACTCTTCTAAAAGATAAAATTCACAATTTGAAAAATACAAAAATAACCCATCAACACAATAAAAACAAAACTCCTAAAAATGAAAAATATAAAAATGTTATAAAAACCACTCTAACTACTCTAACATCTATATATCAATCCCAATGGAAAATCCTAAATAATCTTCAGCATGAAATGACCTAAAAGGTTGCATTGCTGTAAAACCAAACAAACAAACAAACTAGTGCACGGGCTCTCGGCGATATCCATTACAAAAAACGACATGACCAGGACAAGAAGACAAAGGAGAAATAAATCCACCGCAAACTCGTTTAGGATCGACGGTTATCATGGTGCGGTATTGTTCTACGTAATTATTTATTTTAAAAATTATTAATTCTGTTATTATTATTTTACAAGACATCTGATTTACAACTGTTAAATATAATCTGTATAATAAGCAGAACATCCAGGTAGTTTAACATAACCTGTAAAACAAATGATTAATCTGACCTGTATTAATTTGATTTATATGGTCATAATTTCTTATCTATCTATCTATCTATCTATCTATCTATCTATCTATCTATCTGTCTATGTCTGTTTCTCCCTCTCTCTCTCATATATATATATATATACAGGGTGGGCCAAAATAAGGGTCCTATCTTTAAATTTGAATAACTTGAATTTGAATAACTTCCACAAAATAAAAGTTAAACTCACCAAACTTTATGTGGGTGTAGACTGACCCTTCCGAGATTTTTTGAAATAAACAAAACAAATTTTAGCCGAAAAACACTTCTTAAAACTTACAAAAACTAAAGTATTGTTTTTTACACTGTTTTGAGTTTTTTAAGCAAAAATAATGTTTTCTAAATGAGGGTACGTTCCTTAGGGCTAATACGGCTCATGCTTGCTTCGGAAGGGGTCTTTTACTTATTCTAAAAAAATTTTTTTTTAAAAATCAATAAATAAAAAAGTTATGAATTTTTAAAAATAGGACCCTTATTTTTGCCCACCCTGTATATATATATATATATATATATATATATATATATATATATATATATATATATATATATATATATATATATATATATTATCATATGATATTAAATCCCCGAAACAGTTTTTCACGGTATGTAACTGATTATCCCTACAGAAATATTAAGAATAGCGTACATTCTTTCGAGTTTACTAATATAGTGATTACACCAGATTGATTGACTTACAAGCAAAGGAATTTTCAAACAAAGGTCTTAAAACTAAAGTTTATTTATTTATTTATTTATTTAATGTTGTTTTAAAGGTTGAAAGACTTCCAAGAATAAAAATTCTACAAGACCGATCTTGACATTTATTCGAAAATATATTCTACTCCCCCACCATAATAATTCTATTTTTTATTTTTAAAATGTAGCTGCAGTTTGCACTACGTTGGAAAGACGTCGCAAAGATTAGCCAACCGGGTCGAACAACACGTGCCCACAAAAATTTGCCAACAATTTTGAATAATACATACAGGTTTCCATCACCGAACATCTTATAAAAATACCCTTCATGTGACTCCAATTATAATGTGGACATATTCTTCATTCTCATTAAGTCCCACGCTCTCTTTTATCTAAAGATTCTAGAGACCATTTACATTAAGATTTTGCAACCTTTTCTTTGTAAGCAAAAAAAGAAAATCTTCTCGGACTTAATGTAATTTCAATTTGATTCAAATTTTACCCCTTTCCCTCGCTATAATTTTCATAGCATATTTTTCTTTCTGAATCTTAACCTCGATCTAGCCATGTTGAGCGAGGTTAGAAACCGGCCAGCTTGCCCTTTCAGTCTTTTATTATTCTTATTCATCATGTTTAAAAATAAATATCTTCTTTATGTAGCTATAATAAAATGTTGTACTACAAATAAAATATTTAAATATAAATAATACATACATTGGAATTACAAGGAAAATCATCTCTCACCGCCTTACATGCCAACTCACCTCCCCACAAATGATTTTACTAACTGAAAACACTTCTATTCGTGTAGCAACTCTACACATAACAATCCCAAAATTCATATTAAAATTGTTTACAGAGACCAGTTTTCAGTGATATTCTACTGGGACTTGAAGGTTCAATCCTCAGTACAGGCGATACAAAGAATCTAAGTTAGAATTCTGCGCGATTCTGGCTGACATAAACGATAACTGTCCACTCCCATGAATTTAAGGGGTTCAGTTCGAAGTTCCGTACAGATTCACGGGTTGAACATAAAGATTCTTGTGTTCGACAAGACGCTTGAAGAAAGTCGGAGATTATATCGGCAAAAATGTCGTCAGAATTACTTTCAAGATGAGAACAGTAGTCTGAATAATCTGAAAATATAATGCATTTTTAGCATTATGAATGAAGTATTCTCATTTTCTTTCATTTCAACTTCATAATTGTTTCTGTCCGAAGTGACTCAAGGCTAATGATTCGATAAAACCCTTGGAAAAAAACGAAATATGGTCAAAGTTCAATAAGAAATCATCCATTCACATTCAGGTTTGTGTTGCGGTGAACAGTATTTGAAGAAACGCAGACACCGATCGTAAACCATCTCTTAACGTTTTACTTATAACAAATCCGGTTAAGACTCAGCTGGTGTCTTTTAATCGTAGACGTGTCCGTTATTTCCTGAGATTCGCATGGATGGCTCATCTCTTAAGGAGAAATCGACTTTGAAACTTCTTGTTTTTTCTATCTCATCAGTTCATACATTAGATCCATTGCTCTTTCTGCCTTTCGTAAAGTCGGTTCTCTCTATCGCCCCAAACACTTTCTCACACCTGAGGCTATTCTCATCTCTACAAATCTACTATCAGATCATGTATGAAGTACTGTTGTAATATTTGGGCTGGTGAATCTCTGTCTTATTTGAGGGTTCTTGATAAGGTGCACACACGTACCTGTAATTTGATTGGTCCCGCCCTTTCTTCTTCTCTGCACCCTCTCCCTCTCTCTCTCACAGACGTGATGTTGCTAGTCTTAGTCTTTTCTAGAAATACTATAACGTCATGTGTTATTCAGAATTGTGTGATGTATTTCCTGCTTTTTTTTACTCCAGCTCGTTTGACTTGTTGGTCTTGTGATCTCTATCTATTTGCTGTTTTGAAAAATACGTAAATACCATCATAGTAGTTACTTACTCATTCATGAAAGAGTGAGTAACTACTATGATAGTATTTACGTATTTTTATTAGCATAACGAAATTAAGTTTTTAAGCAAATATAATTCGATTCGTACTAATAACGAATAACTTTTATGTCTTCTTTTTTAGTAGATTATTAAAAAAAACAATCACTAGTTTAAAATATTTGTGTGAATTTGATGTTATTTTCTTTGAATTCATGAGACACGTATCCAGTTTTTAAAAATCATTTAGAATTACGTAAGATTCTAACTCGTGTATTGGCATCGTAAAAAACTACTGCCTTAGTAATGTGTACTCTACCTATTCACTTTTATGAGCTAATCATATGTTGCTATTTGCGTACAAACTTTTTAATATTATATAAATGAGTTGGGTCGGCAATACATTAGAACATTTACAATGATTATCTTTTTGAATCTTTCAACGTTTCTATCAAAATGAATCATGGCTCTTATCACTTATTCTAGCCGACAGATTTTCCCCAATAAATGTCCGCGGAAGTCGCCATGATTACTGAATTGGTTATCTGTGTTAGTTTTGCCGGAAGTTTTTTTTTCTATCGTTTTTTGTTTCTTTTTTGTTAACTTAAAAAAGTTGATTTACTTCTACCGTGTTGGTGGGAAGACTATTTAATCATTTCTTTTGTTATCTGTGTTATTAGTTTTGCCTGGTAACAATCGAGGGAAGCGATAAACAAGAGACAGGCGCGTTAAAGATAACAGCCTTGGTCGTCGGCAAATGAGAACGGGGAGAGGAGTAGAAAACAGAGAAAAAACGCAGACAGATAGAAAGATAGATAGATAGATAGACAAATCGATTGAAGTATTTTATCTACCTCAGCTGATTTGTCGGGAAAGAATAAAGAATAGTCAAGGACGTATACACAGTTCGAATAGGCTATAGACTAAAGAAATTGAATAAACAGAGAAGTAAAGAAATGCAGACAGAAAAAACGAACAGATCGATATCTATATCTATATATATATATATATATATATATATATATATATATGTATATACAAAATCAGACTTAGATAGTAAGGTATAGATAATTACATGAAAGAGACACCTATTTGTGGAAGATAGAACATTATTGAAAGAAAGAATTACAAACTCTATCCATAAAAAATAATTTATTTTTATTGTCAACTTTCTTTAGACAACGAACGCTAATGAATACGTGAAGAAAAACAGTTCAAACTTTCTGCGAATGTTCTCGGTGAAAGAAACGTTTTTACTCTGTAAAGAGAAAATAACTACATGTGTTCAGTTCGGCTGGTGCCATATGCGTTTTCGCGTCTGTAGATGGTATAAGCATGAATATATCAACGTGTGTATTAGCGTGCCTTTTTTGTTAGTGATAGAGCGTATGTACACGTTTATGTTCGAAAGAGTTCGGTTAACAATGTGAATATTGCTAGCTCTGTGTTTATTAGGTCGTGAAAGTCTCTCGTCACGTCTGGCGAGGGCTTTCGACCAGGGTCCGGGGTTAGCTTTGAAAGATTTACTCACATACACTGTCTGTGGAAGAAAAGTACGGGAGAAGAGCATGAAAACTATGCGTTTATTTATGGGCACTAAATGATGATACAAAATAAAAGCTAAGAGTAACACAATGCAAAATAAAACGCATGATGCTCGGCATCAGTCTATGAGAAAAGAAAAAGAAACACTTGGATCAGACAGTAAACTGCCGTAAACGACACCATCACCACTATACGAACAGCTAAACATAGATGGGTAAGTAACCGTTAGAGATATACACGCCACAGGAGGATACTTAGAGCGACAAAATAAACCCCGATGTAATGGAAAAGACTAAGAGGATGATCAAAAACCAGTTGGAGAGACGATTTCAACAGCCAACTGAGTCCTAAATGACCACGCCTAGCTAGAAACAAAACAAAGTAAAAAGAAACAAGACAGAGTTTTCTCCTCCACAAATGATTAAAATCCCTCATGATGATAACGATGATGATATATACATATATATACTAGAAGAAAAACCCGGCATTACTTGCGATTGAAAAATCAAATACATAACATCATATTTCCGTTTATATTCGTCATTTATTACATTTTTTAACTTTCATTTTTTGTGGGTGGGGCCAGAGGGTGTAGTCAGCATTAATTGGATGGGTGGAGTATACGTACAGCGGCATTTGTTCAAATAATTTGCCTTTATCCCTTACAAAAAAACATTCAATCAAAAATTATAAAGCTATATTGCCCGATTTAAAATGTCAGACTTAAATAGCATTTAAGCTTACAAATCAAACTTTTCTTCTGACTAGCCTATTTTCATTTATTGCTGTACCATGTTATTGTAATAACGTACTTTGCTACAATTTATTAAAACAAACTATTTAGTCTAACCCAGACAATAGCTTATATGACACCACTTTTAAATGATCAACTAAAAGTAAAAATTCGCAAGTGGATAACTCATTTTAAATTGAATAATATAATATAAATATAATGAGTTTAATTTTGCATTGTGTTGCTCTTAGCTTTTCTTTTTGCTGTATTATTAAGGGCCCATGGGAAACATGGACACTTTATATCTCTCTCTCTCTCTCTCTCTCTCTCTCTCTCTCTATATATATATATATATATATATATATATATATATATATAGTCTCAGAAGTTTCCTAACCATTAAAACTATATCTAAAAAACAAAAAAACAAAAACATTTTAGTCCCAAGTCATTCGGTGGAAAATCACTTTTATAGGTCAATTTACTTTTATCAGTTACTATATTAGGTTGCTTCCAAGAATTTACGCTAGTCTTAACATTATTTAAGGGATCATCAGTTGTTTACCATGAAAAACTGTTTCGGGAATTTATATATATATATATATATATATATATATATATATATATATATATATATATATATATATATATATATATATATATATGTTAAAATAAACATAGTTTGAGTATCCGACAATTGTTTCAGAACCTTCTTCGGCTCCTCTTCAGGGATACTAGCCGGAACCATTGTCTCGCGCTGCCCGTGATTAATATAACAGGATGAATTAAAAAGCTGACGAAAGCAAATAGGTCACATAGGATATTTCTAATGTTTACACCAAAGGTCGGCTTTTAATAGTTGAAAATGTATCTACCGACGAAAAAGAGCACTTTGTATAAGAACAAAAATAGAAATTGCCCCAGCTTTCTAAAGATGTCTACTATATTTCTGTGATCGAGTTTTAACTTCGGCGTTTCACCTGTATGATGCATTTTGCTGTACGTTATGTGTTTTCAACTTCTGACATATTTGAACACATTTGTTTGGTATTAACCTAATCGCTTCGGTAGAAGCGCTGTGCTTTAAGCCAAAAGTCATTGGAACCCTAACCTAAATTTTATTTAGTCAAAAGTCGGCTACTAGCCAAGGACAATAGTCAGTGGAAGTCTAAACTAAGTTCTATATCGGAAAAAGTCGGTTATATCACGGTGGACGTTGTTAGGTCCGGTTCCAATTCTGTCGAAGCACGTTTTTTATTTTATGCATTTAATTTTGCAATTAAATGATTTTCAATAGGATTTTTTAAATTTCGTGTCATTTTACGCACTATTGCATTTTCTGTGTCAATAAATACTCGATTACTAATACTGGAGATATAGGATACTGCCAGGTGTGAGACGTTTTCTACCACGGTAGATGGAGAACACCTTAATTGCAGAAGACTTGGAAACTGATAATCTCAGAAACTATCATCGACTGGCTTTTGGGATTTGATAAATTGTGACTCCGACGTAAAAAATGTAACAACATATATTTTCTCATTTAAATCCGTTTTTGTATTAACATCTTTGATAAGCTATAGGGGTCAAATTCATAAGAAACTGTCCGCGATAAATAATCAAGGGAGGCGCGAGAGCGCTCTATCCCTTAATAGACTTCAAAAACGGCTTATGCTAGAAATCTCATTTCTTTAATCAATCATAACTCAAAAACCAATAAACCAAATTAGTTAAAACTTTGCACAAATTTTTTTTATAGGTTCTATAAGTGTGTAGAATTTCAGCATCATTAGTCAAAGCAACCCAGAGATCCAGAAAGGTCAGGCATGATTTTGTGTTATCCGTGTGTACGTACGCACGTATGTGCCACCCTGTATCTCATCAACTATTTGATGGATTCAGCTGATTTTTGGCAGAGATAGAGGTTCTAGGGTCTAGTTGCTGCCATTTTAATTTCAGTTTACCATATACCTTAGTTTTCCAGAAAATTCCAAAAAACCTTTAAAATGACCATTGTATTGAGGCATAGCCTTTAAAAAGTAGTGACATTCCATGATAAATGTCAGTATACTGAAATCATATGCCCTTAATAGGGTTAAGATGAAAATTCATATACACTTAATGTACAAAAGCAAGGAAATTCCCAAATTTTTACACTTTTATTGTCATTAAGGGTATGCGAGCACAACAGGGCTATGTATTTTACTGGTAGGAATTTTTCTTCAGCGCACCTCACACACTTCATCCACTCATGCATAGAGATTTATATTGTAGTGATGTGATAATGAAATGGTTTGGTTGATATGTAGTCATACCCTTAATTAATGACAACAAAAGTGTAAACATTTGGGAATTTCTTGCTTTTGTACATTTAGTGTATATGAATTTTCATCTTAACCCTATTAAGGGCATATGATTTCAGTATACTGGCATTTTTCATGGAATATTATTTGTCTCTTTCCAACGGGAAATATGTGACACAAGGTCGGGAAAGAGGGATTTGAAAAACCAGCACCCTTGAGTAAGAGCACTGTCGTCGACCCAAAAATGCCCGGGTGCCTCAGGCGATTAGCAATAAACTAACTTCTCAAAGGGTGAGAATGTAAAGCCTGGGACGGTGGACCTCCTACCACTGCAAATTACCATACTCAACAATGGCTGAGACATTGCCGCTCTGATTTTGTATAAAATAACCTCGAGTATTACAATTCGTGCAACGTTATAAAAAGATATTCGAGTACAAAAATACATTTCAGTTTTTTTTATAACTATCATGGCTACCAGCGTTACCCGGAGTAATAGTAGTAAGTAATTAATTCTCATGAAAAAAAAATTATTGTTGTCAGAGGCGAGATAAATATTACAATAACAAACGAAACAACTAATCGAGGTAAAGTGTTATCAAACACACAAACAACAATACGCGAGTTTAACCTTACTTAAAGAAAAAATACCGCAGTATACTTTTACATAAAAATTTTAGAAATACGCGAGATAAATTTTACTTAAAAGAATAAACTACCCCCCCTTTCTCTTTCTCTCTTTCTATATGTAGATCTCTTGAAACTGTAAATAAAGCAGTTGTCTGCCCGTAGATTAATACGATTTTTATCATAAAAATATTAAGTACGATGGTAACCTTTTTGTGTCTATTAAAGTGAAATACATTCTTTCCTTTATTTTTATTATCACTTATTACGATTAAGTCTCCTCTTCTTTACACATGAACATTAAATTTTCGTAAATGCTTATCCTATCCTTTCTTGGTTATTATCAGTTACTATTAAGATTAGCACTTCCTTTCTTTGCTAATCTGAATAAATTTTCATACATCATTATTGAAGCGAGCCGGACACACGTAATTTTTAAATTATTTTATAATAGAAATGAAAACCAAATCAAAAGTAAATAAAAGAACTGGATTTTATTTAAAATTTCGCTTACATCTTTTTAACTTAAGGCTCCGCTGGGATATAGTTAATTCGTTGCGTTCTTTTAAAGTTTGTTGTTTAAATACGTCTTGGTAGTCGCGTTTGCGGTCCCCTGGCGACTGCACTATTGCCAACCATTGATGTTCGTTATCTGTGCAAAGTAACAGTCTGTTCAATCTGTTGTGAAGATCTCAAGCTCGGTCGTGCGGGCGTGGTGGGCGAGAAGCCGAGTCGAGAGAAAAGACGATTTGGAAATTGGATGACGCTTGAGGGCTATATGACACATTTTTTCTCTTTTGTTATTGTTTTAAGTTGCTGCTGATATTGCCAATTTTACCCGGCCTCTCTATTTTTGTACGTATACACAAAGCGTGAGATCGAAATTGAAATATATGAGAGGGATATCAGTGTGTTATCTTTGGCCAGACAATGTCGAGAATCAGTTTGCGCATGATTAGTAAGATCAAACTATCTTTTATTCTTATAGAATAATGCTCGTGAGGCCACTGTTTTAATATATATACTTCATACATATATAAATAATATAGAGAATTTGAATTACCCACTAGACACAATCGTCGAAGGTATTTGGTTTCTCTGCACAAGGGGTTGTCATGACAACCTGACATGAGAATTATTCCCCCTTACAAGTAGACCTTGACTAAATATTTGAAATAACAGTAGGCGAAGGCCAAATAAAGGACTAAGGACTTTCGACACGGCTATTTAATCTCAAATATAAGGACTTAGCCGGGTACTCGACCAGACTAGATGAATTCTTGTCCTGTAATCCGGTAGGACCAAGAGACAACAAGAAATATATACTATAACATAGTTAACTGGTCAATTGGGGGGAGGTAAATTTATGTTTTTAACTTCTTTACAAACTCAACGTTTGACAGATACCGGTGAACTTTAATGGAATATTCCAATATCTATGTATCTCGTATAGAAATCAAGTGTTAGCCTCAGGAAAGACCCCCTTGATTTCTGAGCACTTCGACTGAAGTAAAATGCAACAATATATATATATATATATATAGATATATATATATATATACAAATAAATGAAGGAAGAGAGATAAAGATGTGCGGATGACAAATCTATTTCATCTTCGATTGTTCAACGCAAGGTGGAGACATGATGTTGGCTTGGTATGAAGATTGGTCTGATCTCTTTAAAAACATTCTGTGGAGTGATGAAACTGTATTTCTACATAAGTCGGGTTTCTGAACCGCCACAACTGCCACTACTAGGCGGAAGAAGATCCTCGTAATACCTGTGAAAAAATGCAGAATCAGCCCGAGGTAACGGCATGGTGTAAAATGACTTCAGACAGGATTGTGGGGCCCGTCACCTTTCGCGATACTATGAACGCTGAAAGATACCTTACTATGCTGAGAGATAAAATCTGGCCAGTTATCAGTACTTGGGACAATATTGAAGATTTAAAATTCATGGCGCTCCTCCACACTTTGCTATTGTTTTTCGTGAATGGTTAAATGCCAACTTCCCTGGAGG
>OY744516.1:61549816-61552316 GCA_963556195.1 Sepiola atlantica | reverse complement strand
TTCTAGATGTCGGGATTTGAGTTTTAAAATACATGCTACCCGGGGTTTCGAATCGCGCCACCAGTAGTTAATAGTTGTATCTCTATGCTGATGAGTCCCGATGATAACGGACGAAACGTATACGTACATAGACTATAAACAAAACAAATATTTATTATATATATACCGAATTCTCAGCTTGAGTATACCTTTTTAAATTTTTATAATTTCTTTTGTGTAAAAAAGTGAATGTGGCATCGTGCTGATGGGTATCCATGTTAAGTATGAAGTAGAATAGCCCTTTGTTGTTTACGCTTGAGTTTGAAATAGTATTATCAATATTATACGCAAGATTTACTGACCTTATTAATGTTTAGATGCGAAAATGTCAGTTAAATACAACAACAGCTCTTTGCTGTTTTGGAATGGAGGATAGTGTCTAAAGCACGGAAACGGTAACATACCATTTTTTACGAGACCATTGTGAGTTTAGTATAACTGAAAATGAGTCGATATGGTACTGTCATTTTCCCCGAGTTACTTTAAAATATAAAACCATACATGATCGCGTTGAAAGAAATCTAGATAAACATCCTGCTAGTTGTTAAAAATTAATTTCAACAAGAACAGTCTATGTGTTATTGTAATAAGCTCGAGTTAAGTACTATGTAAAAAATGAAATACCAAATGGACGCGTTTATAGTCGAATGTTGAAAAAAAAATCGGCGCGTAGTCATTAAAAGTCTTAAACTTGAAAACCCATCTTGCAGTTATAAAACGGCAAAATTGGTTCTTATTTAATCGTTTTTAATCTTAAAATTACAAATAAAAATAATTATTTAGATGTTTACACATTTTTAAAATACATTCTTTACTGAGATATTTTTTATTTAATTTTCCATTTGTTTAATGAGACGAAGAAAATCAATTTCAAAAATTAATTTCGTTTCTGTATGTTCTATATTAGAACATACAGAAACGAAATTAATTTTCAGTTATTTGATGGACCTAACCGATATTTGCCTCTAGTGACCCCAGATTAAATCGAAGAAATATTTTTATTTATTCTCTTATTGATACTTATTTGAATGTTCCAAGTGTTAACATATCGATTCCTATAACACACGAACAAACAGACATTGACTTTTATAACGTTTCCATGTGTGACTTTTCAAACTATATATTTGGAGAAGGAGGATACATTAATCACCTAAAAAGTAGTGTAATGGATTCGTCTAAACACTTTAAAATGCAGCAACATTTTTGTGAGTAACGGATGAATTTTATTAGACAGACGAACAACACAGGTAAGGAGGACTTCTTTCTTTTTTAATAACTAATATAAGTGAGCAAAACATTTATACAAAACAAAACTTAGATTTAGTATACGGAACGTTTATGTTTTTGTCTTTTAAGGGAAGTGGGGTCTGATCAACTCTGCTGGGAAGCCATGAAATAAAATACTGTCTTGTTATTAAATTCCCGAAACAGTTTTTCATAGCAAACAACTGATGATCCCTTAATAATGTTAGAAGCAAACTCATATAATAACTGTAAAGATTAAATTGACTTACATGAGTGATTCTCCATTGAACGACTTCGGACTTAAGGTTTTATTTTTTCTTTATATAGTTTAATGGTTAAGATACATCCGAGACTATATATATATATATATATATATATATATATATATATATATATATATATATATATATATATATATATATGACAAGCTGAAATATCCGATGTTTACTTTATTAAAACATTTTCTAAATGTCGCTAAACATAGTTTACATTCTTTCGTTACTCTTTTAAAAATTTAATTTATAATCTTGATATAAATTTTAAAAAGGAAGTCTTCGTAAACCCTATTGTTTGTCTCATCCATTTAAATGTTTTTTTTTTGCATAATTGATTTTTTGTTTGTGTATTGTTCCGTCGTTTGAGTTCATTATTTGTAAACAAAACGTATTTTATGGTAGTTTATTAGATTTAAGAATAACTTTTTGCTTTAATATGATTAAAAAGAAAATAAACGAGTGCAGGTGATTTGATTAGTATTAAAGTTGACAGACATGAACGAAAGCGAGCGGTAAATTATCTGTCTTAGATCCATGCCTTTCATCTACCTTTTTGATCCTACGTGTCTCTCGCCTTTGTCATGACAAAAGGAATTAAGTAAATTAGTCTGAAGAATGCAGTTTCCAATAAAAAGAAATAAAAGAAAACAAGCTTAGAAATCTGTCTGCGAGTTGATGTGCGTGTGACTGTCTGTATGAATGTATGTATGTGTGTCTGTGTGTGTGTGTGTGTGAAGAGGGAGGGAGTAGGATATCTAAAGATCCAGAAAAATCCAAACAACCATGGTAAATATGTCATGGCCCCCGCTCGGTCTTGCGAAACAATGGATACATCCTGTAAGCGTGGCTGTGTGTGTAATTGTGAAGTAAGGGTTGCGCAATATGTAACCATACACCTCCTGAGTCGACACAGCTTGATTCCAGTGGCAATGAGAAGTCCA
>OY744516.1:61464816-61547316 GCA_963556195.1 Sepiola atlantica | reverse complement strand
TCAGAGCTCTAAACGGCTTGCTAATGGCCGCCGACTTTGCCATTAAGACGTTAATTTATTTCTCATTTCCAATGGACACATCGGTACGCGCTTCGACTACTGAGTTAAATATGACTTTCGTATCGGGGTTCGAACGGGGCGATCGGCAGGAATTGCCTCCTCCCGTACTAATGATTGCAGGTTTGTCATAAAAATATATTATATATTTATGTTAGTGTAGGAAATAAATAATAAAAAGTTAGCTGCACATCATCGGTTTGTTTTTATTAAATCCTCCCGTCTTACAACAGACGTATTCGTGGACAAGGATAGTAAAAATTCATTTTCATATCTACATGGACGAATTGTTTAACAATGCAACCGGATTCTTGCACCTGTTTTAAAAAATCAGCATTTATGTACTGATTTTCATAATTTCATGTTTGGGTGTAAAAAGCCAACAGGAGTTGGCGAAAATTTCTAATACCACAATGGAAAAAAATAAAAATAAAACTACATATTTAACAATATATGCCTATCATATTTCTAAAAACAAGGCCAATCAAACCTGAAAAAATTAAATTAAAAAAACAACTTGTTTTTGTTATTAATTTCCTAGAAAAAATCTTACAACAGAAGTATTAATGGACAAGCATACTTTGAAATGTTAAATTCACAAGCACTCCCCAATCGTATGCAAATAATCACGGTTATAGGAGATGACGACGTTAGGTTTTTGAAAGTTTTTTTTTTGCAGGAAAGTGTCGCTGCCATCCAGTATACGGCGTCTGGTATTCTCAAATGGTTACCCATCTAGAACTGACCAGACCGAACATCGCTTAACTTCGATGTTCTAATGAGAACCGGTGTGTCAGTAATTTTATCGTCAGCTGGTTGGTTTGATTCTGCAGTCGAGGATTTTTCTTAATAATTCAATTGTTTTTATTGTGTACGGTGGACACCCCCATTTTGATTTTCATTTCTCCTAGTCTTTATTACACGTTTTCTACAATTATTCTGGTAATCCTACTATTATTGGGTGTACAGTAATTTTCTTCGTGCTTATTATGCTCTGCAGGCTCCATTTTTTTGCGTGTTTTTCTGCATCCTTCATCATCACTCTAGGAACCCCAGGCGCGGCGAAATAAAGGTCACTTGCTTGATCTTAATGACGCCTTGTCTACAATACATCATGTTTATGGCTTACACGTGCATAATATGTGTTTAACTAATATATCTACTAAGTGACATACTCACTACACACACAATGGAAGGGGACGGAGCATTCTTGGATAATCGGGGGTATGTCACTCTGATATTAGAGAAAAAACAGAAACTGTTATCAAAGAGAACTTGTACAAAGAAAAAGTAATATAAAAAATATGACAAAGTCCATGAAAAATATGTTTTTATTGACAACTGGTCTAGACAATGCAACATAAAGTTTTGGAAATGATTGAGAGTTAAGACAGTCGAAAGAAATGTTCTGGTGAAAGAAAAGTGTTAGTCTGTAATTATAAATTATGTACACATGTTCATTTCGGCTGGCTTCGTGTGCATTTATTTATGTGTAAATGAGATAACCGTCGTAATGTTGTGTATATTAGTATGTCTGTTATATTTGGCGAGAGAGTGCTAGTATAGACTATGCATGTGCGTTCGGGTTAACAACGTGTATGTGCTTCGCTGGGCGTACAGAAGTTCGTGTCTGTTTCCTGTTGCATTGGTCGGGGCTCTTTGCCCCCCCCCCAAAAAAAAAATAAAGAGGCGGAATTGTTACCTACGCATTTTTCATGTTGGTGAAAGAAAAGAGAAGGGAAACAGTATGTTTTTAGTTTATACTAGGCGAGAGATTTAGAAGTGAATATCATCGCTATGTTGATTGGCTGAACGTTACTGCTTAGTGGGGATTTTGTCAAATCAGTAGTTGATACTAAAACAACATTCACTACCGCTTCGGCTTTTAACAAACGAAATGATAACTCTATTCATATATTTGTATGTACAGAATACACTCATAAACTAATTAACCGATCATTGTGAATTTTTGAAGAGTGCTGCCCGGTGTAATAAGTAATAATATGGGCTGTATTTAATTTAAGTTTCATACAAAGAGGCTATAGAAGTGGTGGAAACCCTTCCTGGAAATTCAGATACGTTCGATTCTTGTGAAATGTTAAACATAAGTATTAGAAATTAATTCATAAATATTCCTCAAATTTCAGTTTCTCTGAAGTATTTTAAAGGACATTTTGTATTTCATAACTTGTGAATAATCTTCAATTTAAAAGCTAAAATATTTTAAATATCCCTTGCACCTGATCCATAGTCATTCGATGACAAGTAAGCAACATTCCCTGAATTTATATTTCTTCTTAACACCAATTAAGCTTAAGCCTTAAATTGTATACATTTTCAAGAATCAAAATCATGTAACGGGTTTTGATTAGCATTAGAATAAGGATTCAAGACATATATTCTCATTATATAGTGATATTTATTTTCGTAAGGAGACATAAAGCGGGTGAAATTAGCTGTTATGCATAGGAAATTAATCTTACCCATCCTAGGACGGGTATTCCTCGAGTTATATATAAATATTTACTATATTTATACTATGAGATTGATCAGTATCGGTTGCAAAGAGATAGTTGTTATATAAAATATTGCCTACTATTTTAAGGTTTGATATATTTCTTCGAAAATATATAACATTTCTCCCCGTTATATTTGACAGAACGGATGGTCTTTCATAAAAAAACCCCCAGATACATCAAGGGAATATATGTTTTCCGTGTTTGGTTATGGATTTTTTCTAGAAAAATAAAAACAGTCATAAGATATTTTTTTATTTTTTCATTCGAATATATTTAAATATTTTAGCATTTTTTAAATAAATGTTTTAAAAGAAAACTGAGTTTAATTAATTCCCGAAGCACAACTATCGTCCGACTCTTACTACTTATGATATTCCCCAAGAAAATAAAAGCTGTCATTTAAAAACTCCACCAACGTATCCGATATTCTTTATGTCTTTTGAATGTCGTCTTGAAAAGACCGAAAGTCTTTTCAGTTTTCATTTTCAAAATGGCATGTCTATGAAATTCCGACGATATCTGCTACGATCTCTTTTTTTTTTTAATTAAGTAAACTATCTCGAGGGGATCGTAATTAAAATGAACGCTTCTTTAATTAAAACTTGGAGGGTTTTTGTGTCTCGTTTATAACGAAGATAACATGGTTAATTAGAAAAGAAAAACATAAACGAATAAATTTTAAATTATAAAAATGGAATGTCACCCGTACTATTTTAGTGTTTCTTATGTTCTTTGCAATATTAGTTCATATCTGAATGGCAGAAACACTCAAGTCACTAAAACTGACTAGACATGGGATACGGTAAGTGTTTATCTCAAAATTATTCAAATTGTCTTTCATTAAAAATCTCTCATAAAATATTCATATTTTTTATTACTTGAAGAAGTAAAACTCATACTGAACTAGCTTGGGAGGATGGTATAATGGCGATCCAATATATACTACACTGTGCCACAATTAACTTACTGCACGTGTACTGGCCAACATAAATATCCCGACACCCGACTAGCAGCAAAATCCTACCCCTTCACTGTAAAGATCCTTAGATGCCGGAAGCTGTTTTACTCTGATTGATTTTTTTTCTCTGGCTGTTTGCTGTTGGAATTCCACCTGCTCCTTTCCTGCCCGACGATACACACACACACACAGAATATAAATGTAATGTGAATAAACATATTTTTATTCAATTCATCACCAAGACTGCTCAAACCAAATTTAATTATTTTCCCAGTAGCTCTTTATGCTTCGATGGCAATATTTCTTTTTTGTGATTAACAATAGATTTTAAAATGCCCCGCACCCCAAAGAAAAAAGGGGATGTAATACCTGGGAGAATGTTATGATAACGAACATATACTGCACTATCCCACAAAAAGAGGTAATAAATAGAGAGTAGTCTCATGAAAGCAGAACAGATACTACACTACTCTATCCCATCCCCCAAAATTATATGGTAACGACTATGTAGATGGTTTCCTGACCATAGAACAGATACTACCTTAGTCCTTCTTCATTTAAAATGAAGGGGGAAACGCTTATGTGGATGGTTTCATGAGCACAGAGCAGAAACTACCTTACGATTACCCCCTCCCTAAAAAAACAAAAGACGTAATCGCTGGATGGATGGTGTCATGGCAATCAAACAGACCCAAAGACAGCACGTGTACTGCCCATTTAAAAAAAAACTCCACCAACGTATCTGATATTCTAAAACTGGAAACTTAATATTAAATTGCTATATTAACTCGCCTATGCGGATTTCAAGTTTTCCTCGCCATATTACTATCATAACCACATGCACTAAAAAGCTTCGTCACACGCTTGCTAACAAAATTCTCATACTTATGACGGCCTGGGGCCAGTATTTCATCTGTAGAATAACGTCGTTGATAAATCTGTAATTTTCTATTTATAACTTCAAGTTTATAGAAATAAAAACATCATTAGAAAAATTATGACTGACGGAATAATTGTGACCGATGGACAGACGGACAACGTCACTATTTATATAAGAACATACTACTGTAGAAGGGCGCACAGAAATAATGATAATAAATAAATAAAAACAAAACCGAAACAAAGGGGCATTCACTCTAGACGGCTTAAACCGGTTCCCTCCGTATATTAAATTCATAAACGGTCCACAATCGTATGTATATCCCGAACGACGTTCATTTTTGCAGTTTTTGCAAGATGTCGCGTCTTCCCACATATTCGCCTGATATTCTCAAATGGTCACCCATATAATACTGACTAGGCTCAATGATACTTAACTTTTGAAATTTAACTAAAATCGATGTGTCAATGTGATTATGTAGTATAATAAAAAAAAATGCCTGCATGTTGGGTTAATTTTTCATTAATATTTGATTATTTTTTTAAGTCGAAATAATACACTTAATAAATTTAACTAAAACTTCGACATGTACATATAAGTGTCGTTATTTTAAAATATATCATGCATATACAAGACCTTACGAATTCACACACATATAAGTACACATAACTACACAAATGTGTTCACAAAATACATACTCATAGGCAAAGTCGGAAACCTTTCCGATAGTTGTAATGATATATATATATATATATATATATATATATATGTGTGTGTGTGTGTTTAGTTGTATTGTGTCTGTAAAAGTATATCTCAGATGTAATTGTTGTGATGATTAAGTAGATCTAGTTTGTAGACATCGGCAGTTTTTAGGGTAAAATCTAACTAATACATTAAAGAAAGTTATGCTTATCGCCGCATCAACTTTACACAAACGCCAAAGCTTATTATAAATGGAAGATTCATTAGTTCGACAGAGTGAAAATATACAGAGACAGATGCACTTTTCGAAGTGGTTTACTGCATCATATCGGACAGTGAGAGAGAGAGGGTAGGTGGGTAGAGAGAAATAAACAATGAGTAGAAGAGGAGTATTTAGACGGTTTGGGCAGTACTCCATCTAGTTAACATCGTGTGTCCGCCCTTCACCGCAGACGGTGGATTTTTCGGGGTGACCGTCCCGTTCGAGTATTTGCCGAGAAAAAAGATTGAATTCCTTTTCTCTGGAACTCACGTGATTCTCTAACTTCCGTTCACACGCTGAGGTCAATCCTTTGAACCCTAATCCATCAGCCATCCTTCCAAAACTGTGGTATTTGTTATGTCACAAATGTAGTAGAAGGATAAAGGAACTAAGGATGATGGCACATTTTCAATGGAGTACTGGTCATGAATGTAATCGCATAATTGAATAGTGTCGGAAGTTAAGAATGCTTCGATGAAATAATAACACATTAGTTGGTCAAAATCACAAGGTATCTAAACGAATTAGTTTGCCAACGTAAGAACACTATGTTATGGATTTTTATTATTTGGATGATTCGAACTACTGTTCTGATCTTGGATGATATTCTCACAACTTTTCGGTCGATGTAAACTCTGACCTTCTTCAGGTACGTTTTTTTCGAACTCCGGAATTTTTATGTCGAACTCGGGAATCTGTACGGAATTTCGAACGGAACCCTTTTTTTAATCAACGTAGTTTGTTCTCGTTCAACCAGAAATTATAAATAAGTTATAATAAATAGATTAAGTAGTTAGACTACACATCTAAAACATGAATAGGTTATAAAACTATTTATTTGAAAAAAGGAAAAGGACAGTTCCTGATAAAATAAGAGAGACAGGTTACTTTCGCATGCGTGTAAAAGAAAGAGAAAGATAGCCATATAGATATACGGATGGCTCATCTCGCTAAATCCAGTCACACTGTGCGCGCTGCACGCCCTATTTAGTACAGCTAGCTAGACACGTCTTACTTGTTTGAAGTATAACCAGACAAAACAGGAAAGAAAAGTTTCGTCGGAAATCACGTGATTTCACCACTTCAGTCTGGAGTCCCTTCTGACCCTTAGGGGGTCACTGTAAATTTTCTATTCCAACACGGCCCTCGTTATGTATGAATATGACTGGAATTGACTGAACATATCCTACGATATTTTACACCACTTTATTATTGAGAATGTTTAGTGCGGCCTAAAACATTTATAGAATCGAGTTTACGATGTCGGAGAATGACTTTCTTTTGCAAATAAAGGACATCTGGTGTCTGTTTCAGTAAAGATTGGATTTTTTCTACATAAATCCATTCCCTCCTTTGCTGTATTTATTGAATTCCGTTATAAATAAAAGTGGCAAGTATAGGTCACCGCATTTAAAAATAGACCAGCATAAATAGCCTTCTATTTAATGATATCCTGAAGAAGGAAATAACAACACATTTGTTTATTAGTTCAGACTGAACTTCTCTAGTGCAAAGATATTCGCAGCGAGCACGAAAAAGAACAAAATAGATAAATATTCTCTACTGATTTGTGTTAAATATCTAGGCACGCACCTGTCCGAAAAAATATGATTTATTGATAAAAAATAAAATAATTGTTGATTGGAACTTAGTAGATGGATTTGACATAGACACGCACCTGGCCAGAATGAAACAGCATAACATAATTGATGGTCAGAAAATTAAAATAATCAGTGATTGAAGTCGGGCACCTGGTCGGGAAAATATGGTGGATTGTCAAATATAAAATAATTGCTGATTTGAACCATCTGCAAAATGAGATCGCTATTTTTAATTAACTTTTTAATTCTATCATTTTTTTCACTAATGGGTCAACACTTATGAAGGCCCAGGGGCCACTTGAGGATGAGGATAAGAGATTCCCACTCGAATCATTATCGCCTCAACGAAAGGATCGAAAAAAAGGGGGTGCATGGGCAGAATATTACTTAACTTAAACTTGAAGACGACCATACTGCAGTTGGTTGGGTAGCAGACTCGTGCTATCATTTTGAGCATATAATATGTTCTAGGGCAGAAACTCTGTTCATGGAAGTATCGTTTGTTTTTTGGTATATATAGAGATAAATAAAAGCTATTAGTTATAGTTGTAGCCAGATGAGCTTCTGATGTGAATGTTTTATAGGGGGTACTAGGAATTGGAGCTCAGTCGAGCACCAACCATGAACATAACGATACAGTAGATAGAGGCTCGCAACATCTCTTCTGTATGAAAGTGACTGTAGAGACAAGAAGCGATTATCCCCCACTAGATTGCGGAGTCGATTTTGTACTTTGTTAAGATAGGAAAAAGTGCTCCGTGCGGCATCTCCAGAGATATAAAAACAGTACTCCATCTATGGCACGTACCTGACTCTTATACAGGTAGATAATATCATAAGTTATGAGGAAATTTCTGGATAGGTAGAATGATCCAACAGTTTTTCAGCAACCTTAGCAACATATTTGATGTATTTCCTCTATTTCAGCGGTGGGGTGAAAGTCAGCCCTAGAAGCTTATCAAAGAAAGGGACTTCCTCGAATAGGAAACAATTAATTAGGTGGTTAAATGAAAGAAGCTTTGTTCCAAAGCTGTTAAACGTAACAAGCCACGTTTCCCCCATTGCACCACGTGTTCTAAATCAAACGAGATAAAGAGAGAGAACGTCAGAAATATATTTATCATCAATGCTCTTCAAAGTGCTGTCATAAATAATTGTGCCATCTGCATAGATGCCCACAAATGATCTCAGAATATGATTTATAATATACATATCCAATTCTGTTTAATATTTCATCTAATAGTTAACAAAAATACATCTTAATTCCCTTTTTTAGCATCATTGCTGAATTCATTTAATTTCATCTTTAAGTGTTTTACGCTTATGTCGTCCTAAATATAACCTGGAAACTTGTTCCAAAATTATATCACTCTATCTGTAAACAATCGATAAACGTCGAGAATTGATAACAGTCGTGAACCTGTGAACCAAAAAAATAAAAACAACACATAATTGATAGCAAGTTTACTAAAATAAAATTCACTAGTTACCTGTATACTTTTAACGTGTGGAAATAGTTTATAACATTTTTTTTCATTTCATAATTATATTTTGACGTTTGTGTTTTATATTAGAACGCGAAAGTCAACATGTTCGCGACCAAGGTTATAACTTAACCTCGCTAAACTTTAAGCTTAAAAGACAGTAAAAATACATACCGTATCACTAACATCAAGTTCGAGTAGCAAGTCCCTCCGCCCGATTCAAACAAAAAAACACTCGTAAAACGTAAATTTTAGTGATGTAATTTGAAGTATTTATATGGTTTACATTTTGATATTATTTATAACAAAACCGATTTTTTTTTATTTAAACGCTGAATTATCTTTCTAAAAATGTAAATGTTTTTTACAATAAGTTAATAAAAATGGCCGAAAAAAAGTAGAGCAACGTGTAGAACAAAAATGAAAGTTAAAAAACTAACGTGCCATACCGGATAGAATATGTAGTATGTATGGGGTCCGCCATACGTGACAATATATTTCCTTTTATGTTTTTGATTTTTTTAGATGAAGTTTGATAAGTTATATTATTTTGATTATTTGGACTTCTCTTCTCCTCTTGGATGTTATTCTGACAACGTTTCGGCCGATGTAACCCTCCGATCTTCTTCAGGTGAATTTTACTTTATTTAGTTCGACAAGATGCACCTGAAACGTTATGAGAATAACATAGAAGATGAGAACAATAGTCCGAGTAATCTAAATAATACATATTTTATTTTGTTTGGTAAAAACTACTGCCTTATTAATGAGTAGTCTACATATTCCATTTTTATCTATTAATCACATGTTTCTATTTGTTACGAACAGAGAAAACGCTAAAATACCATAGACCTTTCAATAGTATATAGATAGATTATTATCATATATATAAAAAAGGTAAAGGTCGAATAGCCTGGACGCGCACGTAGTGGCGGTGATTTGTCTAGGGCACAGCATATAGAAGGCGGAGCCCATCCCTCTCCTTCCGCTGCCTTGAACATTCCCTAAATTTTAGTCAGGTACCCATTTACTGCTGGGTGGACAGAGGGAGTTTTCAGACCCGAAAATTCGCATGCCGTGAGTGGGATCAAACCCGGGTCGTCCAGCTCAAAGACAAGTGCTATAACCACTCGTCCACAGGCCCTCCCTATTATATTTATATTTATATATATATATATATATATATATATATATATATATATATATATTATATATATATATATATATATATATATTATATATATATAATATATATATTATATATATATATATATATATATTATATATATATATATTATATATATATTATATATATATATATATATTATATATATATTATATATATATATATTATATATATAAGACAATAATTGTTTTGATAATTAAACATTTCTTTACTTTCATGTCATTCGAAAGCAGGATCATATATGTATATAGCATTGTTGAACTTAAGAGATAAATTGAAGCCGCTATTGCTCAAATACCCGTGAAGCTGTACCTGAAATATATCACCCATTTCTCTGAAAAGATTAGCACAGTGCATTGAGCTCCATGGAAAGCACACGTAGCTTTAATTAATGTTCTTAATAAACATCATGTTTTACGTTTCAAAAGATATAAGTGAACCCTTTGTTAGTTTCTATATTACATTGCATATTTATTTAATGTTACATGGTTGGGGTTAGGGTTAGGGTTAGGTTGAAATAAAATTATATAGTTACTTGTAGTGGACACTGTGTACAGTTTATGTTACACTCTTATTCGCGCATGATCATCAATCAGCCATCTGCGTTATATTTAGTGAGACAACTGCATGAAAATAATCAAGCGAATGAGATGCTACACTTCATTAAACTCACACTATGCATCATATCAGTATCAAGCCATCATTGGATTATAAATGGTCTGTCACATTTCGTTTAGAATTTCCATCTTTTAGCTGCGTTCACTGTTGGCTACGATTCAGCGTTTAGCCACTCAGAAATCAGTGTTTGTTTCTTTTTTGTTTTAAAACAATGTACGTGTAGCTGTACATCAGAATGTCATCCATGTGACCGACGGACTACCGTACATACAGATTTTTTATGTGTATGAGTGTAAGCAAAAGTTTTGGGAAGTGCTTACCCTGTAGGCGGATATATTCGCCGATTATAGCATACTTGTTTATACCTGCTGATCGAGCGGTCTTTAGTACAGTACCTGGGCATGTCAATTCCCAGCTTTATCGAAGAGTTATCGCTTTATAAATTATGTTTTAATAAACAATAATTGTATTTAAACTAATACCGAATACCATGTATGTATAATTATTTGTAGATTATCAAAAAATTGTCACATAGATATAACAAGAAATGATATAATTTTTTTGGTTATTATTATGTTAATTTCTTTAAATTCATAAAAAAAGTATCAAGTTTTAAATAATCCTGTGGACCAGTAGTTCCTAACCCTTTTTTACCAATAGACACCTTGTACTTCTTCTTTTTCCTAACTATTGGTGGTACCATCACAGATTAGGACCCACGCTAATTTTGACTTTAACACTAACTCTAACCCTAATCTTAAACCCTACCCCTGACTCAAACGCTAACCCTAACCCTCACTCCACCCTTCCCCTGACCCTCATTCTGACCCCAACGATGGGGTAAACGTTAGTGTGGGTACTAATCTGTAATAGCACCCTATTAGTAATAAGAAGACACTATTCTATGTTTCACTAAAATAAATTTTGAGGTTTTACTAATAACAAATAGTCTATAAGTAAACTTTATTTTTAAATGAAAACTAATTTAATGCAAATAAAGTATTCTACGACAATTATAATAATAATCATAGTAATGATAATTAGTAATAATAATAATGAAAATGTGATATTAATATATATATATATATATATATATATATATATATATATATATATATATATATAATTAATATATACATATATAATATGTAAATATAATTATTGCATTTCATAATATATAACTACATATATTGCCATTCATTTTTAGAAATTTTTCGACAAATAAATCACATATTTAGAGACAGAGTGCATGGTAAAATTTCGAGATAAAACTGGTAAATGGAAACAGTTAAAATAACTTGAATGATTAAAAAGCACTATACAAGTAATACACAAACACTCTGAATTAGTTTTCTTCATGGGTCACCAAACTATCATTGCCAACTCTCAATTTGTTAAGTCCATGAATCTCTAGGGCCCATCTTGACCCCGGTTGTTAATGAATCGTTTAGACTTACGTGAGATTCGAATTTAGGGGATGTTGCTTTACCTCCTATAGAGGAAGTTAGGCGCACGGTCAAGTGAGGTTTTGAAAAGCCAGCACAATGGGTGAAGTTCACTCTGGCCTACAAAATATGCCCGAGCAGTTCTGTTGGCATTCCTTGACAGCAGCGCCTAACGCGATTAGAACTAAACAAATACCTGGCCGGTGAGAAAGTAGAGCCTTGGAGGGTCGACCTCCTAGGACTGAACAAAACCGTACGTCAGCCCGACAGCAATTTAATAACTGTCGATTATGTATAATCGATTAATACGAACAACACCTTTTCAAACTGTGTCAGGTAATTGTATAAGCTTTACACTCGCGTATGGCAAGTGTAAAAATTTTACATTTAATTTTCAGTGTTTTGACGATTTAACATCGTAAAAACTACTGACTTATTAATGAGTAGTCTACATATTCTATGTTTATCTATTAATCACATGTTTCTATTTGTTACGAACAGACAAAACACTAAAATATCATAAACCTTTTAATGTATATATATATATATATATATATATATATATATATATATATATATATATTATGCTTTGCAAATACATTTCGGAAACAATTTCCATTAAGGGTTGGATTATTTTGCAAGTTTATAATAGCTTTCTTCGGCGGAGCGGAACCGTCATGCTCTGCTCAACCGAATGCGATATTTGACAAATACAACCGCTCAGACTGACTGCAATTCTGGTTTTATCCCCTGAAGGACTTTTATTAATTGATCGGCCTCGTCTTATCACCAACGGGTTCATATGTGCGCAATGAAACGAGCTTTCTAAATGCGCTTCTCGAACATTTCCTTCTGCTCACATCACAGATGCAACCATGTAGCATCTAATCAAATTGCCCGTACATTCCCCCACCCCCATATTTGCAGCAAATAGCGTGGTTGTCTCTGATAATAAACCAATCGCTGTTCCCCTATGCCCATTTAAATTACCGAAACATATAATATTCGCTTATCTTGAGTAAATGTGGTTTTCTCTTTACTCGCATATAAACCAGGCGTTGTCCAGGAGTAATAATTAGCACGAATTCAATTAAATGTTTTAGATTCATTTTTAAGTCTATGGTTTAAATAATAGGAGAGAAACAATTCGTAAACGTCCGGTGTCGATCCAAGTTAATACACTTAGACATGCATAGATTCTATCAACTATATTGATCAATTTATTTTATAAATATATCGATTGGTATAAGTATCTTTATTAATATTTACCATTTGTTCAGGATGTTAGACACAAGGTCATCCCAGGTTTGTGAATGTCCGAACACTAGTAGGTGTGAACTCTGATATTCAATATGTGCCTTAGTAGCGCCGTCGGCATTCTCTGAATAGTAATACACCAACCAGTGATAAAGTAAAGCTTTGTAGGGTGGATCTCCTTAGACTGAAAAAAAACATACTTCAGCTTGACAGAAACAAGGTCAGTGTCATTCTGCTAACCTTGATGTATATAATAATATAGACCTATCTCCCCCCTCTCTCTCTCTATTTCTCTCTCTCTTTCTCTCTCTCTCTCTCTCTCTCTCTCTCTCTCTCTCTCTATATATATATATATATATATATATATATATATATATATATATATATATGAATATTTTTTTAATTAAATATTAAAGTGTATTTACCTACAGACAACGTTGTTTCGGACTTACGTCCTCATCAGTGCCAGAAGTGGTGGTTTCAGGCCGTCAGACGGGTTCGAACGCAGTTCGTAAAGTCTGAATAGAGTCATGATCTAATCTTTATCTATTAGGCAAACGGAAATCACCATGGACATAACTGAAATTAAAATACATTTAAAGGCGGTGGCGGCGGGGTTCAATCGTTCCGAGATAAAATAGTGTTTAAACACGCGGGCGTGTAAGCTTTGCTTCCAAAATTTCACAACCTCAGATTTTTATAATTTCAAACAGTGCTCCACAATTAAAATTTATTAAGTGAATGTCTATTTTGAATCTCTCTAAAGTGCTAGACTTACTTACAAGGGATTTTGATATATACAATATAAAACGCCCCTTTTAAGTAAAATAAAATCCGAGCACTTTAGCGGGATTCAAATGAAACATTTACCTAATGCTTCGGTGCGATACTCCAACGCTGTCATGAAGTTTTATCTGAATGTATTGATGTTTACGCCCGCCACTCTCAGCGTAAATATAACTTCATTTCTCTGATATCACGTGACAACCGCCCATGTCCAAGGGGATAAATCGATCGCTTACAGATTAAAAGAGTTACTGCAGACCGGCTTCGTGCACCAATTGTCATTTCCTTACACTGAAAAGAGCCGAAAGCTCAAAACGTCGTAGTATATTGGTAAAACTTTAAAATATTCTTTGATATTATATATGTGACACTATGGATGACGCAAAGGTCGGGGCCCGGTCAGGAATAGGAAATGACTCATGAACGCACACAAAAGAAAAGACAGGATAGGAAGTGACTAATTGACAGAGACAAAAGAAATACGGGAGTGGTCAATTTCAATTGTTCAGGACAGGTTACTCATAAAAATACCGGACATGACATTTGGGAGTGACGGTGTTTTGCGACAGTGGAGTAGGTTAGTTTTACGACAGTTTGACGACAGTGGTGTAGGTTTGGTTGACGACAGTAAAGTTTATGACAAAAAAAGTTGACGAGTTTAGGTTTCGGAGAGAAGACGAACAGTTAGGATCGAACTTCCCGAGAGTTAGGATCGATCCTCCCGAGAGAGCAGATCGGACCGGGAAAACGATGAGATGAGCTGACGACTTGAGCAACGACAATGGGGGTCTCAACAGGACGGTGTCACACACACTCATTGTTCAAAATAAGTTATACACAACGTATATGTGTTCGTGTTTTTTT
This sequence comes from Sepiola atlantica, assembly GCA_963556195.1. Lineage (NCBI taxonomy): Eukaryota > Metazoa > Mollusca > Cephalopoda > Sepiida > Sepiolidae > Sepiola > Sepiola atlantica. The sequence goes on along the minus strand of OY744516.1, from coordinate 61,532,697 downwards.
CTCGAGAGTTGTATTTCTTTTGTTTTACTTATTGACCAGTGCTGTGCCCTCGACGATTCGTCAGTAGATAGACGACTCGGCTGTACGATGAAGACAAAGAATGCCACGGAAACACAACGTTGGGTCGACGGTCGTCGAATGAGACAACATGGTTCTACATATATATATATATATATATATATATATATATATATATATATATATATATATATATATATATATTACTGAATGATACATATTTATTTATTATACACATACGTATACGCTTCATCCCTGCGGTATCATCAGTGTAGAGATAACTGTGCCACCCAATCGCCTGATTCGAACGAACTCTAGAACACGAGTCACCTTTAACTAAATTATGTGCGCTTTAACCAATGGGGTTAATTCAAACTGTTACACGACGAGTAAAACAATACACCCTATTTATTTACATCAAGCAGGCAAACATAGTCAGCCGTCTTAACAGTATTCAACAAATCACGTAGAAAGGAACTTGGATTTTCAGCTAAGATTAGACGGCTTGTATTATTTTCCAAAAAGGGGGTCATAAATAATTATTTAATAATATATGTATTTAATTATTACCAACGTATACATTTCATCCTTACGGAATCTTCAATGTGGAAATAACTGTTCAAACCAGCTTCACGGTTCGAACAAACTTCCGACACAAGTCACTTTTAAGTAAATTCTTAGCGTACTAACCAATGGGACCAATTCTACTCGGTACATGACGAGTAAGGAAATAAACCCTATTCATGTCAAATCAGGAATATATATATATATATATATTTAAATTTAAAAAAAGAAACACAAATAATATTATTTATGTATTTTATCAACGTTTAAAGAATTCCTCGGAATGAATAATAGAGCAATTAATTTAACCGTGGGAGGTTTAGAGGGAAATTAGTGGCGGTCGGAGTTATTAAAACCATTAGTGAGGTGGTGGAAGAGTGCGTCATGTTTATTAAGGTCAGATAGGCGGTAATCGAAGCAAGAGAGAGGGGGTTTAATATCGAGGTCACATAAAGAAATTGTGTAGGAGGGAGGGAAAGTGTAAAATAAGATAAAGTAATATATTAATTCTTAATATATATACTTATATATATATGTATATATATGTATATATATATGTATATATGTATATGTATATATATATGTATATATATATGTATATGTATATGTATATATATATGTATATATATATGTATATGTATATATATATGTATATATATATATATATATGTATATATATGTATATATGTATGTATATATGTATATATATATGTATATCTTTAAGGTGTCCGACTCATTATTTATTTTAAATTTTCAAGATGCTTATACAAAATATGAACTATCTAAATTCTTAACATAAAACGCTAGAATGCGCAATTTCATATATAAAATACCAATCCGTTAACATCATATGCCCATATTACACTAGGACGTGATACTATCTACATCATCAATGATTTCTCCGTAGAAGCTAGTTTCATCTGGCAAAATAATTATTAAAAAAAACAAAAACAAAAAAACAATAAAAGAAAAATAGTATTAATATTACAATCTGTTTCAATCTTTATTATAAAAGACGCCATCTAAAACATGTTATTTACTTATATATATATATATAATGTTTGTGTATACATATATATATATATATATATATGTTCGTGTATATATATATATATATATATATATGCATATATATATATATATATATATATATATATATATATATATATAGTAAGTTATGAAAATATATTTATGGCAATTAAGCCACAGGAAAGCTTCCGCGTTTCATCCCCGTAGCCTGGCGATTCTCTACGGAGATGAAACGCAGAAGCCTCTGTTTAGCTGAATCGCCATTAATATATTTTCATAACCTACTACCGAGCTCTACTCACGTATTGAGCACTGTTGAAATAAAATCTCAAAATTGATGCATAAAAGATTATATCTCTTTATAACATATTATGTGGATAAATGGAATAATATATATATATATATAGAGAGAGAGAAAATGAAAGAAAATGAAACTAAAAATATTATTTTCATTTAAAATTCCCTCGGGATGCTTGATTTGAAGAAATAGTCGTTAGAATTTAAATAAAATGTGATGAGAAATAGGACGTGAAAGGATTTTTTTCTGAATAAAACATTTCCGTTCGAATTTGAAATGCGTAAATTGTTCCTGAAATGAAGTGGATGTTTTTATCTATTTATTTTTATTTCGTTTTCTTTTTAAATTCATTTTATATATCGTTGTTAGAAGCAGTGAGGAAACTACTTTGAGTTTAGTTTTGTTTTTGAGCCTTTGTCTTTTATATCACGCCACACTGTATACATTTTCAAACTTAGAATTTTTTTTCTTTTTTGAAGAGTTCAAGGAAGAGAGATACAATATTCATATACTAATGTTGGTTGGTCGCCTATGAACAAAACGAATTCGTAAAAAAATGATTGACCTTTGGAATGTAACAAAAAACTTTGTTTACTTTATATATATATATATATATATATATATATATATATATATATATATATCAATGCGATGTTCCTTGAAATAGTCGAACACTATACGGCAGCTGCCTTTCAATTCGATTAATCTCTTGCTAATTTGCAGGGTTGTTGACAACGTCCGTGTGAGCTACAACGTTGGAATTTGAGTTTAAAACATAACTCGTGTTCTGGAATTTGAGTTCGGCGACCGGTGTCGATAATATTCCTCTACACTGACGATCCCGTCAAGATGAAACGTATATGTATGTAAATAAAAACAAATATTATATATATATATATATATATATATATATATATATATATATATATAGTGAATGACTTACAATATGAAAAATAAAAAATAGCCTTCTAACAACATGTAGATTATAGGGTAATTATAAATTTCAATTTTTCCAATAGTTTGTTGTTATTCATGAATACACGTGCCTTTTGATAATTTTTCATGTAAAACTGGACATTTTCAACATCTTACAACACTCATTCGAAACGATGACGTTACTTTGGCTTAACGCGTATTTCGCCTCCAGGTAAAAATATACGTTAAAACGTCAAAGGGAATTTCTTATTTTTCTTAATATAAACGTACCTAGTTTCAGTATTATAGCCATATACGCATACGTATATAAATGAATAGAAACAATATCACCGATTTAGTTGTTACGTATAAGAAACGATGCATCGAAGCTCTTGCTAGACTATAATCACATGTAACTTGTATAATTCTGCAATGGCTTGCTCTAATCGTACCAATTGTTACAGAGAGAACAATATTTGTGATGATAGGGCGAACATTAAAAGTTGGGTCGATATCTTTCATGCATTTAAGATTATGAAAGTGTCCGTCTTTCGCGGTTAGATAACAGTCCGATAAGACACCAACGTCAACGATCCGCTTCATACATAGATAAATACAATCAGGTGTGTTACATAATTCTTGGAAATTATCAGATGTATAAATAACAATCTACTGATTTCGCTAGTAATAATTATATCTACTCTCCAGGAGCCATCAATCCTCATCTAATGTTCACTGAATAATTAACTGTCTTCTTAGTCGGATTACGCATTCCAACACGTTGCGACAAATCGCGGCTGTCTCAGAAACGACCCATCCTCGCCATCAAGCTCTTCCACATATTGTAAGAGTGTCCGTTTGAAGTAATGAGCTAAATCGAGAGTAAGCCAATATTATTTTGGTAATAGGTTGAATAATTGATGATTGTGCCAAAGTGTTCCCATTAATTTCCTAACCATTTAGCAATGTTGATCGCAGCGAGATGCAACGAAAAGATAGAGTCTTTGATAACTACCAGTAATTAGCTGTGTTGTATCCTACATATTCAAATGATTTACAAGTACTGTTGATACTACAGGGGGTATAAAATGAGCTTTTGAAGAAACAAGTATCACCATCACTACGAGACAAAAGAGAAAGAATTACGAATGTTTTTTCACGATAATAGTCTATTAGCTGAATTCGCAATGTTCGCTACTTACAATACTTGAAACAAAACTTTTAAAAAATAAACATTTTATTCATAACTTTTTGTAAATAAGAAACAATAAACTTTCACATATATTCATATAAATATATAAACATTCATATTTTGGTAATTTTGATATTAATTTATTTATCTCTTAAATATGGTTTTAACGTAAGGAAAGGAGGGAAGAAATCAATTTGCCGAGGCGATTCTCTGTGTGGTTGATTTATTAACAATTTAGAAATGGATCACCACCTCTTGAAAACAATTTCAGTCTCTCTAACGAATAAACAGGAAATTAACATTTTAACACAATACTAAACTAAATAAAACAACAGTTTTTAAGAAGTGTTTGTTGACTTAAAATCAATGCAATTATAGAATCATTGAACAATAACAAATTCAAGTTGATAAATAAAATGTCATTTTGCCTAGCAATATATAAATTGGTAACCTTTAAGGTGGGATCGCATCTGCATAGGTGGTATATAAAAATCGAGTGTTTTTATCAGGTCTAAGTTGTATTAACCGTTAATAGAGTGTATTGATCTCATAGTTCCTGCGATAAATCAGCCCAACATTTATTTCTATTTCACTTTTAATCCAGGGTTCAAAATTGACAATTTAATGACTTACGTCCTGAGCAAATATTCTTTATCAATTCCAATTCAAAAATAATTGGAAGATAACATATGGATTCTATACTGAAATGTATCTTTGAGTTTTATTGCTCTCACTTATTTAGCGTGTTATTATAGAAAAACTGGTGCACTATTTCTATCCTTCTGGACTTTGTGTAGTTTTAGCCTTTTCTATATTGCGAATAATTTGATTGGAAATGTCCTTAATTGGAATTGAGAAAAAATATGTGCTTCATAGTAAAGTCATCAAATTGTCAAATTTTACTGTGGTGTGAAAGTGACGATAAAATTGAATTTCTAAAACGTGCGTACAAATGGAGAAATATTGTTAAGTGTCGAAAGTTTTGGAGCATTATTACACAATATTAATGATTTCAAATATGTGTATTCTACGTAATTTATATATATATATATATATATATATATATATATATATATATATATGAGATACAGAGACAGAGAAAGAGATGGAGAGGTAGAGGGAGAGGAAGAGAGAAAGGAGAGATGAGAGAGAGAGAAAGAGAGAGGGAAACTGAGAATGTGCCCACTACTGAAAACTCATGTCAGGTTATCCTGACAAACAGTTGTACAGAGAAACCGAATACATTCAGGGATGGGGTCTAGTAGTTTATTCAAACTCACCTTATGTGGGTTTAATTGCGCAAGGGGCAAATTTTTATCACCTAAATATTAAAGTATTTCATGTAATTATATATATATATCTATATCTCTCTCTCTCTCTCTCTCTCTCTCTCTATATATATATATATATATATATATATATATATATATATATATGTAAGTATTGCTGTTGCACTTTCACTTACCGAAACTTTTATACACCCGTGCCGGGTTGAATTTAATTTGTAGTAGGTCTGTGGAATACAGTCACTCGGACACTGACGTTTTCATAAAAGGTGTATTTAAAGACAGTTACAGATAAACATCAGATGACCAACTTGTATGCACGTTGTACAGAGAGAAGGAAATAGAGATAGACAGATAGCCCGTACACCCAGCACCACAATCTTCGCTGTCAACTACTAGGGACAGCAGCCAGGTGTCCTTTATTCTTGAAATTTCCTCAGCTTCTGTTGGGAAGACTTCTGACCTTTAAACCTCTTAACTCAAACACGACCATGGCTATGAAACATTATGTGTAATTTATATATGTAGGTATAGAGTTACATACACGTACTTGTATTTATTGATGAGTATATAAAAGTACTTACACATATATATATATATATATATATATATATATATATATATATATATATATATCATAATTTGGTGGATTACTAAATTTTGAAAATATTTAATTAACATTTTCCTTATGGTAATCCAGCTCAGAAACCAACACTATATTATGTGCATCCATATGTACGCGCGTTTCAAAACATCATTTTATTATCACTACAACAACTAAATAAAAACTGAAAACATACATATATATATATATATATATATATATATATATATATATATATATATATAAAAGGCATGTGCATGCAATCTCTAGTCAAGTAAGGGTTTTACAATCCCAACGACATTTCACCTGAACCGTTATTTCTTGAGTGCTGTAGCGAACAGAAGTCCCGGACGATTAAAACAATACTGGGATAAGCGTAGCTAGGCTGTTGTTATTTCGAGGTTTGTACTTTCCTAAACTAGTTGCCCAAATGCAGCTCAACAATCTAATACAAGCTTATATTTAATCCATAAGTAGAGAGAGAATATATGGATTCGTACAAAGTAATTACATTTACGGAAAATATATCAGATTCACCAATTGCCTTGCACCCAGGATTCTTTAAAGTGTAACCTATATACAAGTTAATATAAGCATTCGCTAAAGACATTTCTGCAGAGATGTTTTATTGTTTTGTGTGTGAAAGATATACTTTCGTGACGTTATGTTTCAACTGATATTAATGTAAAGTCAAGGCAAACGCGGGGAATAGAGTTACTTTAATATCTTGCAGAATTTCCATTTCTGCCTTCTCTGCATTTGAGCCATTGTAGACACATTAAAGCTGACATCCGAATGACCTCTTTGTCTCGGATGCTGACTCATCTTGCATCATATTTGTCTTCCATCTCTATCGACGGAGATTAACGCACCACTGGAAAAGATTGTGTTCGACATCTCTATTTGATTTAACTATTATTATGTCATATGTCAACATTCTGACAAGCAGAAGACATTGATGTAGTTGACAGAAGCTTGAAAGCATATTTGAGATTCATAGATGGACATGAAGACCGAAATATAGACATACAATATATATAATGCTATATGATATATATATATATATATATATATATATATATATATATATATATATATAGAGAGAGAGAGAGAGAGAGAGAAGGACGAGATAGAGGTAAAACGATGGAAAAAGCTAAGGTATGCATAAACACAAACAAATCTAGCACACACAACATGTACATACAGCGAAACATACACACCCACCTACATACACACACACACGCACACATATATACATATATATATATATATATATATATATATATATATAATAAATATGGGGTAAGGTACACGATAATCAATGAAAATGAAATGCCGTGCTAGACAAAATGTGTAAGAAAAGAGACAAAGGGAAAACAGGTTAAAATGCAGGAGAAAAATACATCTCTGATTTTTCTTTTTCTTTTGCATTATAACCTGTTTTCCGTTTGTCTCTTTTTCACACACACACACACATACAAATACACACACATATGTATATATATATATATATATATATATATATATATATATATATATATATATGTATGTTTAGAGCCATAACTGTATTTTCATAATACTACTAAGCTCTACTCACGTATTAAACACGTTTGAATATACATGTATACACACATCTACATACACACACATATATATATATATGTTATTTTATAATACTTTATACATATTATGATAATTATAGAAAAAATAATTAAACTTAATGAAAAATGAAAAATAACCCCTGAAATACTTGGTTTTATTTACATCATAGACGCACCGCATGATTTCAAAAATTGACTTCTATTCTTTCTTTAAATCAGTCATCTTGTGAAAGTCTTTAAATATAGACGAAACGCTGATAAACCTATAAACAATCTTCGATTTTTCATTTTTTCACTTTTCATTACATACACACACACACCCATATATATATATATATATATATATATATATATATATATATATATATATATATATATATAGAATAAATTAGAATAAATATGAAACTAAAAGTAAACTTTTAGTAGAAAGAATCTATAGTGGAATGGTAAAAGCTCAATATACGAGATAGAGCAATTATAAAGATAGATGGACGAAGAGTGATAAACATGCACGAATGTCTATAATTATTTCAAACTTCGATTGTTCACTGCAAGGTATATTCTGTAATAAAATTATGTTCATTATTCTTTCCTTAAGCCAAGGCTTTTCAAAGATCGAGATCTTATCATCAGAGGAATTATACAGATACATAAGTTGGCAATAGAAAAGCCAAAATTCCACATTTGAAAAAATATTAAGAAAATGATGGGTGAAAAAAAGTTCGTATAAAAAGATATTGGATTTGTCCAGGTGGTAATTGTCCGCCGATAAGGTGTCCAATGGAAGGAAGTTTCGATGGAGAAGAAAAAGTTTCGTGGAGGCATCACAGAAAGGCGTTCAAAATGAAGTAAATCCAATGGTGAAAATTGAGTTACAGTCGTAGATAGAGCTCACTTAAACGGAATTTAAATGAAGAAAAAATAATCCCTCTATCCAGAAGAACAAACCTTCAAATGTAATCACACACAAAATGGCAACACAGGATAAACAGCGAGCTAACACCACACTACACCAAAAACACAAGAAATATATAAATAGACCCACTAGAACTTTCAATATTGACAACCCAGCTAACTCTCAAGAAAGCAGTAAAAATAAAATAATTAGAATAAAATATAATATCTGGTTTAAGCCACCTTATAACTGCAATGTGAAAACAAATATAGCTAAGGAATTCTTCAAAATTTTAGATAACTCATTCAAACGCCCGCATAGCTACAGTACTATTTTAAGTAAAAAATCTATTAAAATTTCTTACTCCACAATGCCCAATATAGCACAAACCATCATCACATCTAATAACAAAAAAAGTAAATCTGCCCAACAACCAGCACCTACTATGCACCCCACTAATAACTGTAACTGCCAGAAATCTAGAGAATTCCCATTAAATGGTAATTGCATACAAAGTAACGTTATCTATGCCTGTACTGTCAAACAATTCCCCCATAACACCATGGTGCAAACCAATTCGAACACACAAATTCCCCACTCACCATACAGCCCTCCCCTTCTACAACTCCCTGTAGCAAACGAAACCCTAAATAACACCTCTCACACTAACCAACAACCCCAACTAACTAATAATAGTTCTGACCTCACCCCTCAAAATATCTCATCTTCTCCAACTAACAATCCCGACTTAAATTTGGCCCAGAACTTGAGCATACAAACCCAGAACATCCCCGATACTATAAATAACACAAATACTACAACAGCAGCCCATACAAAATACACACTTATATTGGGGCAAGCGTCTTCCCCATTAAGACCCGAATCGCAAACCATATCTACTCTTTCAAACACAATAATAACAATACCACTAGCACCTCTCTATCCAATCTAATAAACAACTTTAACATTAATAACATACCCTACTCCCTACGTTAGATTATATTAAAAAGATCTAATTCTTATACTCCAGGAGCCAACTATGTACACTAGAAACATTTATGATAGCCACAGCACCTAAAAGCTTAAACATTATTAAATCTAAAAATGAGCTCATCTCAAATTGCAGCCACAAACGAAAATTTAAATACACTAATTTCATTACCCCCTCTGACATCCCTCCTCCCAACCAACAACCCCTTTTCTAGCATTAGACTAATTTTTAAACTTTAAAATTTGTTAATTTGTTCATCTTTATTTCTTAACTCCTCCAACCTTACAAATAACCATCCCCAAAACATAACATATCCTCCCTAGTACTCATAATAACTATATTAACCCATAGCACTTATTGTATTTTTAAAATTACTTTCCCTACACCCCACCGACCCGTAACCGCTCTAACTTAAATACCATTATTTCTACTCTACACTATAATTCCCTTTTGCTTTCATTTTCTTTTCTATTTGCCAACCCTCGCATACACTCTTCCATTCCTTCCATTCCTTTCATGCTTTTTATTTTATCTCCATTGAATCCACTTCATCGACCCTGTATATGCTCCTATCCACCGACTATATCTTCATCGTGGTTTTTCATTTATCTCTCCTTTAACTACGTTCCTAAGTTACCTCTTCAATTGATCCATTTGCTTCCCCTATGAAGCTTTTCATAACCTCAACACACTAGTGATACTCTTACATTTTACATGATTCAACCTTACCCTACCCTAAAATAACTGATATCACTTGTTACATGCGGTCTAACTTTTTCCCCAAATTGATCCCCTACCCTAAATTTTAATTTGATTAAGTGGAACAGGCTAAATGTTTTACTATACATTGAGCTTGTTTTACTTATTTATTTTTCATCTGATTTTTTATTTAATTTTTCAACTTTATTTTTGGGCTGGTCTTATTTAATAATACTCTTAACCAACTGGGAATCCCTTTTAAAATCTGCAGTACTCTTAAATCTTTTAAATATATAAAACTATATCTCTGCCCGGCTTAGTACTTTTTCAAAATTTAAACTACTGATTCCCATTCTTTGAAACCCAATTCTTTTCCCATCGGACACTCCTTTTTCTTTTAATTTCGAAAGTATTATTGTCTCTCGCCCTAAATCCGTCTTTAATCACGGCTCCTCACTTTTCTTCTTTTTCAAATAATAAATACACTCAATTGACCTAAATCGACCTAAATTCTCAACCACGGCCAATCTCTACTGGCATCGGACTTAGCATATGCCAAAAATAACTTTATCACTAGAATTCCCCTTCACTCTCCCTACTCCCTTTTCCATCAGCAGTCATGGCTTTTTCATCTTTCATTCAGAAAGAGGAAGGTGGGGCAAATGGTAAGAGTTACCATTTGCCCCACCTTCTTCTTTCCTTCCCACTTCCTAATTTGACCTCGATTGTAACTTAGGGCTTCTTTTCTCAGAACTACTTCAATTTTCCATTGCTAATGTCATTCGCTTACGACTCATTTCTTGGCCAAGGAAGCATTATATATATATATATATATATATATATATATATATATATATATATATATATATATATATATATATAATTTTTTGATGTATCTACATAAAATGTTATAGGGAGATTTAATTTTTTTTTATGTATCAATTTTTAGTATTTACTTCAATAGTGCTCGATGTGTGAGTAGAGCAAGTTAGTAAGTTATGAAAATATATTTATGACAATTAAGCTACACAGAAGCTTCTGCGTTTCATCCTCGGATGGAAACATCAGGTTAACATGCATAAAGTTAATTTTTCCGGGTATTTTTATGTACACATTTAGCTTGCGAAAGCCTCTGTGTAGCTTAATTGCCATAAATATTATATAATATATATATATATATATATATATATATATATATATATATATATATATATATGTGTGTGTGTGTGTATATGTGTATACGGAACAGAATAATGCAGATATGATGTATACCTTTAATGTAGAACCTACCAGTAAAAAATAATGCTTCAATTACGAGATAGTTATCTTAGAAAAACTAATCACTTAAGCGATACTGTATTTTGTACAATTTTTATTCCCATTCTTTACTTGTTATATATATATATATATATATATATATATATATATATATATATATATATATATATATATATCATCCACACTGATGATTCTCAGAAAAAAGATGAAACACATATGTATTTGGATAACAATTTAAAAATATTTATCATAACATTCTATATATATATATATATATATATATATATATATATATATATATATATATATATACTTTTTAGTTATATTCCATTGACCAAAGGAAAAATCAATCCTTTAGCATAATTATATTAATGTATTTTTGTAAATTTCTCTATTTTCCTTCTCCGACAAATATCTATATTTTTATTTCGTCTAAAACGAGTTTTTTTTTTTTTTTTAAATTTGATTATATCTTACGCACGGTTCACAGCTGATCATTAGAGAAATCGTCGATTTAATAGTTCTGGAGAAACATACTAATCCTGATTAGAAAAAATGAAGACAAGAAAAGCCCAGAAAGAAGGCTTGATGAAAACAATTGTAAGTTAAAAGGCATGGAAAACCCACATAAAAAGTTGAAATATATTTGGAATCCCTTTAAAAAGACGTTGCACCCGAAAATTTAAGCAATTTTCCCGTCGTCATATAGGATTCAAAATCAATCGTAGTAGTGTAAACTAACTTTTTACACAACAGCACAGCGATGGAAAAAATCCTCCACAAAAACATTAGAAATGTTCAATGATATATATATATATATATATATATATATATATATATATATATATATATATATATATATATATATATATATATATATATAATGAGATTTAAATTTTACTACAGCTTAAAAGTGCCGTTGGAACGATAACTTTGAAATTTTAGAATCAGTTAATATGACGCGAGATTTTGTTAAATAAATGAAATATTTATTGAATCATTTATTTTTTTAAATCCAAATTTTCGGTCTTAAAAACCTTATTCATTGTACAGACAATATTTTCTTTTTTTTCGTTTTCTTTTTTTTTTTTCTATAGTCGAAGTCTTACGGTTTGGCCGAAGATCGATCTCCAGGTGTTATAAAGACACTGTTTTTTTGTTTTTTATATATGTCCGATTTGTAGTGTAGCGCACTGAAACGTATGTGTACGATAATGAGATTTAAATTATACTACAGCTTAGAAGCGCCGTTGGAACGATAACTTTAAAATTTTAGAATCAGTTAACATGACGCGAGATTTTGTTACAAAAATGAAATATTTATTAAATCATTGTTTTTCGACTATGAAAAAAAAGAAGAAAAGAAAAAGAAATGAAAATATTGTCTGTACCATGAATAAGGTTTTTAAAACCGAAAATTTGGATTAAAAAAGATGATTTAATAAATATTTTATTTGTTTAACAATTAACTGATTCTAAAATTTCAGTCATATATATATATATATATATATATATATATATATATATATATTGTTTAAGCCACACTTAAATAATAATGATTTTGAAAAAATAGATACTACATAAAATCTTAATACGAAAGAAAGTTTAGGCTTGAATCTTATAAGACGTAAACAGTCACATAGATTTTTTAATGCGATCTTACTCGACCCAATAACCAAACAATTAAATGATCTAATTATCACTTATCTGGCGAAAACAAAACTTACAAAATTGTGGTTGAGCAGATTATTTTCCTGACTATTTTGTATTTGTTTTTTCCCCATAATTAAATTATCGCAATATGACTCAAAATAATGGATTTCAGTGTTCGGACGTACTTTCTCATCTTGTCTGCAGTGCTTACAACGTTTCGGTTGTTTTACCATCCAACTTTCATCAGGTGTCCTATCTCGAACTCGGGAATCGTCTGTCTGAACTCTCGAACCTAACCCCTTGATTGTCCCGGGGCTACCACGCTCGGATTCCGTTTTTTTTGGCTCTGGGACACACTCGTTAATTCTCCGTTAACTGCTGCTACTGCTGTTTATCGCCGTATTGCTGCTGTCGCTGAATGTTACTTTCACTGCCTTCGCCCAGGATTGAAACTAGCACCTCCAGATAACTTGCAACTTTCGAACCAACGGCTTTGACCTAACTAACACAATTAGGAATCAGTTTTTGGTACTATTAAAACCTATGTTTGTTATTAAAAGTTTACTTTCTCTATTATAGGTCTTCAAATCGTATTTTGCTTCATGCTTGGTAGCTCAGTAGGCCCTCATCTACGAGCATGTGAGCTGCTTCCATAAGTTATCTCACTTTTCAGTGGGACTCACGATTTATTATGCTTACTTCTTCCCAGAGAATGCGATGGTTATCCTTCTGCTTCCATACATGGTGGGCTATACCCGATTTTTTCGTCTACCCTCTAGTTACAACTATTCGATGTTCTTCCACCCTTACTTTAACGGGGCTGTATGTTTCACCCTTGTAAACCTTACTACAAGTACATGGGATTGAGTATATGTAGTTCTTGGTCATTTTCTCCTCTATGGGTGGCTTTACTCGAAATAGGTGTCTTCTGCGTATTAATTCACTTTTGAATACCGTCCTTATGCTGTAGGGACAACACATTCTTTGGATTATTTTGAGATTCCTCGTATATATCGTAGGAAGACCGTTGGAGGTTTTTGCGATTCACTCTCTTATCTTCCACTATTATTACCTCTGGTGGATAGTATACTATCAGGGTAGTTTTTACGTCGAAGGGTATTCTTCAGCCTGATCATTTTTTGGTTGTACGTATTGGTGTCGCTACTTATTGTCTATGCTCAGTGTTGTAGACAGTGTGCGATTCCATGTTTGATATTGTATGGGTGATGGGAGTTAGAGTTCAGGTGAAGGTAGGGCTTACGATATACCGCTCTGTGCGTGATATGAGTATATCCACAAAGGCAAGTTCATTATCTTTTTCTTGTTCTATTGTGAACTGTATAGAGGGTCTTATTGAGTTCACATGGCCCAGAAGTGACTGGATGTTGTCCTGGTGGGGCCAGAGTATGAAGGTGTCATCAACGTATTTGAGCCACATGGAAGGCTTTAAGGGAGCTGAACTTAAGGCCATGTCTTCGAAGTGTTCCATGTATATATTCGCCATCACTGATAAGTGTGTCCCAGAGCAAAACAAAATGGAATCCGAGCGTGATACTCTCGTGATAATAAAGGGATTGGGTTATAGTCCAGACCAACGGTTCCCGAGTTCGATACAGGACATCTGATGAAGGCCGGAGGACAGAACAGCCGAAACGTTTTGAGCATGACAGCTAAGACGAGGAAGTCAGTCCAAACACTGAAATCCATAATGAAAACACCTGATCTCAGAAATGCAGACAATTACGACTCAACATAAACTTATTAGTTCAACATATTTCTAGAGCAAGAACCAATGGGCGTAATTTATTTGGAAGAAACAAATTATCTACCCTTTTAATGATACCAATTTTCAATTAACAAGGAATCCCTTTTATCTATGCTCATAGTCTATACTGAATGTTATATATTACCCCCCCACACATACACCAAAGAAAAATTAATTTATACATCGTGACATCATACTTAATTGCAAGTAATAAGTTTTTGCCTAAACCTTACTACAACTCGTGCTCTCCCCAACCTACCTTTATTCTATAGTACTCTAATTAATCAAAGCATTATTAGTGCTATTTTATCGGCTTATTCAAGTTTTATCGGCTTATCCAATTATTGCGGATTTGCATTTCTGATATTTTTAATTTCTTAATTATAAAATGGTTTATAGTTATTCGGAATGCACTGTGTCTTTAATTGAAGTTTTTTATACGTGATTAATGTTGGTTTTTGATCCATTATGACATATAATTCCCGATGTAGTCTTTTCATAATATTTATTTGATTTAATTTGAGAGGCAAAACGCTATAGCCTCCAGACAAAATATCCACTTCCACCAATAATACTTCAAAGCTAAAGCGTTTAAGATGGAGAGTGTGCCAATACCACATTATCGAGCTAACCGAGCTGCAACCACTCAGTTACCATTACAAAGAAAACACAGGAAAAAGAGATGATATACCTAACCCGGACAAAATATCAATTAACTTCATGTAAGATCAACTGTACTTATCTATGTATCAAAAATTCTCAATATACCATTAAAATAGTTTGATTCTACGATGTGATTTGATTACTTACCGTAGATATATTCGTCGATTTCTTTGCTGGCTATTAATTACAGTTCGTGTAATACAATGAAAAAAATATTGAACAAAATTTGCGAGAAAAGGTTAATATTCCATATTGATCCTATTTTATCCGTCTTATGTATAAAATACCTATTCAATGTTATTCAGATTTATAAACATTCAAGTAAAAAGTTATTATATTTATTATAAATGTCCAGAGTTGTATACCATTTAATTATTATCCTTATTTATGTATTGTCAAAAAGGCTAAGGTAAAATATTCTCGCTGTACAACTGGTGCTTCTTAGATAATAAAAGTAGGTTGCAAAAATGCACGTTTCTATTAGACACACTTAGAAGTTAAGTCAACTATTTAGGAGTTTACATGATTGTGTATAATTTCTGGAACTTATTAATTGCAATCATATTTAATAAAAAATAACTATTTTATCATAGTTCACCTCAAACAAGGCAGGACGCCACTTTACACGTAAAGGGATACTGATAATTAGGACGTTAGTTTTGGATGCCATCCTAAGTTATGAGCTGCGCTGATAGATGTCTGTTTACATTAGTTTTACATTTCTGCATGTCAGTAGAGTCGGGGAAACAGCGAGCAAGGACGGAATTCTAGAACCCGTCAGAACAAGGAAAAAAGCTATTAGAGTAGAAGGCTCTCTGTAATCTGGGAACCTCCAGAGTGAATGGATAGGATTAAGCTAAGTGTCGGGTTGATCTAGTGTATTTACGTCGAATAGGGCACCAGTGCAGCAAGTTAAACAGAGCACGATTCTATTGAGGTACTTGTAAAACAGGCACAAGGATACAACATTGCGGCTATGAAACAGTGGCTGGAGTATAGTGGATAGTGAGAGACCTATTAAGTTGGCAACTCTTTCTTTTGACAACGTATAAGAGAGAGGGAGACTAGTGGATGATGCGCCAGCCTAGATGTTGCAACAATACTCCATGCATGGGCGGATGGTAGCTTTGTAGAAATATAAGATAATGTTAGGTGTGAGAAGTTAACTAGCACGAGAGAGAGAGCCCACCTTCTTTGCAACAGTTTTGGCAATGCCTTCAATGAATTTTTCCAATGCATGTTACCTGTGAATGTTAGGGCGAGGAGTTTGAACGTTTCACTCTCAGGTAGAGGTTTCTTTTAGTTATTGAACGAAAGGAACTTACTCTTAGCTACATCAAATGTTATAATTCATTCATGAGCCCATTCCAGTACAGACTGGAGGTCACTTCCTAAGAATTCAGCCATTGCCTCAGATATGTGTGAGTCTGATTTATCCACATGACGAAGGTTAAGCGTGTAGTCTGCAAATATACCCATGTCAGACTCAATGTCACCAGGGTGTCGTTTATTAAAACTAGAAATAGTAAAGGTCCAAGGATGAATCCGTGGGTTACACCAGCGTTTATGTAATGTTGCTAGGATTAACGGCCATCGATGACAACCTTTCTTTTGATGAGAGAGGGTCAACTGATATTAAATATTCGTCAAGTAATACCACATGAGTTAATATTAAGGAGAAGCTTTTTCTGCCAGACATTGTCAAAGGCTTTGGATATACCTACGGCTACCGCCATAGCTTCACCTACCTTATCAAGTGTATGATATATGCGTTCAGAAATGACTGTTAGGATATCCGCAGATGATCGTGATTTTCTAAATCCATACTGACGGTCTGAAAGAGGTTTAGCATTAACGAGGTGCCAGACTATCGCTAAATTCATTTAGGATTCAAGGATTTTAGAAAATATCTAAAGTAGACTAAGGAGGCAATAATTCTGAGGATCAGTTCTATCTCTAGAATTATTGAAGACTGGCAGTTTTCCAGGTATCAGGGAAGCAAGATTCAGCTCGGCATTTGTTGTAGAGTTTGGAGAGGACAAGGGCCAGTTCGGCAGTGCATTTCTTTATAACTATTACTGGTATAAGATCAGGCCCACACACTTCGGAGGTGTCAAGGTTTTTTATGATGCCCCTGATCTGAGATTAGGTTATGATCAGGTTTTCAAATGTGGCTTCGCTCCGTAATGGGAATTCAGGGAAGGTGTGGTTTGCTGAGTCCTAAGTTGAGATTTAGGCGAAACGATGTGCTAGTAGTTCCGCCTCATCAGTTGCCGTGGAAACAACATCATTGTGTTTTGATAGCGGGGTAATTGTTGATTGCCTGTTTTTCACTACGCTATTATAAATTTTCCAGAAATCACGAGTACCTAGTTTCTGTGACGGAATGCGTTTTCTGGTTGTCTCTCTATACCTTTTCTTTGCTTCACCTATCACTTCTTTAAAAGTACTTCTTTGCTCTATACATTTATGCCTATTCGCAGTTGACTTTTGAAGGCCAAATTCACTGAAAGCTCTCTGCCTCTCAACAATAGCAGCTTCACATTTTGAGGTGAACCATTGGGGAGAGTGGGTTTACTGTAGAATTTCGCATGATGACATATACTTCTATGCCAGGTTTGATCTATGCTGTTAACTCATTTGCGCACTTATCAGCAGAGAGTGAGAAGGTTTCACTATGTAGCGTCGTTGATGTGATCTCTGATGGATTGAAACTAAGCGTGCTCATATTATCTCGTCGTTTTGAGCAACGGCACATCAGCTTATTAGCAGAATTTTAGAGTGATATCAATCATTACCACAGCGTTCTCGAGCGGGCTATTGACATTCGTAACACAGGCCTCAGGTACTGAGGTAAATAACGTGTCGGGAAGTGAGGCTTGCTGGTCTACACGATCAGAGTCTTTGAGAGGGAGTGAGCTAAGGAAAAATTATACGTAGAGTTACCATCTGCGTCAGTAAAACTCGTGAACCCCAGCCAGGCACGGTTGTGTGAATTAAAATTCCCAAAGTACATGAATTTGGGTATCCAAGTCAAGTGAGAGTGCTATATCTATCCTTTCAGAGACAGGGGTTAGGAGGATACATCTTTTGGTCGAAGAAGAACAGTATTAGAAATATAGGTAAATAACACTGTGTTGCAGTGTCAATGTAAGCTTGACCATCTGATTCTAGCCTGTGTTCTCTAGTCAAGAGCATAAACTCTTACCCTGTACATATGTTTGCCAGAGACTTTACGGTAGAATAAAAGGTAATCAGTCACGTGAAAATGTGAGAAGAGATTGATGATGATTGAAGGTTTGTTTCACTTAGTGCTAGGATATCCGGGGAGTTAGTCAAGAGAAAAGTTTCTACGTCGTTGATGTTGGTTCTAAGTCTCCGAATATTTGCTAATCCTAACCTCAAGGCCAGAGGCGAAGATGTGTTTTGGTGGGTGTCTGGTTTAGCTTTGATTTTTTACTTTGTAATGTCATGTCTTTTTAAACGCTTAAGCCTAAAATTAGATAGCTTATAACTATTTCGGTATAGACATTTTTTTAGAATCTCCTGCCTTATGTTTAACAAATTCTCCTGGATATTATTATATGGCATGAGTCCAGGGTGCATAAGTTACACCTTTTTGTGTTGTGTATATATTCATTAGCTCTACCTAATATGGACAACTTCAACTTAGGATGAGTTATCTTATATATACCCATATATATATATATATATATATATATATATATATATATATATATATATATATATATATATATGAATGCGTAAATAAATGAAAAATTCTGCGAATATTTTAATATTCATGTTAATATCAAAACGATTGCTATAATTTTACAACATAAACATCTCTTTGTATCTTAAATAAATTAAATACATACACATATATATATATATATATATATATATATATATATATATATATATATAAATTAAATAGTACGCTTAAAGCTCTTAATACAACGTATTTAAGTTTTATTTTTAAGAGCCATTTTAAAATAACTATTCTGTATAATTTCCTATTTTATGGTTTTAGAGTTAAAGGAGAAAAACGTAGCATGTTTTAAACCGACCATGTTCTCGTCTGTAGGGAAACATTTCCGCCGAAACGTTTCCCACAGGTGGGAGTTATTGGAAAAAAACTTGGTTCATGGAAGGCCCGTTTGTTTTAAATGGATAGACCACGAAAAAAACATTATTTTGCAGTGTTTAAAGCAATACGAGTTTTTGCTGAGAAGGTCTAACAGACTTTAAGCTCAGTCGAGCATCTACAATTGACTAGAAGCGTTTCATCCGTGACAACAGGGCCACAAGGAAGAGCAGATATTTTATTTATCGCCCCCTCCTCACGAACAGAAGCTTAGATACAAGATCAGGGAAAGTGGGAGTTTAAAAGCCAGTGAACTACGACCGAACAAAAATTGCCTCCGCAGCCCTGTTGGCATACCCCGGTAGAGGCGGTGCAGGCACTTATCTATAAACTAAACCCTTTCGCAAAAGACAAGAAAGTAAAGTCTGGGAAGGTGGACTTCCTAGAACTGTACAGGATCATACCTCAAACCGACAAAAAACAAGCCATCCACAAAAAATGGTAGATACTTGGCCGGTAAGAGATCATATCCGTGGGGAAAGAGGGATAGAACATTATAGAGGGTAGAAAGTATTTTGTATCTTAAATCTTGAAATCGACACGAATTGACTCTATTACTTACAACTCTGCATTCTGATTAATCCGTGCAAGTCTCAGCATAGTGTATGATGGGGAACAGCCACATTCGTAAGAGTAACGTCAATACAGACACAGAATAATGTGAGCATGTACACGCACATACAGATGAATATAGATCGATTCACAAGGTCTTTTTTAACGATATGTCGACTATATATATATATGTCATCACTTACACACGTTTTAATTTCATACTATGAATATTAATTACCTATTTGAGAGTTTGAAGTACCTACAAATGAGTTTAAATTGCCTACTGGAACATTTTAATTTCTTACTAGAGAGTTTGAATTACCCACTAGAGACTATCATTTAGTGTCGTCAGTCTCTCTGAACAAAGGTTTAGTATGACCACCATTACATGATGATACTCACCCTACAAGTTAACCCGGACCAAATATTCAAAATAACATAGTATTTGAATCGTAAATAAAATCTCTTCTACACGACTATACACTGGCAAATACGAGGAATTGTGCACCTTCTCCTAGAGATGTTACTCAAGTAACAAGACTTAGCTAGATACTCCACCAGACTAGATGAGGTTTTGTCCTAAAATTCGGTGAGACCAAAAGACAATAAGAAATATATACTATAATATATTAAACTGGTAAATAGGGGAGACGAAATTAGTGTTCTTCATTTCTTTACAAACGCAACGTTTTAGAGGAAAAAGGAGAATTTTAATTAAACACTCGGATATCTATGTATCTCATATAGAGGCTAAGTGTTAGGCCCAGAGAAGGGGCCCCTTGATATCTGAGACTTTACATAGAAGTAAAATGAAGAAAAGAACCTATACACACGTAAATAGAACAGTTTTTTTAAAAAGAAATTCCATTCTTTCACTCGCTTTGTATTCATTTTTGCCATTAAAGACCTGAAGATGATTCCGGAGAAAATCGAAAACGTTAGTCAAACACATGGATCCTTCATCAATTCATTCCATCTACACGTCAAAAAGATCATTCGCCGAATGGAAAAAATAAAAAAAGGAATCACTAAACCGAAGATTTCTGTCGGCTTCAATAATACATGCCTTAATGAAAAAATGCTGCCTAAATACACACAATTTAAACATATATCTATCTATCTATCTATATATATATATATATATATATATATATATATATATATATATATATATAAAGGTAGAAGAAATAAGAGTGATAAACATGTACGAATGTCCAGATTTATTTCAAACTTCGATTGTTCAATGCAAGGTATATTCTGTAATAAACTAATGTTTATTGTTCTTTCCTTAAGCCAAAGCGTTTCAAAGATCGAAATCTTATCATCAGAGTAGATATACAGATAGATAAGTTGGCTGTGGAAAAGCCAAAGTTCAAACATTTGAAAAAAATATCATAAAAAATGGAGTGAAAATGAGTTCGTGTAAAAAAGATATGGGATTTGTCCAGATGGTAATTGTCCGTTACTAAAGTGTCCAATGAAAAGGATATTTTGAAGAAGAAGAAGAAGAAGAAAACATTTTTTCATAGAGGCAGCATGGAAAAGCGTTCAAAATGAAGTAACTCCAATGGTGAGATGTCGAATTTAAATCGTAGATGGAGCGCACTTAAACGGAATTGATATGAGAAATCTGGCCATTCTAAAATCCTCCTGGGCCACAGTCGAAAAATAAATGACTTTAGTGGTGAAATATCCAAGCGATTCTGAGAAAAGATCCCTAAGTTAAAAAGCGAGGCTAAATTAGGAGGTGGGCTGGGGAGAAGGGGGAGTGAAGCATGGGGGAGGAGAGTAGTAGGGTTAGTTCAAAGAGCCATGGTTGCTGTTGGACGGAAAGGAGGAAGGGGAGAGGTAAGTTTCAAGTGGTAAGGGTGTGGTGGGTAGGATATGGGTAGGGATTGGCCATGGATGAAGTTCTAGGTCAATTGAGTGTAAATATTATTTGAAAAGAAAAAGGGGCCGTAGTTAAAAACGGATTTTGGACAAACTAATTTCGAAAGTTTAAGAGGGTTACCGTTGCGGAGATTAGAATTCCAATGAATTGATATCTGAAGTTTAAATGTTGAATAAGTAAGGGTCGGGTAGAGACTAGCGTTAACTAATTAAATATTCTAAAAGTTTAAAAGGGCTATCTAGTTTGTTAAATGTATAATTAAAATAAGTGATTAATTATTAAATAATTAAATAATTAATTAAATAAAACCCAGATGAATAATTAGATGAATAATTAAATGATTAAGCAATTAAATTATTAAATTATTATATCGAGCTTAAACCATTTCACTATAGGTTCTATCTACTAAAAGTTTATATTTGATTCTAGATTATATATGTATATATATATATATATATATATATATATATATATATATAAAGTTAAATGGACAAAGAGTGATAAACATGCACGAATGTCAAAATTTATTTCAAACTTCAAATGTTCAAAGCAAGGTATATTCTGTAATAAAATTATGTGTATTGTTCTTTCCTTAAGCCAAGACTTTTCAAAGTATATACATAAGTATACAACGTTTTTTGTTACATTCCAAAGGTCAAGCTTGTATTTATCTCACAAAACATTCTTCTATTATATTAAATAATATGTGGAATATTTTACTTACGACGTCGTTTCAGGCGTTCGGCTTTCATTCGCGCAGGGAAATGCCAATCAGACGGTTATAGGGCACGAACCCAGTTCACAGAGACACCTCGAATCTGTAAGGATTCGATCAATCCCTGAGGCCACGGAAAGTTGGCACGTTATAACGGTGAATTTAAGTTATATTTACATTGAAAGGTCCGAGTGTAAACATCAAGACATCCGATAGAACCCAACGACAGAGTCGGAGTATTGCACTGGGACACAGATGAATGTCTATTTTTAATCTCTCCAACAGTTATCCAATTAAATTTTACTTAAAGGGGCTTTTAATAATATCAATTTATATTTTTAATACTTTACCTACGTACGGCGTCGTTTTGAGCTTTCGGCTCCTATCAGCGCATACATACACACACAAAATCACACACACACACACACACACACATATATATATATATATATATATATATATATATATATATATATTAAGTGCGTCTAGAGATTATAAGCCAGGAATATTTCATAACATATTTAATATTATACAGTTTAATATATACTATCTAATGATGTAATGCTTTTAGTATGAATTTTGCTGTAACTGTATAAATAACCTTTATTTATTTATTTCAGACGGAAATCTAATTAACCATCTGTAATTATCGTATTTGTTTAATGCCAAGAGATTATTAGCGAGTACTAAAATAAAGAACTAACAAGTGATGAAATTAATTACATTATATACGTCTTCAAATTTCAATAGAATTAAAAAGGGATAACCGACCAATAAAAAAAGCATGACAGAATAGAATTAAACCGAGAAAAATATGTCTCAAGTTTTATTCAGGTCTCTAACAAATGGAGATCTGTCATAAATCCAAGGAGAAATCATTAATAATTCGCATGCCAGTAATTCATTCATATTTGCGGCCGTTGGAGCTGTTATGGTTTCAAAAGAAACAGGATGGAAAGTATTAAGAATGTTTGCTGATGTAAAGAATAGAATATAGAAACCTATATTAACCAGGAAACAGAAATGAATCGAGTTAAGTCGGGTAAGAAATATATACATGTAAACGCTGATTATTGCCCACATTGGTGCTAAGACATAGTTATAGCTCTTAATTTCCAAATAGATACTTATACATATGAATATACACTTAGTTTCCAATCCAATATGAACACACACATGCGTTTTTGCTTCCACAAATGTGTGACACTTGCCACCCTCCTGCATGTGTTATGACTGAGGGTTTTCTTCCGCTGTCAAAACTACTATTTATGGGGTATATATTTTTCTACTAAAAAATGCAGCCCTGGAGCTTGCGGCCTTCTCAGTGCCTTCTTGAAAACCTAGAACACTAGTTTAACCCTGGCAAAAAGTTTGTATTTCGTGTTGCAAGCGGTACGGTTGATGTTTTTCTTTACTGCGCCCCATACATAATCGTTCATGAGGTTGCAATTAGGCGAGTTATGGATAACATTATAGTACTAGTGAGGTCGTGGAAGTTAGCAGACATGCGCCTCTGTTTTTTTTTCGAGCTGAGTTCTGCTGTCATGCGTATGACCAACTTGCAGATACTATTTCCACCCTAATAGAAGCAACCCAATATTTTCATCAGAATTCAGTCCCTATTCAAATATGTATGTGCGGGGAGGGGGAGGGGGGCTATGGCATACTTCTGTGTACACAATCAGTAGAGTTGCGCGTCAACAATATTATATATAGTCAGGTCGATGGGATTTCAATGCGAAGTCCATTGGTCGCATCTTTAGCGTATATCTTTGCCGGTTATTACAAATGTATATTATTTTGTTCTCTAACCAATACCTACGACTTATGTTATATATGTTGACGAAACTTTTGCCATGTTTTCATCACAAAGAGAAGCGTTAGCATTCTTCAATAAGTTAAATTGCATTCATAGGGCTGTAAAGTTTTCTGTGGAAAGTAGGAAGGATATTTGTCTTCCCTACTTGGGTGTCCTTGCTGAACGTTCTAGAGACGGCTTTCTCACTAACCTCTACAGGTAACCTACTTTTACTGGCGTGTATGTAAACTTGTCTTCTTTTGTACCGAAATGTAGAAAAGTAGACTTAATTTACACTTTGGTACATAAAGCCTTCATGATCTGTTCCCCTAGTAGATTGGATTCGGAACTGGATAGAATTAAATAAACATTCATTAATAATGGTTACCCTGATTGCATTAACAAAAAGCTAGTTTACTTAACCTTCACCCCCTCCCCAAATATTTGACCCTTCAAAATGCCCCATTTATTTGAAACTACATTGAATGTTGGAAAATAGTAAAAAAAATGTGCAAGCAGATTGTTGGAAGCCTTATTAATTGTTTCTATTCTGTTTATTCGTTTAGTGTACTTTACAAAACCTGTTTCTCATACCTTTCGCAAGGATAGTGTGCCCTATACCTATTATAGGAATGTTGTTTACCAATTAAAATGCAAGTGTGGTGCTGGCAATATAGAACATACTTCCTTGCATTGTCAGACCCGCATAAACCAGCACGTTTCATCCAAATTATATAGGAAAAGATAAAATCCATGTGTCATCCTTTCTCTGCGATTTTAGACTCTGCTATTGGTATACATTTGGTTTAAAATCCATGCTGTGCTAGTAGCTATCAAATAGAGTGTTTTGGTGTATTGTATAGAGTGGATTCCAAAAACCATTTGAAAATTTAAGAATCTGTTCTTATCGCAATTCGTAAACAATCTTTGTGTCAGCAGAAATAATTTGTTAAAATATTGAATCTATTTATGAAGCTTTTACACCCCCACGATGTGCCGTTTTAATCGTTTCAACGACTTTAAATTAAATGTATTCTAATCGCCCATCGTAAATTTCCTGGCACGTTCAATTCCACTTGTGCTCCTTACTTTCGCAAATATTATTCATTTATCTGAACTATCGATTTTTTCGTGATGAGATGATAATTGAAAAGGCATTAGATACATTTCTATTAAGTGCTTTTAAATGAATATATATATATATACATATATATATATATATATATATATATATATATATATATATATATATATATATATATATATATATATATATATATATATATATATATATATAACACATAATAAACATCATCATTATTAAAGTTTAGGGAAAATAACATTTTAACAATCGACATTTCAATGTTTATCGAAGTTTAATCCAGGTTCGAACTACTGCTGTTTTGGTTATATTATGGCCAATTGAGAATCGGATTTCGCTGTGTCAGGTTTTAGGTGAGATTGTAATCTTTGAAAGTACGTTGTTTTTTTCACGTGCTATTTTGCTCACTTATTCATTGATCTTCACTTGCTATTTTGTCATCTTATTTATTGATCTTCTCTGATGAGTAGCCGGTAAAAAGAAAACTACCTTTTCTTACCAGGTAACGCGCAAGACCAAACGAAGGAAATATTGTCATTCGTCGAAATAAAATATTTCAAAAATAAGAAGGAGAAATAGAAATTATGATATATTTATTTTTGTCATTGGAATTCAACGAACCTTATATATATATATATATATATATATATATATATATATATATATATATATATATATATCACCACGACAAAAAACTCAGCACTCCCTCCCCTCTCTCCCACTTATAGAAAAATTCACTAACACTTCCACCCTCCCATTTTCACTCACAGCTATCCACATTCATTTCACTCCCTGCCACCGACTAATCTCAGCCCGGACCTTGGTCCTGCGCTCCCAGTAGTGGCTACTACTTCTTCTCATTAACCCATCATGTCAACCCAATATTTCCATCTACTTGTATGACTTTTTTCTTAAAATTATCATCCTGAGGAAGTCTTACAAATAAAGACGAAACGATGATGAATACATAAAAAAACATCTTTTGATTTTTCCTTTTTCATTTCCCATTACGTCGGATTACCCTCATTCTTCCTTTCTCATATATATATATATATATATATATATATATATATATATATATATATATATATATATATATGGAGAATACTGCAGTTCTATAAGTCATCTAATGACAGTGCATTAAAACCGGAACGTGTTTACACATCCGAATACAAATTTGAACTTACCAATAAAGCAATTTTTTTAATGTATAAGACTTCTCAGACGCTGTCACGCTTCGTCATGCATTCGTTTTGAGTACGCGACGTCAGCCTTTCTTTGTGTGCATGACGTGACAATATTTTTTTGGTAATGTAAATGTTTTAAAATCATCCAATACTCCAAGTCTTAGAAATCATTTATATTGTTGTTTATATATATATATATATATATATATATATATATATGTGTGTGTGTGTGTGTGTGTAATATATTTATATATATATATATAGAGAGAGAGAGAGAGAAAGAGAATACAGTTATGTATATATATAGAGAGAGAGAGAGAAAGAGAATATATTTATGTATATATATATAATATATTTATGTATTTATATATATAGAATACATTTATGTATGTATATATATATATATATATATATATATATATATATATATATATATATAGAATATATTTATGTATAGATATACATAATATATATATATATATATATATATATTTATGTGTGTGTATGAACCCACTGAATAAGTTAGATTATGGTACGTACATACAGAAACATATATTGATATATAGAGAGCCTATGATAAATAGATACATACTTTCATACTTACATCAATTATTCTGTTATGTGAAATTGTTCAAAGAAGTAATTCTAAGAGTTTTGACAGTTTTCTCGCTTATGAGAAAGGGTTGATGGATGATGCGCCTGTGAAAAAAACATATTGCGTGATCTCCCGACGGTTCAACGACCAGACTAGCAATCACAAACTATTACAGAGTAGACGGCAATTATAGCTGAACAACCTTGTCTCATCTACCCTACAATCTTAACCAGCCGATTAAGATCAGACGTTTATCATATTGATCAAATTAAATAGACACTCATGCAACAGCGATTCACCAATACTGTATATTTTTCAAAAGATGCAGCTCACACAAGTTTAGTAAAAATAGTAGATGTTATTTCATTCAAATATAGAATATTACGATTTACAAGTAATATTAAGAATCATCGTCTAATACTGTCCATTATTCCTTTCACTGGCCTGCTTATTAGTCGCCGAATAGACCCTCGAAATTATTCTTTAGTATTTCCTTTCCAAGCTGATAATGAGGACAGAATATCCAGAAGGCA
The DNA here is from genome assembly GCA_963556195.1 of Sepiola atlantica. Classification (NCBI taxonomy): domain Eukaryota; kingdom Metazoa; phylum Mollusca; class Cephalopoda; order Sepiida; family Sepiolidae; genus Sepiola; species Sepiola atlantica. Next base: position 61,504,726 of record OY744516.1, on the reverse strand, counting down.
TCGATGACTGATATAAACTGCTAGTTATACTCCTCAATGCCTGACCACTCCTCATCGTGGACATACGGATATGTCATAGCTATTTCGTCTTCAACTACGGTGTCTAGTAGGGCCACCCCTGGTCGATAGGTTCAGCGCCAAGCAGTATGAAGTCAAAACTCCGGCTAATAGGCACTGTTTAAAACCCAGGAGGGGTAGGCATGAGTATTTGCCGTTTCCTGGCCGTCTCCGCCTCTGTGTGTCGCAAGAAAAGACATGTCATACGCAAGTTAGAGTAGTAACTTTGCTTCTGCGCTATGCATTTGTGCTTTCTATGCCAATTTTCTTCCGACAGTCACATACAATTGATGTCCTTTGCTCCTCTACGTAGCAAGGGTAAAAACTAGCAATCATGCAAGCTAATGAATAGCTGCGACACACGAGGATAATTTCTCGCTTAATAAACAAAACAAAAAAACAGCTAGTTAAGTCAACTTAAAACATATCCTCTTTTTATCACATAATTACTAAAAAAAACCTATCAGATCATCTTCTGGTATCGTTATGTAACAGTACAGAAACTGTGTCTAAGTATATATATATATATATATATATATATATATATACTCGTTAGTTGTATTTCAATGACCAAATGGTAAGAATTAGTCCCTAATCAACATTTTGTATTGATTTTTTTATTTCTTTATTCAATGAATACTTATATTTTCTTGCTTTCCATCTAACAAGCGTTTCAAAACCGGTTTAACAAATATAGCTTCTGATTTAACAGGCTGCTCTTCAGAAACACTAATTTAATAATGAAAAAAAAATACTATTCCAAAACAATAAGGGGAAAAAGGTTAACAAGAAAGATGAGACGAACGGCAACTCCAAACCCTGAAAAACTCACTTCAAAGAATACAATCAGAGAAAAATATTCCTCGAACATCTGACACAAGGTATATATATATATATATATATATATATATATATATATATATATATATATATATATATAAAATAAAAATGGAATAAAGGATAAGCAAATCAACAACTAACAAAAATAAACTACAAAACACATATTGAATAGTTCTACCAAAATATTTTAATTGTAAAATACAATCATCAATCGGTAGCAGGACTTTAATTAAAAACAGAATAGTTTTCAAATTTATACAAAGAACGCAATTTGGGAAACAATAGTCACGTGTAATAAACAGTATATATATATATATAATTCTGGAACACATGAATTTATATTTATATTATCATTGGAATACCTGTTTTAGAACACGTTCTTAATACTGATATACCATTCAAGTCTTTAATTAAAGCAATGATTTCAAACTCCAACATACTTCAAATAAATCAAAGCAAAACCATATGGTTACACATGTGTAATTCTTGGCGTAGACAAGTTAGGGTACTCTTCCTAATAAGTGATCTGCCGAATAGTATGATCAACCAAGTTGTATAATCAAATATATGATCTGCTCATTAAATCTAATTCAAACCATAACAAACTAATACTAACTATTCGCTTAGAGTTAGGATTAAGTTAGTTATTTAGTTAGTGTTAGGGGTAGTACTAGTCAGTTAGTTAGGGTATTGGTTAGGATATGGTTAAATGGTAGATTACATATTGGAATGTAAGCAAATCGATAGATCACATATTGTATTAGAAATGTATTTGGAAGAGCACCCAACTTTTAACTTAGTTGAAACTAGCCAAAAATATTCTTCAAATAATCAAACGCTTTAGAGAAAAAAGCTTTAAATAATAAAAAAGGTTCAGAAAAAGGTTTTAAAATTAATTATTAGTGCTCTGTTCAAATGCACTGAATATATATTTCATTGCATATTTTTAAATTGAATACAAATAAATCACTTTAAAATTGTAATTAGTTTTAAAATAGGCATAAACCAGATTGAAAATGATTAAAATGTTTTAAAGTTATACTATGGAATATATTATATATGCATAAGAAGACACATAAGGACCCAGTTATGATAGGAGCCACTGGACTACTGAAGAAGAACTTGAAAAAGTATTTAGCAAGTATACCTGGTGAACCAAGTGCAAGAGAAATCCAAACAACTGCACTCAAGGGAACAGCCAGAATCCTGAAAAGAGCTCTCGGTTGGAGTCTGTAAATAGCGGGTGATCGTATGGCATTTGGAAGAATGCCCCGTTCCCAGCAAATGAATGAAAAGAAAAAGAAAACAAAAAAGGGAGAAATAAATAGCTGTTAAACCTGCCATTATCATATGGAACAAGTGAGAGAGGGAGTGGTAACTTTGGTTGAGGTCAGTGTCCCTAATGGTGGGGGCCTAAACAGAGTTGAAAGAGTAGAAAATAACAAAATATCAAGGTCTAATGTATGATATGAAAAGAAACTGGAACCTCAAAGAGATCGCTATCATTCCAGTTATCATAGGAACCACTAGACACATTAAGGAGAACTTGAGCATGTATTTGGCAAGTATACCTGCTGAACCAAGTGCAAGAGAAATCAAACAACTGCACTCAAGGGAACAGCCAGAAGCCTGAAAAGAGCTCTCGGCTGGTATCTGTAAATAGCGGGTATGGCACTTTGAAGAATGCCCCGTCCCCAGCAAAAGAAAGAAAATGAAAAGAAAAATATATATGAACACACTGATATATGAATATACACACACAGACACACACACACACACATATATAATATATATATATATATATATATATATATATATATATATATATATATATATAAATATTTGTTTTTTTTATCTATATACGGATACGTTTCATTTTTTCTGAAGTCGTCAGTGTAAAGATAATTACTCATACCGGCCCCAGGATTTAAAACCCAGAACACGAGTCATGCTATCACCTAAATATCGACGCCACTCTGAACAATCTGATAAATAACTCTCTCACACACACGCGCACACACACACACGCGCACACACACATATATATATATATATATATGTGTGTGTGTGTGTGTGTGTATATAGGTGTGTGTGTATGAGAGAGACTTTCTTCAGTCTAATAAAGTTATATAGAGTTAGGTATATGTATATATATTTGTATGGCCGTAAAGCTGTCAAAACTCAGCTTCATTTTGCGTATAGTATATGTATATTCTAAGAAAGCTAAATATATTGTATTTTCTAGTAGTTTGGCTAGCTATTGCTATCTCATAGATATAAAACTAATATTTTTTTCAAAAGTAATCGATAGCGAGTAGAGGATTCATCAAATTACATAAATCATAATACAGTCCGAGGCTAATTAACCTGACTTTATATGTTTAAATTATTTTAATATTTGCTAGTTTTAACTTTAACTTTTTTTGCTTTGCAATTGATTATTACCATTCATTTTCTATTATAATTATCATTTTTTTTTCTATATTTTTATTTTAATTTTATTTTATTTTTACTTTTTTATTCTGCTTTATTCATGCTGTATTTAAACATTTCAATTTGCTGTTTCCTATATATTTTCATTACTATTATCATTATTGAACTTAGCAATTAAAGAGTAAATATAACATAATAAGAGGTTCTTTTCCTTATATTGACTAAATATATATATCTTTTTAAATGATACTAACATTTGATGTTTTTCTTGATTAACTTCTATATATGATGTCATGAGGGGCTCTGTTAATGAGACCTTTTCGGAATAATCGAAAGTATAATACAAAATAAAATATTCTAAATCGTTTTAGAAACGATCCCACGCCTAATATTCGTTTTTGAATTTGGGGGACTAATATAAATAATGTACTAATTATACTAATTCATATATATGATTATATATATATATATATATATATATATATATATATATATATTTAAAATTATGACTTTTAGTAATTTCCCTTACCGAGTTATCTCTTTGTATTACTATGAAGATAAGATTTCATTGATCATTTTTAAAAAATCGCTTAAGGAGGGAATACTAAATTTATTTTATTTGAACCACCTTGTTTTGAGCAATTGATGATGTAATAGATGTTGTATTTTTACAATCTTAATTCTCATTATTTACTTGTCTATATAATTGTTCTATCTTGTATATCGAGCTTTAATTATTTCATCATATGTTCTACTTTAAAAGTATACATTATATTATTATTTTTCTGTTATATATATATATATATATATATATATATATATTGTTTTGAACACTGGTAAAAAAAACACAACCATTATACCGCGGAAACAATGAACGGAACTTTCAATTATCGATCGCGTAAAATTGCGCTCAGACCCGGAGAGATTTCCGTGATATAAATAATAGAAATTACATACCGTAATGTTGTGCGTATCTTTCCAATCCTAATTGAAAGGATTTATTAGCAAACAAAGTAGACTTTTTGTTTGTTTGTTGTATTTCAGATTCAGGCTTTAGGCCAAAATGTGCGCAGTCAGCAATAGATTGAACGACGAGAAGAAGGTTGACTGGGTTGTACACTGTAGTTCATTAATAAGTAACTTGCGTTATACTATTCAAAACTTTTACCTGCTGGCTTGGCTTTCATACGAATATTCAATGTGTTTTGATTGTCGAAAACTACGGTTAATAATCGAAGTTAAACTAAAATCTAACCACAGGCTATAAAAATACACGTGTTAATAAATAAAATAACTTATTTTCATCCTTGTTCATGATTACAGGACTAACTCTATGTATTACATTGTCACTTTGTTTTTCCTCTTTTCTCTCGTTTATGTTGAATTCGTGAAAGTGTAGCGTAGTTTATTGTTCCCTTCTCTTCGTCGTGTACTTTCTTTGTTTTTACATTCTTTTCTCTTTGTAGCCGTATTGTCGCTTCTTAATCCTCGACCTGCGTACATCGTTGTGTTATATAAAGAAGAATTTAAAGGCAGAGATTCGAAATGGAAGTTGATTAAAGGAACCATATTAAATGAGTTACAAGTATAATCTACACTTAAATATGAAAGACAGAGGGACAGTTATATTCCTAACTTAACTATAGATAGATAGATATACTGATAGGCAGGCTAATATACAGAAAAAAACAGACACACAGATAAAACAGTGCTCATCGCCGCACATACTTTTAGTTTTAAAATGTCTTATAAGGCGTCTGTTCGCTTCGAGTTTTGTACAACAGAATGATTTTAAAATATAAGTATTTCTTGTAACACTGTTCTCACGTGACATCATATCCGTGAAGTACTCTAATATCATCGCTCTGACTCGTCCCCTATAGTCCTGCCCCTAGTCGTCGAATCTGACTCAGGGTAAGATCGGTCAAGAATACACTCGGAGAACATTGTTTATTTCACGCCCTGGCGGGCTAGAGTGACCATACACATTCACATGTGTCAAACTCAATACTGGTTGATCTACCGTCAATAATCTAACATATGTATTTATAATAATAATAATAATAATAATAATAATAATAATAATAATAATAATAATGATAATAATACTAATTAATGATAATACCGCAAACCAACAATGTAGAGGTAGAAATGGGCCTAAAAATAGACTAGTAATGGAAGGCTAATACAAAAAGCAATTTCACACAAAGCGGTTATCTAAAACCTAAGAAAAATCTCTGAATACCCTTCAACGAAAAAAATGCTCGCAGGTAGAGTGAGACTCATCATCAAGAGAAGTTGTTTCTCGCAGCTGGAACTTATGGAATTAAAAGCAATGGTAAATTATTAAACATAAAAGTAGGGCCCCTAAGAGAACCCACATGTAGAAAACTGACATAACACAATAGAAACACTGAAAGTACAGAGACGAACAACTACACAATAACAGAACCCACTGAGGTCGATTCAGAAGATGTTGAACACATAAAATAAGCTATGAACAAAGACAAAACAAACGTCTATCCTTAAACAACAAACAATGGTAGCAATTAAAATTAGAAACAGGAAATGTGAACAAACCCATCACATATATCGAGAGAAAATACTATCATACGCCTAAAAAATAGTTTATGCAGCGGCAATATCAGTAAGTACAAGATTAAGAATTGAAACATGATCACGTTAAAAAAATGGGCCCACAAATCCCGGATTGGAAACCAGTTTGTAAACTGAAATCAACAAACTGCAAAAACAAAAGTTAAAGAGTTAAATAAAGACAAAGATAACATAAAATAAAGGAAGCGGAAAATATTATCAAGAAAAAGAAAGACTAAAATGAAATATGAAGAAACTAAACGAGAAATATTAACAAATGAGGAAAAACTGATAAAATACAGGTACAAATCTGAACATTAAAAACAAAATAATACTTTTCGTGACAATAAAATCTAGTTTTACTAAAACGTCAGCAGATTAAGGACAAAAGAGAACATCTAAAACAGACAGAAACAAACTCCTCAGCGGCAATATATGAGAAAAACAACCATATTATTACAGAATGACTGAAACATATGGAGAAAGGCTTTAACTTTTTAAGGAAAGAACGGACACTGAAATTAATGAATAAACAACTAAGACGACCTTAAGAAAAAATGCAAACTGGAAGACGCTAGGCAACGATGAAATACATGCATGTTTGGTCTGAGTAATTCGCGACCCCCACTAAAACAAGCGTAACCATCTTTAAAAGTGCATACTCGAAACAAACATACAAATACACTGGGAATACGACTATCTCTAGCAACTACATACCAATACCTTTTCTACCAACGAGAAGGAATCCCTAACCGCACAATTAATAGATATACCGCTTCCATAATTATCATGGACTACTGTCTGAGGAAATGAAAGTATGCCGACCACCGACTGTTATACATACATAGATCAGAAGTTCTTAAAGCGGGTAGAAAAACCCAGAAGCATAGCTATGACATTGCATGAATCGACAAGGATTATTGAAGACTAAAAAGAAACATGAAGAGCATGGATTACATTGAGTCGAGTATTTCATATATATTCAAGAACTCAATTTCCCATGCTTGTCGTATTCTGTAATAAGCTTTCTAACGACATAATTCTCCAAGCATACACAATTGAATGTACAGGGTGTACAAAATACCCGACACAAGTATAAATCATAAGGAAATGGAAGGAAACATGAGGACTAAAACTTGCAATCAGAAGACGACACCTGACTGAGATAGGAATACAGAGATGCATTTTCTAGGAAGACTCTCTATTACCAGTACTGGTTTATCATAGCTATGTCGCCACTCAACCACATACTCAGGAAGTATCAAGCCGTATGAACGTTCATAGACAGTGAGAAAAAGGAAATTGTTTCAGGTATATAGACGAGCTGAACTTATTTACAAAAGAAAAAAAAGGAACTGCAATTGCTAATTAACACAATCAGAATCTTTAGCAATGAAATTCAAATGGAATTCGGAATGGAAAAGGGTGCATTATTACAAATAAAAAAGGGAAAACTCAAGATAACGGAAGGTATGGAATTACCCAGCCAAAAGTAGATGAGGGCTCTTGGAGAACATGATATCTAGGAGTTTTCTTAGCAGCCACTATCAAATCAACAGAAATAAAAGAGAATATTGTAAAGACATGCCCTGGAAAGGACAAGAACACTTTTAGAAACCAAATCATATAGTAGAAACCTAATAAAATAAATAAATATATGGTCTTTAATAAAATAGGCTTTACAATTTATAGGGTGGACAACAGAAGAACTCAGGCACCCGTACAAAATTACTGGAAAATTAATTACAGTGCACAATACACTGCACCAGCACAATGATACTGATTCTACATAAAAATGAGAGAAGGGAAAGGGGTCTAGTAAGTATAAAGGATGATGTGGATTACGATAAAGAACTGCGAAAATACATAGCCCAGAACACAGAAATGCTGAACCTGGCAAAAGAAGACCGTTCACATGAGAAAATACAGTGATTCCTCGAAACTGGAAACAAAAATACGAGAAAAGAAACATAGAGAGAGAAGCAGCTACATGGACGATTTATAAGACTTCCCAAAGAAAAGACGCGCGAAAATACCTGGATCGGAAAAGGACACTTTAACAAAGAAACGGAATCATTATTGACAGCCTTATAAAACAACGCGATAAGAAAGAATTATATCAAATTAAAATAGAAGAAACCTAGGAAAACAATAAATATGTAGGTTGTATACAACGTGACAGAACGGTAAATCATATAATAAGTAAATATATCACACTAGTCTAATAAAAATACAAAAGCTGATACGACTGCGTAGTAAAGGGAGCCCACTAAATACTATGTAGACATCTGCAGTTTGAACATGCAGACACATGTTATAGACACACACCGGAGATAGAAATTGAAAATGAAAGGCACACCATGATCTGGGGCAAGGGGTGCGTGACACACTGCCAAAGTTATCCAACGGACGTGATGGTAATAAGGAACAATCTGCAAAATCGTTGATTTCGCTGTCCGAGCATTTTACAGATTGAAGATCAAGGAAGTAGAAAAACGAAGCAAATACATGGAACTAAAAAGAGTGTGTGTTACAAAGTGACAGACGCCCAGAGAGTAAATTGCGAAAGATTGTTACACTATTATATATTTCGGATCCAGTAAAACAAGACAAAGAATCAGAATGTAAAAATATACGCACGGGTAAAAATGTTGTTTTCAATTTTCTGTAACAATGTTGCATGTGAGGGTCAGGAGTTTACCGCTTCTGACAGCCGTCATTGTTCAGACATCGGGGATGAGATTAATGCAAGAATAATGTAGACCATGGAAAACCGTAAAGTTGCATTCAAGGCGTAACACTGAATACGTTACGCGCTAGAAGGAGACATAGAGTGATTGCCAAGAGAATAAGCGCCCGGGCGGATTCTGATAAGTAAAGGGATTAATTAAAATCGTTTCTAGGTAAGGTAGGTTGGACTTGCCCGGACAACGCCAAGTAAACTTTCTAACTAATATAATGTGAGACAATCGAGATTTTATTCAGAATTACTTTTCACAATATAATTAATTTCTTCATTTCTCAAATTCAGAGAGAAAACTGCCACCCGAGATAATTGCTTGATTTCGCTCGAAGTAGCAGACATGATTCGCCCCATCCATCTAGTAACTTAACAACCACCGGTCCAGTAACTTTGCTGGTCGAAATTGGAACCTAAAACTAGTCCAGGACCATAGAGGTATCAGCCCAGTAATGAGCGAAACACTTTTTGTTATTGTAACTACAAGTTTCACAAAAAATATATATTCTTATTTTTCATATAAAAGAATATTTATTTGACTTGTCAATATCTCGTTTGTTTTGTTTTTGAATGGATCTATGATTTTTCAGTTTACGTCAAGTTATTTGATTGGACTTCTGATCAATTAACACTACGTGGGCCAGGTTCACCCCGGTCACCTAAGACAGTACGACACTACTAGCCTTCTCTAGGGAAGAGGAGAGTTCAACAACACCGAGAATACAGCCAAAGTCGACGACGCCATATCAATCAAAACCAGAGGTATTAGCCCCAGGCACGTGTGGAAGAAACCTAGGCTGGGCTACATTATTAGTTTCTGCGAGGGACTGAGCTACGACATATGGAATATGAAAGAAAACACCATGATCCCAATAATTGTAGAAGTATTAGGAACGATCTCGAAAAAAATGGAAAAGGGAAAAAAGGAAACTGGAATAAAAAGAGAGGATTAAGAATATACTACAAACGACAATGAAGAAAACAACCGACATCTTAAGAAAGCATGTTGTATCTGAATGCCCTATGCTAACGCAACATCAGTATAAAAAATAGAGACACAACAAAGACGCCCCAGTACAACACTGGAATATATGCCAACTTTTTGAATTGGACAACAATGAGAAGCAGTATGAGCGTACGCCAAAAGTGGCACAGGAGAACGACAATGTCAAACCTCTTTAGGACATGCGCATATAAACTGATAAGGTTCTTGAACATTCCAAACCCAACTTAGTATTTCTGAACAAATACAAGAGAACTTGCATAATCATTGATATAGCCTGCCCTTTGGATACCAAAGTGAAGGAGAGAGAACATGAAAAAATATCAAGATCAAAAATCAGAATTAGTTAGACTATGGAAATGTAAATAAATGAGGGTGATTCCTGTTGTAATTGGAACGATTGAAACCATAACACAAAACACCATGAATCGCTTAAACAGATTGACGAGACACTTTTCCAAATCTGCAAAAGGCTTGCTTGTTAGGAACGGCGAAAGTATTAAGGTAAAGCTTGAAGGGATTGACTTGATGTTCAAAAACGAAAAGTCGAACTAAAACCATCCAAAAGTTTAGACTACTATGAAATAATAATAATAATAATAATAATAATAATAATAATAATTATAATCTTACACAACATAAAGACATAATCTACAAAACCAATGAGCACGTGCTCAAACAACCCACCGAGGAAGAAGCTCCAGAAGTCGAACACATCGGAGAAATTATGAACGATGACCGGACGAAACTTCCAAAGAATAGTAGATAGTAAAATCAGAAAAAAGTGTACATATTACTCCCATGAATAAATATTACAGACTTAAACGACTTAATTTATGCGGGTAATAAATCAGTAATTACGAAACTAAAGATAATAACAAAACCCAGTCATGTGAATTTACTAGCAAATCTCAGATAGGAAAACAGATTAGAAACTAAAATAAACAAAGTACAAAAGAAGTTAAAATTGTGAATATGGTCAAAGAGAACAGGAAACGATGCCAGAGTAAACATATGACTGACAAAGAAGAAGAAAGACTAAACACGAAACATGAAGAACTAAAACAAAATATATTAGCAAACGAGGGAAGGAAATACGTCACCCAAGCCTGCAGTGGACGGACAGGGCGGCTACTAGAATCCTTGGCGGGTTATTGCCACTCAACCTCTCAGCTTCAATATGATTCATTTTCGCACAAAGATCGCTTTTGTGTTTTTCCATTGTTTTTCATTTGTAGAAACAATTTTTTTTTTTTGGCAAAATCTATAGTAGAACGACTTATTTAATATTTAAGAAATGAATTGAAAAAGCAAGAAATAAACAACAATAATACACATGTCATTAATGCGTTCCAATAGTTTTACTTACGTAAAAAATACGTCATGAATTATATATGCACTTTAATTTATATTCTGAAACTGAAATTCTGAACTGTAGTCGCATTATCACTCATCCTCTTTTAAATTAATGCTAATTCCGGCACTTGCAATGCGAGAAACCCCACGCTGATCAGCGTTAATGAGATGAAATGATTGACTGGGGAACCTTCTAAGAGGTTTGAGAATGATTGCAGGGATACGCCATGTTAGATTTTTTGTGGAGGTTGTTCATAACAAGAATCTGTTGGTATTTGACTTTCAGACAACTATACTGTAATCTGCAGGGAAGCAGTCCTGTTGTAATGTGTTTCGCAGACGAGAAGTCCTTACGAACAAGCTCTGATTGTGGAAAATCCGACCGACGCTAGACACACAGGAGAAAAAAACAAACATTTTCTTTTCGTTAGCATAGGTTAATGAGTGCATGCTGTAAATGTGTAACAACCAGAGATTGGAGCTGAGTCGAGCATTTCCTATTGTAATCACGATACAGAAATGAAGGGAATTTAAGCGACAGTATAGATTCCCCACTCAACATGATTTCGGAGTCGATTGTGAACTGTGTCTACGAAACGAAGAGTGTTTTGAGCAGAAGTACCTCATCTTAGGACCTACCTAACACACACATAGGTAGAAAATTGCATCAGAGGTCAGGCACTTTCTAGAACGGTGGAATTATCCAAACTTTTGTATTAAACAAAAACGTCATAAGTGAATAGCAAAAAAGGGATCAGTCTTGGATATTAAGTTCAACTGAATCTGTATTCACACTACAATGAATTTTTCCCCCATTGAGAATTATCAGACCTAATTAGCACAATTGTCACAATATTTAATTATTTCATGTATACTGTTATATTACAACAAATAGAAAAGTTGCCATAAATTATCATAAATTTTGCTTTAGCCAATTATTTTTGTATTTATAAGAGCCAAAGAGGAATACGGTTTGCCTCCATCATAAGTCGTTGCGAGCCTTTTCGGAAATCAGCCGAACTTGAAGGCACGTGGTTCAGTAACAAGCTAGTTCAGGTACGGAGAATTTCTGTAAAAATCATACATTAAAAAGAATTCATTAAATCGTCCTAATGTGTTACTCTATTTTTCTATCTATCTATCTATCTATCTATCTATCTATATATCTATCTATCTATCTATCTATATATCTATCTATCTTGTTATCTTGATATCTATCTACCTTGATATCTATCTATGTATCTTGATATCTAAGTATCTGTTTCTATGTATGTCTGTCTCTCTCTCTCTTTCTTTCTCTCTTTATCTCTGTAATCTGTTACGTGTAATTCTCGGGCATTCGTTTCTCTCCATTATAAATCCACCTAACATTGTTGAATTTACTCCTCACGGAAAACGAATCATACGCTCTTTATATCTCCGTTAGTGGCTGAACTTTAAAACTAAAAACTTGTAATAAAACGAAAAAGAAGGATGGAAACAGTAAAGTAAAAGATGCATTGAGTTTAAGGGGTATTATTTATTTGTGAACATTCCCTCTCTCTCTAACTCTCTCTCTCTCTCTATCTCCAAGATACATAATGTACGTACTAATGAATTAATTTCCTTTGTTTCGCAAACGGTTTTGGAAATACGAGGCGTTCCTGTGACCCGTGCGGGTTACAACCATAATCACTATTATTTTAAATTACACAAACTGGTATGACAGGAATCTATGTGATTTTTTTTGTAACTTGGTCCTGTGTTCTTTTCGTTCATTTTTTGTCTTGTTTTTTTTCGTGTTTTTGTTTCTGTTACTCCCCTGAAGAATAGTTACGTATTATAATAACAGTTTTATCTTTGAATTATTACCCGATCATTATTAGACTACTTTCACATAGCATTAAATAAGCCCATACACAATGTAATTTTAATACATTCGTATAACCACTCAAATGTAACATCGGGTAAAACAATGTTAGGGAATCGTCGGAAGAGTTGACCAGCTTCTTAAACAGAACAATGGACCAGCTTCAGTCCGCAAACAGGATTGAAGATACATTGGTATGTACTGTAAGGCTTGAAACTATTTGATATATCGTATTGCAACATGTAAGTATCTTTTAAATATATATATATATATATATATATATATATATATATATATATGAACAAGTAAATGATTGATAAAGATACAAATTAGATAAAATGCAATATTTATTAATTTATCAAATATTCAAACATAGAATATAAAAAAATATTTTCCTTAATCCATGTTCAAAGTTACCCTCTCATCATCAGATGATAAAAGCAGTAAATCACTTAATAACTGGTAAGCATATATATTGAATATATAAAAATATAAATAGTTTCAAACATTTTTTTACAAAAAGCCAAACTATTTTTACTAAAATAATGGTATAAAATAAACGTGTTCATTTAAAGATCGAATTTATCATGCATATATGTAAATATTTTGTATTTATGGGTTATGTGTATGTATACACATTTCTATAATTATATTTTATACTTTATATATATATATATATATATATATATATATATATATATATATATATATATATATATATATATAAAGTAATCCAACAAAAGATATAATAGTCAACTAATATCTTATAATTAGTGAAACATCCGGAAAAAAACTGAAGATCAATATACTGGATAGAGCATTAATATCATAATATAAAATGAAATAATAAAATAAGGTGCCAATCAAATTTTATTAGAATTCAAACGTTAAGATACTTTGCCTGAACTTTGAATTCAAATAAATTTGATTGGCACCTTATTTTATTATTTCATTTGATATATATATATATATATATATATATATATATATATATATAAATATATATATATATATATATATATATATATATAATTATATATATATATAAATATATATATATATATATATATATATAAATATATATATATATATAATTATATATATATATAAATATATATATATAAATATAAATATATATATATAAATATATATATATAAATATATATATATATATAGATATATATATATATATATAAATATATATATATATAAATATATATATATATATATATATAAATATATATATATATAAATATATATATATATAAATATATATATATATATAAATATATATATATATATAAATATATATATATATATAAATATATATATATATATAAATATATATATATATATATAAATATATATATATATATAAATATATATATATATATATATATATATATATATATATATATATATATATAATGAGAGAGAAAGGGGGTAAGGGAGAGACAGTTTTTCCATAGTCGTTACTGTTTAATCGAGCTGAGGTTTGGGCTCGTTAAGGAGTCGGACAGGCGGTGTCGAGCCCTCGGGGGTAAACTTCGTTTTCGGTCTGCTTGCGGTCTGAAACGTCACTGATGTGTCTAACCTTTTTCCGAACCATCTTCAACGCGCAGAGTCAAAGTGTGTCATGCGAAATTTGGATCCGAACAGAGAGGGAGGCAAGAGGACAGGCGTGTGTTTCATATAGCTTACGTACGCCGCGACAGTCGTTTTGAGCACTGTGGCAGCTGTCGTCGTTGTCGTCGTCGGCACCATCACTGATTTCATTAAACCGGAGCCTAATGACCCACACCTCACTCCGCCCAGACTTGGACTGAGACGGTTATTACATGCGCGTTAACATGACTTTAACTGCCCCCTTCGCCCTTTCCATCTCGTTGTCTGTTTCGCTTTAGCACGCACTGGTTTAGCCTTATTTATGTGTCCGCTTTACGGTATATACACACGTTTTAAGTCATTTAACATCAAAGCATCTATGAGACACCATCTATTAACCATTACTCATTGAACACGTGCTGCTACGTTAGCCATAACAATAAAGACATCTACAGTTCATAGATAACAACTGCAAGGTATTAGCCTAAGTAATAGATCCAACTACATTTGAACTTAGTTTGTCGATTTCATTGGCCACTCAGTTTACAATTAGAAAACATGTATCTGTAAAATATAATTATTTAATGAAAATCGTTCTAGAAAAGGCATGAAGCCACTTGATGTAAGGAGATAACATTAACGAAAAATGATAATCGCAAAGACAAGTTATGTTTGAGATGTCCAAGGCTATAGTTAGGAAGAAAACAGTCAACAGGAAGAGAATTCCACAAGCCTGAATTTCTTGGAAATAAGCTACTGGAATAGGAAACGTTATTTCAATGAAGTATCAAAACAGCAAATTGATCGAGACCACTGGACTAACGAGTCTAACGAGCTGGAACAAAAGAAACAAGGAATAGGTCAGACAATTCGGAATAACACATGTCATAATAGTATTTATAGGAAACACTGAGACTAGCAACATCACGTCTGTAAGCGAGAGGGTGCAAAAAAGAAGAAAGAGTGGGGCCAAGCAAATTACAGGTACGTTTTGCACCTTATCAAGAACCCTCAAATGGGACAGAGATTCACCAGCCCAAATATGACAACAATACTCAATACAAAGTCTGATAGTAGATTTGTAGAGATATAGTATATGCTGAGGTGTGAGAAAGTGTTTGGAACGATAGAGAGAACCGACTTTACGAAAAGCAGAAAAGGCAATGGATCTAATTTACGACTATATCACGATGAAAAACCAGTTTCGTCGGGTAGCAAGGTTTAATCAGACAGTACTTAGAGGAGTAAATGATCGCTCTCTGTTGTAGGTAGACTCATTTGGATGTATTGCTTGCATGCAGTAATACAGAGTAGAGGATGAACATTTCCTACATTTTGAATCGATATGAAATCAAACAAAATTATCCTCCATACTATAATAAAAGGAATGTGTATTTATTTATAATTATAAAGGCTCTTCAAAATGTCATCATATATTAAAACTTTTTAATAACATCAAAACTGTATATCGACTGATAACAAAAGTTATATACAATGAACAATATATATTACAAATATATGTATCAGCATTTGTTTAGATGATGGTTCATAATTTGTATAATTTGGATTATTCGAACTACTGTTTTCACCTTGGATGGTATTCTCACAATGCATAATTTTGATGGAGTCATCTTGTTTTTAGCAATTTTATCTTGATTAAGCTTTTCCTGGGCGTTGAATGGGGCAAAATGGTCAGTTACGATGATCTGCACGTTCAACGAACTTGGCACTTCTTGAATTTTTGTGGTGTTTCTTAAAAAAATGAAATTTCAGAAGGTAACTACAAAGAATTAATCAATTAAAATCATTTATTGAAAAATAAGTTTGGGAATAAATTCGAAAATTTAGGGAACATTTATGCAATTATTTGTGAACTGTTTTCAGAAATGTTTTGCCAGTAGGGGACATTCGGTCGAGTAACATACATTTAAAAAAATATATATTTTGTATATATTGTTAATTATGTATGAGTTTTGTTAATATATAATGACACAAACGTTTGCCAGACGGATGTCGTATCAAATCTAGTTTCATAACCATACGTTTTCTTTTTTCTGCTTTTTATACCGATGTATACGTTTAGCTTGCCATTTTTTCATTCTTCAAACATCTCAGTTTCGGTGATTTCCTTTCTTTCTTCCTTATTACTTTAAGTGAGCGAGAATTGTCCTCTTTCATGCGTCTTTGATGTTTTCAACATATTTTTAATATCCGGCGTCATTTTTGTAAATGTCGAACCAGCCACCAATACGAATAATGAAAGGAAGAACATTAAACGAAGAAAATAAAAAAGCAAAGTCATGGTTGCTGTTTTTTTCGTTAAGCCATCTATAACACCTCGCGATAATTCAATTCTATCTTATTTAAAAGAGAAATGCATTAGAAATACGAGGAAATGGGAATCAAATAGATAGTCAGACTACCACAACCGTCGAAAATGAATTAACTTTAAATAAAAAGTCAACGGTAAGGGTTCTTTTTTCTTTAGGTCATGATGAAGAATTTATATATGAAAAATAAAATTACTAGCGTAATTCTAAGATTTCGTATGGATATTAGTGCCGACACCGCTGAAACATTTCTTTCTGTCATTTTTGACGAAAGGAGTAAAGTAGTCTATTTCGAAAAAGTACAGCTTTGTTTGTATTGGTTGTAAAAATCATGTCAGACAAATAGCGGCCAGTTTAAAAAAAACTCGTAAGAATTTATGGGATTTTGTAAGACGTTCCATCGATTTCATTGCAAAACGGACATTTTTAGTTACATAGATTCCTGTATTAATTATATTTTCTAAAATGTAAATATTACAAGAATTCAACGAATGGAAATAATGATGGGTGTGAAACGACGAAACAAATTAAAATAAAATTATTCCCGTGCAATAACGTTTTAACACAGCTTTATAATTCCTAAAGTGAATATCTCGTATAACTACTGATGCTGCTAATCAAAGAGTGACCGCACCAAAGCTTTGTATACACCGCTATGTATATAAAGGCTGGTCCAAAATAGTTTATCCGTTTTATTTTCATTGCTAAGGAATGTATACACCGCCCGCTACGTATATAAAGTGTGATCCAAAATGATGTATCTATTTTATTATCATTGCTAATAAATTTATTATCATTGCTAATGAAATTAATACCCGGCTTCTGCTTTCAAGGTGAAATAGAACAGGCAACAATATATTACGTGCAAGAGAGAATCGAGATTGTAGAGTTATACTTTGCGACAAAATTGGGTGTCCAAACTTAACGCCAATTTCTAGAGAGAAACGCTCCATCAAGACTCACAATAACAATCAGGAAGACAGAAAGCGTACTCGATCGGTCACGGTAAGCTAGGGTCATTACAATCTTCAATACAGGATTAGCCACAGTTATTCAGCGCCAAAGAGGCAACTTTAATCGCGTACATAATAAACTATTGAGCTGCGCTAGATATATGTTGGTACACAGGGAAAACTTACGCCACACACATCTTACATGCCTGTAAAAAAGGTCTATGAAAAAAAATTGTACTGTTTTCCATTCACTAATAAATTCATCTTTATCACAAATGCTTACATTTTTTCAACTACTCCCTACTTCAGTTGATGATCGTGTATTATCTACACACCACTTAACAAGAAATAACAATTTATATATGACTTTTAAGAGTTTTTTCTTTACTAATAAGTCAGCATTTATCAAGGAATAAAGGCCACTGGAGAATAATAGTTCATGAGTTTATCAGGTGGACAGTGAGAGAAAAACATTGAGGATTGGAGACAATGGTTAAAACTGGGCAGAATTCTAGTATTTAAGAGGACGGCTAAACAATAATATGATAACATTGGACTTGAATACGACTATGTTGTAGTAAGTTGTGAAGCAAGCCCGTAATATTGTGTTAATCAGATGGGTGGTTCTTGTAAGTTTAGGTTTGCTCCAGGTACACAGAGGAAGAAAGTAAATTATTTACAGTGGTTGTAGAGAGACGAGTTGTTGCTGTGAATGATTTTTATGGAAATCGCCCAGACAAGGCATGAAGACACTTGATATAAATAACTAAGAAATATTACTCCAAGGTCACAAACTAGCCAAAGATAAGTGTTAGATCGATAGATTCCGACCCAGATAACAGCAATTCTCCCCCTTTTATCAGAAAAATCGCTTATAGAATGTGAAAATGTAAAAACAAAATAAGGGAAGCAAGATTTACGAGGCTGCCGAAAGTAAACCGAAAGTTCACTTTCTTCACTCCTAAAGAGTTTTACAGGGGGGCATCAGAGTTCAATTAAGCACCTATCATAAAAAATAACATGATTGTGAGGCTGAAAGGAAAAAAAAGAGGAAATCCCCCATTAGATTTCGATGTCGGTTTCATACTCTGTGAAGACGGGAGTGTACGACAAAAGATTACCAATTCATTTACATTTAAAATCTGAACATAAAAGCCTAACTATTCATTAAAACTATAAGAGACGGAATTTGATTGAGCAATGATTCATCATATAAGCGACCTTGCTATAGTTTTCTCTCGAGAGACATTGGTCTCCCTATGGAAGAGCTAATGTGCGATACTTATACATACTAATCAGGTTAGTAAAGGATATAGCCGACCCAAAGATTGATATAATTTTCTATTTACTTGTTAAATAAATTTGTTCAATAGAAACAAAAATTTACTCAAACATATATAGTTTTAAAAAAAAACTTGTTTTACTTACATACGTATACGTTCATCTTTTATGGAATCGTCAGTGCAGAGATAATTATTAATACCGGTTGCAGGATTCGAAACCCCAAAACACGAGTTATTTTATAACCCAAATTCCGTTGCCTTACCCCCACGCGGTCATTATGGACAATATAATAAATCAGAGAGAGTTTAAACCTTTTATAGGCAGCTCTGGTCATAAGTGTTCAACTACTGAAGGAACATGCCTATATATATATATATATATATATATATATATATATATATATATATATATATATATATATATATATATATATATATATATATATATATGATAATGATAATGATAATAATAATAATAATAATAATAATAATAATAATAATAATAATAATAATAATAATCATAATCATCATCCAGGTAAAACATCCACAGGGTAGTAATCCAAAGAATTTAAACCGGGTTTGTAAAAAGTGCTCAATATCAAATAGAGCTTTTATATATGATTATTTTTATTTACACAGACATGTACAAAATCTACAACACTGGCATGTCGATGTTATCGATCAACAGTTATTATGAACTGAGATCTAATCAGGCAGAGTTAGAATCCGATCTTAACATTAGATCATATTTTGAAAAGAATGAGATGGGGAGAAAAAGAAGAAAAGAAATTTCAAAATTTCAAAATTTACGAAGTCACGTGGTTGAGACCGTTAAGAATCAAAAAGTTAAAATTAGAATCAAAACCCAAATATAAAATATAGAATAAAATAAAACAAAATAAAATAAAATAAAATAAAATAGAATAAAGTCAACAGATGATTTCATTTTTCTATCTATCTACCTATCTATCTTTCTATTTACCTATCTATCTATCTTTTTTTTACCCGTTATATTATATCTCTTTCCACTTTATTCTATTTTATTTTATTTGATTTTGTTTTATTTTATTCTATATTTTATATTTGGGTTTTGATTCTGATTTTAACTTTTTGATTCTTAACATTCTCAACCACGTGACTTCCCAAATTTTGAAATTTTGAAATTTCTTTTCTTCTTTTTTTCTCGATTTCATTCTTTCCAAAATATGATCTAATGTTAAGATCGGATTCTAACTCTTCCTGATGAGATCTCAGTTTATAATAACTGTTGATCGATAACATCGACATGCCAGTGTCGCAGATTTTGTACATGTCTGTGTAAATAAAAACAATCATATTTATATATATATATATATATATATATTAAAGAAGGAAAGATGAAGATAAAGAATTGCATAAAATTGCATACAATTACATAAAATTGATACAAATTTTATTACATCGAAAGTTAAGATGCAAGGAGTTACACTAATCTTTAAACCATCGTTTTTCACCGATAAAACTCTTCTCATCACAGGATAACATTCGGTAATGTGGTATTTATGATAAATAAATATTACCTTTCCATTTCACTTTGAAAATTGAATAAAAACAACAGAAAAAGGTTGGGGATAAAAAATAAATGGCCGAGAGGGAAAATGCTAGCAGCATTGAGTAGCCATTGCCGAAGACAAAAGGGGACGCTATGGTGCAGATAGCAAAATAGCAAAAGTTTGTAGATTTGGAGAAAAGTTTGAAATTTTTTTTACAGGGTTTCAAATAAAAGCCAGAGGTTTCAAAATTATCTCACTTGGTCCGTAGGGATTCCTGTCTCCGTTATGGGTATAGTTCCGTAGAATTACAAGTAAATATCGTGGACTGATATTTTAAATATCCAATTCGGCGGATACGAGGCGAAGATTGTATGTTAAAAGACGCTATGTGGCAACGTTCACATCTGCCTTTAAACACCTGGCTCCCCGGACAGAAAGGTGTTTCAAAAGTTGTCACATATTATCTTAAATATTCGACTTTTGGTAGGAAACTAAGCCGACTAAAGAGCACAGAACTGGATCTCCCGAAATCAGTTGGAATAATGCATTATGTTCATGTTGTCGTGCAGCTCACGAAATAGTATAACAGATATATATATATATATAACAGTCTGATATATATATATATATATATATATATATATATATATATATATATATATATATAAATATATATATATATATATATATATATGTAACTCAGGCAGTTTTCGGATAATTCTTACGAGAAGGACAAGAACAAAAATAACTGTACATTATTTTATTTACAATTTTAATACCAAACTATATGTGCCGTTGGTCTGACAGGACACTGTTTCTATTAGTGAGGCAAACATTTGATTGTTTCGAGGAGTGTAGAGTCACTTAATTTTTTTCCCTTACTCACATGATTCTCTCTGATCTCGAGTGATAATAAACGCCAGGATTCCATCAATTGCTTAAATATAATGCATCTTTTATGTATTACTTTTTTTTAGAAAATATAAGACTACAAACAAATTCATCATCACCCTATTACGTTAAAACTTGTGTAAGACTACATTGCGTATATAAACAAAAATACGAATCAAAAATACATCATGATGGTGCGCACGTTGTAGATGCATATTTTGTTGCGGCGATATTTGTCTCACTGGCCTTGTTTGCCATATAAAAAAGTTTCGCTTAGTTAAGGCTAAAAAGACAAACTTCTTTACTACATTATAAATCAATTTTTTTCAACAGTCCTATCAACACAAAGCATGGTTCTGAAAGAGTTATAGAAAACAGGAATACGACACAGGTTGAGTCCGCCGATGTACATGTACGATAAAAATTGAATTGAGTCAATTAGTTTAATCCTGTCTATTAAAGCAATTGTCAGAGGCGAGGAGAGAGATATAACGTCTTGTCGCAGTGAAATATCAAAAGTGATCGTTTATAATTCTCAAACAAGCATTTTGGGCGGAAGCTGAGATTGCCTCCTACACGAACAGCGTTCTCAACGCCAAACGTATATATCCTTCCGCGAGTGATAACATTCTAGTGTGTTCTTCCTTAGCCACGTATTAATCACTCCGCGAGTGAGAATATGCAATCACAAAAGAAAATAGATGGTAATTATGTAACTGCTACACGTTTTTATATGGCGCGAAAATACGCACGCCACCAAAGACTCAACCACTTGGTAGAGCAACGTAGTACTTTAGTGATGAATGAGCCTTCAACCTGTTACTAGAAACGAGCTGTCGATTGTTAATCAATTTCTGCAAGGAGATAGATTTTGCATACTGTAAATATGTGGGTATGATAACGATTCGTCCAGGGTGAGTCGTTAAACATTGGGTAGAAAATAGCTTTTTTCAAGGGAATTAACGTCACCTACCTGATTTCCCACTGCGTAGAAAATATCGTTTCTGACCACCTTTAGTCCACTTAAGACCATATATTTAGTCACGAGAATATCTTTCTTGAATTTACACTCAGCTAAAATATCTTAAATAAAATCAATCAAATAATATAATTAGCAAATAATAGCAAATTAAAACAAGCCATGTACAATGAGAGTTAGCAGGCAGGTGTTTACGTCTATATACCATCTGAATGTCTATCTAAGGCAACTGTGAACTTGTATATGATATCTATAAAACTAATCCATCTGGTAGACTGTCCAGGGATCAGAAACACGGGCAGAGAATGCTGCTTTTCTTCTAATGAGCAGAAAGTGCCGTTGTAACTGCGACTTGGCGCGAGGTTAAAAAACTCCCCGAAAAATATATTTAAATTCCTGTTGGTGACGTTTTACGCCAGAATCGTGTCTCTTCGACTCTTCCACAGTTAAAATAAGGGGTAATTATTATCTATTGCCAACAAACGAGTTCGACAAAACATCGTATCCCAATCTAACTACTGATGAGGCTTAACGTTGCTTCACTTCGGCCATCCCATGTTAACTAGTAAGTAAACACAGAACATATTCTAGATATCTAAACATCGTTATCTGCAAACCGTGTTTCAATCAAGTCTACAGTGGAGGCTAAGGTAAACCAAATTTGCAATATTTACATGCATGCGTGTTTGTGACGCAATATCCCGTGACAGAAGCAGTTCACTTCATGGAAGATACCCAACATCTCTGGTAGTATACTCATGCTTGATGCGCTGACACGCTGTGAGTCGTTACACATTGGGTAGAAGTTTAAAGCTGCTTAGATGAATGTGAAACGTTGTTTAATTTAGAAACTTATGGTCTACGTGAACTGAGTCAGAAGACCGCAAGAAAAACCGCAAACGTGTTTAATTCGACAAGCGAAAGCGCAGTTGATTAGCGTACAGTCAACAGATCGTAGATTTGTGTTGTAATCACCCAATGCTAAGGTGAGATGAGCTAGGTTGAATATCGTGGACTCCGATATTGTGTAGAGGCGAATTATGCAAGTAACACTTAGTGAGTATAAGACTAGCTTGCACTCACAGTTCAGTGTGGCACGAGAAAAATGTTGTTTAATTTAAACTCAGCTAAAATATTTGATATATTGCCAAAACTTAGTACAACAACTCACAACACCTCGTATTTAAATCGAACTAGTGACCAGGTTCAACTTAGCTTAACTTCGGTCATCCGATGTAAACGTGTGCGCATACACGTAAGAGATCGTATGTATTTTAATTGTTATCTGCAGACAACGTTAAAATCAAGTCGAATCTATTGGGTTGTCTAAAACGTTCGTTCGTGTTTTGGAATGTTATCATTCCGGCCTGCTAAAGATCGTATTATATTCTTATTCTTCAAATCCTGTATTTCGTGTAGCGAGTATGTTGACGTCAGTGTGTTTTAAACCCTTGAGCAGAGGAGCTCTTTCATTCTTGCTTGTATTTTAAGCCTTGAAATGGAAAATCAAGCAGACCACTACAGACATCTGATGTTTTTTCGCTACAGAAAAGGAAAAAAAAAGCTAGAGAAACCTTCATAAAGATATGCCATGTATATGGATCGAATGCTGTTACGAAACGGGTGTTCCAGAATTGGTTTGCTCATTTCTGAAAAGTAATTTATTTAGTGAGAAATGTTCCTTGCTCTGGCCGGCCAAAAATGATCGACAGTGACCAAGTGAAAGCCATAGTTGAAGAAGATTGCAGTTTGACAACCAGACAAATCGCAGACATTCTCAAGATTTATAAATCGAACGTGGAAAATGAATTGCATTAATATCAACTTAAAAAAAACGAACTTTTTGGCCAACCCAATAGATGTTAGTCTAAAAACAATTTGCGATATTTATATACACGCTAGTTTGTGACGCAATATCTCGTAACCGAAGCAGTTCATTCCGTGGAAGATACCCACTGTCTTCGTTAGTAGAATCATGGTTGGTGTACTGAGACGCCGTGCATTGCTTCAGTCCGTGTAGAATTTTAAAACAGCTCAGATGAATGTGAAATGTTACGTAATTTGGAAACTTATGCTCTGCGTGAAGTGAAACTGAAGACCTTAAGCACAACCTAAAACATGTTCAATTAGACAAGCGAAGGCGCAGTTGATCAAAGTATAGTACATAGATCGTAGACTCTGAGATGATGTCAGATACACTGAATACTGCCTATTCCGATAAAGTGCTCCATACCATATAGGCAGATCTGAAAAGTAACATGACCCATTACTGTCTACTCCTTTTAATTATGCCTTTTCCTGTCTTTTGTCGTTCCCCTCTTTCTTTTTCTATTCGTCTTTTCTTTCTCCATCTCTCGTAAACTCGCAGTTCAGTTTGACTTGTCACCTTCCATACCTCAACAAAAGCACATTGAGTAACCGAATTTCGAAATATAATGACATACTTAATTCATCTTTGTATTATGTTTACTTATATGCTAATACTGTGGGGGAATATTTACATGCTATTTGTAAAATTGCAGTTCCTAGTAAACTCATACTGTTTTATTAATACTTACTAATCTTCTTAATTATATATGACATGCTCACGTTGACACACCGGTTCTCGCTAGATCACTGAAGTTAAGCGACGTTGAGTATGATCAGTACAAGATGGGTGACCATTTCGGAATACCAGCTGCTTAATGTGGCCACCTACATATGAGCAAATACCGGCGCCAACCTGCAGTGCCTAGTGTGGCGACTATGGCAAACTCCTCTGAATGACAGTCATCAATAAGCTGGACAGAAATAAGGGAGGGAAGGTTTCTTTTCCCAGAAATCATTGAATGACTCTGACCCTGATGGTGAATGGGTAACATGTTTTGGCGTGAGATAATCAGAAATAACTTGTTATATACACTAACATAGGCAAACTAAAGGAAAACAAAAACGTGCCTTGTTTATTTTCTAAAGAAGCGATGTCTCGTTCGTGACAGGTAACTATATCTTATTCCTCACAATAGAAACACCGAAGCAAAGTAATCGCAACTCTCTCAGAGTCGTGAGGATACATAATTAGAAATCGCTAGCTGTAACAGAAGTCGGAGAATGATAGTGAAAGGTATCTTACGTTGAAAAATTAAACAATAGGGTTCAATTAAAGTAAAATACAGTCTTTATGTGCTAACAACGTAATCAGATACAGACTCATACTATAAAATCAGTAAGCAGAGGTTAAATCACATTGTATATGTTACGTTCAGTAAAGCACAGACATATGTAGGAGATATATTCCTCTCGATATCAGTAACATAAAAGACTGTGTTCCATGAATCGTGTACTATAGTGTTGGGAGAGCAGAGTTATTAAAGTGTTTTTCAATTACAGACGACGTTGTTTCGCACTCTTTTCACCTCATCAGTGTAGGAGTGTCGGTTTCAGGCACGAACGCCGTTCGAACGTAGATTCAGTCTAAAATCACGAAGCAAACGCCCTGGAACACATGGCCGCGAACAATCGACACAGACAGTAATTGAAATAAGAGTGCAATTACCCGGGAGGCGGAGGAAGTGTCTTGTCAGCTACAGTGTTCGACGTTCGGGCAGAAATGAGGACAAACATTGCAGTTTCACACATAGCTGTACTTTTAAGACTATTACATCTTCAAAGGGGCTTTTAACTATAAATATTTTTAAATATTAAAGTGCTTTTCATCAACAGACGTCGTCGTATCGGGCTCTCTTACCCTCATTAGTGTAGGAGTGGCGGTTGCAGGCGGTCACATAGGCACGAACACCGTTCATAGATTACAAGGTATCAGAAAAAACATCCGCACTGTCGGCTTCAAATCCGAACAAAGGGGGCCTATAATATGGCTCCTAAACGGACTCTCTTCACAAAGGCTATTAAATAATCTTCGTCATTATTTTGCGCAATTCGGTAGTTCCATGTGCCATTATTGAGATCTTTTAGGTGACACGTTAAACTGAAATGAAGAGAGTCCAGTAAAGAAACCTATTATAGGTTCCGCTTTGTTAGAATTTGAAACTGAGGGTACCGACGTTGTTCTAATCTTCTGTAATACATATAGAGAGGCGTTTAATAAGTAATGCCCTTGACCCATTCCCATAGTATTAGATTAATGAAACTTTGCACACGTATTAGTCTTTCTTTACATAGGAACCACTCAGAGTTATGCATTTCACCCATCGTTTGATGCAGCTCTGGACACCGTTTTTGTAGAACACCCCAGGTTGGTCCTCCAACCACGTCGTAACTTCAGAGATCAATGCTGCATCATCTGGGAAACGCTTTCCTTTCAAAAACAACTTCATGGCAAGGAAGAGATAAAAGTCAGAGGGTGCAAAGTCAGGAGAATAAGGGGATGGGAGAGGATTTCATAGCCACACGCCCATGCTTCTGATCTGGCGACATGCAAGTTATGGGTCGGAGCGTTGCCCTGCCTTTTCCCGCCTCTTGATTTTGATAGCTTCTCTTAATTTCATCAAAACTGAAGCGTAATAGGCTCCTGTAATTATGGTACCCTTTGCCAGGAAATCTGTCATCACTACTCCGTCCTGGTCCCAGAAGACTGTGAGCCTGACCTTGCCAGCGAAGGGCTGCACCCTTGCCTTCTTTGGAGGTGGTGGGTCCAAGTGCTACCACTGCATTGACTGGGCTTTGGTCTCTGGATCATAGTGATGGACCCAAGTTTCATCCTGTGTAATCAGTACTTTGAAAAGATTGACTCATCTTTTTGGCACATCTTCAAATTCATCCTCGAGCACTCGACGCGTTCTTGCTCCTGGAAAGATGTGGGAAACCTGGGAATCCATCTGACAACACCTTATGTATCAGTAAATGGGCATGGATGATAGTTTCCACAGACCCTGAACTAATCTTGACCTCTTGGGCTATTTGGCGAATAGTAACGCGTCGATTTTTCAAAATGGCAGGCTCAACTTGACGGACAGATGGCTCATCAATGGCAGAAGAGGGACGATCCGGTCTGGGAGCTGTTTCCACAGACTTCCGGTCATGTTTGAATTCACGATGCCAGCGTTTTTCAAGTCATATGATGGAGCATCATCACCATAAGTTTATTTTATTTCATCAAAAGTCGTCTTTGGTGTGTGTCCTTTCAAATACAAACACCGGATCACTGCACGACACTCAACTGGCTCGATTTCATACCTGACTTGATTAAAACACCTGTAAATGAGAAACCACAATTAGTTCAGAGCTGTTCTTTGCAACATAACTCGTACGGATATAAATCATTACACATGCAAAATTTCATCTAGATCAGACAACTGGAAGTTAGTCAGAGGAATTACTTATTGAACACCCCTCGTATAAAGAAACATTTTTATTTTTGAATTTTCTTAATAATCGAGCATGCTTCTGGGATTACACACACATAGACACACACACGCATATACATACACACTCACATATATATGTGAAATATATGTCCCAGGTTGGTATGAGCAATGAATAGAACATTACTTTTACATTTTAATGTATTTTCTTTCTTTAGAGAGTATGGTACGGTTTCGGTTGCACCCCTATATACTTTAACGTTTTAAAAGAAATCAATAATGTGCCTACGTTACTCACTCTGTTGCTTATAATACATTTTCTATAATTCATTATGATAAGTTTAATAGTTTAGGATTTTTTCCAAGCACATACGTATCGACGCTCAAGCACGCGATATAATCCTTATTAAAAATGTATTACTTAATATAACTTCACATTTCATGTAGAAAAATTTGTTCTCTTTTACATTTTTTGTAGCTAACATATTTTAAAAGCTTTAAAGATGGGGTTGCATGTTTGGATGGACGCCCACTCTTAATGGCAAAGTTTATAAAAAAATAATGTGCCCATGATACTCACTGGATTGCCGAGAATATATATATTCACAAACCCATAATAATCACTTCATAAAATATATATATATACATTAAACATTAAAAAAATAAGACGTCCATGATACTCACCGTGATTCCTAAAATATATATTTCGAAATTCATAATGATCCGTCTGTTTGTTTAGGAGATTGCGATATATATATATATATATATATATATATATATATATATATATATATATATATATATATATATATATATATTATTTATTTTTAAGACTTGAGATCTTTCAACGTGAACACATCCTATTTAGAAGTATATCGTTTTTTAATTTATTTTTAATTTTTTTAATTTTTAGTCTTTCCTGACCAGAACATATTGTCGTTGCTAAGATAAGAATAAGTTCCGTGTTAAACGTGGCGGCGTGCTATGAAATAATGAAGAAATTCGCTCATGAAACATTGAAAGTGAATAAAAATTAATCATTTTTTAGAAAACCAAATAATGTGCTGTTTAAAATAAATAATTTGTTTTAAAGTCTTGATATGTTTCGACGTTAAAACGTCCTTGTCAAAAGCATATGCACATTTACATTTAAATTGAATTGCTATGCAGTTTCAAGTATGAATTTATTTATTATTTCATAACACGCCGCCACGTGATACACACTGACATTAAAACTCCAACCGTCGATACATCAGAACGGCTCCTATCTTACCAAAGACAATTTGCTCGTTCAAGAAGAAATCCATAGACCAAAAAGAAAAAAAGGGAAGAAACTGACAATGACGTATAAGTCTTTATAATAAATACATAATTTATTAAGTAAAAACAAAGTATTTTACTTGCCAAAAATCCGAAATCGTTATTCAATTCCAATTGGTCAAACGTGAATTTCTTCATTATATATATAAATATATACATATACATACAACACCTTATACACACACATACATATATATATATATATATATATATATATATATATTTATACTAGTTTGGTTTAAGAATTCAAAATCTCCTCACAAAGTTCGCTACTTGACATATTTAAACTAAAAGTTTTAATAAACATTTACTTCAAAAGTTTATTGTTAAAAATAACAAAAACTTTTGCATTGATTCATATAAATAGATAAACATTAACATTAGCGATGCTTCTTTAATTTAAATTATCTTCCTTGAAAATAAACGGGCAAATATTTTTAGAAAGCGTTTTTAAATCACTTTAAGTAATTACTGAAAATATCGACAAAACTACAGCCTATATATAAGGAATAAAAGGAAAATAAAATTACAAATGTATAATAGCAAACATTATTTTTTTGTAAAGTGTAAATAAGTCAGTTGAATAGTTGCCTTTGGACATTTCGTCTGTACTATATATACAGTATCTTAAATATTATTTTGCATTATTTATTAAAATAACTTAAAGCTGTCTTCATGGTAATATAGGATTGATAAACGAAAGAAAATTGCACTTATTCATTTAGATGACACTCCACAGAAAAACTATTTCATGTTAGAACAGCTCTTCAGTGTGACTATAGAGGCAACTTCTTCGAGCAAGGATCGATCCTCGACAGCAAGCGATGTTAACCATTTGGCATATATATATATATATATGATAATTTTATTTACACAGACATGTACAAAATCTGCGACACTGGCATGTCGATGTTATCGATCAACAGTTACTATAAACTGAGATCTCATCAGGCAGAGTTAGAATCCGATCTTAACCTCAGATCATATTTGGAGAGAATGAAGTGGAGTGGTTAGAGAAAGAGAAGAAGAAGGAAAGAAATTTTACATTTAAAAAATTAAGGCCGTTAAAAAATTAAAAATTAAAAATTAAAAAATCTAAAAAACAAAAACAAAAAACAAAAAATCCAAAATCTATATATATATATAAGTATTTAAGTAAATATTAAATTATTTTTACCTTCATACAACGGCGTGTATGAGATGATAATTTCAGACAGTTGCAAGTTTCGAACCTAGTAACAGAATTACCTTAGACTTGGCTAGCAAGCGCTCGAACCAAATGGCTACGAGTAATTGCCACGTAAAAAAGAGCATTCCATTCTATTAATGCCAATAAGTTACAGACATTAGACTATAGAGAAAGGGTTCCCCGAACGTTGTCGAAACAAGGCCATATAGCTACGTGAGAACAGGGCTCAACTTAAATGTCTTAAAAAGGCTTATAACAATATTTAAGTGAGTTTATTTATTGTATTTATCTCTCCCCCTCTACCACAATTTCTCTCTCTCCCTCTCTCTCTCTCTCAATATATATATATATATATATATATATATATATATATATATATATATATATATATAAAGTTAATCCAACAAAAGATATAAGAGGCAACTAATATCTTTTAATTAGTGAAACATCAGGATAAAAACTGAAGCTCAATATACTGGATAGAGCATTAATAGCATAATATCAAATGAAATAATAAAATAAGGTGCGAATCAAATTTTATTAGAATTCAAAGTTCAGGCAAAGTATCATAAAGTCCTTAACTCATGAGTTTTCAAAGAAAATTCTTCTCCTCAGAGGACCATTACCGCAGTGACATCACTGCAGGTGATAAGATTACACTTTGAAAATATATAAAAATATATGCAAAAATTCTAAATCATTTGATAGGGCTAGATCTGTGAATTTTGTTTTTGTACTTAGGGCGGACAATTAAGTAACTATTTGGGAGGGGAAGGCGATTATAGGATTTGATCTAAATTTACAAACCATTCTCCCGTTGACCTAGACTTATGATTTGACCTAGACAAGTACATCCGGTATGAGTTAAATTGATTTGACATATATGCCAATATATGACGACGCTAATTCTTTGTTAACTTAGACATATAACATCCGATCTGATAACGTCGTTTGAATAAGTAGGCATGCAGCGACTTTAGTATTGCCTTCTGATCGACGAGAAGAGGTTCTGTTTATTTGGCTTGCGGGGAGGTGATTACCTTTAAATTTGACTTCTTCATTGGAATAATTTTTATCGGACCCGGAAGAAGAAATGGCCGAATATGTCAGCTCAATTTGATTTAATTTTATTTGAATCGGATTTCGCGGATTTTCCATTTAACCAGCGAATTATTTTTTGCACTAATCCTATGAAATCATTGGAACCCTGAATTTTAAACATTATGATTTCAACACTAAGTGAGTTTACTGAACTTTTTATTTCATTTGGTTCCTTTATCGTTTTATTAATTTAACATAAACATTAGGTTCATTTTTAACTGTCATTTATTGCATCGTTTGCGGACACATTTCCCGACTGGATAAACTTCTTCAATTTAATCAATTTTTTCATTTTTGGCCTGGCACTCACTACCTGGATTAATCTTAAATCAACCTCTTGGATATCTTTCCTAGATTTGTTTTAAATTGTATAGCTTGGATTATATAGCTTTAACAAAAGTATGTTTTGGGCTAGTATATTTGATGTGTTATATACTTTTATGCATTTTTGCATATATTTTTATATATTTTCAAAGTGTAATTTCATCACCTACAGTGATGTCACTGCGGTAATGGTCCTCTGAGGAGAAGAATTATCTTTGAAAACTCATGAGTTAACGACTTTAAGATACTTTGCCTGAACTTTGAATTCTAATAAAATTTGATTCGCAGCTTATTTTATTATATATTATGCTATATATATATATATATATATATATATATATATATATATATATATATATATATTTATACAGATAGAGAGAGAGAGAGAGGGGATGGAGAGAGAGAAAGAAATACAATTATATAATCATAAGAACAGCATACGCGAATTAACCTGTGGGAATATGAGGCCAACTAAATATTAAACTGTTCACTAGAAATCAGATAAAATAAAACAAAAATCTTGCCAGCACAATTAACGTCTTTCCAAGGTCGTAGCTATTCAGGTGGCGGGGGAAGCACTTTTTAAGCGTTGTCATTTATTTATCATTTTTATTAGTAGTAATCCTCTCCATCTCACATAACCTTACACATTGGAAAAGCATAGGTGATAACCACATACATGCATGTGTTTTCTTAATAGAATATGTGTATGATGTGTCGCCTTAGTTTAGGTTCGTGCGTAAGAGTTTTGGTATTAAATGTATGGTTTAAAGTTAGCATGTGTGAGAATAATCCCTTTTTTGTGTTGCCTAGTTTATGGCTCTGTTGTGTTTATAAATACTTTTGGGGGATACACTATTCGACTATGTATATTGTGTTGCAGTCATTACAAGTAATTGTGTAGATGCCATCTTGTGGGGTTTAAATTTTAATAGTACTTTAATGTTTGTTGAATATAATTTCATCTGTTAGCTTAATTATATGGTTCCGATGCTATATTTTGATAAGGAGAGGGGTAGGAGGAGTAAGGTTTGTAGATTTTATTTTGTTGTTATTCTTGCATTTCCAATGGAATGCTTCGGTTATTTTTAAGGTTTTTTATAAGTTTTGATCAGTTTTTAAAGTTTTTATTATGTTGTATTCAATTCTTAAACATTTTAAGTGGCCTAAGATATAGACCATTCGCTTTTAGACATTCCGCTTTAAACGAGGCTGATAACTTTATTTAGAGTATAAACAAGCAGGATTTTTTTCTAATTTCAGGATTGCCAGATAAATGAAACGTGGGTATACAAGGCGGGCACAGTAATGTATAGAATGTAAATAAAACTATTCATATATATATATATATATATATATATATATATATATATATATATATATATATATATATATGTGTGTGTGTGTGTGTGTGGATTCGATTGGTTAGTTAGCTAGAGTAAGCACTACCTATATATAAGTGCAACCGCTAACAATCGATCCGCGTATTTAGCCAAATAAATTCCTGCGAAAATGAAGCATGGGATCCGCTGTTTATCTTACTTACCATATATATTTGTTCATACTACTACTACTACTAAGCTCTGGTCACGTATTGATCACTATTTAAGTAAACACTGAAAATATATACACGATATATATTATATCACCTCATAATATTTTATGTGTATATACATGAAATTATTTACATATATATATATATATATATATACTTATATAGGATGCAATTTTTAGTCAAGACATACTTCGTGTGTCTGCATAAGTCTCGTTGATCCTTTCTAGTTACTTGATTAATGTTCAAGTTTCAAGCTAGAACTGGCAGATACATTTACATTAAAGCATTTAAAAGCTTATCTTTTTTTCTCGATGTCCAAACCCTTGAAGACGGTTCCGGATGAAACCGTAATTACTAAGGTATTCAATCACTATGGCAAGTTGATCTGCCAGTGGAAAAATAAAACTCGAAAATTAATCAGGCATTTAGAAAGATCTACGAAAAATATGACGAAACCTTGTGCTACAGCGAAAAGGTCTGCCTGTTGATGATTATATAAGCGAGTACAATCGTAAAATGCTATCGTTTGCTGCTTACTTAGCGTAACGCAAAGCTCCTTGTATATAAAAAGTTGCGGTCAATGTTTATAGAAAGATATTGTAGATATTATTTACGAGCGCCGATCCCGTACTTCAGTGAGTAAAACTGCCGACTATTAACTAGGTTCAATTCCTTGCTTGTGATGGGTGCCAGTCTAACCGCACCGAAGTGTTGTGATACAGCGAAACAGTATGTTTGTTAATGACTATATATATGGCTACTAGTCTAGCGACACATAGGAGCGGCGATACAGCGAAAGTCTGTCTGTTGATGACTATACAGGGTGTGTCAAATGTCTTGGGAACATTACAAATGCGTTATACAACGTTATGTTCCCAAGACTTTTGAAACACCCTGTATATATATATATATATATATATATATATATATATATATATATATATATATATATATATATGAAGAGTTCGAATGCAAAATCACTACAAAAGTATTGCATTTCAACATTTTATCATACGCCCAATATCACGTTTTACATAATGTGATAACAGCATGATTTGTTTTTTGTTTTTAATTAAAATAAGCTTTTAGTCCAAGTCTAGATTTAATATGTTCGTACTTTTTTCGTTTAATTTAACAATTTAAAACATTTGGATTTATCGTGTTTTGCATTCCAAAATATCATATATATATATATACGTATGTATAAACTATAGTTCAGAGATAAAACATATTTATGAAATATTCATTTACACCCGTTCCAAAAATGTAAAATAAACAACGGTTTCGTGTACAGTCGTTTCCGAGACGATATATATGTTTATTGATACAAATATTCTTCATCAGCACAGGATATAAACACCTAAGTTCGAATTCAAATTATTGCATCCGAATTACAGCATAGCATACTCTAAATCATACTACTAGTTCAAAAGATGGGAGAGGGTAGGGGTATGACAACTACACCCACTTCTAAAGTAAAATAAAAGTACAGGAACAGAAAAGGCATACACCATTAGGAATAAGATTTTACAATTAAAGTACTTTTAACAATAATATACGAACATTTGATAAGTTATAGTGAAAACGAAATAGTTGATAAAATTTGAAATTAATTAAATTGAAAAGATATTCTTTTAAAAAGAACAATCTTAAGAACAATTATCTATAAAAATATCTTAATAAAAATCGAAAAACAGTAAACTAACATTCAGTCTAACAATTGTACTAAATAGAATCAAATTAAACTATATATATATATATATATATATATATATATATATATATATATATATATATATATATATATAATATTAATAAATAAATATTAAATTATATTTACCTACAGACGACGTCGTTTCGAGCTTATGCTGTCATCACTGCTGAGAAGTGATTTTTTCAGAGGGTCCCAAGGCACGAACCCGGTTCACAGATTTACCTTTGATTTCGCACTCTTACAACTTTATCCTATAGGCCATAAGAAATTATCATTTGATACGGAGAAGTTAAGTTATATTTATGCCAATTGCGGAATATATATATAAAAAAAACAAGAACATTTTATTGGAAACTTTTTGGACAAAGAGTTACTATAGAATAAATCTTACAATTAACGAATTAGTATTCACCATTGAAGTGTTAATGTCTTTTTCGTGATATACCTAAAGTAGTTTATATCTAGATATTTAACTCGCCACGATACGTGACTAAAATATGGCAAACGTCTCTAGTAAGAATTGTACGTCAAACTAAAGTTAAACATCAGAGAATTATGGAACAAAAGAAAGGGGCGTTTTTCCAAACAGCGTCAGTTTGCTTTGTTTTCGTTAACGTCACAGTCCATAATTACAGAACTCAAGAGGTTACAAATGCGTGTAAACGCAACCAGAGACTGCCACAAAGCGATTAGAATCAGACATTTGGACGAATATATTGTTGCTTTAATGTTACAATTACTTTGTTATTATTCACTGGACGTATTACTTTCTCAGACCTGATGAGAAATTTGATTCCACGCGATTTACAGTGAGTGTTATGGGACTGATAGCTCTCAAACAGGTAAAGTCAAATTATAACGAAAAACTGAAACATAACGTGATTGCCCGCCAATAGTCTAATATGAACTAGTAAACTGAAATAATACAACAATAACTATTAATACAAGCAAAAATATGGTCCCAGCACCACAGTAGATTTGTTGTTTTCCGGCTGATGTATGGCTCTGTTCAGTCCTACGAGGTCCACGCTCCCAGACTTTACCTTCTCTCCGAGAAAGGGTTAGTTTATTGCAAATTGCGTGAGACGACTCGACAATGGAATGCAGATGAGCCTGCTCAAGCATTATTTGTATGCCAGAGTGCGGTTATTCAAATTCGTGGGCTTCTTAAAGCAACACCTGACCTGGTGTCTAACATCTCCTGGACAACAAGTAAATAATATATATGCTATTTGTGATCGCATATTATTTCTAGCATATATGACGAAGGGAAATATAATACACTGCCCTCCAAATGAGGAGGTAATGTCTTAGAGGATGGTCTCATGAAAACAGAACAGATACTACACTAAGAACCCCACTCCTCAAAAGAAGTGGCAATACCTGGGGAATAGCAAATTGACAACAGAATAAATATAAAACTATGCCCCCTTGTTGTATACTGCACATTGAATGAAGGTACATTACTCTGAAATAGTATAGTAAACTGAACTGAGCATTAAAATATAATGATAGTATAGTTTCGGCTTCAGACAGACAGATACCACACTACCTTTACTAATACAAGTGATAGTATAGTCGCGACTTTACATGCAAATGCTAAATGGGCATTATTAAAAAGTTAATGAGACAATTTTGGATTCAAACTACTAGATACCAAATATCCATTATTAATAGAAACCTTTCATAATAAAAGCTTCCATATATCTAAGATCGAGAGGTGTCAAGGTAGATGAACTCCCATTATCTATAAAATTTCCATCATGGCGCGCGTAAACAATAGCGTTTTCCAACTACGTCCAACTCATTGCCTGCTCGCTTGGCTTATTTCCAAGCCCGGAGGAAACACTAATGCATATAGAATAAGGAATGACAGCGGGTTACCATGCGACTGAAAACAGTTTCGAATTGATGAGAAAGGAAGCTTATCTAAGAGAAAGAGTTACTACGATCTTAACTCACTGCTGCCTTACGAACATAACTATGCATACGAAAAGTTTCGTGAGTAAAACAAGAGAAATAATCCGGAGCCGTACTCTCCAAGGATATTCGAAGCTGTTTACAACTACGTTCTGAATGCTGCTGAGACGGCATTTTAACCATTAGTATCGACGCTTGCTTTTCCAATGGTCCCCTCCAGTAGTCATGGCGTATCATACATAAGTAACAGATTACTATGAATTGGTATTAAACAAGGCTTTGTCGTCTGAATGTAATTCCGTAGTATTTAGAGAATAAATTAAGGCAATATATATATATATATATATATATATATATATATATATATATATATATATATATATATATATTGTAAGTAAATTATAAAAATATATTAATGGTAATTAAGCTACAAAGAGGCTTCCGCGTTTCATCCTTGTATGAACTCGTCAGGATACAAGTGTGAAACACAGAAACCTTTGCGTAGCTTAATTGCCATACATATATTTTCATAACTTACTTACTATATATATATATATATATATATATATATATATATATATATATATATATATATATATATATACATATATATATATAATATATAATAATGGTAATAATCCAGGTAAAAACATCCACAGGGTGGTAATCCAAAGAATTTCAACCGGGTTTATAAAGAGTGCTCAATATCAAAATAGAGCTTTATATATGATAATTTTTATTTACACAGACATGTACAAAATCTGCGACACTGGCATGTCGATGTTATCGATCAACAGTTACTATAAACTGAGATCTCATGAGGCAGAGTTAGAATCCGATCTTAACCTCAGATCATATTTGGAGAGAATGAAGTGGGGATAAAGAGAAGAAAAGAAATTTAACATTTCAAAATTGAGAGGCTCACGTGGTTTAGGACCGTTAAAAATCAAAAATGTTAAAATCTAAAATCTAAAATAAAACAAAACAAATAAATAAATAAAATAAAACAAAGTGGAAAGAGAGACATACAATAAAGAGAGTAGGCTAGAGATGGATAGAAAGATAGATAGGTAGACAGATAGAGAAATGGAAACGTCTGTTGATTCAAACCGATTTTGGTTTTTACTTTTTTGATTTTCAACGGTCCTAAACCACGTGACCCCCTCTTATTAAAGAGAATCATGGAAATATATTGGTAATAATTATCTATATCGAAAGTTATGAAATTTAAATCTATATCAGATTTGTCGTTAAGATTAAGTAACCAATGAGTCACCTGATCTGACGATTGCCATAGAGAAAAGGACATTTTTTCTCTTTTATACCAGGGATAATCCTATCAGGGATGCTTATATCTGATTTAGAAGGGCAAATGAATCTAATAGAATGATTATCCTGGAATCTACTTTTATGGTCTTTCAAAGTACATCTTAAAGTTGCTTGAGTATGGATGTCAGTGTAATTAAGGATATTCATAGAGGTTAATAAAGATTTAGCCTCATTCTTTATGTTAGTGAGTGTATTATTTTGTTTTGGTCTTGTTAATCTAACTTCCTAATTTCTATGGATTTTACAATATCATTAAGACTTACCACCTTTGAACCTGCTGCTGCATTTTCTATGACGCCTGTTATGGTGAATCGATTTTCATATGTATTCAATCTACCTTCTTTGAATTGGACACTCTGAACATTTTCTACATTGTCATTTTAAATTTTCTCTTTTCAGATTTTGACTTTGATAATTCTCTTATCAACTTATCCATTTGTATATCTCTGATGCAAAGAATTCAATTCTTTGAAAAGACATTGTCTGAGGAAAACTAAATCCCTCGTTTCGGAGACCTGAAAATGTAACAGATTTTGTATTTTTACAACTTTTATTCTTATCCTTTAATTATATATATATACATATATATATATATATATATATATATATATATATATATATATATATATATATATATAAAGTAATAGGTATTAAAAAGGCTGAAGGCAATGCAGAAGAACGGAGTTGTGAAGATGTTTAGATTAAAAACAACCAATCGAGGAAAGGGCAAAGAACAGAACAAACATCATATTATACGATATGTAATACATTAGTAATGAATACACTTTTTAGTGATTAACGTAAGGTTTGAAAATTTAAATTATACATATAAATTATATATATATATATATATATATATATATATAAATTAAATCACTTTAAATTCACACAAACCTCAGGTTAATGACTCAAGAGTGTATTCATTACTAAAGCCCAAAATATAATACAATAATTTAGTAATTTTCTGAATCTTATTTATAAAAACATATTTATCATACAA
This sequence comes from Sepiola atlantica, assembly GCA_963556195.1. Taxonomy (NCBI): domain Eukaryota; kingdom Metazoa; phylum Mollusca; class Cephalopoda; order Sepiida; family Sepiolidae; genus Sepiola; species Sepiola atlantica. The sequence goes on along the minus strand of OY744516.1, from coordinate 61,465,525 downwards.
TACCTTCTGTGCATTGAAAAGCATACATTTAAAAGCAATCTTGATATTCCTAAAAGGCATCTGCAGTAAATTAAACCAAAACAAGCAAATTTATGTTTGTTCTTAACCAGAAAAAAAGAAAACTTACAGAAATACGTAAAAAATAGTTTAACTCTTTAACATGAAACATGAAACATAAATAACATATATTTGTCTTTAAAAATATACACAAGAATAACCATACACAAAACATCTAATGTGTTTTTACATTTAAAACATACGTAAAAACAAACAGACACATACTTTTTACTTTTCTTCGATCCGTAAATTGTTAATAAAATTTATGGTCGGTTTCTGTGAAATTTTGTTACCGCAAAAATTATGATCACCGCTTCGTTCTCTATTTGCGAGTGGCTCTTCTCCCTTAGTAAAGTGTACGAGGCTCATGCGATATCCGCTTCAGCCAACCATCGTACATTCTGTATAAAATACATGCTTCTATGCCGTATAAACTCGCATCGAAAGCTATAACAATTTCGCGTTCTATTTGATAATGGCGTTCTGTTGTTCTCCTTCTTAAAGGTTTACATACTTGAGATAAATACTTTATAGTAATTCGTTTATCAAGAGAAACTCTGCAATAACGATATATTTTATGGTGCTTGCATATTTTTTTATTACACCTGCTCTCTGTGGATTCGATCTTCTTCCATTATTGTTTATTATTTGT
>OY744516.1:61452316-61459816 GCA_963556195.1 Sepiola atlantica | reverse complement strand
TGCGAATTATGTGAGTTTCACGAAGTAGCGCGAGCTATTCCCTTGCGGTTAAGAGAGGGTCCTTTTGCTGTGTATCGACAGCGAGGTAAAGAACAGAGGGCATATGTAAATCAAGTCAAGCAGGCGCTGATAACTGCGTTTGCCACTGATTCATTTGTGGCGTATGAGGACTTCACGACGCAACGGCTACTACATGGAGAGACTGTACATTGGTTTTTGGCTGAGCTTCGAAGACTTGCCCTCCTTGTTGGGGTGACACTTCCAGAAAAATGGATGGTGTGCGCCTTTGTAGCAAGACTGCCGAGCCACGTAAGGTAACATCTCCGAGCGTCGTCGCGAATGGATGACATAAGTCTAGGGCAGATTGTAACGAGAGCACGGGCGTCATGGCGGACGACAAGAAATTAGTTGCGGCAGTTATACAACCGGTTCAGTTTAAAGCTAATCAAACATCACGCACTGTGGCGGCTAGTGGAAGCATTATGTGCTATAGATGCTCTGGACCAAACCACTTCGGAAGGAACTGCCAGTATTAGTATGGTGAAGGGCATACTGCCTCCAAATATAAATCACGAGGAAAGATAGAATGTTACAGATGTCAGAAGATAGGACACATTGCATCTGAGTGTCCGGGAAACGAAAAAGGAGACGAGATATCAGTGCCGGTCTCTCCTCAGTCAATTTAAGAGAGGCGCTCCCTACCGTTGAAGTGTGGATCGATGGAAAGAAACGCAGAGCACTGGTGGACTCTGGATGTTCCCGGTCTATAGTAACTGGTTCAATATGTAGTCTTTGGAATTGTCGGAGATCGAATATTATGACCGCTGACGGTACACCTATCCATAGTTATGGCGTTGGAAACATTTCGTTGACAATAAACGATATGAGCCCTGTAAAGGTCGATATCCTGGTCGTACACAGTCAGCTGTTAGGTTTTGACATGTTACTTGGGATATATGTTATCAAGATGTGGGGTCAGCATTGACTAGTATGGCGAAGCCATCTATTACAAAACGGATCTACATGCTTGCGATCACGATAGAGGAACCCGATTTTAGCGCCACGTTCGACGAACAGGCCAAAGTGTGGACGGTTTCGTCGAAGTGGTCAGGTGATCAACCACCTGGTAAACTAAAAAAAACAGGGTGCCTGAATACTCAGTACTCGATCAAATCCGCCAGGACTATAGACGTGAGCTTCAAACATTGCTGAACAATGGATGGCTACTTCCCTATCCTGAAGACATACTAGGACCCCCAAAGGGCCTAATTCCGCTAATGGCAATCTTCCAGCAGAACAAATCTAAGGTGCGGCCAGTTCTGCATTTTCGCGAACTTAATGAGCACGTCGATGCCTACACGGCACATGCAGACATATGTGCACACAAGCTGAGAGAGTGGCGAACGAAAGGCCCTAATGTATCAGTGCTCGATATGCGGACGGCTTACCTACAGGTGAATGTGTATCAATCCTTGTGGCCATACCAGACTGACATATTGGAGGGGAAGAGGTACTGCTTGACGCGCATGGGTTTTGGGCTCAATGTGGCACCAGCCATTATGCGAACTATTGTAGACGCTGCATTGTCAAGGGACGACTCTATTCAACGGGCAATATCAGCATATATCGATGATGTTTTAATAAATGAAAACATAGTGTCCGTAGCTAAAGTGAGGCAGCATCTGGCCGACTTTGGATTGTTGAGTAAGGAACGTGAACGGCGGCAGGACGGTGCGCGAGTACTCGGCTTTAAAGTTTGGCAGGAATGCATTATGCTAAAATGGGAACGAGGTAACGAGATCCCGAGTATGCCACGCAGCATCACCAGACGTGCCGTGTTTTCTTTGTGTGGAAAACTAGTTGGGCACTTCCCAGTGGGCAGATGGATCAGAGTGGCAGCCGCATTTATCAAAAGGAGAGCAGTGGCAGTTACCGAGGGCTGGGACGATGAGGTGGACGATATTCCGTTTCCCACGATGATGACAGAAATTGTTGCGGGAGTGCACGAAGGAGACCCCGTTAAGGCAGGTTGTGTGTTGACGGTCGTGAGGTCGATGTTTGGGTTGATTTCAGCTCTTTGGCGATCGGATTTTCACTGGAGCAGGATGGAGCTGTGATAGAAGATGCAAGTTAAATACGCAAAGCAAAGGATACACAGCACATAAATTTGGCAGAACTTGATGCTGTACTAAAAGGCATTAATATGGCGTTTATGTGGGAAGCATCATTATTGAATCTTTTTACTAACTCTGCCTGTGTGCACAAATGGACAATGGATACCCTTACAATAAAGTTCAGAGTGCATACTAAAGCAGCAAGCGAAATGCTGATAAGACGACGACTGGGTGCGATGTTAAGCTTGATAGAAGAGTACAGGTTGTCAGTGGACATTACCTTAGTAAAGTCAGAATATAACCGAGCGAATAGTCTGACACGCGTACCTCAACGATGGTTTAACTTAATTAGAAAAGCAGCTGAACCCCAAGGCCATGTGTGTAGTATCAAAACCCAGTCCAGAATCCAACCAAATCAGGGCTATCCATCGCAAAAGTGGTCACCCTGGCATGAAAAGGACGTGGTACTTTGTTAGCAGGGTCGACCCCACGATTTCTAAGGCATCCGTCAGGACAGTAGTGAGAAAGTGCAAAGAGTGTCAGTCGATCGATCCACCGTCCGTGTGCTGTCCGAAGGGGAACTTTGATGTCAGTGATACTTGGTATCGAGTGAGGATAGATAAAACGCATTATCAGGGAAAGCACTATCTGTCGATCATTGACTGTGGACCGACACAGTTTTCTATTTGGCGTTGTGTCAGACGGCAAGACGCAGCAAGCATCATGGACCAATTAGAAAATGTATTTTGCGAGCGCGGGTCACCAATTGAGATACTCCTGGATAATGACCCAGCATTCTGCAGTAAGAGTTTTACAGACTTTATAAATGAGTGGGGAGTTCGACTGCGATTGCGCTGTGCACATAGACCATCAGGTAATGATATTACAGAGCGGTGCCATCGAAATGTGAAGCGGATTGCCGCAAGAAAACTGTGTTCAGTGATGGAAGCAGTTTATTGGTATAATGCCACCCAAAGGACGATGTGCTATCCCTGACAGTTCCTACTAACATGATCCATTGTTACACGGTCACCCTGAAGGGCATCGATATGGTGTCCTCCGATGATCCCGAACAGCAACACTTGTGTTACAAGGTAGGAGATCGTGTTGGGACGAGAGGTCCGAATGGACGGTGTACATCTCCTTATGCAGTTGGACGCGTTACAGGTGTGATTAACCCACAGAATGTTCTCATTGATGGGATGCCTCGGCACGTAAGGGACCTACGACCCGTTATAGGCTCAACTACATCGGAACGTGGAAGTAACAGTGATTCGTCCACTCAGAGTGCGCGAGTGATCACTATGAGCGGCGCAAATATCCCCATGCTTAGCACAGATGTATCGGGTGATTCTTCTGCAGACCAGTCATCGGAGGAGGAAGTTGTGGTCGCATCACCGCGGAGAAGGCCAGACAGTCCAAGGCCTTGTACAAATGCATCGGATGCTCCCCCTGCGGACGACTTATCTGAGGAAGAAGTCGCAACCGTATTACCGCGGAAGAGGCACCAGACAACAAAAAACCTACACCAGGTTGCCACATGTGTGATCATGAGATCAGAGGGGGTGTAACGGAGAGCGGCCAATTGACGTAGATACAGACACTTGCCGGCGACGTTCAAAGAGACAGCGTCTGGTATGCTGTGTGTGTGGGGCGAACCCGAAAACTCTCGCTGACGACAAAAAAGAAAGGCGGCAGAAAGTCAAATAAGGTTTTTATTTGAAAGTCCGGGCAACGGTGTCGAATGAGAGATTTATGCAAATTAAGTTGGTTTGCATGCGTCGCATTTTTTTTGCAATAAGAGAGCGAAAGTGACGATTCAGTCAGTTAGGTGGAGATCGTTCTGAACGTGGGATTTGAAAAGCGAACGAAAGAAGAGAATAGTGCTGGATTTTTCATGTTGAACTGAACGACGTTTTTTTTATACAGTTGAGAGAGACGGGTTTTTTTCTATGTGGACTTGATCTTGGCGACATCTTAGTCATCATTTCGTTATTTTGTTTTCTACACTTTCTCTTACTAAACTCCCTGAATATCTTAGCACTAAGTGAAACAAAACTACAATCCTCAATCACCTCATACTATGTTGACATGACTGAATACCTCCAACTCTACTGTTAAGACTCTGGCAATCATATGCCAGTCGTAGAGTTTATGTTCGGAGCACCCACCCCCTTGACTAGAAAACATAAGCTAGAATATGATGATCAAGTCTACATGTTCTTTACATTGATTTCACAGCACAGCGTCAGTTACTTATATTTCTTATACCGTTTTATATTTCTCATACCGTTCTATTTCGTACATTGCGAAACTCTGTCTCTGAAAGCATAGATACAGCAGCATCACTTTACTCGAGCGCCCAAATACATGTATTTGGAGATTTCAATATACATCAGCGTGACTGGCCTGGATTCCCCAGCTATACATACGCAGCTGGCCACTCCACGTATAGTTTCTCAATAGCGAACTACCTCTCGCAGACTGTACCCTCCCTGACGCGCCTCCCTGATTGTGTGGACCAGCACACCTCACTTCGCGACTTGTTCTTGACCTCACTGCCCGACGCTTGTGCGACGAATGCCCATAGCCAACTTGGGAACCTTGATCACTTTTTGGTAATGATTGATATCACCCTAAAATCTCGTCCTAATGTTTATGAGCTGTTGATCATCACGGCGAGATACTACAAGCGGGCTGATTGTGAATCCATTAGAGCTCACATAAGAGTGAAACGTTTTCTATCTCTGTTGATCAATGCACAAATGAGTTAACCAAATAAGTCAAAGCATGCATTAAAGCACATATATCCATGTGTAAATTCTACAGCAAGCCCCACTCTCCATAATCGTCAACTTTGAACTGTGCAGCGGTTATTGCTCAGAAGCAGCAAGAACTCCGACAATTCAACCGCCATAAGTCAGATACAATTAACAGAAAATTTTAGTGCCAAGAAATAACTGTACTCTTGTAATAGAGTAAGCAAAGAGAAGGTATATAGAGATGACCAGTAAACGCATTCAGTCACAGAAACAAGATATTCGTGACTTCTGGAAAATCTTTAATAGTGTGGTGAACAATGTGCAATCAGGGATTTCTCCCCAAATCACAATGATGTCGTTTGCACGGCAACTGGTGAAGCTGAACTACTTGCCCAGTGTTTCGTATTAAACTCTACTTGGATTCCGCAAATCCCTCCCACCCAAATTTCTCATTGCGGAATGAAGCCACACTTGATAACATACCCATCGCGCCATCTCATGTAATAGACCTCATAAAAAACGTTGACCTTTCTAAAGCATGTAGACCTGATCTTATACCAGTAATAGTAATAAAGAAATGGTCTGCGGAACTAGCATCTGTCCTCTCCAAACTCTATATCAAATGCTTTGCCGAATCTTGCTTCCCTGATAGCTAGAAAATTGTCTCTGTGGTACCAGTCTTCAAGAATTCTGGAGATAGAATTATTGCTCCATCAGTCTACTTGCGCTTTACGCTAACATTTTTAAATCCTTATGAATATAGCGATAGTCCGGTACCTTGTTAATGCTAAATCTTTCTGACCATAGGTATATATCTAGGTAAGCAAGGTCTATTGCGGATATCCTAACGGTCATCTTTGAACGCATATACCATACACTTGACAAGCGAGATGAAGCTAGGGCGGTAGCGCTTGCTATATCCAAAGCCTTTGACAAGTTCATGAAATGTTATCTATATTACTGGACAAATCTTTGATATAATTAGACCCTTCCTATCCAAAAGAAATAGCCAGGTTGTCCCTGATGGCCGCTTATCAAAACCACATTACCCTAGGTATCGATCCTTCGACCTTTATTTTTTCTTGATTTTTATCAACGACATCTCTCATAACATTGTTTCTGAGACGGGTATATTTGCTTACGACACTACGCTCTACTCTCGTCATCTGGGTAAGACGAACGCACATAACCGAGGCAATGGCTTTATTCTGAGAAAGTGACCTCTAGTCTGTAGTGGAATGGGGTCATAAATCGATGGTAACATCTAATGCAGCTAACACAAAGCTCTTTTTCTTTAACAACTACAAGAATCCTCTCTAACCAACTAATGGCAAATAACACTCTACTTGAGAGTTTAACGTTCACACTCTTCGGCCTAACATTCACAGGTAACATGGCATTGAACAGATACATAAAAGCTACCGAGCTAGAAAACTCCTCATATCTGACAGTATTCTATATCTCTACAAAGCTACACAGGGCCCCTCACTCCCACCAAGTTAATCCCCTATCCAATCGCCGCAATGTTGTATACTTGTGCTTGTTTTACAAGTAATTCACTGGAATGTTCTCCAATTAACTTGCTGCTCTGGTGCCCCCTCGACGTAAATATACTCGACCAACCCGACAATCAGTTAAATTCCATCTACTCACAGTGGACGTCTTCAGATACTGGATAGCCTTCTACTACAATGGCGTCTTTCCTCGAGCTGATGGCCTTTGGAAAGCCCTTCCCTGCTCCATGTTTCCCCGACTGTACCGACATGCAGAAATATCAAACCAATGTGAACAAGAATCTCGCTGCACAGCACTCAATTTAGGATGAACCCCAAAACTTTCAAAATTGGTAGCTTGCGTTGTTTGGGGTGACCTAAGTTAATATATATATATATATATATATATATATATATATATATATATATATATATATATATATATATGTGGGTGTGTGTGTGTGTGTGTTTGTGTGTGTGTGTTTTAAGCGCACCTGTACGAACTAAGAACGAAAAATGTTTGTTTTCTTCTGTTTAACGTAATGTAAAGCACTTTCGGTTATGTAATATCGAAACACAACGCAGATGGTATATGATAAATACAACAAGTGCCCGCAAATTTAAGCTCGATGCAACAGTCGGAACGTTTTCTAGATGATGTGGAAGCGATCAAAAATGTTTTAAACAACTACTTAGAATTGTAGCATATACGTCAATAGTATAGTTGCTTCAATCATGTAATTCATTATACAAATGTATATTTCTATATTTTACATAATTTGAAAACAGTAAAGCTTACATATATATAAATATATATATATATATATATATATATAATATTTTTCAATATTACAATACATATTTTATTATTATAATAAATATTTTATTTATTTATCCACACACACACACACACACACATATATATATATATATATATATATATTTCGCCCTAACAAGTCTCGTCAGTGCGAATGTATATACCACCCGTCGCTGGGTTCGAACGCTGGCTAAGATTATTTTTGACTTCCGATCAACAATATAATCTGACGTAATCAGAGGGAAATAAACCTATTTGAGATGATATACAATGTCCAACCTTCTTTTCTCTTAAGGAAAGCGAACTACGCAATC
>OY744516.1:61442316-61447316 GCA_963556195.1 Sepiola atlantica | reverse complement strand
CTTAAAGGAGACCTTAAATGATGCACTGCTCTCATTGCCAAGTCAGGTTTCGGAGCATATCGGCTCAGACACACATCCCGACCTCATTTCGAACACGCCAGATTGCCTCTTAAAAACCCAGCAGCTACGTGTGCCGACATTGCAAGAAATCGTGTTCTGAAAATCTTCGGCCTTTCTTTAAAAGAAGGCGCCAGCATATATCAGTCAATGAGAACTGTTTCCATTCCTCTCGCTTCCATATAGTACTGTTCACCCTCTTTCTTTTTTGACTTTTTAACAATTCTCCCTTCATAATATCTATATATATATTATCATTACACTGGGTTTTTGTCCTACTTGTTCGAGGTATTGTGAACAATTCATGGTGACCTGTTTTCCCGAGAATTCTAAGAACGGGCTTACATCATAGTAATTAAATCAAAGCGAAACGTAGAATTGTCTTCAGGCATTCAGGTGTTTTCGTCTGAAAGTCAATTCAAGCAGCATGACCGACGGGTTTTACAGCGGAGCAAATGCATGCCGTGGCGTGAATCATTAAACGTCGAATCGTAAACAAAACACAGTTAGCTTGAAAGTCAACTGTAACTTTAATGAACGCATATATATATATATATATATATATATATATATATATATATATATATATATATATATATATATATATACATACACACATATATATATATACGATTCTTAAAAAAAAGTTAATAATAATTATGATTTTCCTTACGGTGACACGTCTTCGTGATTTTATTTGGTTTGCCTTTTCGTCGCCATATTGAGCAATTCACCTTCTTTATAAGTGGTATCCCCATTAGTATGAATTGATGACTAGTGACGACCAAGAGGGTGTCCATTTATATAAAGATATATAGTGTCTGTATTGTTGGTGTTTATAAGTTAGTGCACAATAACAAGTATAGATGTATTTTAGTATACATTTCTATTTGTACAAACATTGTTAGCTACAAATGTGCATACATGTTTCAGCTGGTACTTTATGCAATGCTCAGCTGATTTAAGCGTCATAACATATACTGGGGCATGAAGAAGCTGGATTTGAATAAAGTCACAGCTGAAAAATGTATGCATATATGTAGTCAAAAATGTTCGTATAAATAAAAGTTTATACTATATATATATATATATATATCTCATATATATTTATATATATATATATATATATATATATATATATATATATATATATATATATATATATATAGTGTGTCAGGTTGTATATGAAAAGAAATCAAATAAAGTGGTCGATCATATAAGAGAGCTAATATAATTTATTTAGATACTGTATATTACATATTTCAGCAATGTACCGCGGTTTCATCCAAAAGGGCAGATTTAGACATCTTTAGTAAATCTCCGTGCCCAATGGAATCATCGGCAAGCTGAAACGATTGTAGTCACGCACGAAAGGGAATGGCGTCAACAATGACAGAAAAACGGTGTATCTTCGAGGGCGTCCCCGAAAAAATCCGGTGTGGGATAGTGATTAATTAAGGCTCAAGGGAGGCCTTCATTTTATTCCCTAACAAGTTTTATTTATTTATTTATCTGTTAGCAAGTTTTATTTATTTATTTATTGATCTGTTCTTTTTGTAATGTACCTGAAAAAAATACGAAAGGGGTGGCTATATATGGGCACGGAGATTTACTAAAGATGTCTAAATCTGCCCTTTTGGATGAAACCGCGGTACATTGCTGAAATATGTAATATACAGTATCTAAATAAATTTTATATATTTATATATATATATATGGGAAATGAAAAAGAAAAACCAAGAGATATTTTTTTTATATATTCATCAACGTTTCGCATTTATTGTAAGACTTCGTCAGGATGATAATTTTAAGAAAAATGTCATGGAAGTACATCGAAATATTGGGTTGACATGATGGGTTGATGAGAAAAACTAGTAGCCGTGGCTACTAAGAGCGCTGGAGCAAGGTCCAGGCTGAGAGAAGTCAGTAAGTGGCAGATAGTGAAATAAATGTGGACCGCTGTGAGTGAAAAAGAAGAGGGGTGAGAGTGTTAGTGAATTTGTCTTTATATATTTCTACATTTGTAAGTACAACGTTCTCCCATAAACTAATTAATTGATCATTGTGAAGTTTGGAATATAAATAAGCGATGAGCAAGGGGGTTTTACGCTGGCTATGTTAAGTGTAATTAAGTTCAAAAATTTCAGTTTCTTGGAAATATTTTAATGGATTTTTTATAAGCAAAATATAGACATGACCTCCCATTTAAAAAATTAAAATATTTCAGATTTGAATTAAGTTTTAACCAAAAATTTTAGACATTTTCTAGAATCAAAATCATGTAAGGGATTTTGATTAAAACTGTACTAAAGATGCTAGACATCGGTTTTGCAGCATTATATCTTGATTTTAACATTTAAAAATTGGTGCAAAACATTTCAACTAAGGGAATTAATTTTGGCCGCCAGTGGACGGACATTAATCTAGTTTATTTGTTACTGTAATAAACAAATCAACAATCGCCAGCCGTTTGGTCGTGTTATATTTCATAAGATCTTTAACTATCAATTAGGTTATGAGTGTTAATGCTTGATTCTTGTCTTCCCAACTAGTTTGTATTCACACGACTATTTTTGAAATAAACTATTCTCGTAATATTGTCCATCAAATAATCGCTTCTTATTTCTTATCTTTTTTTACGTTAAGACAATTATACAACGATACACAGTCATTGAAGTCTGAAATATTTTAATTGAATTGCATATATTGCGTGTATTTACGCTCACACTAATTTCTGAATGGCAAACTCGTACTTAAAAATTCTAAACTTTAGACATTTATTTTTTTTGCATAAAAAGGGATAATACAGTAACGATTTAATAGAATTATCACATAATATATATACATATAATGAAATAGGATCATATCTAACTCAGGACGAGTAAAATATATGCATCGAATAAAACAGTTTTGTTCCACATTTATGTCCCCTCACAAAAACTAAAATCAAGATATATTGGTACTAAACCGTATGATTAGAATCCTTATGCAAATTTTGATCAAAATCCATTACACGATTTTGATTCTAGAAAATATGAAAAATGTAAAGTGAGGTGTCTTTAGAAGAAACTTAAATTCAGAGAATCTAGTTTTATTGATGTCTAACAAGGTCAATGCAAATCTGATATATTCGAATTTTAAAATGAAGAGTCCGTGTCCATATTTAACCCATTAAAACCCCTTTAAAATACTCCAAAGAAACTGTTATTTGGGGAATATTTTATAATTGAAGTCTAATACGTATTGTTAACATTTTACATATATTGGAAGTATCTGAATTTCAAGAAGTGTTTCCACCTCATTTGTACTTTTTTGTACAATAGTAAATTTAACTAGATATAGCCCATATTCTTAACTATTACGCTTAACAGCTCTGTTGTAAAATTAATAATAATCGGCTTATTAGTTAATGAGTAAAGCCTAAAAATAAAAATATATAAACGGATACACATACCTAACTTTATATAAATAGAGATATGTATTTTATATTAATGTACATAACATTTTATTCCTTTCATTTTTTCTGTTTGCTACCGAAATCCTTCGTATGTTTTTTTTTTGTGACAGATAGGTGGAGAATACATCGTGAGAGATTTTTTTTAAAATTAGAAACTTTTTTGAAACCTAACATTTAACGAATGTTATAGAATAACAATTTAATAATAAATCTGATGTCGGCATTTCAATAGATTTATCGAATGCCACCTGATGGCATTCGGTCGTCCACTCCGAAACCTTATCCCTTTTCAATAGTTCATTCAGTGGAGCGCGTACATTATGCATGTCTGAGATAAAAGCCTGGTAGTAATTTGCCAATCCGGAAAGCTCTGTAGTGCTGTGACATTTTCTGGCACGGGCATATTCTTAATGGCGGTAGCCCGTTCTTGGTTCGACCTTCAGCCGTCCTTGTCTATTACATGCCCCATATATTTAATTTTTTTTCTTTTAAATGATCACATTTCCCTATTTAACTTTAAACCCATTGTGTCGGGTTCGCGAAAACACTTGGTTGACATGTTTCTAGTGTTGTTCTATCTCTCTACTGTTGATCAGAATGTCGTCAAGGTATGCAATAGCAAAATCAAGTTCGGCCAACATTGTATCCATCACTTTCTGAAAAATTGCGGGAGCAACTTTGACTAGAAAGCTAGCCTTTCGAACTTGTATAAATCACGATGTGTATTTATACATAATACCTTAGAACTCTCTTCTTACACGGATATTTGGAGGTACGCTTCATTCAGATCTATTTTCGAAATAAATCTGCCTCTATTTAATTTTCAGAAAACTTCCTCCTAGCAATGCAATGGGTCATCTCTTAGTGCTACTTTAATACCGTTGAAAAATATGCACACACGCGAATCACTTTTGATTTCTTTTTCACAGAGACTATGGATTCTACCCACTGACTGTATTCACTTTGGATAACTTAGCGGCCGTCACTAGTCGGTCTGATTCCTCATTGAAGTTCTCTACATACGTAAAAAGGAACATTCCTTTTTTTAAATACGGGCTGAACGTTTTCGTGCAGTGAAATTTGACCGTCATCTTTGTGCATCGAGCAAAGCCACCAGAAAAAAAAACTTCGGGAAAAGATTCTTTCAAATCCTGTTTTAGTTTTTCTGATTCCGTTGTCCGACTATCTACTTTTTGGAAAAATGTATTCATTGATAACTCCAATAAATTGAACGCTTTCTATCCAATCAGTGCCAAAAATGTTATTAGTGTCTTTTAATACGAACATTTCTAAGTTTTTGATATTTCCTATTACATTATCCCGTGAGAGGGAATAACAAAGAATCTGATTGGTTAGGTTCCTAAACTAAACACTACGTGCATATATAAACCACCCGGTAACTAATTCCATGCAGTTCAGCCTAACTATTCTCTACGGAGATGAAATGCGGAGGCCACTGTTGTAAATATATTTTCATAACTTACTG
>OY744516.1:61384816-61439816 GCA_963556195.1 Sepiola atlantica | reverse complement strand
CTAAATATGGTCCCCTTTTTATATGCTTAGCTTTCTGGCAAGTGAAATCACCAACTGCCATTAACGTAATGCTTTTCGTGTAAACCAATAGAGCTTTCGTCTAGGCGGTCGAGTTTCAATTCAAGCTTAACGCAGTTGCTTTTCTAATGACACTAAAGAACTGTATTATAGCGTAACAGTTTATATGTGTACGACTATATATATATATATATATATATATATATATATATATATATATATATATATATATATATATATATATATATATATATATGCAAACATTGTAAAAATAACAGAGTTCGTCTATGTAATTATACTTTTTTCAGGTGTCAAAAGCAAATGGACAAAAAATATAAAAAGACGGCACGTTTTTCGCATTGATCCAGGAAGTCGTTGACGATTTAATGCTGGAATGGCATCACAGAACAAAATCGTATTACGTTAAGCATTTTAAAATGTTACTACTGGTTTCCTATATTATGTAATTCATTTAGGCGTGTTTTTATGTTGATAGTTCCAGTACACTTGAGGATGATTCGACGAAGAATCGAAAACGTTCGTGAGATCCATGGAACATTTATATTTGTTTTGATTTTAATACAGAAAAGACCATCAGAAAAATTGAAAAAATAAAAAAGGTATAATTAAACAGACTTATTCTGTCATTTTTAACAATGTTTGCATAAGTAAGAAAATGCTGCCTAAATACACACAATATATATATATATATATATATATATATATATATATTAATTAAGTTCAAATAGTTTGATTAAAATGAAGTTAAAACAAATATTTTTTTTGAATTGCTCAATACCAAGTCCAGCTTTCTAAATTAATTTAGATAAACATTAAAACAACCTTAGCAAATTAACTCGCGTTTCTCTGCAAGCCAACGATGGCTGTTCTAATGTTTATCTATATATATTAAATTAAAGATAAGCGATGTATCATTAAATAGAAATCTATCGTGATAATATAAAGCTCAATATATTTAATAGAACAACCAATTCAAAAGATGAAAGATTAGAATAAAAATTGTATAGATACAATATTTATTAAGACGTCTTGGATCCTTTGAATTGGATACTTTTACCCTCGCTTCCTCAAATTTTCCATGGACTTTTATTCACACAGGATATACAAACTAAACTGACCACTCTCGAACACTCACCTTCTTAATGACAACATTTGGACTCCTAAATCCCTTTAATATTCTTTTCAAACGTTTATTTTCTTAATAGCAGCTTTTTTGTTTCACAGTGACTTCCGTGATTACGTTTCTTCTCAGCCAAACGTTTATTGTCTTTTGTTTTTTGTATGTATATATATATATATATATATATATATATATATATATATATATATATATATATATATATATATGGATTAATTTTCAAAGTCAAATGTTACCGGTAATGTTTACAGTTACATTACCGAGTTTTATCCTCTAGTGAAAAGAGGCTGTCTTTGAAAATCCATGGGTTAAGGATAATGCAACTACATATATATATATATATATATATATATATATATATATATATATATATATATATATATATATATATATATATATATATATATATATATATATGCGTGTGTGTGTGTGTGTATTAAAAGTAAGATCCGGTGTTTCTTGAATTGAACAAGCAGCTATTTATCATCTTGTCACCAGCCCATATAACATTTTCATTCTTATTTAAATATTTTATACTATTCATTTTGAAGTGATCCCGATGATGTAGTCATCATTTATTAAGGTGAGTGCAGCGCGATTCATGTAAATAATTGTTGGCAAATGTTTTCCATTAAAATAATTGAGGAACACCCTGCGCTTCTCAGGAGTTATTAAGAATCACTGCGTACTCTTGCCCCAAGCTTTAACCCCATATTAGCATCCCCAGTATGATTTCTCTTGGGGCGTTATAATTTTCGGACGTCCTTCGTTTTTTATCAGTCAGTTAACAAAAAAAAACAATACTATATCAATGCATACTTTTAAGTATAGTACAGAGTACCGGGCAGAATCTAATGAATAAAGCAATGATTGCAGTCTTCTTTGTTTCATTGTGTTAGAAAATGCCGATATCACAAATGTTTGTCTAACACAAGTGGCACACTTGAGGATCAAATGCACTTTTTACCTTACTTTGACACACCACAAATCACGCCTAAAAAAAACGTTGACAGTCGTATGGGACACGAAAAGAAGGTCAACATGAAAAATAGACACGTGGGTTAATACAAATTTTAAAATCTTTAGGTAGTGTGACGTAGCAAGTGACTTACATTCAGTTTCATAGATATTCATAATCTCCATTCTAACAATATGTATTAATTAATATTTCATTTAATACAATGCTATTCAAATATAAACTTAAGAAAATAAAATTCAACGGATGACCTCGGATTATAAATAAACACAGTGTCTATAATAACGGCGTTTTTTTTAGAGCCGTGGGAAAAATTGCTAGGAGACATGCTGTCTCCTCTTCACACAAGGAATATTATAATGTCATAGAAAATATTCACGTTTATCTTGCATTTATATCGAAACAATTAATTAAAGCGAGAACGATATTAGTGAAATTCGTCTAAAGTGATCATAATGCTGTAAGTTTCATAACTTATCAATGGTGATCATGGATACTGTTCGTCTCTCGGAATTGTATTGAAGTAAAACAGAAAACGTTAGTCTATGCAGTCATATGCTACTCTTTATAATACACAGGGAATATATATGCTCAACTCTTTTATAAAGAACAATATGTATTCGTTTGTATATGAATAAATATAAATCCGTCCCGTCGCACAAATCTTAGCAACTCAGACACTCGCTTATTGTATTGAAGTAAAAAAAAACGAAGACCTGAGAATAAATGTACTCTTCTGAGACGTAATTATTAAAATTTTTTAGGGTAAGCTGATAAGCAAATAGCAAGTCAGACAACCCTCGCCGTCTGAAATAATATATAAACAGAGGATGTGGGTGCATGTACTCATATTATTCCCTTCATAATAAAAGAAAATATATATGCTCCACTCTATAATAAAACTGATGTGTATTTATTTGTATATGAATAAATATTAATCCCTGGGTGAAACAATTCCAAGTGTTGAGTAATAAATGAAACGAAATAGCAAGGCAGACACCCACGTTGCCTGAACTAAATTCGAAAAGAAATCTCAACTTTGGATTAAAAGTCAACAATTTTTATTTCTTATGTCATCAGAAATCATAATAATAATTTATATATTGAACTAAAATTCTTGTATAACTTTATGATTTCATATGAATATTCAGGTGAACACTGGCCAAGCAAAATTTCTTTCGGGTACACTGGTATATATATATATATATATATATAATAATGGTAATAATCCAGGTGAAAAATATCCACAGGGTGGTAATCCAGAGAATTTTAACCGGGTTTATAAAAAGTGCTCAATATCAAAATAGAGCTTTATATATGATAGTTTTATTTACACAGACATGTACAAAATCTGCGACACTGGCATGTCGATGTTATCGATCAACAGTTACTATAAACTGAGATCTCATCAGGCAGAGTTAGAATCCGATCTTAACCTCAGATCATATTTGGAGAGAATGAAGTGGAGGGGTAGAGACAGAGAAGAAGAAGGAAAGAAATTTAACATTTCAAAAATTAAAGCCGTTAAAAAATTAAAATTAAAATTAAAAATTAAAAATTAAAAAATCTAAAAATCTAAGGTCTAGAATCTGAAACAGACAGGGCAAATAAATAAATAAATAAATAAATAAAAAAATAAGAATATATGGTGGAAAGAGGAACAAATAATGATGAGGGGAGAGACACATAGAGGAAAAAAGAAAAAGAAGAAGAAGAAGGAGAGAGAGAGGGCGTCTGTTGATTTAGGTCGGGAGGGAAGGAGGGGGGTAGTAGACATGCACGAATTAGGTGTCAAAAAACCGTCGAGTTTATAAATGTCTTTTTCCAAGTGAACTGTAGTATGCGTGCGTGCAAACTGGGCTGATTGTTATATTGGTTGGGGCGGTGATAAAATGTGTCGCGGTTCCGGGTTTATATTGTCTTTATAATTTGTCTGGAGTTAATTTGAATAAATAAGTATATTCGTTAAATGTAACAGGAATAGTAGTAGTAGTAATAATAATAATAATAATAATAATAATAATAATAATAATAATAATAATAATAATAGTAGATACCATTAATAATTGAGGTGAAATAATGAAAATAATAATAAATGAAGTATAATAAAAATACTAAAAAATACCAAAAAATATTAAAAAATATAACTAAAAGAATGACTGGAAAATGCTGGCGTTATTAATTATTAATAATAATAGTAATAATAATAATAATAATAATAATAATAATAATAATAATAATAATAATAATAATAATAATACAAATAATAATAATAATGGTAATAATAATAATAATAAAAATAATAATAGTGGTCAATAATATTTTAGAGTTTATAAAAATAATAGTTTAGGAAAGAAATAGAATAATTAAGGAATATTAGGAATCCTAGGGGGTAGTGATTATCATAATAATATTAAATAATGATAATGATAAGATAATGTTTGCCGATATTATGATATGGGTTAATGGTTGCAATAATGCTGATCATATAAAAATAGTGGTTTAACAGACAACAGTAATCAGAGTGGTAATCCCAGAAATCTTAACAATAGTAGTGATGAAAGTGAAAAATTATAGAAGTAGTCATAATGGTTGCAATAACAGTAGTAGTAATAATAATAATAATAATAATAATAATAATAATAGATACCCCTAATAATTGAGGTGAAATAATGAAAATAATAATAAATGAAGTATAATAAAAATACTAAAAAATACTAAAAAATATTAAAAAATATTAAAAATATATAACTAAAAGAATAACTGGAAAATGCTGGCGTTATTAATTATTAATAATAATAGTAATAATAATAATAATAATAATAATAATAATAATAATAATAATAATAATAATAATAATGATAATAATAATGGTAATGATAATAATAATAAAAATAATAGTTTAGGAAAGAAATAGAATAATTAAGGAATATTAGGAATCCTAGGGGGTAGTGATTATCATAATAATATTAGATAATGATAAGATAATGTTTGCCGATATTATGGTATGGGTTAATGGTTGCAATAATGCTGATCATATAAAAATAGTGGTTTAACGGACAACAGTAATCAGAGTGGTAATCCCAGTAATCTTAACAATAGTAATGATGATAGTGAAAAATTATAGAAGTAGTCATAATGGTGGCAATAACAACAATAATAATAATAATAATAATAATAATAATAATAATAATAATAATAATAATAATAATAATAATAATGATAATAAAGATAATAAAAATGGCAGTGGAGGCAAAAGTAAGGTAACGGTAAAACATGGCAATATTATTAATAATAGTGCTACTGTTAATTTCATTGCTGCAAATAACAATAACTATGATAGTAACGTCGGACATGGTGTCACCACTGATAACAATAATTATCTTGATAAAAAGTACAGAAATGAAAAAATAAAAAAATGAAAAAATGAAAAAATGAAAAAATGAAAAAATGAAAAAAGTGAAAAAAAGTGAAAAAATAAAAAGAATGAAGAAAATGATTCAATGACAAATAGTTAAGTTTAAGATATTAATAATAGTAGTAATAAATAATTGATAATGATAATCTAAAAAATATATAATCTAAAAAATAATCTAAGAAATATAGAAATATTAATCAAAGAATGGATAAGCATAAAAGGGGGGTATTTAAGAGTAAAGAAAAATACAGAAGATGACCATTAGTGTTAATCGTTGTGGGTATGATAATAATAATAATAATAATAATGATAATAATAATAATAATAATAACAACAATAATAATACCAACCAATACTACCGCTTACAGTACTACTACAAATAATACTACAAACAAAAAAGCTACTACTAATAGAGATAAAAATAATAATAATTAATAAAAGGTGATAGTTGTGTTGACAAAATTTTCAGTTGGTGGGGAGGTGTTTTTTTTTTTTTTTTTTTTTTATATATAATAGCAGCCTAAGGGGTTATGAGTGGATTACTAAGAAGGTGTAATCTGTTATGCCTACAGTTAATTGATGTTTCTTGTTTTTTGTTTAGAAGTTTGCCCCTATCGCTGAATTTAATTATTTCAAGTTTTTCTGTTAGGCAAAGGTAGCAAGGTGAGTTTAGGGAACCACAGGTGCTAGTTCTTCTAATTGTGTTCCAAGTTACTGTTGGTGATAGGTTATTGTTGTATAGTTCCCAGTAATATATAGAAAGTGAGGTTCTTTTTTGATATGTAGGGTTATTAAAAGAACACTTATGTCCAGTATATCTTTCTTTGAAGGTATTACCAGCCATACCTATGTAGAATTTTTTCAGGGTTGGGTTTTCTTTAGTAGAGATGGTTGCTTGATATACTGATTGGGTTATTTGGCAATTATGTTGTAATGGGCATTCTTTTTTGTTTGTGCAGTTACAGGCCTTGGTATTTGCTGTTTTAGTTGCGGTAGTTTTTCATTTAGAATTTTGTTGTTATGTTTTTTTATTATTTTTTCTAAATTTTCACCACAGCTATAGCTTAATTTGAGGGTGTTTTTATTAAAGATTTTGTGCAGTATATTGTTGGGAGGGAAGTGTAGATTGATTAAGTCTAAGAATCTTTTACCGAGTTTGGTTTTAACCATGTTGTTATATGGGGGTGTGAACCAGATAATTTTTCTACCCCTATTTTTGCGTCTGTTGTTGGGAGGTGTAGGTTTGGTGAATTTAATTTGGGTGTTTTTGTATCCACTTTGCTTTAACGCTTTATTGTAAAAGTCCTTGTGTTTGTTAAAAATTTCTTCATTAGAGGAGTTATCACTAATTCTTTTTTCGATTGATCTGGGGATGTGTTTAATAATGGTTTTTGGGTGGTTAGAGAGTGGGTGGACATAGATCGGGTTGGCATTGTCTTTAGTATACGGTTCATAAGTTTCTTTATCTAAGTTAAATGTTACGTCTAGAAAATTAACTATTTTAATGTTAGATGTTATTTCTACTTTGAGATCTAATCTTTTCATTTCTCTAAGGATAATTTTTTTTACTCTTTCACATTTTTGTCCATTTGAGTTCTTTACTATTAGTAATCCGTCATCCCTATATAGGCCTATATCTTCAATGCTAATGTTTTTTGTGAGATTATATAGTATGTAAAGACCAACCAGATCAGTGACTTCTGCTGAGTCCAGGGAACCCATAGAAACATCAAAAGATCCAAATTGATTACTTTTAGACCATTGTTCATGTTTACAGATTAGTACTGTATTTCTGCATTTTCGAATTATATTGATTTCATCTACAGAAATATCAGATAGAAGTGTGGCAAAATCGATAACGTTTTCAAAGAGTTCTTTAGAAATAGATGGGTAGTAGTTAATAATATCAAACTGGATGAATGAGCAATCAGTTTTATTTACTATTTTAAGGAACCAGTTTATTGTATCTGCAGTGTTTATCCATTGATTAAGTTTATAGAATGTTTTTATCTGCTTATTTATTCTTTCTAAAAATTTTTTACTAATTTTCCCTATTTCCTGTCTTGTGGGGTTAATAAGTCTAGTGGTTGGTTTAGTTTGGAAGTCAGATTTGTGATCTTTGAGAAGAATATATGCTTCTTTTTCTTTTAGTTTACTTAATCTATCGCTGATCTTAAGTTTATCTGTGATAATTTTACTATCGGTATTGATGTTGTGGACTAAATTAATATTAGATTTTTTGTAGTTTTTTGTGATGTTATTGTCAAGTAATTTGTAGTATTCTTGTGTGGTTAGTTTGTAGAAGTTTTGAGTTTTATCAGCTTTAGTTAGTATATATTTTGACCTATTAATTTCCTTAACTATTTTGTCTATTTTCTTTTGAAATGGGTTTTTTTTGTGGTGAAATGTGATGTCCCTAACAATATTCATTAAATCCATTTCGAACCCGTCAAGCTGTTCAACGTGGAATGTTCTAATGAAGAAATTTTTAACAAACACAAGGACTTTTACAATAAAGCGTTAAAGCAAAGTGGATACAAAAACACCCAAATTAAATTCACCAAACCTACACCTCCCAACAACAGACGCAAAAATAGGGGTAGAAAAATTATCTGGTTCACACCCCCATATAACAACATGGTTAAAACCAAACTCGGTAAAAGATTCTTAGACTTAATCAATCTATACTTCCCTCCCAACAATATACTGCACAAAATCTTTAATAAAAACACCCTCAAATTAAGCTATAGCTGTGGTGAAAATTTAGAAAAAATAATAAAAAAACATAACAACAAAATTCTAAATGAAAAAACTACCGCAACTAAAACAGCAAATACCAAGGCCTGTAACTGCACAAACAAAAAAGAATGCCCATTACAACATAATTGCCAAATAACCCAATCAGTATATCAAGCAACCATCTCTACTAAAGAAAACCCAACCCTGAAAAAATTCTACATAGGTATGGCTGGTAATACCTTCAAAGAAAGATATACTGGACATAAGTGTTCTTTTAATAACCCTACATATCAAAAAAGAACCTCACTTTCTATATATTACTGGGAACTATACAACAATAACCTATCACCAACAGTAACTTGGAACACAATTAGAAGAACTAGCACCTGTGGTTCCCTAAACTCACCTTGCTACCTTTGCCTAACAGAAAAACTTGAAATAATTAAATTCAGCGATAGGGGCAAACTTCTAAACAAAAAACAAGAAACATCAATTAACTGTAGGCATAACAGATTACACCTTCTTAGTAATCCACTCATAACCCCTTAGGCTGCTATTATATATAAAAAAAAAAAAAAAAAAAAAAAAAAAAAAAACACCTCCCCACCAACTGAAAATTTTGTCAACACAACTATCATCTTATACCTTTTATTAATTATTATTATTTTTATCTCTATTAGTAGTAGCTTTTTTGTTTGTAGTATTATTTGTAGTAGTACTGTAAGCGGTAGTATTGGTTGGTATTATTATTGTTGTTATTATTATTATTATTATTATCATTATTATTATTATTATTATTATCATACCCACAACGATTAACACTAATGGTCATCTTCTGTATTTTTCTTTACTCTTAAATACCCCCCTTTTATGCTTATCCATTCTTTGATTAATATTTCTATATTTCTTAGATTATTTTTTAGATTATATATTTTTTAGATTATCATTATCAATTATTTATTACTACTATTATTAATATCTTAAACTTAACTATTTGTCATTGAATCATTTTCTTCATTCTTTTCATTTTTTCACTTTTTTTCACTTTTTTCATTTTTTCATTTTTTCATTTTTTCATTTTTTCATTTCTGTACTTTTTATCAAGATAATTATTGTTATCGGTGGTGACACCATGTCCGACGTTACTATCATAGTTATTGTTATTTGCAGCAATGAAATTAACAGTAGCACTATTATTAATAATATTGCCATGTTTTACCGTTACCTTACTTTTGCCTCCACTGCCATTTTTATTATCTTTATTATCATTATTATTATTATTATTATTATTATTATTATTATTATTATTATTATTATTATTATTATTATTATTATTATTATTATTATTATTATTGTTGTTATTGCCACCATTATGACTACTTCTATAATTTTTCACTATCATCATTACTATTGTTAAGATTACTGGGATTACCACTCTGATTACTGTTGTCCGTTAAACCACTATTTTTATATGATCAGCATTATTGCAACCATTAACCCATACCATAATATCGGCAAACATTATCTTATCATTATCTAATATTATTATGATAATCACTACCCCCTAGGATTCCTAATATTCCTTAATTATTCTATTTCTTTCCTAAACTATTATTTTTATTATTATTATCATTACCATTATTATTATCATTATTATTATTATTATTATTATTATTATTATTATTATTATTATTATTATTATTATTATTATTATTATTATTATTACTATTATTATTAATAATTAATAACGCCAGCATTTTCCAGTTATTCTTTTAGTTATATATTTTTAATATTTTTTAATATTTTTTAGTATTTTTTAGTATTTTTATTATACTTCATTTATTATTATTTTCATTATTTCACCTCAATTATTAGGGGTATCTATTATTATTATTATTATTATTATTATTATTATTATTATTATTATTATTATTATTATTATTACTACTACTACTGTTATTGCAACCATTATGACCACTTCTATAATTTTTCACTATCATCACTACTATTGTTAAGATTTCTGGGATTACCACTCTGATTACTGTTGTCTGTTAAACCACTATTTTTATATGATCAGCATTATTGCAACCATTAACCCATATCATAATATCGGCAAACATTATCTTATCATTATCATTATTTAATATTATTATGATAATCACTACCCCCTAGGATTCCTAATATTCCTTAATTATTCTATTTCTTTCCTAAACTATTATTTTTATAAACTCTAAAATATTATTGACCACTATTATTATTTTTATTATTATTATTATTACCATTATTATTATTATTATTATTATTATTATTATTATTATTATTATTATTATTATTATTATTATTATTATTATTATTATTATTATTATTATTATTATTACTATTATTACTATTATTATTAATAATTAATAACGCCAGCATTTTCCAGTCATTCTTTTAGTTATATTTTTTAATATCTTTTGGTATTTTTTAGTATTTTTATTATACTTCATTTATTATTATTTTCATTATTTGACCTCAATTATTAATGGTATCTACTATTATTATTATTATTATTATTATTATTATTATTATTATTATTATTATTATTATTATTATTACTACTACTACTATTCCTGTTACATTTAACGAATATACTTATTTATTCAAATTAACTCCAGACAAATTATAAAGACAATATAAACCCGGAACCGCGACACATTTTATCACCGCCCCAACCAATATAACAATCAGCCCAGTTTGCACGCACGCATACTACAGTTCACTTGGAAAAAGACATTTATAAACTCGACGGTTTTTTGACACCTAATTCGTGCATGTCTACTACCCCCCTCCTTCCCTCCCGACCTAAATCAACAGACGCCCTCTCTCTCTCTCCTTCTTCTTCTTCTTTTTCTTTTTTCCTCTATGTGTCTCTCCCCTCATCATTATTTGTTCCTCTTTCCACCATATATTCTTATTTTTTTATTTATTTATTTATTTATTTATTTGCCCTGTCTGTTTCAGATTCTAGACCTTAGATTTTTAGATTTTTTAATTTTTAATTTTTAATTTTAATTTTAATTTTTTAACGGCTTTAATTTTTGAAATGTTAAATTTCTTTCCTTCTTCTTCTCTGTCTCTACCCCTCCACTTCATTCTCTCCAAATATGATCTGAGGTTAAGATCGGATTCTAACTCTGCCTGATGAGATCTCAGTTTATAGTAACTGTTGATCGATAACATCGACATGCCAGTGTCGCAGATTTTGTACATGTCTGTGTAAATAAAACTATCATATATATATATATATATATATATATATATATATATATATATATATATATATATATATATATATATATATATATATATATATAATGAAAAGTTTAAGTAAACAACATATTGCGATATTTCAAGAAGGTTACATAGCACAACCTATATCAATAAACAAGATATTATGAGTGCCGATGATATATGAAATAATGCAGATAAAATAAAAATCAATTGTTACCACGTCTAGCTATCTTGACATAGTTTCGTTCTTTAACTGATCTGAATTAGAATTGAAAAAATCAATATTGTGTGAATAAAAATCATAAACCTGCCTTGGAAAGTTTATGATTATTATTTACTCTGATATAATACTGATAATAACGAATTTTTGAACCACGTGTGCTTATGGATAACACTTCTTCAGTCTAGCCTTTTAGAAATTATTGCAATAACTCAATAAAATACACAATTTATGACATAATCAATATTTTATAATTATGCTCCGAAAAAGATACAACATCTACAAATATTATTTATCTTTGTGTACATATGTTTCAGAAATTTATTGTCCATTATCACAGCTTAAGCACATACATTCTCTATTAATCTATTACAAGCAAAATTAACAATAAAATTGTTAAATGGCCAGAAACGCAAATAGCAATAAAATCCAGAAACTATTTTACTTTTTTTCCTTTTATTGACGGCTAAAATAATTAGATTTATCCAAAATAAAACAAGCTGTGAATCAGTATATATTTGATATTCCCAGTCAAAACAACAAAACGTCATTTTTCGTTAATTGAAATTAATGGCTCTTAATTTCAGGAACCCCACCCCCTACTTTGATAATATTCTGAGACTTACCTTCACTTCAGACTGGAAATGGGAGACTTACATCAAATCAGTTACTAAGGTCGTAAGAAAAATTGTTGGATCATTCTACCGCTCCAGAAAGTATCTCACGTCTGATACAATCCATTACATGTAAGAGAGTCCAATACGTCCTAAGATGCAGTTCTGTTGCACATATGGTAAAGGGCCGCTAAGAGCACACTTTCCTGTCTTGACAAAGTATAAAACACGACTTCGAAATATAGTAGGGAGATTTCCTTTGGCGTTCGCTAGAGGCATTGCTTCACAAAAAGGATGTTGCTACTCTTTCTTTGATCTATCATAACTCTCATGGTAGGTGTGCAATTCTAAGATACTCCAAAAATGTTTGGGAAATATTTATTACTTGAAATTGTCTAATATCTATTGTTTAAATTTTACAAAAATCAGAGGTATCTAAATGTACATGGATAATTTCTACCTCTTCTTGCCATTTTACATAACGCTAAATTAAACAAAATATCGCCCATATCACACAACCACTCTTATGCCTAGCGGCTGATTTTTTAAATTCATAATGATCGGTTAATTAGTTTAGGAGTAAATACTGCTTACAAAGATATAGACGTATACACATACTTAACTTTATAGAAATACAAATATCTATAGCTGTATTAAAAATTGTGTGTGTTTGTTGAATATCTGATGCGTTTGAGTAACTTTTGCGGGCATGCGGTGTATCATGCTCGTTTTAGGAGATACCATTATTTACTTTACCAATTAAGATAAATGTGTACTTAGGTAAACAGCGTAAGATATATCGGCTTCAGATATGTCACCTGTGAATTTGAGCAATATTTCTTCTCCCCAGGCTGTCTATACTTAACATCGTATCCTCCTTCCACTTTACTCTCATCATTATTACCATGATTGGGTAACCATTTTTGCCTTAAAAAACTTGACACGATGCATACAAACGATAGTATATCTAGATGTTAATGTGTACATGCTGTTTAGTGAAACCACCGTTTTCCTCCGATTGTATAATTTAGAGAGTAAATGTTAATGCTTACTTTAAATATCGTAATTAATTAATGCATTGAATGAGAATCAGGTAACTAAAATATCTCAGGAATAAGATGTACAAGTGATGTTCAAAGATTAAATGTTTAAAAGTAAACTAGTAAAGTTGTCGACCTTAGCCGAGGGCGACTCGAAAACTGTCTTTTTATTAGCAACTGCACTGAGATGTAGGGGTGGGCGCCACTCTTTACCCAGGCTAAGTGTTTAGCAAAAAGGTATCAAGTAACGTTTTTTGAGTCTTTGGTATGACTCGCCCAAGGATTGAACCCTGATCTCAGGGCCCATTAGCAAACACTCAAACCATTATACCAAATAGGCAGGTGAAACGTATGTTTACATCCTGTAGAATACCATTGTCACATTGTGAGAGTGAAACACATTTACTTATTTCTTAACTATTCTCAGCGGAGAGATGGGTAATGTCATTTTGAGAGAGTGTTTATGTGTATTTCACACGAAATTAAATTTTAAAAATAAAGGAGACAAAATAAGAAAACTAATTAAGTGAAAAATATATAATCGCTTAAAAAAGTTCTACTATAAACAAATTGAGTTTTCGACCCGTTTTTACGAATGTTTTTTTTGTCGTTTTTTTTTTTTTAATCTGTTCTTCAATATATATCATGCATGTGTTCAGATCTCCCTTTGCAAATGGTTAATTAGTTCAGACCGATATGTCGCTCAAAAATTCATTGTTATTTTTTATTTTTTCTCTCTGTTTCTCTACTCTTGCATTAGTATAAAGGTTATCGTCATCACATATCCAAACATAGTTTACACGAACCAACATATCAAAAATGTATTAGAGCTTTTCTTACTTAAAGATTGTTTTTGGAAAACACTGATACATTTTGCATTCATCTGCTTTGCCTAGAAACATATGATGTTCACCTTACCTACAAAAGACTGTTCGGTTAACAGAGGCAAAATACAGTTAACTCCTTTTCAAATAACAATTATATCCTTTGATATTAATGCACACATTGCAAACTATTAAACCTGAATTTATCGAGCAATAAACGTAGTGATAACATGTCAAAAATATTGGTTGTTCTGTTTAAGCTAATGGCGAAGATGTACTTGAACATTTTCCGGAATCAGTAGAAATCACAGTTCGTCATTTGTCAAATATTTATACGATATCTGAAAAGAAAACACCTCGAATAACATCATATAAAGGTACACAAATTGAATGAATATTCTAAAATTAAAATTGTAAATAATTTTGGAAAAATATGCAGTACTTTAAGATGCAATTACCTAAAAGCTCCAATAGATTAAATGCCCATGAAAGCTCATGAATTAGAAACAATAACTTTGAAAATGGAATAATAATAATAATAATAATAATAATAATAATAATAATAATAATAATAATAATAATAATAATAATAATAATAATAATAATCTGATGTTATGGTAATCTACAAGAAGGAAAAAGAACTTTGTAAAATCGTAGACTTCGTCGTTCCAGCAGACCACAGAGTAAAGATCAAAGACACGGAAAAACGAAACAAATACACAGAACTAACCAGAGAACTGAAAGGAACATGGAGCATGAAGAAAGTTAGTACAATACCAATAATTGTATGAGCACTAGGAACAATCCTCCAAATAAACTGGAGAAAAAACTGGGAAAAATTGGAATCAAAGGAACCATCGAAACCATAAAAGGACGGCAATGATCAAAACAGCTGAGATCTTAAAGAAAATCCTTGAATGCGGAACCCAACCCGCATAAACTACAAAGGGTAACCAGTCACAAGGAATTTACAACAGGGAGAAAACAAAACCACACGAAGAACACCACAACACGGACAAAAACCAAACATTGCAAGAAATATCACTTCATAATCAACCCCCCCCTCCAAATAAATTACACCGGCCTCAGCTAACCCCACACAAAAATGAACTAAGGAACAGAAATTACAATAAACACTATAAGCATCCCCCCCCCCTCAAAAAAAAAATATTTGAAAAATAGTGTCAGGACCTTGGGGGCTTATTGTCACCCACATCCCAGAGAAGATCAATTGTTTTTACCAGCAAAACATCAATGGTAAGAGGCTGTTGCGATACCACAAGGTTATTTGCGATGGTTATCGAAAAGAGATGAAGAATACTGGAAATCTGGGGAGGATTGTTGTCACTCAGAGTGAAGGAAATCCCACTGATTATTGTTTATAAGAAATCACTAACGACGATCTGTGTGAGAACTCTTAATGAGTACAAAGAAGAAGAAGATGAAGTAGAAGAAGAAGAAAAAGAACCATTCACATGGAATTTACAACAGGAAGAAATCAAAAGTACACATAGGACACCACATCACACACCAAGGAACAGAAACTGCAAGAAACAGCATAAGCTCCCACCCTTCCCTTTCCACCCATCCCCCTTAAAAATAAATAATTAAATATTAAAAAGATAAAAAAATAAATAAATTTTAAAAAAATTAAAAAATGCTGCCGGCCTCTGCCGACACCAAACAAAATATTTGTAGATGGTCGAGGAGGATGAGAAGACCGAGGAGGGACAGCACACACCAGACCTCCACTGGAATGGTGCGGAGAATGATGGGACCTTGGGGAGCCTTATTGCGACCCAAATGCAAGAGAAGACCAATAGTCCTTACCAACGAGAAATCAATGGGAAGAGGCTGTTGCGATACTGCAAGGTTATTTGCGGTGGTTATTGAAAAGAGGTGAAAAACACTAGACATCTGGGGAGGTGTTTTGTCACTCAGACTCAACGAAACACCCCTGTTTTTTGTCGGTGAGCAATCACTGGCAATGATTGTGTGAGAACTCCCAGTGAGTCCAAATAATAATAATAATAATAATAATAATAATAATAATAATAATAATAATAATAATAATAATAATAATAAAACTGTTAGCAAAAAACAAAAAGGAACTGGAAAAGCTGATAAATACAACCAGGATATTCAGCCAGGATATCCAAATGGAGTTTGGAATAGAAAAATGTGCACTGCTAGAGATTAAAAGAGGAAAATTGGAGACGACAGAAGGTATAGAACTCCCCAACTAAGGAGAGATGAGGGCGCGAGGAGAACAAGATAGTTATAAATACCTGGGAGTTCTGGAAGCAGACACACTCAAATATACAGAAATGAAAGAGAAGATTGGAAAAGAATATCTACGAAGAACAAGGAAACTCTTAGAAACTAAACTACATTGCAGAAACCTAGTAAAAGGGATATACACATGGGCTGTATCACTAATAAGATACTCTGGACCATTCCTAGGCTGAACCAAAGAAGAACTCAGCCACCTTGACCAGAGGACTAGAAAACTAATGACTATGCACAATGCATTGCACCCAAAAGACGATACGGACAGACTCTACACGAAAAGAAATGAAGGAGGTAGAAGACTGGTAAGTATAGAAGACTGTGTGGAAGACACCAAAAAAGAGCTGGAGAAATATGTAACCCAGAACACGGAAAGACTGATCACCACAGCAAGAGACACCAACCCAACAAACAACTCCGGAAGCACTGAACCCAGAAACATAAAGACAAGAAAGGAAAAGTGGGAAGAAAAACAACTACATGGACGCTTTATAAGACTCACAAGCGATGAAGCCAATGAAAACAGCTGGGCATGGCTAAGAATAGGACACCTGAACAGAGAAACGGAATCTCTGCTGACGGCCGCACAGAACAATGCGATTAGGACAAACTTTATTAAAGCAAAGATAGATAAAACCCAGGAAAACAGCAAATGCCGATTGTGTGGACAAAGAGACGAAACAATAAATCATATAATAAGTGAATGCAGCAAGCTAGCCCAAAAGGAATACAAGAACAGACATGACAGCGTGGGGAAAGAAGTACACAGGGAAATGTGCAAACAACTGAATTTCGAATATGCAAAAAAACGGTACAAACACAAACCAGAAACTGTACTAGAAAACGAAAAACACAAAATCATATGGGATATGAATTTACAAACAGACAAATCCATAACAGCAAGGAGACCGGATATGATAATAATCAACAAGAAAGAAAAATCCTGCAAAATCGTAGACTTTGCCGTTCCAGCGGACCACAGGGTCGAGATCAAAGAGACGGAAAAAAAAAGCAAATATACTGAACTTGGCAGAGAACTGAAAGGAATATGGAACATGAAGAAAGTCAGTATAACACCAATAATCATAGGAGCACTAGCAACAGTCCCAAAAAACATGGAGAACAGACAAGGAGAAAAAGGAATCAAAGGGATAACTGAGACCATACAAAGGACAGTAATGATCAAAACAGCTACAATCCTGAGAAATGTCCTCGAATGCGGAAACCAACCCACATAAGCAACGAATGGAGAACAAAAACATGGAAACACAAGACAACAGAACCGGGGAAAATACAACCGCACGGGAGCGGCGCAAGCATAGGCTGACACCACGAAAATTATGGACAGAGGGTCGAGGAGAGAAAAGCGCAAACCAGACCTCCACTGGAAGAGCGCGGACAACTCTGGGACCTTGGGGAGGCTTGTTGCCACTCGGGCCCCAGAGGGGACCAATGGCCCTTATCAGCGGGAAATCTGTGGTAGGTGGCTGTTGCGATACCGCAAGGTCATCAGCGGTGATGAACGAAAAGAGGTGGAGCATACTGGAAGTCTGAGGAGACTTGTCACTCAGACTCCAGGGAATACCACAGGTTGTTGGCAGTGGGCGATCACTGACGATGACCAGTGTGATAACTCCTAGTCAGTAAATAATAATAACCGGTTTAGCAACAATGTAGCAAATCCTAAGGCACAACTGAGAGAACAATTCTACCAATTCCTCAACAATCGTAGACTGCTCCCCGAGGAAAAACAATGATGACGGAATAGGAAAAATGAGGGGATGATCTACTATACATACATCTCGTAATTCTGAACGAGGTAAAAAGCCGAGAAAAGAACATGGCAATAGAACAGATTTATTACAATGAAGCTTACAACAGAATATTTCAAGCATGGATAATTGAATTGTTTAAAATATACAAGATACCTGACATGATTATTAATCTTATAAAGAAAACAATGGAAACATGGATATTAGAACTGACAGCTGGAGAACAACACCTGGCTAAGATAAAAATACAGAGAGGCATTTCTCAAAAAGACTCCCAATCCCCACTAATATTTATCATAGCCATGATGCCACTCAACAACATACTCAGGAAATGTGATGCCAGATACAAGTTTACAGACACAGTACAAAGAATAACCCACTTCATGTACATGTACGACCTTAAACTATTTGCAAAATAGAAAAAGGAATCGAAAAGGCTGATAAATACGACGAGAATGTTCAGCCAGTACATTCAAATGAAATTTGGAATGGAATAGTTTGCACTGCTAAAGATGAAAATAACAAAGCTGGAGAAGACAGAGGGCATGGAACTGCCCAATCAAGATGAGATGAGGGCGATTATAGTAATAGTAATAACAATAATAGTAATAATAATAGTAATAATAATAATAAATAATATTAATAGTAATATTAATAGTAATAATAATAATAATAATAATAATAATAATAATAATAATAATAATAATAATAATAATAATAATAATAATAATAATAATAA
This sequence comes from Sepiola atlantica, assembly GCA_963556195.1. NCBI lineage: Eukaryota > Metazoa > Mollusca > Cephalopoda > Sepiida > Sepiolidae > Sepiola > Sepiola atlantica. The sequence goes on along the minus strand of OY744516.1, from coordinate 61,420,735 downwards.
TAATAATAATAATAATAATAATAATGTGATGGGTAGATTATAAGAATACATTTGACATTGTTCTTCATTCATGGATCTCCAAATGTTTGGAGATTTTCGGAATAACCCCAAACATTCAAACAGCTTTAAAGAAAAGCATGGAAAATTGGGAAACCAATTTAACTTCAGGAGGTGTTGCATTTAGTAAAGTGAAAACCAGAAGATGCTTTGTATCATTAGTTTGATCCCGATGACACTTCTTTCACGTAATGTGAAGACAGGATATGAAATTGAGAAAGTATTTCCTACAGTCAACCACTTACTCTTCATGGTTTACCTTGAAATTTTTGGAAAGAATGTAAATAAACTTAGGTTATTTAGTCACGGCATACGGATGGAATTTGGTATAAGCAGATTCGCTATTCTTTTCAGAAAAAGAGGTACACTTTTCTCACTGTGACGGCCTTGAACTCCCAACAACAGATCTGATAAAGAATTTTGACAGTCAGAGGGGCTACAAATACTTAAGAATATTGGGGGCAAAAAGGATTTGAACGATGGAAATGAAAAACCAGGTCACTGCGGAGTCCAACAGAAGAGTAAGGAGTATTTTTAAATCACATCTCCACAGTCGAAATACAATATATGCTATCAATGCTAAAGCAGTTGCTATCATTCGATATACTGATGGTATACTTGACTGAAATGTAGATGAATTAAAATATGTGGACTCCAAAACACAACAATTCTTACAATTTATGGAACGTCTGCAAAGAAAGACGATACTAATCGATTGTATCATGCTAGAACGGAACCTGACCGAGGTTTACTTAGTGTTGAAGATGTTGTGAATACAGAAGAAGGTTGTCTATATAGATATATTTCTGAAAGTAATGATATTTTTCTTCATGAAGTGAAAAAGGAGAGGTAATACTAAGAAGGAATCAAATATTGCAAGATAGAGAGAGAGAGAGAGAGACAGAGACAGAGAGAGAGAGAGAGACAGAGAGAGAGAGAGAGAGAGAGAGAGACAGACAGACAGACAGACAAACAGACAGACAGACAGACAGACAGACAGAGTTAAATTATTTTGAAAGAAACTACATAGTGTATTTTCTCAGAATACTGCATTTAGAGATAATGACATATTGAATTGGTTGTCCAGAGGTGATCTCAACGAATCGACAGAGAGCACCTTAATGGTAGCCCAGGAACAAGCCACTCGCACTAAGTTCGTGAAACATTCCATTGAAAAAACTGCAGAACCACCGATGTGGCGATTTTGTAATAAAAGGGAATAAACCTTAGCGCATACTGTACCTGAATTTCCTATTCAAGCATAACATAAATATATAAATGGAGATACGGCAAAGTTGCTCAGGTACTACATTAGAATATATGCAAACTTTATGAATGTGATTACAATGAGAAATGGTATAAACATAAGCCAGAAGTGGTACAGGAGAACGACAATGTCAAACTTCTTTGGGACATGCACATACAAATAGATAAGTTTCTTGAACATTCCAAACCCGGCTTAATCTTTCGAAACAAAAACAATCGAACTTGCTTTATGATTGATATAGCTTGACCCTTTAAGTACCAAAAAGCATGAGAAAGAACCCGAAAAATAAATAAATATCAAGAACTAAACTCGGAATTAGTTAGACTATGAAATGCAAAGCAGTCAAGATGATTCATGTTGTAATTGGATCGCTTTGAACAATAACGAAAAGCCACTATAAATTGCTTAAATAGATTGACTTGCAAATTTCGTTTCCAATTCTGCAAATGTATTGCCTGTTTACAGTTAGAACGTTCACACAAGTGTTAAACTTTTCTACAAAATTTAAATGCACGAATGAAATTTTCCTTTGATTCCCCCGATCACTATGAGAAATTATTGGCTAGGTCAATAAAATAACTTAAATATATTGAAATAAAGAAACGAAATTCTTTTTAATAGATTTGTTTCGTTTCATTAAAAAAAATCAAGCCATACAAAGAATATCCCGGTGAAGAATGTATTTAAAAAAAAGGTTTACATAGTTTAATAATTATATTTGTTGGTAATTTTTAGATGTAACACTTATTTGTTTTGACTCGTTTAATCGATTTGCGGTTTTACAGAAACTCAGCGTCTATGACTACTATTTGTTTCGTCTCAGATTCTTATTTAAAAATGACGGTAATTTAATACTATTATGAGAGTCTTAACATTACATAGCTATTTAAGATGTATTAATATCATGTGTCAATCGGTTAGGTCAATAAAATAACTGGAATATATCAGAAGGTAACGAAAGGAAATTCATCTTTTTATGAATAGATTTTCTTTGTTGCATGAAGGAAAAATAACATTAAACAAATATATCTAAACGAAAAATGTATTTAAAGAAGTGTTGAACATTTAAATTATTATATTTACTGGTATTTTGAGGATTTAAAATAATGAAATAAAAATGAATTTATTTCGATTGACTGAAGAACATTACAGTTTTACAGCGAGTAGTTTTCTTATAAAGATGTTCAATTGGTCTTAATTACTGGTCTTGTATTGAAAATGTTATTCTCAATCTTTCTTTCAAGTCAATTTTGACTTAACATCACTATATTTGAAATCATGCTTTTCTTAAGACACTTTCCGTCCAACAATATATCTCAACCATGGTCACACCGGGTAAATACTGCGAATATTGATTAAATCCTGTTGTTTTCTTTAACTTGACTCTATCTCAGTCCTTTTTATTTTTTTTCGTATCATCATAGTCATTACACAGTGATAAACCACGACATAACCTTTCGGCTGTCACGCCAATAATAGTCCATCCGTTCTGACCATCTACTTTTGAAATTACTACTGCGACTTTTTATGATTGCCTCAGGAGATGTTCGTGTTGACTGTCCGCTAAATTGAAATCCTTCCGCTAATAAAAAAAGGAAGCCGCCCAGTATCCATTACGCTTCAATAGAAATGGCCGCTTCTCTAATTAACTTCCGTCGTAGCTTCAAACTCGGCGACCGGAAAGTAAATCCCGCGCATGCCTATGAAACAACAGAGATGCGCATGCGTAAGTGAGACAATTTGAAAACCAATAGAAACATTGTTTACAGCAAGTGTGATTTTTTAAGATGCGTCCTTTCTGTCTGTGTGTTTAGCGATTAAGCTGCTATTTCACTTATAAGTTATCGACGGGCGGACTGACTATCAGATACATTTTTTTAACATGGTTCACCCCAAACAAGGCAGGCTGCCACTGTAGACGTAAGGGCCTACTGAGACAAAAAGAAAAGGGGAGAGGGTTGGGGGGAGTCAGCCTAAATTGGGATCTGCGTAGCGAGATGTCTGTTTACATTAGTTTTAAATTTCTGCATGTCAGTACTGTCGGGAAAACAGGAGGCAGGGAGGGAGTTCCAGAGGCCAGCAGCACGAGGAAAGAAGCTATTTGAGTAGAAGGCTCTCCGGCATCTGAAAACCTCCACAGTGAAAGAATGAGATTCAGCTGATTGTCGAGTTAGTCTAGTGAATTTACGTCGAACGGACACCAGAGTAGCCAATTCATCAGAGCATAATCCATTGAAGTATTTGTAAAACAAACATAAGGATGCTACTTTGCGGCGAACATATGAACATATATATGAGTAGGTGTTAGGCGTTAACCTAAAATAAAAATAATAAAATAATATTCAAAAGACTGGGTTACTTCGCTTGAGAGAGCTATCTGCTCTTGAAGTGAGTACTCGACCATGACAGTTAGGGAGATAAACAAAAAGTGCCTCGTAATCATGGACATTATAACTTCGCATTAAGCTCTTTCGTCATTATAATTTAATCTCTATATTGGCTGTATAAATCTGTCCAGTTTCATGCTGCGTATATTGAGCATTTTCGGTTTGTTGTTAAACCGATAACAGCAATTATTACCAGACGTAACAGAAGGATGAGCTCAAAATAGTATTTCAAACGTACGTATGACAGAACGAGAAACATGCTATTTAAAACCGAAGGAATAAACATAAAAAAGAAACATATGGAAAGATAGTAACTGTTGGTGGAAACAACGTACTCGCTACTTGAACTTTGTTGCGTTGTATACTTTTCTCGGATGACACCTTATCCACTGCAACAACATGTTTGCCACTAGATGTTTATCACGTTGTAAACTTTTATCCAACAACACCATTTTTAATACGGTTGAAATTTATTAAAGCCCCCTTACTGATTGGCTGCTGCATTGTCCGTTAAGGGCCTAGCGGCTTGGCTTTCATTTATCCTACCCCTTACCCCTTTAGGTGTCACCTGAGTCAGCCAATAAAAACGCGTGCACGCTGTGTTCATCTTCTTTTCGACCTTTCATTTCAACCCAGTAGGACAACGGCTGGACTCTTCGGTAACAAAGCCCACGTTCGCAGCCAGAAAGAGGCTTCCCACTCCTTCCCGTTATTCACCATCTCGGAAGGAATTGATTACTTCTCGACAGAGCCCTAAACGGCAATTCGGACTTACCCAACCCTTATTCCTGGATTCCTAATCTGGGTTGTTTTCGGCCAGCTCGAATTACAACAACATTCCTCGAAGACGGCACCCGCAAAAGGCCTTTACTTCCGACGATCAGAGCAAGAATTGAGGAGCGTACACGTGCACCCCGTTACCCGAACTCTCTTACAAGATAAGTTCTTCGCGAAGCACATTTTTGCAAACTGAAATAACCTCCTCTTTTCTAACTCACTATTTTGTTGTATATACTCGTATATGCCTTTATTTTTATCACCAAGTAAAACTGATCTAAAATGGTATACAAGTGGTGTGTTCCTTCTCACAAAAGCTGTCGCTCTATTTCTATTTTAGCACTTACCTACACAATTGTTACTGCATTCTCACGTGCGATAATTGAACTTTCTTCCAGTGTACATTTCATCCCAACAATACTAAACTCTGGAGCAACCTGTTCGCCACTGAAATTCGTTATATGTAGATAGCGAAAAGTTAGTGGTTTGTGCACCAGCCTAAATGTGGTAACAATGCTCAATGAAAGGTTAGTTGTTGCTTTGTAGAGATATAGAATATTGGAAATATGTGAGAAGTTTCCAAGCCCGATAGATGGAGCCTATTTTCTTAGCAACAGCCATGTCTTAACGTTTGGGGTTGACAAATATCGATCAGTACAAGGGCTGTCTAATAAAATAATGGGGCTACGTGTGTTTCTATTAACTTGACTCGCAATGAAGGCAAAGTTAGCCACAAGATCGGTTGTCTGTCTATACTCATTTCGGTGCTTCTTGCTTAAAAGTCCGAAAAAAAGATTTCTTTGTCTTTTACTGTTTAAGAGGTAAATAAGGGGCAGTAACTCTTAATTGTAATTTTGAGCCAGATTTTACGAGCATACAATCGCCTTGGTGCCGAAGGATTCCATCATTTGCGTGTGAATCACAAGTACAATTTTGTTGATCCACAAACCGGGGCCACCACCAACCACGTTGAACGTATGTGGTGTGAAGCAAAAAAGAAATAAATAAAATTGAATGTGGCACCCACACGCAAATGGTGAATTCCTATCTCGCAGAATTCATGTGGCGGCAGAAATTGCCCAAATTTGCAAACAAATTGCTGAATTTTATTCAGTATAAAACCCAAGTATAAACACAATAAATTCTTAAATTTTCCATTGCTGTATACTTTGTTGTTCATTTATTACTAATTAATTTTCTGTAAATTACGTTACATGTAATAACATAACAACAGTTGATAAGAGTTACTGCCCCTTATTTACCTTTTAAACAGTAAAAGACAAAGAAATCTTTTTTTCGGACTTTTAAGCAAGAAGCACCCTCATTTCATATACATTATTGTGTTATTTTAGATGTTAGAATGTTTATTTTTTAGGTTTTAGCTTCATTTATATTAGATTTGGTTAGATTTGGTTATATCAAGTAATCCAGTTTCTAAGTCGTCTTAGTTATATATATATATATATGATATATATATGTATATATATGTATATATATATATATATATATATATATATATTATATATATATGTATATATATATATAATATATATATATATATATATAATATATATATATATAATATATATATATATAATATATATATATATATATATATATATATATATAATATATATATATATATATATATATATATATATATATATATATATATATATATATATATATGTATATGATATACGGCACAATAACGTTGACACCCCGGTTCCCGTTAGATCACCGAAGTTAAGCGGCGTTGAGCCTGGCCAGTACTATTTGGGAATACCAGGTGTTGTATGTGCTCTCTGCTTATCTCGGCATTGTTTCCAGTCGTCTTGTATTACTACTTGCCATTGGAATCAAGCAATGCCGACTCAGGAGAGCGGTTGTTGGATTGTGTTACGCTTGCAATTACAAATTCACGCGCGGGCAGGTGGGGCACTCATACGTTTAAATCGACGGGAGAGTCAATCATATATATATATATATATATATATATATATATATATATATATATATATATATAATAGAATGTAGAAAGTCTAATACCGACGTGTGCTTTCTTCTCAAACGTAAATAAAAAATACATTCACCTTGGAGATTAAAGTCAAAATAAAACTTTGCACTTGGAATTGCCGCTTTAAATTTTAATAAATAACTTTATTGTTCAATCTCCAAGGTGAATGAATTGTTTATTTAGTTTAGAGAAGAAAACACACATCGTAATTAGACTTTCTACATTCTATTATTTAGTCAATTTTAAAGCGGCGATTTTAAGTGTAAAGTTTTATTTTGACTTCAATTATATATCAATATAATATATAAATAAATATATATATAATTATATATATATATAAATAAATATATATATATATATAATTATATATATATAAATAAATATTTATATATATATATAATTATATATATATATATTTATTTATATATATATAATTATATAAATATATATATATATATATATATATATATATATATATATATATATATATATATCAACGCAAGGGATATAGACGTTTGTGACATTTTTAAGGGGAATGAAATTGAAAAGTGTAAACACGAGAGGAAAGAAATCAATATATACATCCACTGAACCGGCTTTCCTCCATACTCATTAGTGTAAATTTAAAAAATATCACAAACGTCTATATTCCTTGCATTAATAAAATGTTGTACCACTAGAAATGTATTTAAATACAGATACGTGGAAATTGAAATTTTATATAAAAATGTTAACATCTGAAATAAAAAAAATCTGTTTAAATCTGAATACAAATTAAACAAGATTAGAATGAGGAAAGCACCTAAAGAATGTAACTTGGAAGTCAATGTAAATGCTGAAATCAAATCTCAAAATCCCATTTTGTGTATTGGCTCAAACCAGTTGAGGATGAATCTTCGACAATCCGTCTGACAGTGGTGGTATTGCTGTCAGGCTGGGCATGATTCTGTCTACTTCTAGGAGATCTACCTTCTCAGGCTTTACCTTTTCTCTGAGAAGAGGATAATGTATTTCGAATCGCTTGAGAAGCTTATTCTAACACACCTGAATCGATTTGTTTGATGATTTAAAATGTTGTTTGATGTGAAAAAAATGTAATAGTTAGACTATTTTAGGCTTTAAAAATGAACTCCTACATTTTCACGATTACAGTTTATGCAACCTCTTCAAATACTTACAAGGTTCAATCGTTGACCACTAATTAAACCCGCTTAAATTGTTCAATCTTTGATAGTTATGAAAATACACATTACTATGGCATAATTGTTTGAGTGTACACTAATGGGCCGGAAGGCTAGGGTTCAATCCTCGGCTGAGTCATACTATAGACTCATGAAATAGTACAGTGTGCCCACGTCTTTAAACAATCGGCATAATAAGGCGAGAATCAAGGGTAAGTGTAGTAACTAATAAAAAGGGGTCAGTTCACTTCTTAATGCTCATTATAGAAGAATTCAAAACATTTTGATCATTGAACATCACACTAATCGGAACTTTATTTTCTTTCATTTATTCTCTACAAACAGCGCGTATTGCTAATGAGATCTCAGGGGCTATTGGGATCAGGGTTTAGATCAAAAGAAGATACCTTAAGTAGGGAGTTATGCTTTTACATTTCCACGTATTAGTTGAGTTGGAAAAACATACAGGAGGCAGGGACTTTTAAAAGCAAACTGTCCGAGGAAAAAATCTATTAGAGTATGTATTTAAATACGTTAATATTGAAGCGAGCCGGACACAGATACGTTCACTTTTATTATATAGATATAGAATAAACATTACTAGAACACCGTTAATCTTTTCTGAAACGTGTTCAATCAATATTTACAATGTCAATCATTACATCACTACATGTGTTACCTTACGCTTTACTGTGAGTGTTTAAACCATTATACCAGCGCGTATCATTGTGAACACAGATCGTTAATCGTCGGTTGATAAAACATTCAGACGTTGATGTCAGTTAATAAAAAAGGTTTGTTCTGGGCCTTTTGGCCAAAATCAAAGTGCAGTATCTGTTTCGATGGATACTACACCGTATAGACCGGTATCGTCTTGATCTTCGGGTCTTGACTCCGCCGGTCTGTGGGTTTGTCCTGTGCAGTACTCGGAGGTCCACTCTACAAGGCTTTGCTTCCCCTCTTTGGGGTGGTGTAAGTTTATCGCTTACTCCCTGAGGCGCCCCTATCGGGGAATGCCGACGGGGCTGCCAAGGCATTTGTTGTAGGCCAGAGTACTCATCTTCTCAAGCGCTGGCTTTTCAAATCCCACTTTTCCGACCTTGTGTCACATCTTACCGCTGTGGAAGGAAGATAAATCAAAATGAAAAAGGTTTGTTTTGGGCATTTTTGCTAAGATCAAAGTGGAGTATCTGTTTCGATGGATACTACCCCCTATAGACCGGTATCTTCTTGGCCTTCGGGTCTTGATTCCGCCGTTCTGGGGGTATTGCCCTTTGCAGTTCTAAGAGGTCCACACTCCAAGGCTTTGCCTTCTCACCCTTTGCGAAGGGTTAGTTTATTGCTAATCGCCTAAGGATCCCCTACCGGGGAATACCGATGAGACTGTCCAGGCATTTTTTGTAGGCCAGAGTGCTCAACTTCTCGGGTGCTGGCTTTCCAATCCTACCTTCCGACCTTGTGTCACATCTTTCTGCTGTGGGAGGGAAGTATATAAAGAAAGGTGTATTGAAAAATAGAGATAGTTACATAAAACATTAGTATGACAGTGAACTTGTGTACTAGTTGTGTGTGTGAGAAAGAGAGAGAGGGAGAGAGATACAGACAGGAAGAGAGCTAGATAAACAGATTGACTGCTTGTCTCGTTACATCTAGCAACATTTTATGAAAGTGACCAACCCCTCGCTGGGGCTCCTCGGGAACGGTGACCTCAGCCAACACCAGACCGAAGACCCTTCGGCCAAAAGTCATGTGGTTTCATCAACTTACACTTTATGGTTACCTCTAACCTTTAAGATATCACTCACACCCTTACACCATAAAAGACCCTTCGCTATTAAACCGTAGAACGTAGAAGGTCTTCCGTGAAATGAAACTTTTCCCAAAACCATGATTTCCGCAATGGAAGTTCTATTCTTCACGCAGTATTCTAAAGTGACTTCAAATTCGATGGCTTGCTTAATATCATCAATTCCTGAGATGGAGTAGCTTTTGTTTCCAACGAGTTTATTGAAATATGTGCTAATTGAAGATGACCTCATGGTTGAATAGAATATAAACAAATTAAAAAAAATATTATGAGACGGTTTGGCATACGTGATCGGCCTGGTTTTAATTGCAATCAGGAAACAGTTTTCACTACCGACGAATTGCTTTGTCAGATAATTAGTGCTTAGGAAAGTGAGTTGATTAATACGTTTTTAAATATCTAGAACATATAGATTACTGACTATGCCCTCGTCGATAAGAATTGTGCTATTTGAAACGAATTCGTTTGCTACAAACATGTCGTATTATATAATATATATATATATATATATATATATATATATATATATATATATAGTAAGCTATGAAAATATTTTCATAGCTTACTAACTAGCTCTACTTACGTATCGATCCACTGTTGAAGTAAATACAGAAAATTGATACATATAAATTATATCTCCTTATAAAATTTGATGTGGATACATGAAATACTAATATATATATATATATATATATTAAATTCCCGAAACAGTTTTTCATGGTAAACAACTGATGATCCCTTAAAATAGTGTTAGAAATAAACTAATATAATAACTGTAAAAAATAAATTGACTTACATGAGTGATTTTTCACTGGAAGACTTGGGACTATAAGTTTTTTTTTGTTTTTTGTTTTTTTAATATAGTTTTAATGGTTGAGAAACTTCCGAGACTATATATATATATATATATATATATATATATATATATATATATATATATATATATATATGAAGGGTGTTTTTATTAAGGATTTAATGTAGTGTATTATTAAGAGTGCAGTGTAGCTTATTTTGTACTCAAATACCATAACCCTGACTTCCAAATAAAACCAGCTACCAGACTTATACACACTACAAAGCGAGAAATTAGGAAAATTAACTGTAAGCACAATACACTACACCTTTTCAGTAATTTACATATAACCTCTTGAACCAATTTCACTATTAGAAAATAAAATAAAAACTAAAGAATATTAACCCTAACGAAACCTTTGATAGTCTCTACTAATTTCTTTAGAACTAATTACCACCCTCCATGCAATACTGCACCCTTAACACACGGCAATACCAGTGCATCTATTATTGAAAAGAACAGAGGACGTATTTATCTACTAACAAAACAAAAAAATACATGACATAGTTATCTATTTATTATATATGTTATCACATCATGTGTTATATTATCGTTGGTATGAATGATTATTACATGTAATTATTCTATTATTATCATAATTATAATTGCAATACATTATTAATGTTGTTATTGATATCATTAATATTATCACCAATTGTAAATGATTATTAATATTATTGTTATTATTATCATTATTATCATTGTTATCAGTATTATTATTATCATCATCATTATCATTTTTATTATTATTATTATTATTATTATTATCATCATTATCATTATCATTATCATTATTATTATTATTATTATTATTATTATTATTATTATTATTGGCTCTACTAGGACTTTCATTATTAATTGTGTTACCTTTTTAAATATACTTTTATTCCACCATCATTTATTAATCACAATTATAATTGTATACTCATTCACTGATAATGATAAATATTACTAATATTATTAACATTACGATTATTATTATTATTAACATTACGATTATTATTATTATTATTATTATTATTGGTATTATTATTGTTATTATCATCTTTATTACCATCCTTACATTATATCAGTGAACTTTACTATCTTTTAGTTAATGTTAGTTAATTTTACTTTAATTTCCTTATGCTATCATCGTTATTACATTATTGCCGTTAAATTAATAATAAAATATAAACAAAAAATAGGATGAAAAATTATAAAAAAATAAAGACAAATAAAATGATTAAAATAAAGATCAACACGATTAGATTAAAAAACGACGTCACACTCCCACACACACTGCCCCTAGAACCAAGTCTAGACTGAAGACTGTGTCTTCCTTCCTACTCCCATATTGACCAGAATACTGGCACGCAAAAGTAACTCTGAACTGACCCAGACATTAATCTGCCTTTAAAATGTAGCACATTAATTTAACCCCCTTTTCTTCACCCCATCCACAACATGAGTTTATATTATATTTGTTTTTCGAAAGTTTTAAATCTGACCGCGCGATCTTCACATTTTAAATTTTGATTTTGGTTTTATTTTCTTCTTTCCAATATCATTCTTTCTAAATATAACCTAAAAGAAGGATTAGATTTATTTCTCCTGATGAAATTTTAGTTTCTAACAGCTGTTTATCGATAACATCAGCATGCCAGTGTCGCAGATAATATACATGTCTGCATAAATAAAAGTAATTATATATATATATATATATATATATATATATATATATATATATATATATAAGCTGTATTTGATATCGAGTATTTCTCATAGGCACGCTTGAAATTCTTTGGATTTTTATCCCGATGATGTTTTCTTTACCTGGATTACTATATATATATATATATATATATATATATATATATATATATATATATATATATATATATATATATATATATATATACCATTAAATACGATGGAAAACTTCAGTATGTCTCCAATTTCCTGATGTAGTTCCTGGTTTGTTTGGAACTGACAAATGTATCCGTCATAATTGTAACCCTAATACTTTCTGATTTTACCGGATATATATATATATATATATATATATATATATATATATATATATGTGTGTGTGTGTGTGTGTGTGCGTATATATATATATATATATATTAACTAGGATCATGCTTTTAAAGTAAATATTAGACTCTATACTTAGTACACTAAATATATTTGAGATGTATGTTTTTATGTTTATTTTAAAATGAAATATTTCCATCATATATCTATTTATATAAAGTTAAGTAGGTTTATATGTTTATATATTTGAATGTATAGGTTTCACTTCTCAATTAATTAAGCGATCATTATTAATTTGGGAACATTGTTATCAAACGTAAGAGTGGGTAATATCGGCTATGTTTAGTTTTATTTAGTTTTATATAAAGGAGTGTGAATTCAGATATCTCTGATATTTGAAAAACTTTTACAATACGTATTTGACAACAATTAATAAACATTCTCTAAATTTCAGTTTTTTTGATGCATTTAAATTTTTTTTAGAAGGCTTACATATAAAAAAAAACCCTCCCATTTAAAAATTCAAATATTTCAGATTTGAATTGAATGTTATCTATAGTTAATTAGACATCAATTAAGCAAGATTCCATGAATTTAGATTCTTTTCTTAAGACCTCTTAAGCTCGAAATTTTAGAGATTTCTTAAAATCAATTCATGTAATGGATTTTGATTAGAATTGGATTCAGAACTTTTAGTTCCTATTCAAATTTTCATCTACATCCTAAAGATCTGGTATCCCCTTAAACATCCAGATGTACATATTGATTTCAAGGGGGCAGAAACGAAGTGCAAAACTGTTCTTTTTGGTTAATTAATTTCATCTTTCCTAGCACGGTATGATTAGTGTAATATTACTATTTCAGTTTACCAAGGCTTCTTTTCTATAATAACACAAACTACTTGCAAATATATACTGGAGTTATGTTTGAAAAAATCTGTTTTAATTTTTCTAATTAGTCGTAATTTTTAATTAACTGAACACATCACTCATCATTTTTAAGCTATCTATATATTTCTATCGTCCATCTAACTTAACATTCTTTGGTGCTACCAGATCAGGCTGTCAGTAGATACCGGCTCCCTGACCAAAAATGCATTAAACATTGACGTTATTGTTGTTTTTTTCGTTTCCCTTTGCAAAACTAAATCATGTTCTGCAAAACTAAACACACAAACAACACGTGCCCTCTACAATACAGCCACACCAAACACCATAAATAAACAATCGAACATATACAGAACTTGAATCATAAAAACATTTACCATAAATGACCGGATTCAGCATTAAATAATCCGAAAAGGTGTGATATGCCTTAAAACAAAACAACTAATCCCTAACTTGATATTAGTTAACGAATCTCTAATTTGTTTAATGTCTCTCTTAATATTTAAGGAATGAGTGACGATTTTTTTCAGCATCGCTATCTAATATGCATACGAGTAATTGTATATATCACAACCACGTATGTAAATAACATTACAAATTATAAGTCTATTTACTTTTATCTGTGTGAGAATAAATCATAATAATACGTCTACGAATAAGAATAATATAGAGGTAAAGAGACTTACTAAGAAAATGTATTAACATATGTCACAGTTTATGAATGAAATTGTTGTGTGGTTTATCATTTGAAACCTGTGTGTATAGAAAACCAACATTTACAGGCCTTTATCTAAATTGGTTTTCCTTCGCCCCAAGAGCAAGAAAAATAAATCTTATTGGTACTCTCACTCATCGAGCTCTTATGATTTGTTCACCAACACGACTCGATGCAGAACTTGGTGAGATTACTAATATTTTTCTTGCCAATGGATATCCCATCAATACTATAAAAGGCACCATTGCACGTAAAGTTGCTTTATTTAATGGTGGTAAATTTATTGGCCCGTCACGTTGCCCTATTTATTTGAAACTCCCTTGGTTGGGTTCTGACGGCCTTGACATTGTTGAAAGGATTTCTTCTTCTACTCAACGTTGTTTTCCGGCAACCATGTTGAGGGTAGTTTACACGACTCGAACCTTTTTCTCTTCTTTTCGTAAGGATGTTTTGCCAGCCATTCAAAAGAATTCTGTAGTTTATAAATTCATGTGTCAGTGTGGAGCTGACTACGTTGGCAAGACATCCCAAAGATTAGAATTTAGAATATCCCAACACATACCACGTGATATTCGCCTACACAAGGTTTCGAGATCACCGGGAACTTCCAGGCACAGGAATCAGCCATCGGTAACCACCTCGTTAGTACAAATAGTTGTTCTGACAGGTATTCCGATGGGTGGTTTTCTGTTATACACAGTGCCAGGTCGAACTACCATCTCAATATTCTTGAGGCGTTAGTCATTAACAACTATCGACCTAGCCTGTGTAGACAAAAGATTTTGAAACATCAGTTGGAGATCTTTAATGATTCAAAGCCACCATAACGTTGAGAGATTTACTTTTTTTTTTCCCTTCTCAATCGTTTCCTCCAACTGAAATAAGTTTGTTTTTTTTTCCCCTTCATTTCTCATTCGACTTTTAGTTTTTAATTTATCATTCTGACGTTTCCTCTCAGAGGGTCAGACGACAAGGCCTTAAGGTAATTTTAACATTTTTCCTTTTTTTTCCCCACTCGTCTGTTTCATTGATTTTAATAATGCTTCCTCTAAAATTAATCCTACCATTCTGTTGTACACGAAATTTACTTACATATATATATATATATATATATATATATATATATATATATATATATATATGTATATATATATATGTATGTATATATATATATATATATATGTATATATATATATATATATATATATATATATATATATATATATATATATATATATATATATATATATATATGAATTGAACTCCGAAGTCCATGCAAAATGAAATCCAAAGACATAATTTACATCAGTTTCTCTAATTCTTTATTTCCGCACTTCAGTAGAGTATTATCATTTACATTTTCACCTTACATACTAAACCATATAAAAATAGGAATTTATTTTAGTATATATAGGGAGTAGTTGGACTTTGGGTTTACGTATATTATATTAGCGTTATCTTTTAAAATAGTACGTAAGTATTGACATTTAAATGTAAAGTGACATTTGAAAGGTGAATTATTTTTATATAAGCCAGAACGTCAACTTTTAGACCTAATATATATATATATATATATATATATATATATATATATATATATATAGATTTAGATTTTTCACTTATAAAATAGATCATTCAGTGAAGACCGGGGTTGTTCCAATAAAAAACAAGCTCGATGATACTCGATTACAGAGTACAGAGCATTTATATGTGATTTTATGAAGGCTTACCAAAGCATTCCTTTCAAGACACCAATGATAACCATTAAAGATATTTTTTCTTACAAATACTATTTATTCAAATTAAATGTTTTTTCCTACACGTGTTTCACTACCAAGCAGTTACTTGCTTGGCAGATCATCAGGGAAATTAAATGTCTGGAATACTGGTTTCAACTGCCGACAAAACACAATGTGGCGTTGTAATAGTTGAGGTCACTTAAGAAAAGAAGAGGAAAAAAAATAAATAAAAATAAAAATAAACGTCAAACTTAAAAAGCAAAGAAGAACAACGATAAGAGGAGAAAGTCCTAGAAAAGTCTTAGAAAAGTAGCTTGTTCATTATTTCTTCCACCAAGCCAACAAGCAAGTAGTCGGTCCCAAATACATTCAATAAAACCACAAAACCGGAACAATGTGCGATAATACACTTTCACGTTAGCCGGTACAATGATAAATAACCCCCCCCCACTATAAAACAAAAGAACTAAATCATTCAAGATACCGCTCACAAGTTACCATTCCAATCCAATGATAGTATGGGAATTCTAAATCCAACTTCTCACAAAGAAAAGTCAACACAAATGTTCGTCCGAGTTCAAAGAGTCTTATTTCAATTGTTGATTTATTACCCTTCGAAATAAACACACGACGAGTTGAATGTCAATCCCGCAGAAAACTCCCTTCCATCAAGAAAAAATCTTAATATAGAAACTATTTATTCAAAATACTGTTTCTAAAAATATTTATTATTAAACCTATTCCTTATAGAAATTAATCATCTAGTGTCTGGGACGTCATTTTACATTTTGGGAAAATATCCTTCATTTAATTAACTGCCGAATTATTATCGTTTTGTTGTTTAACGAAGCGAAAAAAGCCTATCCCGCAGAATTTGTTTTTAAAAAATTATTCATATATCAAAAATAAACTGTTATTATAAAAAGGCCTTCTACAAAAATCTAGTTATTATTTTAAATCATTTAAAATATTTCCTTAACGCCTGTGTCTGTTTGTAACTCTCTGTGGAGAATATTATTCTATATTCCATAAATAAATGTTACAACGGAATATCGTTATCAGAAATCTATTTTCTATTTTGAAAAAAAAACCAAACTTTTTTTTAATGGACCGGTTTATTTTTTTGTCAACTTTACGGGAAAATATCACTCTTACTCGTTAAATGACAGGAGACTTTATTATTACTAATTTAAAATCCCGTACAAAATACTTTTTTTATAAAATTCAAATGTTTCTATTTTTAGAAATTAAGTCCGTGTCGGCATGCATGTTTTTAAAATTATTTTTTTCTTAATTACTTTTCCCCATTCCTGCCACCAAATTGTTTTATTTATTTTAATCTAATTAAAAACTAATTTAATTTAACCTAATTTAATTAAATAGTGATAGCATCCAGGTTGCTATTTCTTATTTTTCACTTAAAAATTACTTGAAATCCCCAATGCATTTCGTATAATATATCTATTTCTGAGAATAAAATTGTGATTTATTATTTATTATTCCACTATCTTTTTATATGTAACACAATTTCCCCCCTCTATTCCGCTGAATAAGTATTTACTATAGTTGACTATCACTGGGCCTTATTCCGATAGAATATTCCTACCTTATCACCCCCAACCTAAGTCTCGAGTATCCGCTAATAATTGAATTAAGACATATCTTAGCATAAGTACGTGTTACTAATTCTCGTCCTCCCTATTATACACTAATTATTGCCCCAGATTGCCTCAGGAAGTGTCCATCCTGCCTATCTCTGCTGTAAGTTTATACTTCCCCCAATTCCCCTCCTATCCAGGTTTTAGGCTTGATAACAGGTAACGGTTTCTATGCAGACAGCATTGTAGTATTTCCTGCCTAGCGTTCAGTAAATTATCTCTAGATGTCATGATGTGGTACGACTCCAATGCACATAGGTTGCATCTCTTCTTTTTGTTCGGTTTATATTTGTTAGCCCTCCCCAAAATTGACCATTTCAGTTCGAAAGTGTCTTGCCTAGCAATGAGGTTTCTCACAAAACGGCCAACAGAAGTGTTAGGCCTATCTATGTCTTCCCTTTGGCCTCCCCTGAAGGAACTCATGTGGTTTCTGAATCTATCTTTGAACTCACCCCCGGTTGAACCGATATATGATTTCCTACCACTCTCTGTTATCACATCGCATTTGTAGACAATGCTTGAAACTCTACAGTTCCCCCCCAGTGGACAGATGTTAGAAGCTCTGCAGTTACAGTTGTGTGCTGGGCCGTTGCTGGATGTTCTACTACTATGGTTATTTATAATGGAGGTTCTCACTGAACTGGTGTTACTGGGATCAACACCAGAAGAGAACATGGCTTCCCTTGTTTTAGTTATCTTAGAATTATTATATCCTATGATGGATGTGGCTATATTTCTACAGGTTGAATAAGAGAGTTTTACAGTATTTTTGTTAATGATTCCCCCCAATCTGCTATCCCTTGGAAAGTTTTTTTCCACTATGCTATAAAAAATCTTTGGGATATTAGTCTTAATATGCTGGCTATAGGGGGGGTTGAACCATGTAGTGGTCCTTCTCCTATTTTTCTTCCTACCTTCCCCCCCGGTTTGGGTAGCATGTGAGTTCAATTCGTTACTTCCAACTTCACGAATATTATCATCAACCGGTTCCCACCCTACCTGGTTTACATTACCGTGGGATACACCAGGTCTCCTATATCTAGCCTTGCCCATTGCCCTATTATATGAAACCATTGATCGAGAGGCAATCGGTCTCCCGTTTAGTCCCCCATTCCCAACCGAAGGAGGCACAAGGTAATTAATTTTTTCCTTGTATCCTGATCTGTTTAAAGCTTCATTGTAGAATTGCTTACTGCTGTCGAATATTTGTTGATTCTTGGACAGCTTAGATATCCTACTCGATATTGCAGGAATAATGGCTCTTTTCACCATCGGTGGGTGATTCGATTTAGCGTCGATATAGTAGAGTGTGTGGTTGGGCTTGTGATAAGGTTCATATGTGTTGTTGCATAGATCAAGCGTAATATCCAAAAAATTGACCCTCCGGTAGTTTATATCCATAGTTACGCTAAGTTGTATTGAGCTGAAGAATATATTGAGTTTTTTCTTCTTAGTTTCAAGATTCCTTATACTTGTGTTGACAAAGAATAAAGCGTCGTCCCTATATAGACCGCCCGCCAGTTCAGGTATTTTCATACAAATTTCTCTGAGGATATATATCCCTACCAGGTCAGTAACCTGCGCTGAGTCCGGTGACCCCATAGTAATATCGAAATTGTTTTCCCTATCCTTTCTAGTCCATAACTTATCATTGTAGGATATTAGCGTCCTTCTGGCTAGTCTAATTATATCCATTTCTAAGTTTGTGATGTTTGATTCATTTCTAGCCATGGTAAGCGCCTTTTCAAGTAAAGTAGAGGATATGGAGGGATAGTATGAATCTATATCAAACATTATAAATTTACTTTGATTAGTAATGTGTAATTCTTTATACCAACTTGGTAGTGAAACACGTGTAGGAAAAAACATTTAATTTGAATAAATAGTATTTGTAAGAAAAAATATCTTTAATGGTTATCATTGGTGTCTTGAAAGGAATGCTTTGGTAAGCCTTCATAAAATCACATATATATATATATATATATATATATATATACTACTCTTCTGACTTTTTTGCTTCTAACTTTAACGTCTATACACGTGCAGGTTCATTAAAACCGTCCTTATAAATGTGATGTTATGTCTTAATTATTTAACGTATTTATCTCTCCCCCTTTGTCGCCTTTTTACCTCCGCCAAGAGGGTTATGTTTTCGGTCGAGTTTGTTTGTTGGTTTAACACTATGTTTGTGGACAGCCTAGCTACCATCTCATTTGACCAATCCTCACCAAACTTGCTCGCAATATCGCAATGGTCTAATTTAAAACAGATTTAATTCATGGCTACCTAGGTCAAGATCAAGGTCATGGAACAGGTGAAAGTCACACTTTTGACGATCACTTCTGTTCTGTGCATACAAACAGTCTCTATATTAACCCCATATTAAAGCCAATTAAATCACGTATCATATATCACCTTTATCGTACTTTGAGCTTAGCCTTGTAGCTTGTCAGGGCTGACATTTTGACTGGATTTTAACTGTTGATTTTTTTGAGAACTACTTTTGGGGGTAGTAACGTTCCCATGAAATAACTTCGGGAATACTTCATACAATATTGAGAGAAGACTTTGGCCGATTCTTTCGTTGTTAAGTTGAGGAATGAAGTCTTACGACTGACTTATATTCTTTTCTATCATGTATTCATTCTATTTTGTTTTGCATAGTAAACACATACTTGAAAAACTCTTTAAAAAAATTAACAATAGAAACAAATTCAAGAAAATGAATGGCTCTGATAGATGAATGGAATTGCATGAAGATTTCAGATGAAGTAATCAAATAAAAAGCGTAAATATTCAAGAACAGTCTAAATTCTTAATAATTCAAATGAAGTAAGAATATAATTTTATTCCTACGAAGCGAAACCTGTGTCCAAGCGTTGCACGGGAAAACTCAGAATTCAAGAAACTCGCACTCCCACCTCTGAACTACATATAAATATTTTACTGGACTTTTAAATATCTATAAGTATGTCTTACAGTTTTATAATTCTAAAATCTATTAATAATAATGAATATGTAAGCGTATGTATTATGTCAACACTAAGAAATAGATTTCTCGCATAGATTTACATACGTAGAGGTGAGACATTTTACATTTTTTAAATTTCTGTAAATAATAGTGTATATACGCAGACACATGTATTTGTAAATAAAGTAATTTTTATAGATATTATTTTAAAAATAATCAGTGTTTAATTAATTAATAAGTAAGAGCATATTTTCTTAAAAGTACGCGTCCTGGATTTGAGTAATAATTGAAAGAGCAATTAAATTAAAATTTAAATTAATAGAAATTAAATGCCTCAGTATTAACCAGATTTATGGTTAGTGATACATAATCTAGAACAACATCCATTATCTCCTGCAAATCCTCCACAATATAGTTAATGAAGTCCTAATTATCATTAGTGTACAACGCCTGCATGAAAGTGTGGTTGTTTTTGGACTTTTATTATATCTTGTCGGTGGTTTAGAACCCCAACATTACAATCCCGAAAAGCATGGGCACGGTAATCGCAAGCTATATATAGGACAAGGTAAGTGCAAAAATGTCGCCCTGTTTAGAAACATTACCGACAGCTACTGGTTCAAACAGTTCACCGTCACAGTAAAAGTCTGCCTTTATATTTTGATGCATTTGTAACAACATTGTTACGCATCCTGGTAAGCATTCCATTTTACTTAACATTGTCCATTGTGTTGCTCTGTTAACAGTGTTGAAAGACTTAATCAGGTGCAGTAAGAACTTAATTAAACGTGGTTCAATGCACTTCATCTGAAGTTATGCTATGACCGGATATAAAAACGCTTTGGCTTTCCGACATAACTAGGGAACACACACACTTAGTGAGCTGGTTAAGCAAGAGCTTTAAAATGTCACGATCCAACGTCTCTATAAAGCTTATACTTCGACAATTGCCACAGGCCGATACTGCTCCGTTGCTTTACTTAGTTAGATCAGCATCGCGGCTAACCAGTCCTGACGTACATATACATCTATCCATACATTAGATATTAGACGATGAACTTTGCTCGAGATTGAAACAGAGAAAATGTGATAATACATTAGTTGATTTAAATTTCAACTTGTTAATCATAACTGCCTACTCATATTGTTTGAATAGTATTTTTAAAAACCTATTGATTAGTTTGTGTGTTCTAAAAAAGTTTATGGGTCGTAGTAGTATCAATATTCTTATTTTTTTAATGGGTATAAGAGGTTATACCTCACCTAAAACCGAGGATATACACATATCATTATAAATATTAGCTGGAATCCGTGGCAATTCAACGCTTCCTTTCATCATCTGCATAATTTACTGTTAATAGTATTTTGTTTGAAATAATACATTTATCAAAAGTTTAATAACATTACGCAAAAATTGTCTCTTTTTTCACCCTTATTGTCAGTTAAATATTATTTAATTTTTTTTATTAATTAAAAATTTTAATAATTAAAAACTTTTTTAAACAATAAATATTCTCTTTCTTCTTAGGGTAAACAATAATTTTCAGCTAATTATTTTCTTTTCATTAAACAAAACGAATATTTGAACCGTTTTATTTAATTTAGTTATTGATATAATTTAACTCGTTTAAAAATAAATACGATTTCCTTCTTACCGTAAAATAATTATAAGATACATAGTCTTTAAAAAAATCTTCGTCGATCAGGCGATCCTATCTGTAAAAAAAGGGACGGCGAGTGATAGATTTTGTATGAAGATGAAATTGCATTAGCGTATAATTATATAACAGCAGAATAAACCGACGTTGCTTGGGATATAATGAGAATCCCTAATATGCCATTTTTAACTGTGCTCATAACAAAATATTACTTTCTTTATTCTTACTTGCCCCTCTTTCCGTTTCGCACCCTAATATAGTCGGAAAAAGCAGAGATTTTGGAAAACGCTCGGAACAAGTGCCTTATACATGTGGTTAATGCTCATTAAGATCGGATATACGTATCTAAACATTTAAGAGGATCGGCTTCATGAGTCATTTAGAGATGTGTGTATGTAACATTTCGGCACATAGAGGGTAACGTAAGGTTTCGGGATAACTTCCATTACATATGATATATATTTCATTTAAATAGGATATATTTGAAGTTTGAAGAAGATTCTGCCCTCTCAGCCCTTCAAGGGTTGCCCTTAGAGATTCGGGACCACTTCCGTTGTCTTCCCCGGATAATTCTATATATATGCTACAAATGTCATCCAAGTAGGATATATCTGAAGTTTTGAGGAGCTTCTGTCTTTATTGTATCCTCGTGGATGTGCTTAGCGATTTGGAACCACTTCTAATGTCTATCCCGGATAATTGTATATATATAATACAAATTCTATCCGAACAGGATATATTTGAAGTTTTAAGGGTGTTCCGTGCAAATAGACCCTTCATGGTGGCACTTAGAGATTCTGGAACTCCTCTATTGTCTTCTCTGACAAAACGTCTATGAGAATACACTTTTACATTTTATATGCCTTTCTTTCTATTGGAAACACACACACATCACACACACAGAAACACAGATATTAACGTTTACACACACATACACACACACACACACATATATATATATGTGTGTGTGTGTGAGTGTGTACGTGTGTGTAAACGTTAATATCTGTGTTTATGTATGTGTTCCCAATAGAAAGAAAGGCATATAAAATGTAAAAGTGTATTCTCATATATATATATATATATATATATATATATATATATATATATATAGCTGATGAGTCTCGATTAAAAAGGACGAAACGTAAACATACATAGATAATAAACAAAAACAAATATCATATATATATATATATATATATATATATATATATATATATATATATATCGGAGACGGGGTCAGTGGCATTAGTTTGAGATAATTGTCGTAGGTATTATTTTCTGCTTGAGCTGCTACTAATCCTCTTATCACTGATTGCTTCCCTACTCGCCGAGATTAGACGAATTCTCTGAGTGGCGACTCCGTTTCGTCGCACTGAGACAAAAGAGAAAAGATTAAATAATTCCAACTCTGTTTTATGAGCGCCATTTTTTATGCGTCCATGTTATTGCCATGAACTCAGCCAATCATATCACACGAGACGCAAGTGATTATCTCGTCGACAAAATCCCATTAGGAGAGAAGTCGAATATCCTACTAATCAGGAGAGCTTTGTTCGACAAACCATTACCTTCGCTGATAAATAACAGGAAACTAATGATGTTTTATTTCATTTCGTTATCCTTTTTTTATTGCTTTCTATAATGGGAGTTTCGGTGATTTATCACCAAGTGCTCAACGACGATTGGCGATTTCACCTGGAAATAGTGGCCGCAATAATTTCCAATCTTGCATGACACAGGATTATCCATACAGACTTTTAAATGGTGCTGTCATCCAGGTGATCACATTATCAGTGGCATCTCCAGATTGTCTCATCTCTAAACTTAGTTCTCTTTCACTATTTGAAGCATCTCGTTTCCAATTGTCATATAACGGAATATGGTTAACTCTATAAAATTGAAGATTTTAAAATTTTTATGGAAATCGCTCCAGACAAAGCAGGACTCCTCTTGATTTAAGGAGCCTAAAATACTTCTCTAAGGTAAAAAAACTAGCAAACAATTACTGCTAGGTGGATGGATTTCGACCCAGGAAACAGCACTTATTTTCCCTTTGTCAGAAACATCGTTCATCAAATGTGTTGAGTAAATGGCAAAATAACGGAAGCGAGAGTTACGAGGCTGCCAAGAGTAAACAGAAAGTTCACTTTCTACTCTTCTAAAACTCCATAAAATTATAAATATTTTCATCTCGTAATTCTACTCGTTTGAATATATTGTAACACAGTTTTCGCATCCGCAGATTTTGGGTGGATTGTTAGGATGCATTTTCTGTTCCGATTTCTTTCACTGATAACAAATTTCAAGAATAACTTTGTTTTTACTATTGTTCGCCCTAAACAGGGCATGTTGTCACTTATGCGTAAGGGGCTGCTGCGATAGTGGCCAAACTTAATGAGTGCAGCTTGGATGCGGAGTTATGGAGCAAGTGATGGTAAACATTTTATTTAAATGTTTCCATTTCGCTACGGCTGGGGAAAATGGGAACAGGGAGGAAATTCCAAACGTCAAACGATGGGAGGAAAAATACTATTAGAGTAGACCAGGGGCGGGCAACCTTTTCAGAGTGAGGGCCAGATGAGACTTTTGGAAGGAGATCGCGGGCCAGAGTGAAAAACGAAATCTCAGAATTACTATATTTTGTTTACATGAATAAATTGTACAAAAATTGGATTAAACACTCTACAAATCTGATATTTTTTCTCAAGAGACTTCTGTATGTGATGTTATTACAGGCGCTGACGAAGAGCCATTTCGGAATCATAAAAAATGACAGAGGAAGTAGCAAATTGATCCAGCATTCGTTTTGACACACCTCACATAAGTTCTCTGTTTTATGCCCTTTTCTCGTCTCTCGTTTCTTAATTGCCTCTCCCTTTCTCTCTTTCTATTTTTATCTCAGGCCAAGGATTTGAAATTAATAGTTAAAGAAAAATGAAATATACATGCATCATCGCTCGCTGATATTTATACATTTTTATCCCACTGTAAATCTTAATTGAAACCTACTTTTACGTTTATGTCACAAAATGAGACGAGATTTACTGGGAGGTCCGCGGGCCGGATTGTAATAATAAAGCATAGCAGGGTGGCGATCGTGACGCTAAGCCTGCGCGGGCCGGATGTGGCCCGCGGGCAGGAGGTTGCCCGCCCCTGGAGTAGACCATCGTCTAGCATTGATGACATCTACAGTGAATGGCCGGGATTTTTCTGATAGTCGGGTTGGTCGAAGTTTTCAGATGGTTCAGTATTATTAACACTCTCACTTATTACATATTGTCTATAATATAATAGTACGGTCTCTGGGTGTAATTAAATGATATGTTTTCAGAAAATCCAATGGCGGTATTTATCTATATAATACACTATTTTTTGTTCGTACTTACGTTATCGCCTGTCACACACATTAAAAAAAATTAGATCGTCAGTGCAGCCAAGAGGATGATTGGTGATTAATTTGATGTCGCTTTTACTCATTTTAAAATAAATTGTTCCCAAATCAAATTATGTCGTCTCGTCGACTAAAACAATAACATTTGATGAATAAGTTTACAAAATTTACATTCGTTTTATTGATTTCAAGAATGTTTTGCTAACGATCGTGATTTTCGGTAAGAAGACATAGAATATGTATTAGTTCAAAAATGTTATAATTGCTACACTTTAAAATAAATAAAGAAAGTAGAGATATCTGTTTTTATGTATTTAAATAAAATTAAGCTGACAATGACAAGTATTTTACTGACCTTATTTCAAAACAAACAAGGAGTAGTGTGTTGGTCTAACGCTCAACTTAGTCTATTCTTTCCTTTCTCAGTGAAGGAGAAAACCTTCTAGACTGAGGCCATTTTTATTTTTGTTTCAATACAAAGTTCCCCATTCCCGTTTGTGAGCACTTTTTGAAAATATTGGTTTCATGTCCATTTTTTCAATATATTTAGACTTGATTAATTAATATATATATATATATATATATATATATATATATATATATATATATGCATATATATATACATATATGTATATACATATATGTATATACATATGTATATGTATATACATATATATATATACATATATATATATATATACATATATATATATTTAGGCAAACATTATTAAATAACACGGAGTGGTTTTGTTTGATGCGACTTTTTTAATTTTTTCAATTTTCCGAATTGTCCATCTAATGTTTCGGTCAAATTGATATAAATATGATCCATGGCTTTCTTGTTCCATTCTTTTTTCTTTTTTGCAAGTACTTTCGATTTGAATCGTTAAATCATCTTCAGGCGGTATTAGTTTTAGTGTATTTACTGTTGTGCTCATTTTTGAATTATAACGGCAAGTAGTTTATATTTGAAAACGCGTCTGTAAAGTTGAAATGTACATGAGAGCGTGATGGCGCTCTACACATACGAGAGATTTAAAGTTTGACTGTTTAAACCGTTAAGAAATTGATGACGTTAAATAAAGTGGATACAATTCAAACGCATAACTACCTAATGACTAAGAATTTGGTAATGTTAATTATTATGCTAGACACTTTAAAATGTTGCGACTAGTTTCATAATTGACATTATTCATTGTGGGATGTTTAGTTTTTATGTAAAGGGCTTCAAGTATTTTTAATTTTTAGATATTGGTATAATGGTGTATTATTTTGGTATTGTTAACAAGGATGTTTTTATATTGGGAGGGGGTGCAATTATGTGTTTTTAGGTGTTGGCATATAGAGCTAGTGTCGGAGAGATGTAGGGTGAGTCTTCGGGATATATATATATATATATATGTAATAAAGATAGAGGCAAAATGCCTTCAATGAGAACATGTATTTAATGCAGATATTTTATTAAATCAAAATAAACAATAAAAACATTATTTTTTCATCTTGACTTATATAACTGATATTTCGCTTGATACAACAAGCCTGGACAGAGTTTAAACAAATAAAAGGTATTCACCTGTTTTTTTCGTAATAATCCTTCCTGGTCTTGTAGAAGGTGTCCGAAGTTCTGGACTAACGGTGCACATTTCTGTCGAGGCTTGTTGTATCAAGCGAAATATCAGTTATATAAGTCAAGATGAAAAAAAATGTTTTTTTTTATTTTGATTTAATAAAATATCTTCATCTAATACATGGTTTTCTCATTGAAGGCATTTTGGCTCTATCTGTATATTAACATTCGAAAAGATGCTTAAGAAAATGAACTTTCCAAAATGTATATATATATATATATATATATATAGAGAGAGAGAGAGATAAATGTGTATATACATATATATTATTACTATATACAGACCATATTTATTTGTTAACATAATGAGATCAAAAGATAAGAAAATTAAAGGGTCTTAATTAAATGACGGATAGAACCAGAAGGTCTGATTAAATTAGAAATACTAGTGGGAAGAGCTCCACTCTTAACCCATTTAATTAAGACCCTTGCACATAGGGCCTTAATGATTGTTTCTCACACCAAACTGGATGATGAAATCAAATTTATTATTAAGAGCCTCTGTAACAATGGCTATCCATTAGACATTGTTGAATCCAATATCAACAATGATATTTCTAGTTTTTATAAAGATAAAAAAGCTTCTGTTGATAGATTGTTACGTATATGTGTTTATGAATCTTAACATTCTCGAATGCGTGTGTAGGGATAGACGGTTTAGCTTTTGCTGGTCGGTGATGATTATATCTGCCACGCATAAAAGTTTTACTCCACACTCACACCCAGTAGCCATAACCTTGGAAAGAATTTGCTCGTCTGAATCTCTATAATTTGAATTTTTTTAGACGTTTTACTTATTGTTGAGGCAGCCAGCCCTGAATGAATGTTTAAATAAATTATATATATATATATATATATATATATATATATATATATATATATATATATATATATATATATAATATATATATATATATATATATATATATATATATATATATATGGGAAGAGAAGGATGAAGGTAATCCGACGTGATGGGAAAATGAAAAAGGAAAACCAAAAAATGGATGTTTTTTATGTGTACATCAACGTTTCGTCTTTATTTATAAGACTTCATCAGGATGATAATATAGAGCAAAATGTCATGCAAGTACAGATACATGTAGGGTTGACATATTGGGAGGAAAAATAAAATAAAATAATGGCCACTACTGGGTGGACGTCCGTACTTGTTGGAGAATACAAATGAATGTTGAAGAAAATGAGTGGGGAAAAAATGGAAAGATGGGGTGAGCAAGGACTACTGTGGCTGGTGGTAAGAGAAAGAGGTGGGGGATGAGCAGGGGTAAAGTGGATGGCAGAGAGGGAGTGGAGGAGAGGGAGGAGGGAAGTGTTTGACCAGATGGCTGCGGTCAAGAATGAAGGGGAAAAGTAAGTTGGAATGTTTGTGTATGGGGGGTGTATGCAGGGAAAGGAGGATGGGTAGAGAGGGAGGGGGGCTGTGATTTTGGTGGATGGGCGAAAGTTATGGTCTTAGAGAGCGTTTTGAGAAAATGAGGGAATTTAAGAAGGGGGTATGGGAGAAAATAGTTGAGAGGGGGAATGGGTGAGGGGGAGAGGGAGGATTTATTGTGATAGGGTGGAGGAGGAGGGCGGTGATTGAAAGGGTGGGTATGGAATATTTGAAAAATTTGGAACATGAGAAAGTTTATTTGGACTGCAGTGTTTAAAATGTGAGGGAAAAACGGAAAAAGTAAGGAGAAAGTGAAGATTCAAGGAGAAAAAGTAAGGGTATGAGTAAATGGAAGAGTGCCATAAAGGTTAGAGATGATAATTAAAGTTATCTATGATCAGGCAAGAGTCTTTGTTCTGTGAGGATGATCTTGCTTATTAAGGGTGATAGGTTAAAGAAACCATTTCGTTGCTTGATGGGGGTTGAGGCGGTGATGAGGGCAGTTTCCAATAATCTTCGCCGAGATTTGTTGTGGATGTATTTAGTGATTTTGGCTTGTTCAAATTTGAACGCATGACCATGTTCTAGTGCATTTCTCTATATTATCATCCTGATGAAGTTTAATAAATAAAGACGAAACGTTGATGTACACATAAAAAACATCCATTTTTTGGTTTTCCTTTTTCATTTTCCCATATATATATATATATATATATATATATATATATATATATATATATATATATACATTAGAAAATACCCGCCTTGGTACGAGAAACATGAATTCCCTAAACAGAACAGCAATTAATTTCAACTTACGAAGATTAAAATATAATAATATAATAATACTAAACCTTATATCTAGAATCTTTTTTCTAATTTTGACCAACATCCATTACATGATTTTTATTATAGAAAATGTCTAAAATGTGAGGTTTAAACTTGCGAGTTTTAAATGCGAAATTAAGATTAAGCGAATCTATCTTAAATGATGACTAATAGCTATAGCTCAAATTTAATGCGAATCAGAAATATTTGAATTTTAAAATCGGAAGATGTCGCGATATAATCTCGCTTAAAACACTTCACCTTTTAAAGAAACTAGAATTTGTGAAACATTTATTAATTTATGTCTGCTAGGAATTGCTAAAATTTCACAAAAATCGGAGGTATCTGAATTTTCACAACATATTTCCATCCCCTTTATACCCCAGTTTCATGACACTAAATTTAACTAAATATAGCCTACAGTTTGACCTCTTACAACAAGCAGCCGCGTTCTGAAATGCATAATGATCGGCCAATTAGTTAAAGAGTTAATAATATGCATACAAATATATAAACATACACACATGCCTAACTTTATATCAATATACATATATATATATATATATATATATGGTTTTCTCATTCAACTTAAATAAAGAAACTTATGAACCGTATACTAAGGACAATGCCAACCCGATCTATGTCCACCCACTCTCTAACCACCAAAAAACTATAATTCAACACATCCCCAGATCAATCGAAAAAAGAATTAGTGATAACTCCTCTAATGTAGAATTTTTTAACAAACATAAGGACTTTTACAATAAGGCGTTAAAGCAAAGTGGATACAAAAACACCCAAATTAAATTCACGAAACCTACACCTCCAAACAACAGACGCATAAATACGGGTAGAAAAATTGTTTGGTACACACACCCATATAATAATATGGTTAAAACCAAACTCGGTAAAATATTTTTAGACTTAATTAATCTACACTTTCCTTCCAACAATATACTGCATAACCCTTTTAATAAAAACACCCTCAAATTAAGCTATAGCTGTGGCGAAAATTTAGAAAAATAATAAAAAAACATAATAAAATTATAAATGAAAAAACTACCGCAACGAAAACAAGAAATAGCAAAGCCTGTAACTGCACAAACAAAAAAGAATGCCTATTACAACAAAATTGCTAATAACCCAATCAGTATATCAAGCAACAATCTCTACTAAAGAAAACCCAACCCTGAAAAAATTCTACATAGGTATGGCTGGTAATACCTTCAAAGAAAGATATACTGGATATAAGTGTTCTTTTAATAACCCTACATATAAAAAAGAACCTCACTTTCTATATATTACTGGGAACTATACAACAATAACCAATCACCAACAGTAACGTGGAACACAACCAGAAAAACTAGCACCTGTGGTTCCCTAAACCACCTTGTTACCTTTGCCTAACAGAAAATCTTGAAATAATTAAATTTAGTGAGGGGGAAAACTTCTAAACAAAAAACAAGAACCATCAATTAACTGTAGGCATAATAGATTACACCTTCTGTGTAATCCACTTATAACCCCTTAAGCTGTTACTATATAAAAACAAAAAACAAACTTCACCTACCCATCAACTGATAATTTTGTCAACACAACTATCATCTTATACCTTTTTTATTTATTATTATTTTTATTAGTAGTAGCATTATTGTTGGTAGTATTATTTGTAGTAGTATTGTTAGTGGTAGTGTTAATATTATTATTATTATTATTATTATTATTATTATTATTATTATTATTATTATTATTATTATCATTATTATTATTATTATTATTATTATTATTATTATTATTATTATTATTATTATTATTATTATCATTATTATTATCATACTCACAACGATTAAGACTAATTGTCATCTTCTGTATTTTTCTTTACTCTTAAATATCCCCTTATATGTTTATCCATTTATTGAATAATATTTCTATATTTTTTAGATTATATTTAGATTATCATTATCAATTATTATTACTATTATTAATATTTTAAACTTAATTATTTGACATGGAATTATTTTTCATTTCTGTACTTTTATCATGATTATTATTGTTGTTAGTAGTGGCATCATGTCTGCTGTTACTATAATAGTTATTATTATTTGCGGCAGTGAAATTAACAGTATCACTATTATTAATAATATTGATATTGTCATGTTTTACTGTTACCTGACTTTTGCTTCCACTGTCATTGATAATAATGATAATGTCATTATCTATTACTTTATTATTTTATTTCAATTATTATTATTATTATTATTATTATTATTATTATTATTATTATTATTATTATTATTATTATTATTATTATTATTATTATTATTATTATTACTGTTTTCATCTTTATTGTTATTATTATCATCATTATAACTACTACTACTATTTGTACTGTTCTATTATTATTTATTAATTTTTCACTATCATTATTACTATTGTTAAGATTACTGGGATTACTACTCTGATTACTGCTGTCGGTGAAACCACTATTATTACTATTTTTATATGATCAGCATTATTGTAACCATTAACCGATATCATAATATCGGCAAACATTATCTTATTATTTAATATTATTATGATAATAACTACCTCCTAGTATTTCTAATATTTCTTAATCATTCTATTTTTCTCCTAAAGTATTATTTTTATAAATTCTTAAATATTATTGACCACCATTATCGTTGATGTCGTCGCTGTTATTATTATAATTACTATTTTTATTATTATTATTATTATTATTATTATTATTATTATTATTATTATTATTATTATTATTATTATTATTATTATTATTATTATTATTATTATTATTATTATTATTATTATTATTATTATTATTATTATTATTATTATTATTATTAATAATAATAATAATAATAATAATAATAATAATAATAATAATAATAATAATAATAATAATAATAATAATAATAATAATAAATAACGCCGGCATTTTCTAGTTATTCTTTAGTTATATTTTTTTTAGAACTTTTAAATTTAATTAAACTATTATTATTATTTTTATTATCATTCATTATTATTTTCATTATTTCACCTCAATTATTATGGGTGTCTATTATTATTATTATTATTATTATTATTATTATTATTATTATTATTATTATTATTATTATTATTATTACTACTACTAATCATGTTATACTTAACGAATATATTTATTCGATTTATTAATTTATTCATGGTAAGCTAATAAACTCTAGACAAATTATAAAAACAATATAAATCAAGAATTGGCGACACATTTGATCACCGCCCCACCACCACACCAATTACACGCGTCTGATCGGTTTGCTCGCACGCACGCATACACACATATACACAATATTATAGTTCACTTGAAAAATATATTTATAAAATCGGCTTGCAAATAACTGTTGTTTTTTTTTTACACTTGATTCGTGCATGTCTACCTCCCCCTTCCTATTTTATATTTCCTATCTCTTCTCTCTCGATCTGAATCAACAGACGTTCTTTTTCTTCTCCTTCTTTTCCTTTATGTGTCTACCTTCCTATCACTTCTCCCTTCATTATATGCCCCTCTTTCCACCTTATTTATTCATTTATTTATTTGCCCTGTTTGTTTCAGATTTAGATTTTAGATTTTTTTGTTTTTTGTTTTTAGATTTTTTAGATTTTTAATTTTTAATTTTTAATTTTTTAACGGCCTCAATTTTTGAAATGTTAAACTTCTTTTCTTCTTCTTCTTCTTCTTCTTCTTCTTTCTTCTCTTTCTTTATCTCTCCATTTCATTCTCTCCAACTATGATCTGAGGTTAAGATCGGATTCTAACTCTGCCTGATGAGATCTCAGTTTATAGTAACTGTTGATCGATAACATCGACATGCCAGTGTCGCAGATTTTGTACATGTCTGTAAATAAAATTATCATATATATATATATATATATATATATATATATATATATATATATATATATATATATATATATATATAAAAATATATATATTATTAAATTGATTGAAGTAGATTGATAATTTTCAACAAACCGCGTCAATACTAGGTATACAGCGTGACCATATTGGAATTCTATATAGAGTTTGTGTTTAAAGAGCTATTATGTATGGAAGTAGACGGGAAAATTGACATTACTTTATTATATAGACATATTTATATATCAAGAAAGAGATAATCAGAGAGAGAGAGATAGAGAGCAAGAACGAGAGAGAGAGGGTCAAAAAGAGATTGTGAAGATTGTGATTTTTTGGCGAAAGACAATGGTAATAAACTGACTGTTGATACTCAAAGGTATTGAAAAGGTTTTTAATAAAAGTCAATAAGTGTAAGTAGCAATAAATTGAGGAAAGCCGCGAAAGATTCTAAAATCATGTCAATAGTGTTGGTTTGAGCAAATTTAATCTCTAAAGGAATTAATGGAGATCGGGAAAAGGAAACACATGGTCTCTATGAGAATTACACAAGTAATACGAACGTGATAAAAATGGGAAAAATGCAAAATTGGAGAGGGAGAAGGAGAGGTATATCATAGAAAGATGATATAAAGCTAATATAAAGGAAATTAATCAGAAAACAAGTGATAGAGAGAGAGGGTTATGTAGATAAGTGAAGACAGCAGGCAGACAGAATGAAAGAAAGAAAAGGAAGAAAGAAAGAAAGAAAAAGAGAAGAAACAGATAGAATGGGATAGGGGAAAACACAACAGAGATAGAGAGACAATGGGAAGGGGAGAGAGGAGGTAAAGAGGGAAAAAAGAAAACATAAAGAAATAAATAAAGAGAGACGAAATAGTCAGAAAGAGATGAAGAGAAAAATAGATAAAGAGCTAGAGAGAGTCAAATAAGACAGGAAAGAAAGAAAATGGGTCAGAAAACAAGTGAGAGAGAGAGAGAGAGAGAGAGAGAGAGAGAGAGAAGGGGAAAACAGAAATAAAGAAATAATTAAGAAATAGATAGAAAGAGACGGGGATGAAGAAATGAGAAATAGGTAGATAGGTACTGTGAAAATGAGGGATTAATAAAGAAAAAGAACCAAAGAGCAAGTGTTAGAAAGAGAGAGAAAGAGAGAGAGAGAGAGAGAAGAGAGAGATAAGGAGAAAGTAAGAGGATTAAATGAAGAAAGTAATAATAAATAGATAGAAAGAGACGAAGAGATGAAAAACGAAATGACTAAAGAGTTGGCCGAATAAGGAAAGGAAGAAGAAAAAATGTGTCAGAGATCGAGTGTAAGAAAAATACGTAAATATAGACATAAAGAATACATAAATAAAAACAAAGAGACAGGGTGAACCAAAGAAAACATAGAGAGGGGATGGGCGAATAAGGAAGAAAACGAGTCAAAAACATGAAAGAGAAGTTAGGAAGAAATGAATAGATAGAAAGAGACGGAAAGGAGAAAAACGAAACACTTAGATAAACAGTTGGTCAAATAAGAAAAGAAGGCGAAAAGAAAAAAAAAGAAAAAAAACAGAGAAGAAAGAAAAAAGCGCGAGTGAATAAATAAATCAAGACATAGCGAGATACACTTGATAAAGAAAGAAAGAAAATATTAATATGAAAAGAAAGAATAACATATACTAAGTTCAATACCGAAACTAAATAAGGAAAAAATCAAAATCAAAAGAAAGCAAGAATCGAACATGAAGTAGAATTATTTTTGTGAACTTTTATTCACCCCAAACTAGGCACCTTGTCATTGAGATGTAAGGAGCTACTGTGCATTAGGGGAATGATTTATAGGAGCATTGTAATTGGGGAGTTGTGCTGAGGGTGTTGTCCACATTACATTTACATTAATGCATGTTGGTATAGTAAGGGAAACAGGGAGCAGCGAGGGAATTTCAAAGGCTACCAGTTCAGAGAAATACACTAGCAGAGTAGAAAGCCTTCCAACATCTGTGAACCTGTACAGTGAAGAGGTGGGATTTTGCTTAAGTAGAGGAAGAAAATAAACTTAAGTATACAGAGAAAAGCCCAAGATAAGAAATATATATTTAAAAAAGCAACCGGGAGACAAGATAAAGAAATAAATAATAAAATAATGAAAGATGAACACTAGAGAGAGAGAGAGAGAGAGAGAGAGAGAGAGATGGCGGAGAGAAAACAAAGAAAAGAAAACAAAATAAAACAGAGAGAAAGAAATAGGACATGAATCATACATAATTAATTTAAAAAAAAACAATGAAAAATACAACAAAACAAAAATAAATTGATCTGAAGTTAACAAAGTGGGCGGTTCTTTGTCTTTAAGGGTTAAGACGCGAGTTGCGCTGAAAAAAAAATGCAGGCGGCGGATGACGATTGTACGCGTCACTGTCTAATTAAATCGCAGTTTGGTTTGTTTTATAGTCATAGACAGAAAAGAAGGCAGTTCCCTGCGAAAAAGGAAATGAAAACG
The DNA here is from genome assembly GCA_963556195.1 of Sepiola atlantica. Taxonomy (NCBI): domain Eukaryota; kingdom Metazoa; phylum Mollusca; class Cephalopoda; order Sepiida; family Sepiolidae; genus Sepiola; species Sepiola atlantica. Next base: position 61,385,114 of record OY744516.1, on the reverse strand, counting down.
TTCAAACAATATTCAACCTCGATCTAGACGTCAGACAAATAATGGCCACTATCGAGTTTATTCGTAGCATATATTTTCTTGATACAAAATGTGGCCTCAGCGATGTTAATTTTTGCTTCCTCTGCTGTTTTAGGCTTCTCAATATTATCGTTTTGCGATATTACCCAGCTTAAGTTTATCGCGCTACGATTCCATCGGACATGTGCACTTATTCGTTTCAATTGTTGGCGATTTCCATTTTTCATGATTTGCCCGTTATGTCATCAGAAAATGAGGCATCTCCATTTTGATTCATTTC
>OY744516.1:61302316-61382316 GCA_963556195.1 Sepiola atlantica | reverse complement strand
ATCATCATCATCATCATCATCATCATCATCATCATCATCATCATCATCATCATCATCATCATCATCATCATCATCATCATCATCATCATCATCATCATCATCATCATCATCATCATCATCATCATCATCATCATCATCATCATCATCATCATCATCATCATCATCATCATCATCATCATCATCATCATCATCATCATCATCATCATCATCATCATCATCATCATCATCATCATCATCATCATCATCATCATCATCATCATCATCATCATCATCATCATCATCATCATCATCATCATCATCATCATCATCATCATCATCATCATCATCATCATCATCATCATCATCATCATCATCATCATCATCATCATCATCATCATCATCATCATCATCATCATCATCATCATCATCATCATCATCATCATCATCATCATCATCATCATCATCATCATCATCATCATCATCATCATTATCATTATTATTATTATTATTATTATTTATGTATTTCATTTTAATTATTTTAATTATTTTAATATGATATAAAGTTAGGTATGTTTATGTATTTGTATGACTAGGATTCACTTTTAAACTAATTAACCGATCATTATTAATTTTGAGACACAGCTGCATCGCGTAAGATGTTCAAATCTGCTGCGTGGTTTAATTTAGTTTCATGCACACGGAGTATAAAGGGGGTGGAAGCTGTTCGTGAAAATTCACATACCTCCCATCTTTATGTAATTTTAACAATAGCTATTACACGATAACTAATACATATTCACCGTATTTCGGCTTTTTTAACATTTGAAAATGTTGTTAGGGGGATAATATAGATACACACTCTTAATTGATAATTCAAATATATCAGGTTTGCATTACATTTGATCAAGCAAGCCTTTTTTGTTTCCATTTCTACTCAAGACCCCTTAATTTTAAGCCTTAAATTTGAGATATATTGTAGAAACAAACTCATGTAATGGATATAGACTCAAATTAGAATAACTCTTCTAGACATAAGGTTTTGTATTTTTTATGTTGATTATACTATTCGTAAGGTGATATAAAAGTGGTGCAAAACTCTTCATGTTTGGGGAATTAATTTTACTCGTACATGGAACGGGTATACTCTTTTGGCTAAGATCAAAGAGTAGTATATGTTCCGATGGATACTGCACCCCATAGACTGGTATTGTCTTGGCCTTCGGGGCTTGATTTACACCGGTCTATGGGTCTGTCCTGTGCAGACTAGGAGGTCCACCCTCCCAGGCTTCGCCTCCCCTCTTTGGGGAGGAGTAAGTGTATTGCTTCCTGCCTGAGGCGCCCCTACCGGGTAATGCCGACAGGGCTGCCCAGGCAATTTTTAAACTCACTTTCCCGACCCATGGGTCACATCTTACTTGTGGGAGTAAGATAAAAACTGGCCTTGTTCCTAACTCATGGAGAGGAGTAAATCAATACTCTAGTTCTATATCTGACGCTTAAGAAGAGGAGGACTTCGGGCTTCTCCATGAGGCATACATCGGCTAACTTTAATTAATGAGATCGGAGATTAATATATATTATACTGAGCGTTTGAAATATTCTGAATGTAAAATAAATAATACTGAAAGAAATGTTATCTGGACAAATGTTTGAACAAGATTATTATAAAAACATGAATTTCTTTCACGAATCTTTCGTCCAATTTAATTATACCGATTACCACATTCACCAAAATTAAGTTGAGTCGGCGACATACCGGAATATATGTAACTACGTATACGCAAATAAGAAACAGCGTAACATAAAATTTCGTAGGCGACGTACTGGATGCTACGTTAGAGCGATTAGATTTTTAAATGTAGATTGGCGCCCTATACTACTAAACGATTTAGTAGTATAGTTAAACTAGTATACTCATACAAAAACAATCTTAAGTATTATAGATAAGCACATTAGGTATGCGCAAGAAATACTAGAAGGTAAATAATAAGGAAGTAAAAATGCTAGCTTAGGAGGACTAAGGAGGTTAGACATAGCTAAGGTGGGGGTTTGAAAATAATCACATTAGGTAAAGTGCATTCTGGCCTACAAAAATGCGTGAGCATTTCCCTGCAGGGGCGTCTTAGGCGATCAGCAATCCATTAATCACTTCTCAAAAAGAGAAGTGAATCCCTTAAGTGTAGACTTCTTATGACTGAAGAGATCATTAATGACCTTTATCTAAATGAACCGTATATTTCACGGGGCACGAATCGTCTAGAACTCTGGGGTCTAGTTCTCTTTGATATTATATCAAATATGTATTTACGAAGGAATGCCAGCAAAGCGTACATAGGTGTGTATATTTATATCATGACCCCGTCATATTAACAGGTGAAAACCATTAACTCGAACGCTATCTCCAACCTAGTCTTACTGTATTATGTCAAATGCAAAGGATACAATGATATAAAAGAGATAGTATTACATCAAGGGATTGAAGTTACACATGCGTTTATAACAGTAGAGACCATTGAGTGATTATGAACATAGTCTATAGACAAGCCGAGACAAGATGACTACGGTGTTCTTATTAATATAATGCCCATCTAACATGAGTGGCTGCGCCATCTCATTGGCATCACTATCATTCTTATTGTTGCCATACTGCTGATCTACTGACATGTGCCACAAGCCATAACGTTACCTATTATAGAGTAGAATTTGTAATAACGCTTTAAGACGCATGAATTCTGTGGTCCATGATGTGAATAGGTTATATGCTGTTCTTATTTACTTGCCTCTCTAGGAAGACAGAGTTAGACACAGAGTCTGCTTTTAATGTGAAGAACATCCATCTCCCCATGAAAGGGAATCTCTGGATTAGAACAAATATTGATATTGTCTCAGTCTAAAAAGATCTATCCTTCACTGACCAGGCACAGAAAAGACTAAGTGCAGCATCGAAACAGAAATAACAGTTTGCTAGCATGATAATACATTTAGAGTCACATCAATTTCTACGTTTTCGCTTTATAATTACTGCATGAGACATAGCTATCTAATCTAGCAGAGCGCTTATCCAGTCTTTTCCAGGTATTGTCTTTAACCATGATGGGTGTCTAGTTTACTTCATCACCAGATAAACCTGGTAAGAGACGGTTGAAACATTGATGTACAGATTCTGCGGCAGGTAGTACTGCATTCCATAGGACATATAATATCTAACAAGTGACTTGACAACACATATAATACAATTTGTCTGTGGATGGCTATATAAATCCCGTTCTGCGATTGAGCACTGTGGTAATTGATATCGCAAACTACTATTTGATATAATGCAAAGCTATTTGCAAAACAATAGAGCGCTCTCTTGTAGAACAATATTTTCCAAATACTCAATGATGTTGCGTAAGAAAATATATGGTTATAGAGGTTTATCGAAAAAATGTACGACGGTTTTGTTACATTTTCTTTATATGGACGTCCAGTGTGAAAGCAAAATCAACTTTATTATTATATCCCTTTGATTAAACTGATAAATATATATATATATATATATATATATATATATATATATATATATATATATATATATATATATATATAAGGAGATATAATTTTTTATGTATCAGTTTTCAGTATTTACTTCAACAGTGCTCGATACGTAAGTAGAGCTAGGTAGTAAGCAATGAAAATATATATGGCAATCAAGCTACACAGAGGCTCCCGTGTTTCATCCCCGGGGGGAATCGTCAGGCTAAATGCATGGAGTTATTTTTGTCAGGTGTTTTAATATACATGGCTTGCTAGTTAACCAATCAGATTCTTTGTTGTTCCCTCAGCCAATCGTTGGGCTTTCCGCGAACAACGGATTTATTGGTGACGCTCCTATGCCTATCCTATTTTTTGTTAACAATGGATTTTCCTATATCCTGTTTCCTTTGTTGTGTCAATACAGTGGGCGAATTTATTTTAACACGTGGTTTCTTGTATTTCTATTTTAGGTTTTAAATTTTAACTTGTTCAGTTTTCTATTTATTTATTTATTTATTTTTATTTTTATTTTTATTTTTATTTTTATTTATTATATATCATCCTAAGGTAAATTTATTTCTGTGTAAACAGCTGTTTGCTATTTCACTTCTAGAGTTTAATAGGTTTCGGGGATCTTTAAAATTTAGGATTTCATATTTTTCATTCAGGCATAATCTACATGGGTCGTCTAAGTTTCTACATGTACTGGCCTGTCTTAGTATTTTCCATTCAATTATTGGTGAGTGTCCATTTTCTTTGAGCTCCCAATAATGGTTAGATAGTGCTGTTTTAGTTCGACGTTCTTTGTTTTTGAAATGTGCTTTTGTGGTCATAGTATCTGGTCTTAAAGTCTAGGGATGTCATACCCACGTAGTATTTCTTGTTATTTGGTCTTTCGTTGGCAAATATCGTTGCTTGGTATACAACACTTTTAGTTAGGCATTTATCTTGTAGTGGACAAAGTTTACGATTTATGAAGTTACATCTTTTCTCTTCATTGCTAACTTTTTCGTTTCTATTCGGGTGGTTATTATTAGTGTTTTGTTTATTTCTATTAGTATTGTTTATATTTTTGTTCTTCGTAGTGTTATTTTTGTTATATTTTCCACTTTGTTTATTTTTTTCTTCTCTGTTGTTGTCTTTTAGTATTTTGTTGTTGTGTGCCTTAATTATCATTTCTAGGTTTTCACAGGAGCTGTAGGATAGTTTTAGATTATTTTTATTGAATATTTTATGTAGAGGGTTGCTTACGGGGAAGTGTTTTTCAATCAGATTTAGGAATTCTTTGCCTAGTTTAGTTTTTAGCATCTGGTTATAGGGAGGGGTATAGTAGATTATATTTCTTTTTCTTTTGTTTTTATTTTTAATTTTGTTGTAATTATTGGTGTCCTGTTTTTTATATTTAATTTCGGTATTATGGTAACCACTGTTTTTTAGAGCTTTATTGTAAATGTTGATTGATTTTTTAAAAACTCTTTCGTTGCTAGAATTGTTGATAAGCCTACTTTCGATCGAATTCGGGATATGGTTTATTATATATATATATATATATATATATATATATATATATATATATATATATATATATATATATATATATATATATTGTTTAATTTTATTTCAGTCGAAGTTCTCAGAAACCAAAGGGATCCTTTCCTGGGGGTTACACTTGATCTCTATGTGCGATACATAGATTTTCGAATATTAATATGAAGTTCTCCTTTACCATATAAACGTTTTGTCAGTAAAGTTAAGAACATTACTTTTTCTCTTTCAAATTGCCCAATTAAGTTTGTTATAGTATATCTTTCTTGTAGTCTGTTTGTCTTACCAGATTCCATGATCAGAATACATCTGTGTCCAGCTAAGTTATGTTACTTGAAGTAACATTACCTGGTGACAGTGCACCATGCTTCGTATGCGACAGATTAAATCCCTGTCGAGGGGATCTTATTTGTACTTTGAATACTATGTTATTTTTGATATTTGGTCAGTATTTACTCGTAGGGTGAAGTCTCCTAATGTCAGGTTGTCCTGACAAACCCTTGTACAGAGAGACCGAAGACACTCGAGGGTGGTGTCTAGTAGGTAATTCCAACATGTGTGTGTGTATGCAAAGCTCTCTGTAAACAAATAGAGCACTCTTTCGTAGTTGTCGGTGTTTATATAAAGCATTGAGATGTAACTTGCTTACAGCGCCCGCCGCGTACCCGAGTGGTTAGAGTTGTCGATTTTCCATTAGATGATCCTGACTTGGGGCGGGTGTCAGGGTAGCCGTATTAAAACGATGTGATACAGTAAAACAGTCTGTTTGTGGATGAGGGTGTGTGTGTTTCTTTGGTCCCCGCCTTACATGTGCATTGAAGATAACAATAAAATAGTTAATAATGAGTCAGCTTTATGCCAGTATGATGGTTTGTAGCACACACATTTAAGACTGGCTATATAATCCGGTGTTTTCCTGTTCAATTTAGATATATCGACACTTTTTACGTACATCAATTGCTACTTTTTTACTAAGTAAAATACGTTTTCTTACCCTAAATCTACTGCAAAGAACGTAAGTTCCCTCTATCGATCTAGACACCTTATCACACGTGCCAGTATCCAATATCTTGAGTAAGCACGCATTAGCCGTTGCATGGAGTATTGTTGCTACATCTTGGATTGCTCACCAACAACTACATTCTTCTCTTTTGGGCAGGGCGAAAAAAAATTGTTTATAAACTAATAGGTTCCGCACTGTGTGTCAAGCTCCAGCCCCTGTCTCATCGCCAGAGAGTTGCACCTCTTTGCTTGTTTTATTAGTACTTATACGGAATGTGATATGATGAACTTACTGTACTTTAAGCCCCAACGTAGATACCCCTGACCCACCCGACTCGCAGGAAAATCCAACCCCTTTAATAAATGGGTTAATAGAGGGCGGAAGATGTTCGTCTCTGATAGCTTCTTTCCTCGGATCGCTTGCCTTTGTAAGTTGTTCCACGATCATCCCAACATTCAAATATGTTAATGCATATACTGTGGCTAATCTCTTCCTCCAGGTTCACCCTCCCATTTTAAAACATTTGAATTATATCACAGTAGCCCGTTACGCTTCAGTAGCAATATGCTATGTTTGAGGGGAATACAATTTAAAATATATATATAACCAATTAATAATTTAACACATTTACATTGTATAACTAAATTCAAACTGACTACTGTGTATATAGATGCAAGGAGTTAAACGGGTATTTTAATTCGGGAAATATAAAATTGGTGTGTTTGTTAATTTAGTGAGTCGCACTTCTCTATAGAGATCACGAAGATTGTGTCCCGGGATAATCAGGTCTGTATGAAGTCCTCCTCGTTTGTCGAACCTATTCGTTAACCTGCATTATTGCAGGTATTTACTCCAGACATTAGAAACAGTGAGGCTTAGCAATTGCATGCACAGTAGAAGAAGGTTTGGCCCAGACAACAGAAAGAAATGGCGCAGAAGCACCATTGTAACTACTATCAACCCATTGATTTTAGGTTCCACACGTATCTGTTCTTGAGATATGCAAAGACACACTCTTGTACACAGAGTCCGAAGACACTCGAGGGTGGTGTCTAGTAGGTAATTCCAACATGTGTGTGTGTATGCAAAGCTCTCTGTAAACAAATAGAGCACTCTTTCGTAGTTGTCGGTGTTTATATAAAGCATTGAGATGTCACTTGTTTACAGCGCCCGCCCCGTAGCCGAGTGGTTAGAGTTGTCGATTTTCAACTAGATGATCCTTACTTGGGACGGGTGTTAGTATAGCCGTATTAAACAGCTGTGATACAGTAAAACAGTCTGTCTGTACATGAGTATGCGTGTCTTTACCTGGTTCCCGCCTTAGCTGTGCGAAGATAGCAACACAATAGTTAATAATGAGTCAGCTTTATGCCAATATGATGGTTTCTGGCACACACATTTAAGACTGGCAATATAATCCGGTGTGTTCCTGTTCAATTTAGAATTTAAAATGCTATTCCCAATATATCGACCATTTTTACTTACATCAATTGCTACTTTTTTACTTAGTAAAATACGTTTTCTTACCAGAGGACAACGAATTGTAATACTGACTGCTGAATTTTCACCGGATCCCTGTTAGCTGGGTAGCTCTAGTACTTCCACGTTGCCACCACCCTTATCACGATTAAGTAAGGTTGGACTTTAGAGGGGTCTAAGATTAGTTGGTTGATTGTTGGGTTTTATATCATGGCCATTTTCGCTGTGTCATTTCATCTCGATACCGTATATGTTTTGAATACGATTGTTTCATAAATAACACTTTTGTACGTGGAAACAAATATTCTGTAAAAGATAGTTTGAATTTGACACATTGGTAGATTTCTGACACGTTCTTACACTCTGGGTCAGATTTGACTTGGTAGTACTAAAACTAAGGGATGACCCAACAAACCTCTAAAAATAGGGGCCCATCAGTTGATGCAGTTCTGTGTTATTTTTAGGACGGTTGAAAAGCTTAAGTAGTTGGTTAAGTTAGAAACTAGGATAGGCAGAAAATACATTTGGAAAGGGCTGGAAAAAGTGTATTTTTGATGAGGTAGAACCAAATGGTATCCGAGACAAGTTAGTTTTTTGGCAGGGAAATTATGTTATCGAATAGATGGTATCTTGACAGGTATTACCACGCCGAGAAAGATTAAAGCTGGGTGTCATGAACACTAAATAACTCTACACTATGTATTGCTCTCCAATAAGGGCATCAACATCTAATACATTTAAGGATCTAAAATATAAGAATATGAAGTCAAACAAAAACGAGGAGTGGGACGTTTGTAGTAATGAAGAAGAAGAAAAAGAAGAAGAAGAAGAAGAAGAAGAAGAAAAAGATAGGGCAGAGGTAGTGGGGGAAGAGGATGAGGAGAAAAAGAAAAAAAAGAAGAAAAGAAGAAAAAGGAGAAATAAAATAGATGAAGAAGAAGACGAAAAGAAGAAGAAATGACAGAAAAAAGTAGAGGAAGAAAAAGAAGAACGAGTAGAAAAAGACAAATGAAAAGGAGAAGAAGGAAAAAAGAAGCAAAATAAAAATATGGAAAAAGAAGGCGAATATATAGAGAGAAGAGGAAATATAAACATAACGTGACAAAGAGACAAGGTAAAAGAGAACAACACGCAGGGAAAAAATGAGGTGGCAATCTAAAGAATGAGAAAGGCAGGAAAGGAGTGAAAGAAAGAGAATAGAATAAAATCGGAAGATTTCGAATATAGAAGTGTCTCTGACGCAGAAAAATTTCAAAAAACATAAAATATCGGCCATCATCTCAATACGTCATACAATTTCGTTGAGATATTCGAGAAGATGAGACGTAGCAGGATTTATGGAGCTGTTCTCTTACTGCGCCATTGTTTAAAAAAATCATGGCGTTCATGATTTATACAAAAATGGCGACGGTTGTTTCGTGAGGTGTTTTAACAATTTTAAATAAGAAATGGGACGAAAAAGAAAACGTCTAGAAAAATAATGCTGCTCTAAAGACTGGAGTAAGTTTAGAGGCGGGTGTGCAACAATAATGTTACAACCTGTATTTTTCTGCATATTCCGTTAGAAGTTACCAGACTACACTTATGACTACACTGCAGGATATGACGTCATTAGAGAAAGTATGTTACAAAGAGTCGAATCGTTTCTGCATTTTATGTGCATGGCGTAAGACTGCCCGGACGTCTTTTTCGAGGCCCACCACGCCTACGACAGCGGGTCGGGAAATTGCAGTTTATTGATGAAAAAAGTAAACTAATGGTGTTAATTGTTGTTGTTTTTAATTTTTTCTATTAAGTCGTTACAAAAAACGACCGCTAGGTAGCTCCTATTGGCTTGTTTTATAAAATTCTTAAATTCAATTATTTATTTATTAAATAATATTGAGAAGACTATTATTTAAAAATTAACAAACAAATTGTTTTTTTTTATTTACTTCTACTGAGTTTCCCAAAAATAAAGACACTCACACTCAGGCCAATATTATGGATTTCACCACAATATAAACTAAGTAACGGGGCCGATGAATAGAAATTCCAATAAAATAGAGCAAAGGTAATGTTTCCTGGCTCAGAACCAATACTCATGAATATTGAACAAAACGAAGAAGATGCCTTAACAAATTCTAGATCTTAACGGAATGGGCTTATTGTTTGAAGTTGATTGTTATATTAACTTCAATCATACAGGAGAGAGGTCACATACATTACATCCTCACAACATTGTTGATGGAAGCTTGCAACAATATGGCGTTTACAGCTATCCAAAAAACGATGAAAGTTGGATAGAACGTCGACGTCGTTGTACGGTCGCACGTGGGAAACCCATAAAGCATCTCATCTCACATATGCGTATTGATTCTGCAATGTTTCTATCATTAACTACCGTTTTATATATCCAACACTTATTAATAAAGCGGTGGATTTTAAAACATCATTTTAACACATAATTTGTAGTTTAGCGCTGGTAACTTTTAACATATATAATAATTAATGTGTTCTAAATGATGACTTGTAACTTCTTTTCAGATAGAAAGTATTTATGAAGCATAGAATACCCTCAATGATGAACACGCCACAACATTATATTCGCCTTCTTACATTGTATGAATTCATACTTAGGCTCAATGCATCCGAAAATTCTGCCAAGATCAATATAGCATGTTGAGATGTTTCATCATACAAGCGATCGGACAGTACGAAAGTGGTTCCGTAGTGGAGATGAGAGTGTTGAAGATCAAGAAGGTCGTGTAATCTAGACAATGAACAATTGCAAGAACTTGTTGAGTTTGTTCAGAAAAATCCACGGAGAAGTGTCTAATAAATGTCTCAGACACTTGCTGTGAGCACTGCAACAATTACATGTCATTTGCAGAGTGTTAGAAAGGTGAAAAGATTTTCATAAATAAATATATGTTTCTGAAATTGGCCATTCATTTTGTAACGAGTTAATATTATTACAGTAACCAAAAAAATACAAATAAGCCGAGAGACGTTGATATACACGAGATGGCTTATATAAGCTTTACATAAAAATTATATGTGTGAAACATGAGGTAGAATATAGTCAAAGTCTAGAAAATAAATGAATTCTAACGTTACTCCCACTCATTTATATACACCCTGATTATTTTACAAGCAATATATGTTTGTTCTATATAATAATTTCATTAAGACCAAATTTATTACCAATAAAACAATAATTCGACTCAGCAATTAGAAGATCATACATCAACAGCTTTTATTTCAATAACTTATAGCGGAGGAATAGAAATCGTTTTAAAATCTGGCTATGCTAAATATGGAGACTCACTTATTGAAAATATGCAAAGATATAAACAATATCAACAAAATACGTCGCTGAGACATTAATACCGATTAATTGGAAATGGCAACGAGCCACGTATCTGAGGAACGTGCCAAACAATATATTACTGTAAAATAATACTTTAAAAGGCTTCAAAGAGCTTTGCCTTTGTAAGAATACAATATCTCGCGCGCTCTCTCTCCCCTCTCTCCCTCTCTCTCTCTCTCTCACTCTCTCTCTCTCTCTCTCTCTCTCTCTATATATATATATATATATATATATATATATATATACACACACACACATATATATATATATATATATATATATATATATATATATATATATATATATATATATATATATATATATATAACTTAAAAGAATACTCGCAATATGGCGGGCATATACTTTAAATAAACAATAGTTTTAAATTTGAACGACTCTTCTTTCTTTAGGGAGTATGGTACGGTTTCAATTACCTCCCTCCCAAATGGTAAGCTTACAAAAAATATAATAATGTACCCACGTTACACACTCTATTGCTTAGAATACATATTCTATAACTTATAATGATAAATTCAATAGTTTAGGATTTTACCAAGCACATACATATAATTGAAACGAATGCGCGCGCACCGATCATTTTCAAAATATATTATAAGTATAACTTATAACTTAGAATTTGATGTAGAGCAATTCATATCTGTATTAAATAGTTTGTATCTAACTTATTTCATTTTTTGGGGAGAAGGTATGAGTTTGAGTTGGCGCAACCCCTTAATTGTAAAGTTTACAAAAAAAATAATGTGCTTATGTTACTGACCATGTTGTCGAGAATATACATTCTAAAACCCATGCTGATCAGTTCATGAGCTTAGGAGTTTATCCTGTATAACGAAATATATATATATATATATATATATATATATATATATATAAATACTTTTTTAGTGGTACCACGTCTTATTAAAGCATAACATATAGACGTTTGTGACATTTTTTTTGGGTGGAATGAAATTGAAAAGTGTAAAAACAAGAGGCAAAAATGAAGAAAGATACATGAATATACTAAGCCGGCATTCGTCCACACTCATCAGAGTAAATACGTGGACATAATTTTAGTATTACGACTTAAAACTTAAAAAAAAGAAGTAGAATGAAGACCAGTGACAAGTTTAGAGGAAAAATGGGAGAGAGAGGGTCACAAGTGGATCACATTGAGTCCTAGAAGCCACTTCTTTTGTTTACATAGGGAGGGTTTGGATGATTTAATATATGTATATATAGCTTCCAGGACTTTAAGATGGAATAAGAAATGTGATCTACTTATGATATATATATATATATATATATATATATATATATATATATATTATTTGTAGCCACAGGAAAACTCTCTAGATGGGCACTGTAAGTGTAGTATTAACACAGCATGACGTCGCTAGCTATAAATTCATCGTGCCTTTAATTAAGTTGACCGCTCTTATGACGTCAAGCCGCCGAAATAAGTGTTAAAATTATCATTGTTTATTTAGCTATCCAGCGGTGCCAGAATGGTTCTAGATGTCCGGATTTGATTTGTAAAATACTTGTAGTCCGGGCTTTCGAATCACGCGACCAGTAGTGAATAGTTATATCTCTATGTTTATGAGTCCCGATTAAAAAAGACGAAATGTTACGTACATAGATAATAAACTAAAACGAATATTTATTATATATATATATATATATTTATATGTACACCACCTATACAAAATATAATGTGCCCATGTTACTCAGCATGTTGCCTAGAATATATATTCCAAAATACATAATGCGCATTCATTATTTGACGAGATTATCTTTTAAATATAAATATATACACATACCACATGCGATATATGAATAGATAGCATGAAATAAACTTGAAAACATTGAAAATAGGCAGAATACATGCAATAGAACTTGCGCATACTTTTATCTGTACTATCATAGGTCTAAAAAAAAGTCGTGGCGCAACGAACGAAGGTGATAAATAATAATCAATTCTGAGTAACAGTAAGTTGAAGGTTATATCTTTAGTATGGAAATACTAAGAATCGACTGGAACGTTGTTTAGCCAATAGTCAAGCTGAGAACAGTAGGCTGAATAATTAAAATAATACATACTATCTATAGATACAGATATTTGAATTAATTGTAAACACACTGGCTACATTCTGACGAGTTTTATTTGAATTAATGATATGATTCATTAGTTTGTTTTATATTAGTGAATTTAATTTCAGTGATATACATATATATATATATATATATATATATATATATATATATATATATATATATATATGACTCTCATTATCAATAGATGCACTCAAATAAAGGCATTATATATATATATATATATATATATATATATATATATATATTAAATTCATATTGGTACAGAAAAATTAGTACAACATTCGTACCGTCGGCTTCAAGCTCGGAAAGTCTTAGCCATCCGGTTCTCTTCAGCTTCTATTGTCATCTGTTTTGGAAATGTGAAGTCACATGACACTCTCGTTGGGACGCGTTATTTGCTTAGTGTTTTATGTATGTTTGTTTGAATTTAAATTTAGTGTAATGAAACTGTTGAGATTTAAAACCGGATGAGATTTGGAGAGATATAAGAATATAAGATTAAAGGGAATAAAAAATAAAATTAAAATAAAATTAAAATTAAAATAAAATTAAAATTAAAATAAAATTTGAAATTAAAACATAGGAAAGAAAAATAAATAAAAAGGTTTCTATGTAATTCCCGCGAGCCAATTTTATGAATTTGTATCATTAGCCGTTACTGTTTTTGGGTTTGAAGGTGTGCGTTCTGAAACTAAAACCGTTTGTTGAAATTGTGTTCAAATTCTTTTACCCAGTCCGGAGTAATTTTAATAAAGAAATTGCTGGATCTAAGGGAGGTAACTTAGTTGGAAAATAAAGGTTTGAGGTTGTTTAAATGGATTTGTTAGATAAGTTAATAACTGATAACTAAATTAAATATTTTTGTGAAAGTCGAAGTTTTTGCTCTTGAAATTTATGTGGATATAGAGTGATGAGGTGTTTGTTCGTATTTTTTAATTTGTTTATATTAGTAATGATGGGAAGTAGAGGGGGGAGTAGCTAGACATTATGTGAATCGGTCAGTCCAGTTTATGAGTAGTGCTTTTTCCTTTGTGGATACATCCCTTAAAGATTTCATCGCGGATATTAAAACAGGCTGTATTCGGATCAATGATGCCCCTTGAAATGTGGTATTTTTCAGAGTCATATAGAGGACATCTGTTTATGGCTGGAGAGAATGATGGTTTTCTCTCAATCACTTTCCAATGTATGGTGAAGAGTGTATTTTCTTCTTTAAGTTGCCATATTCGGGTCGCGAGTGCCGTATTTGCTTTGTTTTTGTATCTGAGGGAGTTTTTGTGTGCGTATAATGTTTGTTTGAAGTTTCCCTTCGTCATCCCAATGTATTTGCCTGCACTACCGGTATTCTGGTTTGTGACGGTTGCTTCATATATGATTGAATCGATTTTGCAATTTCCCTCTATGGGGCAGTTGTTTTTGTCTTGGAATGACCAGCCTGCGTTTTTAATTGCTTTGGGTTCCGCAGAGATAATTTTTCTTATTGAAGGGGCAGTGGAATAGCTGACCGTAACAGAATTTCTGTTAAAATTGTGTATAGGTTACTTGTGGGTGGGAAGTGTTTGTCGAGTAATTTGAGGAAAAGGTGGCCTACCTTTGTCTTGGTATTGGTGGAATAGGGTGGGGAAAACCAGATCACCGATCTCCTTTTATTGCGAGTCCACTGTGGTTGGTCTCGGTGGTGGTGTATGAGATCTCTTCTCTGAACCCGCTGTCGCGGAGCGCTTTGTTGTAATACGGTGCTGCTTGGTTGAACATTTCAGGACTTTGGCTAATATTATTGACTAATTTTTTAAAGATGGTGGGGGGGGGGGGCAGGATACCTTGTGTATTAATTTTTTTTCCTTTTAATCTTATATTATTATATCTCTCCAAATCTCCTCCGGTTTTAAATCTCAACAGTTTCATTATACTAAATTTAAATTCAAACAAATATACATAACACAGTGAGCAAATAACGCGTCTCAACGAGAGTGTCATGTGACTTCACATTTCCAAAACAAGAAAGCTGGATGGCTAAGACTTTCCGAGTTTGAAACTGACGGTACGAATGTTGTATTAATTCTTCTGTACCAAAATAAATAAATATTATGCTCTTAATTTTTAACTTTAATTCTTAATTAATCGAGCACTCTGCTGGGATTTCTCCTACTATATTACAAAGAAGTATATATATATATATATATATATATATATATATATATATATTACGATTATTATTATTATCGAAATATTTTTATTTAATATGGCGTCCATAGAGTAAACGGAATCATTTGTTTCTGCTTATATAAATGTTTTAACAATGTGAGTGTTATTAATTTTTGGTTTTATTTTCTAATTTTATTTGTACAGAGTATTTTGGATTTTTATTCTGAAGATTTGCACTTATAGATTATCCACGATATATAACTCCCCAGTTTGGTCGTTCGTGTATCAACTAAACGGTCAGTTACGTATCTGGATTTTTATTTAAAAGCTGAATAAAAACATTTTTACTGGAATCTTACTTTTTTTAAAAATTTATTTATACATCCCCTTATGTTTAAATTAATATCTATTGAGCTTAAAACTTGAAATAATACACACACACCCACACACACACACACACATATATATATATATATATATATATATATATATATCGGTGGGTAAGTCGTTAATGACACATAGTGAAAACCTAGGTGTGCCAAGTTCGAACCCTGTTCGTTCCATAGAAACACTTTCATCAAATCTACACCTGACATTGTGTCTAATCTCTTGGAGGTAAATAAATAAATAAATATATATATATATATATATATATATATATATATATATATATATATATATATTATATATATATATTATATATATATATTATGTATATATATATTATATATATTATATATAATATATATATATATATAGTATAATGTATATGTATATATATAAATATATATATATATAATATATATATATATATATAAATATATATATATATATATATATATATATATACGCGTGTGGGTGTATGTGTGTGTAATCGTACAGTCATTAACATAACTATAAGACGTCTTATTGTTAAACATATAACGAAAAAAAAGACTGACTTTATCTTTCTTACAATAACCAATCATAATTAAAAAGTTAATTGACAGGCATAACGAATTCTATCATAAGATCAAAAGATTATTATATTTCATATACGGATTGTGTTATGCAATTTTAATTAGCAAAATATTCTAACGAATCTTCTAAAAAACTTGCGTTTTATTGGTTACAGTTATGCATTTTTTGAAAATATATGTGTCAAACTTACACTAACATTATTTGTTTATATTGCACTATGATCAGTAATTGGACACAGGTACATAAATGCAGGTACGATTAAATGGAACGCAATGTTACATCAAAGAGTATTTGTGCAGAGTAAGAAGTATTTTCAGATTATCAGTTTCCCAAACGACTCTTGAAAAAAGAGATTCTGAAATTTAGTATGATGATAGATATATTTACTTTATTTACAAGTATATTTTTTATTACCTATATATCGAAATATGTTTGCCTTGATTACATCAACGTTTAAATAAGAAAACATTTCATAATACTTAATGAAACAGCGATCTGTAATATATAGTGAAAGATCCGATTTTGCACGGGATTTAATAAGGAACGCTGTGTCCATTTGCGCCCGGCCTCTTGCACTGGAGGAACTGTAGATATATATTGATGGAAAATGGAAAAAGGAAATACAAGAATATTAAGTATGTATTTATCAACGTTTCGTCTTTATTTAAAAAATGGTGGTGATAGTTAAAATAAAAACACAATGTTAATGAATAAATAAATAATATTTTTGTTTTTTTCTTTTTTTTCATTTTCCATTAAATTGGAATATTATTTAGAATTATTTGTTCATATATATATATATATATATATATATATATATATATATATATATATATATATATATATACCATTTTTTATATTATTGAATGTTTGGTGAGACGCCCAATAATGTTCTCAGCATGTATTATGTGATAATATGTGTATATAAAGTGAGATTAATTGAAATAAATTAAGTTAAAAGTGTAGTCTTTAATATTTTTGAGGCACAGCAGGCGTTTTCCGAGAACTTATGCGGACCCCTAGTGAACTTCTGCTCCAAGCCCTGAACCATTTTAATACTATTACTATTTTTATATTTTAATTTCTATAATAGCAAATAATTAAATAAAAATGCGTTCTCATTAAATCCCGGGCAACTCCAGATCTTTCCTTATATATTACAGAACGCATTTTTATTAGATTCTCAGAAAAAGCCTGATGTGCCTAAAAAATGTTTAAGACTATACTCAAATTTCACCAAGGCTGTTTGGAAAAGTAACATCGTAATCTACAAACGAAATCGGATGAAACAAAAACGACCACAACTTGGATCGAAAAGCAACTTATTAAGCGTATGGAACAATATATCGGTGCTAATATTACTGTGTCCATTTTGTACATGCATTTCTCCTATACTTTTGATTTAATCATTAACCTCATAATCATTCACGGACATACACGCATCTATACCTTACACACTAACAAACACACACACACATATATATATATATGTTTGTATATATATATATATATATATATATATATATATATATATATATATATATATATATATTATGATAATTATGGAATTAATAATATAACGTAATGCAACAAGCGAAAACAGAAACTTATTTATGGGTTCATCAACGTATCGTCTTTAGTCAATAATATTTACGAACTTTGAAATAAAAACGAAACGTCGATGAACATGAAAAAATTCCGCTTTTCCTTTTTTCATTTTTCATGTGTATATATATATATATATATATATATATATATATATATATATATATATATATATATATATATGTGTGTGTGTTAGTAGTATGTGATGCCCGGACATCACACAAACAGCTAACACCACACTTGCTGTTATATAAGGTTTTAAGAAAAAATAAATAGTAAGTCACATTTCGTATTCGATTTAATATTTTAGTTCCTTCCAGCTTACATCTTACCCGGAATTTGCATTGCCCACAGCCTTTAAAAACATACTACTACTATTCCCAACCAACCATTCTTTATTATATATATATATATATATATATATATATATATATATATATATATATATATATATATATATATATATATACATAGATATATCTATATAAATAGATATATACATATACATATGTAAATATATATGCGTATATATTAGTATATATTCATGCGTACATGTATATATATATATATATATATGTATATGTATATATATATACATATATATACATAGATATATCTATATAAATAGATATATACATATACATATGTAAATATATATGTGTATATATTAGTATATATTCATGCGTACATGTATATATATATATGTATATATATATATATATATATACATATATATATATATATTAATGTGTGTGTGTGTGTATATAAAGTGTGGGATGGAAAATATTTGTTAAGATGTTTGTATTAATTTAATTGTTGATAAAGATCAATCGACAAAGTAAATGCGCCTTGCATTTCTATTTATTCTTTGTTCATTTTCATATTCCGTGATTTTGTAATTGTTTTCCTTTCCTTCTCAGAGTGTTTGATGCAATCCGAATTCTGCGTTTCTAGAAAGAGGTTAATTGCTTCCTGTCCTTAACAACATCCAATTAAAAACACTAATCAAATATATTATTGATTAATGTTCCTTTCCATTCCGGTTATAACTGACCAAATGCAAACACAACCAAACGCACACACGTGTATACATACGTGGTAAGTAAATTGCATCAACTTATGATATGAATAGGGTAGAAATCTGATATAAATGAACAATGAATAATTTAAATGTGGGCGGTATTTTCTATATTTCGATTTCTTTTTAAAGTGGGCTTGATTCTTTACGCAATATATACATATATATATATATATATATATATATATATATATATATATATATATAACGGTCGGCGAAAGCAGAAACTTGAAACATGTATGCATTATTTTTATTGTCTGTCTATTTACTTTATTTCCTTTATAGTATTTATATATATATATATATATATATATATATATATATATATAAATATAGTTGTATTCAAATGAACATAGGAAAAATAATCAAAAACCATAATTTACATTAATCGTTCCAATTTCTTTTTTCATTTTTCTTCTTTGCTTCTGAAAACAATTTTTTTCAAACTTGTTATTTCAAAAGTTAATACTTTTTCTTACGCGCGTTTCACATCAACGTCATAAGAAATATATTGTCTTTGGATGAATTTTGTTGATTAACAGAGCAATATTTTTCAATGGTAATAGGAAAGCATATGATCCCCAAAATAGGAGAAATGAAGAAGGAAACAGTTCTAGATGAACTCTTGTAAAAAATAACGGCAAGCCAAAATACATAAAAAAAACTGACCTGTAAAATGGTGATTAAAATCCTAGCCCCTCTCTAAAAGCTTGCTCCCGAAATTTAAAACGGCATTTTAAACTGTCAACTATAATCGAAAATATATATATATATATATATATATATATATATATATATATATATATATATATATATATATATATATATGTGTGTGTGTGATTGTTAATGCCCCGTGGCCTAATGATTACAGAGTCTAGTGGCACGGGTTCGAGCCGTGCGACCGTCCGAGATTATCATCCCTGATGAGAGCGAAAGCTCGAAACGCTAATAATTTAATTATTTAAAATTAATATTATATATATTACTAAATGATTATTAATAGCATGTTTAAGATAAGAGAAATATAAGCTAAAATGCAAAGAACCTGTCCACATGTTAGACATATATATATAGTATCCCCTTTAAATTAGATAGAGTTAGTGTCGCATTGCTGTTGAAATTGGCCTCTTCTCAGAGCGCTGGGATATGACTTAAAAATGATTCGTGGTTCCAATCGTGCGCCAGGCTGAACATTTATTTTCCACACTCACGATTCCATTAGCATTAAACGTATACGTATGTTAATTAAAATTTAATAAATATTTATTATTAAATAATCATATATATAGTCTAAAGAAGCTTTGAGTTATTTTAAACAAAAAGACAAAAAAAAAGAAGGAAAATGCAGTTTAAATTCCCAGAGAAACTAACTAAATTCAAAATAGTGTTGACTTATATATATATATATATATATATATATATATATATATATATATATATATATATATAAATATATATATAGTGATTATCTCATCGTCAAAAATGTGTTAATATTATGAAGAGCGTTTTCAGAAATTTTAATAATGATTTTCGCTATTTTATAAATACATTAATGCTGATTTGATTAATCAGGAAATTGCACTAACATGTTCAGATAAGCCAAATTTATAAGTTATTATTTTCATAAAGCACAACCCTTTGATGTCTATTGTTTATCTTAGTTTAATAAGTTCATAATTAAAAGTCAATTTCATTTTGATGAAGTGTTTCAGTTAATAAAGACAAAATATCGGCAATGTAAATATGTTTGAATTATTTGTATTCGTGCGATTATCAATGTTTCCACTTATAACTATATATGTACAGTTATGTATGTGTGCGTTACAAAAATTATATATTTAAGTAATGCAAGTTGAATTACGTTGTATTACAAGCTTAATAGCATATATTGATGTATTGTTCTTGTGGTCATTGGAATGCCACTGTTTTTAGGCAGTTGTATATGTTTATATATATATATACATATATATATATGCATATGTATATATACATATATATATATATATATATATATATATATATATATATATATATATATTTGTTTATTAATACAGGAATTTAATACAACATATGGACCAATGGTTTCGAGCACAGAAGGTAAAACCTCATGCTCTTATCAGCATAATGGGTGAAGAAATATTCACCAATTACTTTCTATGCTGATGAGAGTCAGAGTTGTTATTTTCCATGCTCGAAACCATTGGTCCATATGTTGTATTACATTTCTGTATTAATAAACAAATATTAAGCTCTTAATTCTGGTTCCCTTAATTAATTGAGCACACTGCTGTGATTTTCCTACTATTTTACAAATAATTTATATATATATATTTATATATATATATATATATATATATATATATATATATATATATATATATATACATATATATACATATATATATATAAATATATTTATATATATATATATTGTTGTACAAGATAAACTTCTAAACTAATAAACCGATCATTATTTCTTTTAGAACCTAGCTACTCGAAGTAATGGTGGACTATACTTTGTTTAATTTAGTTTTATGGAAATGGGAACAAAAAGGGGGTTGAACCCATTTCGGGATAATTCTGATTTGTGTGAAATTTTAACGATTGCTGTTAGACATCAATTAATGCATTTTCTCAGGTTTCAGTTTCCTTGGCGTATTGAAATAATTTTTAGGGGGTATTATATGAGCATCCCCATATTTGAAAATTATATATTTTTCAGATTTAAATAACATTATATTCATTAGATACCTATTAAGCCAAATTCATTTAATTTCAATTATTATTCAATTCCTTACACTTAAGCTTTTAATGTTATCATTTTCTAGAATTAAAAGCATGTAACGGATTTTTAACAATATTCGAATTCGGATTCTAGACATAAGGTTTAGTATGATTATATATTGATTTTTATTTTAGCAAAAGGACATAAAAGTGGTGCAAAACTGTTCTGTTCAGGGTATTGATTTTACCCGTCCCGAGACGACTATATTTTTAGTATATTAATATATTTTTCAATAGATGTCTATAGTAAACATCGAGATTTCGTAGCTATAGTTTTAGCTTCGAAATGTGTTTCTATTATTGGGTTTAAATCCCCATTACACGGTTTCTAATAAACCCGAATCGGCTCATGTTTTAATTATCTAGGTAAGTAGGTTTATTGGAACTATTATTTATATCTTAGAAAAATATGCGGTAACAATATGTCAGTAGTAGGTGTCTATACACCCTCGGAAAATTTCATCATTAGTTTCTTTTTCTATTCCGTTTTCAATAAAGTTAATGATATTTTCTGGTTTCTTAAACTTTATTCGATACATGGTCAAAATATGCTTTGCTGTCAGGAAGCTGATTTTGAATGATATGAATACGCTATATTTGTAAGATTTGGTGTGTACCATAAATTAAATTGTTTTCATTTTTAAATGTCTTTTCATGAAATTTGAACTGTATACATTTCTATTTTCTTCAATATAACGAGATCAAATCTTGCGATTTCCTTATTACTAGTGGCATCAGATCATACACTCTCTACAAAAGTAAAAAAATACTAATAATATATCATAGATTATACATGAAGGTCATGTTTTCTATGGAAAATTGTGTTCAGTCTTTGAACTATAAGATTCTCTTATCAAACAGCTTAATTCTATCTGATTTAATAACTTGGGTATTTGAGAGCTTATATGTGCATGGAAATCAGAATCAGCATTGTTCTCAATTGAATTTCTTTAATCATCCAATTCCATCTCGTCTTCGGAGAGGCTAGGAGAAGTTGTTAACACGAGTGCGGGTGAGACGTTACTATGTGGTAGTTGCCCTCTCGAAGCTGGTGGATATGGATACGATATTGACTTTCTATTCTTATTGTTTGCACCTTTCAAATCGACACAACTACAGTAACTGTAATAATAATGGTTTTCTGCTTTCAAGGAATTTGCACGCCAAATGTTAAACGTTTCCGTAAATCTTTAGTCCACTGTCTCAAACCCTCTTTCCAAGCTTTGCATATTATGTGACGTGTCCATAATTTGTCCTGATCTCCAAGCATTACTTCAAATTATGCAAAATGAAATGTTCATATTGAATCGTCAATTTATATTCTGTTTCTCACCAAAGTAAATTCACCATACGTATTACAGAACACATCAGAGTTATTCAATCATTTCAACTTTGATGGTTTCATATTCATTTTACTACTTGTTTCAGGAATAATAATTGCTCTAGTCACCCGAAAGTAAAGAAATTAGTGAGTTCAAATAAATTCATAGAATAAATAACTTTACCAATTTAGATCTCAAAGGAAGTATTTGTTTAGCTAAAAGAACTATATTAATAACATATATTTCTTACATAACAGAAGGGGAATCAAATGGAAAATGTGCCTCAAGTGCTCAAGCTGTTCATGTTAATATCTCTCCATGAATATATCTACAGGAATTATGAAAGCTATACAGTATTACTTAGTATGATTGGTATAAAAACTATCAAACAAGAAATTTGCTTAAAGCACATTATACAGTCCTTTTAAAGAATTAATTATTCTACAATAAGTCAAAACATGAAAACATAGCAATTTCAAAAGCAAGAACCCTTGGCCCGATTGCAAAAAATGACGTTATTTTTATGTTACAAAATCTTTCCAGACTGGGGGCAAAAGATGTTTGTTTGTTGACCATGTTATCGATGTTTTTTTCATACTCGACTACTGCAATGACTATATTTAGTTTGCGTGTTTTTACGTAATTAATATTTTCTCAGCAGTATATGGTAGTTAATCTGCTCTCCTTGTTATTATTGTTACCGATTCTTTCCTTGAAGAAGAGTCCAAGACAATTAAGGGCATGCTGGATCTCGTTGCAACATGTTAAAATTACAGTATTCTATATTGAATCATCTACCTGTAGCATATCTGTTTTGTAAATTTCTCACTGTCTTTTGAGTCAACTTGATCTTCGTTTTTGTAAGTATGTTTAATATCTGGTCTGAAGTAACAAATAAATCAGCTGGAAGGAGTAGGCGCACTTTACACGGACACGCTGAAAAACAACAACCAACAACACCATAACGTGATTGATTATCGAAAATAAAATAATCGTTGTTTGAAGCCAAGCTACTTGGTCAAAAACAAATATAGTGGATAGTCAGAAATAAAATTATTGTTGATTGAAACCAATCGCAAAGTTTAGCGTCAGAAGGAAATATCCTGTCGCCGAATAAACGCCATGTGGTATGGCTATATTGTCAGCGAAGTCCCATAGTAGGGGTTTGTAGGTGGAGGCGTGGGTGTTACAAATTGTGATATAATATCAACCAGAAATTTATATCGTCTGTCAATTGGTGATTTGTTCCCGAGAAAAAAACACCCCGTCACATTTCTGTGCGTGCATTTTCCTTTCCCATTGACCGTCACTCCTTCACCGCTACCAACAATATATATATATATATATATATATATATATATATATATATATATATATATATATATATCATTCTATTTTAATATATCATCGTGTCGTCATTCTCTTAAGCACAGCAGGATTACAACAATTACTTAAGGTATGTTTATTTCGTGTAAATATTTTGTCAGTTATTTAATTAATCTTATATGTATTGTTTTTAATTTCGTTAAGAAAATTCAGCGTCGTGGCATTATAGCTTGCTGTCTGCTAACTTATGAATGTCACCATATAAGTTTCTGAAATGATTTCTTTTTCTTGTTCCTCTTTGAATTACATCAAAGTCTTTCTTCATATTTTATCCAATATGCGTTTCTGTTTTTTTTCTTGTCATTTCTCTTATATATTCAAGCAAAAGTGTATAATTTATGGCGGATTACGTTTTCCTGTCTTCGTTCGTCTGTTTAATATCCAATGACGTGAGACTATGAGGTCATGCGCGAGAAGTCGGAGGTTGAACGACCCTTTTTCTCCAGTTACATATCAGCAAGATAAAATATCTAGTATGAACAACTATCACTTACATATTGTTAACATTTTTGTTAATTAGATAATATAACACACACCTTCAGCTACGGTAAAGGGAGTTTCAGTTCATAGCAATGGTATTACAGTCCAAAAAGATGTATTCCCTGCCAGGGTTTAATAAAAAAAAGACTGTCAACAATTGTTATATGGTACTTTACAATGAAGTTAATTTATGTCAGCCGGTGTCAATTATGGATGGTTGACTTGCATGCGTGACTTTGTTGAATTAAAACGACAACAAAAGAAAGGACGAGCCAACATTCTGCCACTTATATTTTAGGAAAATTAACTTTAAATATTCTCAAATATATATATTTTTTAATCTCATAGTACTTAGCTTTATGTTTGTATTCTTTTCGTTTTCCAGCCTTAACTTGTATATTTTGCTATATTTCTTCATGTTTCTTAGGCAGATGCTTTTTGTGTTTTCTGTTCTACCATTTTCTGGGATTTAGTTCTTTTAAGTTTTTTTAAAATTTGAGATGCCACTATTCTTTGATATAGGGTAGATACATACTAGTTAATAAATCCCTACTTTTCTTATATTAAGAATAGTTTTCTAAAAAGTAACATTATTATTTAGAAACTCATCTTTAACATGGGAGGGGGCTTCTGCTTCTGCTCCTACGCCGTCTTCTTATTTTCCATACTAATCGTCGACTATTTTCAATGTTTTATAAAAATAATTCATATAGCAGGTTGTACACTTACGACGAACTAATACAAATCGGCATTATTTTAAAAGAAAACAAATCTTTAGCTTCTCACAATTTTAAATCAATTACAAGGAAAACGCTTGAAATAAATAGTTAGAAAATCTACTCGTGTAATGTACGCTCTTTCTTGTAATGGCCATCTCTAGAAACAACCAGAGGAATAATAGTGAATAAATATTTGTTGACATCGAATTCTTGAAGCACGATAACATAATATTCATTATGGTTTAACCGTTGCATTTTTTTTAAAGTTAGATTATATATATATATATATATATATATATATATATATATATTTTGATTTTATTCCATTAATTGCGACAAAACAGGTTTTGTTTCATTGGTGCGAGAAGGTACCAACTCATCGGGCGAAAGGAATTCAAATGGCATAAAATTTTAAGTTCCCTCTAACGGGAGATTGAAAATTGAAAATACATTGGAGGGGGAGGGGGATAGAGTTGGGGCTTTGTCTATAACGGCGACATGGGACATGAGAGGGGAGGGGGGGGGGACTCCAACAAGTCGTGTTTCAAATTATTACGTGGGAGGTTTTGCACGTGTCAGTGTTGTGTCAATCTCAATCTCGGCCGGGGTGGGAGGAGGGGGATGGGGCGACGGCCGGAGAGAGTTAAATTTAAAATGAGAATTATGGTTACAACCGTCATTCTCATTTTATTTTAATTCTAATAAGTACTTATCATGTGGATAAAAATGTTTGATAATTTTAATTTAGGGTATTAAAATTAAAATTATCAAACATTTTTATCCACATGATAATTACTTATTTAAATAAAATGAGAATGACGGTTGTAACCATAATTCTCATTTTAAATTTAACTCTCTCCGGCCGTCGCCCCATCCCCCTCCACCCACCCCGGCCGAGATTGAGATTGACACAACACTGACACGTGCAAAACCTCCCACGTAATAATTTGAAACACGACTTGTTGGAGTCCCCCCCCTCCCCTCTCATGTCCCATGTCGCCGTTATAGACAAAGCCCCAACTCTATCCCCCTCCCCCTCCAATGTATTTTCAATTTTCAATCTCCCGTTAGAGGGAACTTAAAATTTTATGCCATTTGAATTCCTTTCGCCCGATGAGTTGGTAGCTTCTCGCACCAATGAAACAAAACCTGTTTTGTCGCAATTAATGGAATAAAATCAAAAAATATATATTTTGCTCTGAATTTTCATTGAGCACTCTCATAAACCCGGTTTCAACTTCCTTCCGATTCATACCCCCTGGATATTTGTAACAAGTTTATTATATATATATATATATATATATATATATATATATATATATATATATATATATATATATATATATATATATATATAATAAACACAATGCCCCTGTTTCTCCAACATGCAGACATTTGAGTGAAAACTACCCACTTACGATGCCCCCTATAAATTTGGCCCCTAATTAATGTAGCCCGTTACACCTCAGTGACAATAGGTTTTGTTTCGGGTGAATAAAAGTAAAATAAAAAAACAGTACACAGAGACAGCTATCTGTGCAGTTTACCGCTATGAAATATTTCAAACGCCTCTGAAATGAAAGAATTTTAAGACAGTATCACATTTTTCTCGAGCACCATGTGTCTGTGCGTATATGTATGTATGCAGTCGTACGCATATTAACAAATTGTAACGTACATATAAATATACCTAATGACAAGAGAGACAATAATCTTGCCTTTGATACAATCAATATGTAATTCCTAACGAGATTTTAATCCGGCGCCGATTTGGATGAATCAAATTTGGGTCAGAAATTATCCAGGTTTCATGAAGATACATTAAGAAATAAAGGTGTAGCAGTTACATTATTACAATCTATTATCTTTTGCACGTGCATGTTCGCACTCGCAGAGCGATTTATGTGTTCTTCGACACGTTTGTGCGGATAACACTTCCGCCCAAACACTTTTCCCGCGATTTATGAACAGTCACACTTTGGCAGTTGTATTGAGAAGACGTCATATTCTTTTCTCGCCACTTACCATGACTTGGGCGAGAGGCGAGATAAAACACCTAAATTCAATATACCTTCTATAGTAGACGTATGTCTTATGACACATCCTATTTTTTATTCTTGTTTCCATAATACTTTCCGGACAATGTTTTTGTTTTATTGAAACCGTTTGACTAATATTGATTTGAATAGTAGAAGAAGTTTCCCATTTTAACCAAAACTTAGAAACCCGTTTTCTTCATATCCAACAAGATCAAAAGATGGATATTTATGCGGAAAACCTGACTACAAAATGGCGATACCGACATTTTCGCTCTCTCTCTCTCTATATATATATATATATATATATATATATATATGTATATATATATATATATATATATATATATATATATATATAGATAGATAGATATATATTTCTCTCTCTCTCTCTCTCTCTCTCTCTCTCCCTCTCTCTCTCTCTCTCCAAAAGTATTTATCTATGTCGTTTAAAAATATGAAAATAATCTGTGAGGTGAAGTTTATTTGATTTGCAATCTTTTCATCGGTGAATCACTACATCTCCAGGCGAGAAATCGATAAGAAGTAATAAGATAACATTTTGAAATCGAATTCCCTAAAAGAATCAAAATCGATTTAATCAAACAATAGTTTATATTCGAGTTTATAAGATGCGAAAATGCAATCTGTGCGCTAAGCGATTAAATATATGTACGTATATATATATATATATATATATATATATATATATATATATATATATATATATGAAGAGTTTAAGGCAAAACGCAAACCATATTTTGCATACTGTGATATTTACATACTTTTTCTTTGCTTTCAATTAAATTAAGATTTTAGTCGAAGTCTAGATTAGATATGTTCATCCTTTGATTGTTTATATGTCTTAATCCATAAATGCTTTTTGTTTCAAATATGACACATTCAAACAAAATGGCTATTTAATATAATGCTCTACGAAAATGTGTCAAACTGAAACTTCTTTCGCATTAGCAACTAGCCTGTTGCCAAGTGTGAGTAGGTATTAGTATGATGTTGCATCAGCAAACCCGCTTAATAGGTAATCAGTATCTTCGATGTCACGGACGAGTGTCATCGTGTATAATCTGCTTAATTCAAAAGCCTAAACTTTTAAATCTAGTTATTATATAATGGTAAGTAAATATTATTTTATTATTCTCTAGTGAATTATTATTATTTAGATGCATATATTGTAATGTTTTGTTATACGCGTAAAATTGTATGTCATTTGTTGCACATTTACATCATTTATTTTTGTCCAATGAATATACATATTTTTCAAAAAAATATTTTTTCTACTTTATATTAGACCTATGAAACGCTGTTCATTTTTTCAAACCTACATGAAAAATAAAGCATTTTAAGATTTATTTAAAGGAATTGGATTAACGCGTTTCACTTTTGAACTCTTCATATATATATATATATATATATATATATATATATATATATATATATATATATATATGTATATAAAGAGGTGAGTATATATATATATATATATATATATATATATATATATATAAAGGGGTGACTAACATAATTAACTGGTTAGAGGAACGATAGTGTGTTTGAATACAAGTATTTGCCAATGACAACGAACTAACAACTCAAAATATGCAAACATATTTATGCTTCGTGAATTTGATATGACCTGCTTTGAAATTGTGTCCATGAGAATGTGCAAAACAAAGTCTGATGAGGATGTGCGTGTGTGTAAATTGAGAAGAACGCATTACATACCGAATAGTATGTTTGCCGAACGTACACGTGATGTTAGAGCTGTTTTTATCAACAGCCAGTCCAAGGGAATTAGGAGACGGTCTGATGAGAAGTATTTGTCATAAATTCAACGGAATGAAGTAGAGGGAGAGCGTCTGGTGAGGTGTATTCGTTGAAGGTCAAACCGGAGGAAGGATAATGAATTTTCTCTGTGTCGCTTTTCATATGACAGATAATAGCACCTTCTACAGTCACAAAAAGTGAGATAATTTGGGCTTGAAACAGTGTCTGGTGAATGTGTGTATAAATTCGTTTAACAGAAGTAGGTAATTCTACAAGAACTTCTCTCAGATAAGAAAAAGTATTTTAAAAATCTGTTTGTATGTAATTAATCATAATTGGTCTATGTTGTATTTTGTTCTGGTGGGGTGTATGCGTTTTGAACAATGGATTTCTTCCGTGGTCTCCGAAACAGTATAGTTGTAATATGTCTGTTGAATTATCTGTGATTTTTCCAATTTGGTCTGTCGATGGAAACAGTGTATGTTTTACCATTTTGTGATAGACCTATCAAAAAGTGTTTTGTGTATGTGAACTTGTGTTGATGTTTGCCGTGTAGAGGCTAAATGTTGGTTTTACATGATTGTTTTAAGTTCTTTAAAAATATTGTTGTATTGTATAATTAATTTATTTTGTTAAACTATTGTCTCACCAAATATAATGTTTTCCCGAAAATCACTTTAGCTGGTGTGAAATCTAAGTGCCGTTTAATGACGCTTCTAATTGATAATAGGATCAATCGCAAATCATCAAAAAAGTTTGTGGCTGGTCTCATCGCAAGAGATGTTTTCAACTATCTGTGGAATCGCTCTACCAGGCCGTTGGAGCAGCATTAGTACGTAGTGATTTGTATAGGGTGTGTGCCTAGAAAGAGGATATAATTCAGCAAATAGATTTGGTAAGCACTGTGCGCCTCTATCGGTTGTGATTACTGCATGTATACCATATGTAGCAACCACTCATTCAGGATGGTTTTTGCTACTGTGTCTACTAAGGTATCTTTTAACGGGATTGCAGTGGGCCAATGAGAAAATCGATCAACGATCGTTAGCAAATATTAGTAGTTCTAAAAAGTGGTGGAGATCCCACGATATCTATGTACAGATGTCGGAACATGGCGTCGGCGTTGCTAAATGCCCCAAATGAGGAGACTGTGTGTGCCTGTGAACTATGCAATGCTGACCGTTAATGCTGTTTTCATCACAAAAGTCTGAAATATTTGCTCATCCCAAACCATACACTACCTTCGCTGGCTATTTTTAGGATGCCTCTTTTACTGGGATTATAGAGTGAGTTAATGATAAAATATGCGTTATTGCCGTGAAAGTGGGGCATAAAGCTTACTATGTGTGTTGTAGTGTCGCAATAGAGATTGTTGTTACTACATTGGTTTAGTACAAGTGTGTTTTCATAGTCTGTTGCAAAGACGTATCTGATGCTTGTTCCTGTGCGAGCAATTCGTGATTGTTATAGTCTTTAGTGATGGAGTTTATGTCTGTTCTATAAAATGCATCAGTTACTATGTTTTGGTGTTTGTTATATTGTATTTCAGTTAAGAACTGTTATATATCGTCACAGTGACAGGATTTTCTGGGTGTGCTGTTGTCTGATTGTGATGAAAATGCGTATGTAAATGATTTGTGGTCTGTATACATAGTGAATTGTCTGCCTTCGATCACGTGTTGGAAATGTTTGATTTTAAGGTAGATTGATAAAAATGAAGAGAGAAGGTCAGCCCCAGAATAAATAACGTGAATTCCATGTATGGCGCTTTTATATAACCAACGTTATGAAAAGGGAGATAAGTCGAGTAGAAAACGCCGTCTGGTTAATGCGTGTGTGTGTAAATGTGTTAAACAGGGGTATGTAATGCTATAAGTAGAAAATGAGTGAAACTCCATTAATGTTGACTATTGTGGTTGATGCTAAATAAGTATTTATCTTATATGTGCACTTTGGCGTTTTTGCTTTTTTAATCGAGTATGAACAGAGTTAATTAAGTATTTCAATTAGGTTTGAGTGAAAATAGAAAATGAAAAACAGGAATATACACTGCGACCAACGATAATAGCTTTCTAACATAAATATTTATTTCTCAATTTTCTATGACTCAATTTCAGAATCTTTTCACAGGTAATCTATCACTCTAATAAACTATTGCTAAAAAACTCATAGCTAGTATTTGCAAAATAAAATATTTGTTGAAATCACTGAAGGTTTCAATTAAAACAACTAACACTAAAGTTTATCAGTGAAACTAAGGAAAAATAAATAAACTAATCATGAATGACGATTTTATTTGACGATTAATTGATATAATAAAATATATAATCACATATAGTTGAATAGAGATAATGAACAATTACTTTATTTACCCACGTACCCACAATGGACCTTTATAATTTTAAAAAGTCTTGTATTGGCGGAATCAGACAAATTTTTAATAGTGGCTAGTGGCACTATCCTTGCTTCAGTATTAATACCCCCATAAGTTCATTTTAGACGAACATTGACTGCCATTGGCGTACACATCTTATTTAATGATAGACACAAAGTTTTCTACTGAGTTTAAATCTGTGAGGCATGAATTGCAGATCATCAACTTTGTACCTTTGATGCCCAAATATGCTACGAATGTTTGATAAGTAAATTTAATATTTATTAGAAATCTATTATCGCTGTTCGCAGTGTATAATCTAATTAAATATATGTACATTTCTTCAGCATGCTTATGGTTGATATATATTGATGAAACCTTTTAGTGAATGTTATAATATTACGTATATCAGGAAACTGTAGATTTTCGAAATGAGCAGTTAAAATTGTCTGTTAATAAAGTCTATTTGGATGAAATATAGAATGCATTCTGAATACTTACGATCATATCATATTATGTATATATATATATATATATATATATATATATATATATACGCTACATAAATATATTCATACATCTTTATACACTTAGGTATGTTGCATGTTTATATGTTTGTATGTACAGAATACACTCCTAAAATAATTAACCGATTATTATGAGTTTGGGAACACAGCTGCCTGGCGCAAAGCGTCGAAATGTGGGCTATATTCAGTTTAACATAGTTTTATATAAATGAGGTAAAAAAGAAGTGGGAGCACTTCGTGAAAATTCAGATGCATTCGATTTTTATAAAATGTTACTAATTGATATTTACTATAAATCAACTAATATATATCCCCTAAATTTCAGTTTCTGCAATTCAAAAATTTAAATATTTGCACCGAATTTGTTAAATTAAGCAAGGTTCCCCGATTTTCAATTTCTTATATATATATATATATATATATATATATATATATATATATATATATAGTAAGTAACGAAAATATATTTATGACAATTAAGCTACACAGGGATAAAACGCGGCCGTCTGTAGGTGTGTAGCTTAATAGCTATAAATATATTTTTATAACTTACTATCTAGCTGTACTTATGTATTGAAGCACATACTGAAAATCAGTAAATAATATATTATATCGCCTTATAACATTATATATGGATACATGAAATAATTATGAGTCCCGATAATAAAGGACGAAAGGTATACGTACATAGATAATACACAAAACAAATATTTAGCTCCTAGAAAACCCGTCTAGATGAGCACTGTAACTGTAGTATTGACACAGCCTGACGTCGCTAGCTATATGTGAATCGTTCCTTTCATTAAATAGAACGCTTTTATGACGGCAAGCCGTCGGATAAAGTGTTAAAATCATAACTGTTTATTCGCTATTCAGCGTTGACCGAGTGGTTCTAGACGTCGGGATTTGAGTCGCAAAATACTCGCAATACAGGGTTTCGAATCGAATGACCAGTAGTGAATAGTCATATCTGTATCCTGATGAGTCTTGATTATAAAGGACGAAACGATTACGTACATTGATAATAAACTAAACAAATATTATTTATATAAATATATATATATATATATATATATATATATATATATATATATATATATATATATATATATATATAAGGATAAAATATACGATATATAATTAAATTATAAATTTGGGAGCCAGAATGATAAATGAAAAAAAAACAATGAAGCACAAGAAGACAAAAAAATGGGAGATTTGATCGGTTTCGGTCGGATCAACTAAAGAGGACGTTCGCTGATCCAAACGAAACTGGTCAAATTTCACATTTGTATTTATTTATTCCTGTGTTTTACTTGTTTTACTTTCTGTCCCCCATGTATATGCATGTTTATTTCAGTAGTAGAAGACTTTGCCGACGGCTGCCTTTAAATAGAATTACTCTCTCGCTGATTTACCGTGTTGTTGATAACGGCCGTGTTGCTAAGACGTCAGGATTTGAGTTTGAAACATGACTCGTGTTCGGGGGTTCGAGTCCGGAAACTGGTATGAATAATCTTCTCTATACTGATGATTCTCGAAAGGATGAAACGTATACGTATGTAGATAAAATCAAATATTTATAATTATTTGTCGTCCACAAAATCTAGGCTGGGCTCTGAAGTGAGTAGTATTAACATAGCGGCTGTCGTGGTATCAATGCATGTTCCTTTCAGTAGCAGAACACTTTGACGATGGCTGCCTTTAAATAAGATTAATTTATCACTGATTTTCTGAGGTTGTTGATAACGGCTGTGTGGGTTAAGGTGTCGTCATTTGAGTTGTAAAGATGACTCGTGTTCCTGTGTTCGAGTTCGGTGACCGGTATGAATAATCTTCTCTACACTGATGATTCCACAAATGACGAAACGTAAATGTATGTAGATAACAAACAAATATTTCTAATTATATATATATATATAGAGAGAGAGATAGATAGACAGATAGATATGCACTGACATTATTTTATAATATCTGTGTCGCAATACTTGTTGTACGGAATCTATAAAGTAAACATTGCTGTTTTTTTAAAAATAAAACACTATTGAGTTCACATCTGAAAGGAACTACTAAACGGCTCGATATCGCAAAGAAGAGATGGTAAACTAATCAAAGAAGCAGTTTTCTATCAATCAAATTGGCTCATAATCATAAATGTAGATTTCATAAGCTATCTTCCTATAGGAAACACAGAAATATCACACACATACATTTAGGAGATAAATTGAATGCCTACTGAACAGTATTATCGCGCGTCAAAGGTTTCTTTGTACAATGGTTTGCCCGGACAACTTGAAATGAGAATGCTTACCCTACAAGTTAACCATGACTAAATATTCAAAATAAGATAGTATTCGGAGAGTAACAAATGGACTTTAGGGTTTACTTTCAGCAGCCTTTCAACTCTGTTTTCTATTATTTTGACATTTAGTCCTCACATTCCATGACCGAGTTTTCTGACAAAGGGGGACAATTGCTGTTTTCTGAGTTGGAATCTATCTATCTAACACATATCGTTTGTTTTTTTACCTTGAAGTAGTATATGATAGATCCTTACATCAAGTGGCTTGATCATTATATAAGGCGATTTGCATAAAAAACTCGAAGACCGAATACGATATACACTGGCTCATTCGAGGAATGGTGCCCGTTCTCCAAGTGATGTTACCTCAAGTAACAGCATAAACTTTATACTACACCAGGCTAGATGAATTCTTGTTCTGGAATCTGGCAAGACAAAGAGACTACAAAAAAGTTATAGTAATAACAAAGTAAACTTGCTCAACGATTTCTGAGAACTTTATGAAGTAAAATGTACAAACAAATTGTTTCATATAGGGAGATTTACGGACGTCCGACGCTAAAGCAAAACCCACCTCAGCCTTGTACCAACTTTAATCAAAATCAAATATAATATGTTAATGTAAAAAGAAATGTATGATAAAAACAATGTATAAAACATATTTATAACCATAAAATGAATAAATATAATAAATAATAAGAACATAAAATAAGTTAATGTTAACAGTGAAATTATTTTGATAAAAGGTTTAAACTTCAAAACACATTCCACCGTTATAAGTTTGCTTCAGTTTGTGTTTACCCTTACACCTCTTCATTGTATTCCCTTCTATAAACAACCTTGATAAAATAAGATATTATTATCCAAGTAACCTGGTAAATGTATTTTAAAAATACATATCTAACACCTAGGAATATTAAATCAACAAATAAACAGATAAACAGACAGGAACTAACACTTTACTATCTAGATAGAATGATTCCATTTCCATAAGTTTGAAGTTATGAAAAAAAATTAAGTAAAACTTCGTAATTCATTTCACGAATGTCAAGCGGAAACGCATACCCGATGATAATGTTGTGCTCTATTTGATCAAAATGAAATAAATTAGCCAAGTACTCTGTGTAGTTCTGGTTCATAATGTATAACACACCACTCAATACGTCCCGGGCCTGACATATGGTCGTCTAAATCGGATTATTAGTTTACAAATTACAGTTATTTTAGTGAAGCAACTTTTGCAAATTTTTTAAACAATAGAATAATCTTAATTTAATTTGTTGATAATGAATTGCTTTCTGATGGAACAAAATACTGTTTAAGCATATCTATAGCTTGATAAAAGTTATTCAAACTCCGCTTCGTCAAAACACAGATTAAGAGGTAGTACCTTGACTTAAAACGCGGTAATACAGACACAAATGAGGCTGAATACTTAGGTCACCCAAATTCAGCAGTCATTCCAGAAAACAAAAAAAAATAAATAAAAGGCTACAAACTCATTTTAGGCGATCGTGAATTGGAGTTGCGTGAGATACCGAGAAAGCTATTTATTCACCATTTAGCATGGACATTTTTCAATTAGAAAGCTGTGTTGAAAGTGGGTACCGCATTGTCTCCCACCCGACGCGTAGACGATTCAGAGCGTGTCTTGCAACTGTTTCAATGCAATAAACATAAGATTTTGCGTCAACATGTTACAATGGATGAAAGATAGATCCACCACTTCCTATGGAGACAAATTGGGAGTCAGCAGGTAAAAGCGCCAAAAGCAATTTAAGATGCAAACATCAGCAGACGATGTTTAAGTCCCCGTATTTTGCGATGCACACATTTTTTTTATTTATCATGAGAAAGGAGAAAAGATAAATATCAAAGCATGTTTTGTGCGTTTGAAGCAATCGTCAAAGAATGGCCACAAGTCACGTAGAAAAATGCTCCTTCACCAAGACAATGTGCACAGCGATCTCGGTTTGTGGCAAAGGTCTCAGATAACCGATCTTCACCGTAATGCTGCTTGCACTCAAGTGATTAATTCATAACTTTAAAACCAGTCCTTACTGTTATATATACCAACACTCCGAGGAAGGATCTAATGTCTCACAAGTAACAATAATTTTAAATCTATTAACGTTCATAACATACCTTGCTGGCCGTTTGTTTCTTATTGTGATCTTGCCCAAAGACGCCGCTTGAAGCATGTACATTAATACCCAGAAAATAAGGACCAATACAAGGCAACCGGTTAAAGGCAAGATGTGGTTTATACGCTGTGTCGTTGTTCCAAAAAATTAAGCAGTAATGAGTGGAGCAGGGAAAGATAGAAATATGTGAATGATTACTGCTTAATTATATTTGATTTGAACATCTCTAATACTCCAAGTAAAAATGTGTCAGCCAAATGAACCCACAATTTCTCTCCCCTTACTCTCTTGTTGATCTATGTGACGTGACATAAATTTCTAGCATGAGAGAAGTCGAGCAGAGATATGAGTACACTTAGCTGATCGAAGAAAACCTATATCATTTTTATCCAACAAAATCACAGTCGCCCAATATTGTTTTTGGCGGCAGAGCAAGCCTTTTCATGGCCATTTAATGCTTATTCAGTAATTTTTGTAAAGGATTAACATGTTTCAATTTCTACATATCCTCAAATATTTATAGATCAATTTATTTTATTTGGCAAATACTTTGTAAATAAGTAGTCTGCAAGAGATACATTTTATACACCCGTACATAAAAATCTAGAGGCGTGATGGTAGTTAAGTGGATACTGCTACAGATTCACAACCTGGTTATGCCAAGTCCGAATCCAGTCGTTTCCATAGGCCAATTTACACCTATGGATATTGACAACCTTCACATGGTACTTCTTAATTCCAAAAACGGAAGCAACTACCAGACTGATTCATACCAATTTACGTTGCTAGCGGAAATTGGCAGGTATTACCACCCCGAGTGAGAGTCGACCTGGGAATAATGACAATAAGTGGCGACTTCTAATTCTCCAGCGCCTAAATTGGAGTTTCGCCACACGATAGAATTTACGGGAATACCTAGGACTGGACTGCAGTAGGTAGCGTAGGCAGTGATGGTATCTTTAACACTCAATCGATCGTTACAGTAATTAACTTCGGGGGTTGAAGGGAATTCAACCGAGATCGATGCGGTAAATATCAATGCTTAGATAATTCAAGCTAGGACAAAAATGATAACACATATTAAATCGATTGATGGAAATTTCATGGCAATTCACGTTATCAGAATTCAAAGAGTATTATTAGTTGGATATTTGCAAAGGGAAGTGGGAATTAGGGAAGACAGAATAAACATTTAAAACTAAAAACTATGAAATAAAATATCAAGTTGAAAGGGTTGAAAATAATGGATTTCCGAATGATGTGGTTGAGTGTGGTGCAATCAGCTTATCTAAAGAGTGTACGAGGTGTAGCATTTTTGCGTATCTTCGTGAGTGTGTACTCGGGTTTTTCTTTGGTGGTCAGTGTTTCTCGGGCTTATCTCCTTCGGCCGTGATAAACAATACACGCACCCCGGGGTTTTGTTTTAGAAGTTTTATTAAACAAACATCAAAAGAGGCGCGAAAGCGCTCTATCCCTTAATATACTCACGAATGGCCGATGCTGGAAATCTCATCATTTTGATCAATCATAACTCAAAAACCAATAAACCAAATCAGTTAAAACTTTGCACAAAATTTTTATTTGATAGGTTTTATAAGTGTGTAGAATTTCAGTATCATTAGTCAAGGCAACCCAGAGATCCAGAAAGTTCAATCATGAAATCATGTTATCTGTGTGTACGTACGTACGTACGTACGTACGTATGTGTCACCCTGTATTTAATCAACTATTTGATGGATTCAGATGATTTTTGGCAAAGATAGAGGTTCTAGTGTCTAGTTGATGGCCTTTTAATTTCAGTTTACCATATACCTTGATTAGTCAAACTACCAACTATATCAGTTATGAGAAGGCATTGTATTGAGCCATGGCCTTTACAAAAGTAGTGACATTCCATGATAAATGCCAATATACTGAAATCATATGCCCTTAATAGGGT
Organism: Sepiola atlantica; assembly: GCA_963556195.1. Taxonomy (NCBI): domain Eukaryota; kingdom Metazoa; phylum Mollusca; class Cephalopoda; order Sepiida; family Sepiolidae; genus Sepiola; species Sepiola atlantica. Next base: position 61,343,738 of record OY744516.1, on the reverse strand, counting down.
TAAGATAAAAATTCATATACACTAAATGTACAAAAGCAAGGAAATTCCCAAATGTTTACACTTTTATTGTTATTAAGGGTACTCGAGCACAAAAGGCCTATGTATTTTACTGGTAGGAATTTTTCTTCAGCGCACCTCACACACTTCATCCACTCATGCATAGACGTTTATACTGTAGTGATGTTATAATGAAATGGTTTGGTTGATATACAGTCATACCCTTAATGACAATAAAAGTGTAAAAATTTGGGAATTTCCTTGCTTTTGTACATTTAGTGTATAGAAATTTTCATCTTAACCCTATTAAGGGCACATAATTTCAGTATACTGGCATTTTTCATGGAATAAAAACATAGATTTAGTGGTCTTCTTCACAAGAAAAGAAGAATAAGAAGGAGGAAGAGAAGAAGAAGAAGAAGAAGAAAAAGGAGGAGGAGGAAGAGAAGAAGATAAAGAAGAAGAAGAATGAGGAGGAAGAGAAAAAGAAGAAGGAGGAGGAAGAGAAGATACAGAAGAAGAAGAAGAAGAAGAAGAAGAAGAAGAAAAAGGAAGAGGAAGAGAAGAAGATAAAGAAGAAGAAGAATGAGGAGGAAGAGAAAAAGAAAAAGAAGGAGGAAGAGAAGAAGAAGAAGGAGGAAGAAGAGAAGAAGATAAATAAGAAGAAGAATAAGAAGAAGAAGGAGGAAGAGAAAAAGAAGAAGGAGGAGGAAGAGAAAAAGAAGAGGGAGGAGGAAGAGAAGAAGATAAAGAAGAAGCAGAAGACGGATGAGGAGGTAGAGAAGACGATAAAGAAGAAGAAGAAGGAGGAAGAGATGAAGAAGGAGGAGGAAGAAAAAAAGATGAAGAAGAAGAAGGAGGAAGAAAAAAGAAGAAGGAGGAGGAAGAGAAGAAGATAAAGAAGAAGAAGAAGAAGTAAAATGATGATAAGACGAAGAAGAAGAAAAAGAAGATAAAGAATGATAAGAAGGCGAAAAAGACGAAGAGGTAGAAGAATGAGAAGAAGAATAAGAAGAAAAAAGAGAAGAAAAGGAAGAATAATAAGTAAAAGAAGGAGAAGAAAAAAGGAGAAGAAAAAGAGAGAAGAAGGAGGAGAAAGAAAAGAAGAAAAGGAATTAGAAAGGCTTTCATCTGGCCATTTTGCGCCACCTCGCCGTCCAGACCGCGCTTCCTCATCTTCGCTCTGTTCGTTACGTCCGACTTCCGCTGCTTCTCCTACCCCCTTTCAGGGAGTCATCCTACTCTCTGCACTCCGCACTATCTAAAACGAAGCAGTTTAGTTTTTTATTGTTTTATTTTCTCCTTAGCAATGCTCAAGGGTCCTTCGAGTATTAGCGTTAATAAGATTGTCAGTTAGCGATGAATAGCACATTGATAGGATGAGAAACACTTGGTTAAATTGTCAGAATGGTGTTATTTAAATGGACGTCTCAACAAGAATTTGTTAACATTGGACTATAAAACAACCATTCAGTCATAAGCTGAGAAGCAACTTCATTGTATTTTATTCCACATATAAGATAGTTTTTCGAAAGCAACTATTTTTAGGGAAGTTTCTTTTAGTTTTAGGTATACAGAGGGAGAACGGAACATGCTAGATAGACCATCGTTTGCTATTAATTTCTTACAGGAGTAACACCAGGTATTTGAGATACGGAACTAATTGATTGTAGTTGTAGATAGACGAGTATCTTCTGTGAATGGTTTACAGGTGAGAACCATAAATCAAATCTCAGTCGATAACCTTCCATGAAAATAATCATAAAGAATAAAAAGACTAACAAGTTCCTTTTAGTGTTGTGGAGAAAATTAAATATCATTTCCCCACTAGATTTCGAATTCAATTTTGTACACTGTCAGCGTAAAAGGTTGATCTGACCGCCTCTCCCCAGATGGAGCCACAGTAGTCAATTTATTGTCGTATTTTACTCCTACACAGGTAGAGAGTTGCGTCAGGCGTGAGCTACATTCTGGGGCGGTGGAATGATCTAACCATTTTTCCATCGACTTTAGAAATATATTTGGTGTAAGTATTCAATTCCAGGTCTTTAATGTGGGTAAATTTATAAGAGATTTACAAAGCATAGCCTGGAATGTAAGTTTTAGATCTATGTCGCTAACTATCCGCCAATCAGGAGACATTCACTTTCGCATACAATGCCACGGCGTAAACCCCCTCGCTATTTTGTAATACCGCAGGGATACACTTTATCGCTTTCCGAACACGCACATATTTTGACGAGAATTTGTTTTTTTACTGAAGGGTCAACACTTATCAAGGCGAAGACCACTCGATAATAAGGTTTAATGAGATAGAATGATAGCTAGTTCAAATATATTAATTGAATAAACTACGTTTAGTTACTGATGGGGACGGTATATGCCAGCAATCTATTGACATTGGATTTAATGACCTCTATGATATAGTCTGCAGGGGAGCATTTCCGCGGTAATGTGTTCCATAAACAAGAAGCCATTTATATGAAGCACTGTTATAACATTACAAAAAAACTAATTCTTACCTATTTGCCCCGGTAAATTTACTCTAATGGGTTAAGAGTCTAAAAGTTGACTGATAGATCAGGGTTCAATTCTCGATTGAGTTTTAACAAAGTCTTAAAAACTGGTATTTAATGCCCCCTTTGCTCAAAAACACTTAGCATTATCAGGCGAAAATAAATCGTAAGTCAAGTAATCTAAGAAAAAGTGTGTCGTCCTGTCTACACTTCGGTTTAGTAAGTAATTAAAACGGAGCTTTCCAGTCGCCATCGACTATCGTAGACTCCTTTAATTTATTTTACTTACTTGTTTGGACAGTATATGACAGAAACCATTTGATATGGATTTGGAGACGGCAGGGAATCAGTTTGCGGCTATGTGTTCCATAGAGGAGAAACTCTCGCAAAATACACTGTTTATGAACATTACTTCTGAAGACATAAAGTATCTGAAAAATTACTCTCTCAAATCTCTGGAAACTGAAGAGAAATAATTTGATTACGTGAACGGAGCTTTAATTTTTTTTCGTTTCTTAATTTACTAATTAAGTGACTTAATGTAATTTTCACTAATCATCTTCATCGTATTGATAATATTTTTATCACCGCATTCTCACTCAATCGATCATTACATTAATGAACTTCGGGGGTTGAAGGGAATTCAATCGAGATCGATGCGATAAATATCAATGGATAAATGCTTCTAGCAAGGAGAAAAAATGATCACAAAAATGAAATCGACTAACGAAAGTTCCATGGGAATTCACATAATCACATTACCAATAAGACCATTAGCTGCCTACTTGACTGGCTTATTTAGCATAATGGTGAAAATGTTTGCTAAGTTGTCGGGGACCAGGGTTCAATTCTCGGTCGGGTCATACGAAAGACTTAACATTTTTTACTTGATGCTCGCTTGCTAAATACTCATCATTATCAAGGGTAAGTGGAGTAATCCAGTGCAATGAGTTGCGCATTGTCATACACCTTGGTTTCGTTGTTTTCTTTACTTACTTGTAGCGACGGTATATGACGGGAAATATGAAAAATGCCATATCAACCAAACAATTTCATTATAAGATCACTACAGTATAAATCTCTATGCATGAGTGGATGAAGTGTGTGAGGTGGGCTGAAGAAAAATTATTACCAGTAAAATATATAGCCCTGTTGTGCTCGCATACCCTTAATGACAATAAAAGAGTAACAATTTGGGAATTTCCTTGCTTTAGTACATTTTAGTGTATATGAATTTTCATCTTAACCCTATTAAGGGCATATGATTTCAGTATACTGGCATTTTTCATGGAATGTCACTACTTTTGTAAAGGCTATGCCTCAATACAATGCCTTCGCATAACTGATATAGTTTGTAGTTTGACTAATCAAGGTATATGGTAAACTGAAATTAAAATGCCATCAACTAGACACTCGAACCTCTATCTTTGCCAAAAATCAACTGAATCCATTAAATAGTCGATCAGATATAGAATAAAGTGTATGAATACTGGTAATTTTAAAGGTTTTTTGGAATTTTCTGGAAAACGAAGGTATATGGTGAACTGAAATTAAAATGCCATCAACTAGAGCCTAGAACTAAAAATCAGCTGAATCCATCAAATAGTTGATTAGATACAGGGTGGCACATACGTACGTACGTATGTACGTACGTACGTACGTACACACAGATAACATGATTTCATGATTGAACTTTCTGGATCTCTGGGTTCCCTTGACTAATGATGCTGAAATTCTACACACTTTTTAAATAACAATTTTGTGCAAAGTTTTAACTAATTTGGTTTATTGGTTTTTGAGATATGATTGATCAAAGAAATGAAATTTCCAGCATAGGCCATTCGTAGGTTTTTGAAGGGATAGAGCGCTCTCGCGCCTCCCTTGATTGGATTTTCCCCATTTGCTAAACACTCAGCAATATAAGGCAAACATCAATGGTAAGTGGAGTAATCATTGAAAATGGGTTGCGCACTGTCCTAAAACTCGGTGTTTGAAATAATGAAAAAGTAAGGTTTCAGGTCGCCGCCGACTACGGTCGACCACTTTTTTACTTTCACTTAACTACTCTAGTAACATCATTACGCTTACCGCTATTCACCCTATTTACTGTTATATTTCTTAAACACCATCCAATCGTAACACTACAAGTATTCGTTTAATTAAATATATTTTCTTTAGTTAAATATGGGGTCAAGGTAAGAGGGAGTGTTCTGAGCTCCCCCCCCCCCTAAGATGGGGCAACAATACTCCATCTTAGGCCGCATCTGTCTTTTATACGGGTAGAGGATTACACCAGGAGTAACACATTTTCAGGAGCGGTCCAATAATCCAACTATTTTTTCAAAGACCTAAACGTAGTAAAATAATATAGTATATGTTAATTTTAAATGATTTTACACGAAAAAAATATATAAGACGATGAAATAATAAATAATTAAAAATCCTCCACTCTATAATCAAGAGCAATGTGTACTTATATGTAAATATATATCCATCCTGTCAAACAAAAGTATGCCCTACGAATAACTTAAGGGCGAGCGTAAATCTATTTCCATAATCCGATCTGTTTTTCCTTTTTTCTTTCATATTTCTATACCTTATTCTAATATTCCAATTCGTGACGTTTTCTTTCTTTCTTTCTTTCTTATTTCCCTGTCAGCGACGATTGTTCTCTTACAATTTTATTTTTACTTTCCGCTAACGTCTTTGATCTAATCTCCCGTAATTCCTCTTAATGCCTACCCCCCTCAAACTCCCAATAATAAAAGAAAGAAAATTGTAGGAAAAAATCAAAAGACAAAGTCAAGTTTGGTGTGTTTTTCTTCTTTAGGTCATAATACACGATTATTTTTTTTTTAAATCGCGATAGTTATGTCCTATCCTATTGAATACGCATTAGAAGTATTTACATCGTCATTTACACGCTAAACAACCCAAGCTGTCCGAAATTAATTCGGACAGAAATCCGTAATTTAAAAAGTCAAGTGCAGGTATGTTTTTCGTTAGCTCGTCAGAAATGATTATAATTTTTTATATATGACAAATTAAAAATACTCACGTAATTCGAGGATTTTATTTGAATATTAGTGCGAAGCGTAATTATTTCCGTCATTTTCGACAAGGTGGTGCACTAGTATTTATATAATTAATCTATAACTCCATTGTCACTGCTGATAATGGTCAAGAGAGATGGGGATACATACGTTATATTTTGTTATTCCTAAAATAAATACTTTTAGAGAATAGGGTTGCATACGGTATAATCATGTTAACACACTGGTTCTCGTTAGATCACCGAAGTTAAGCGACGTTAGGCATGCCCAGTACTAAATGGTTGGCTATTTGGGAATACCAGGTGCTCTATGTTCCCTGGAAAGCATAGGGGCTCCACCAGGTTCTATCATGTCTACTGAAAAGTTATGACAGATGAGTATCTGCCTGAATCCCCGACTACGTCCTTTGACGTTATGAGGTATGGATGGATGGATGGATGGATAGAGTTTTTTTTTTCAAATAAACTATTCCGTTAAGATAATTTTCACCCAGCGATTGCGCAACAAATTAGGCTGAATAGATTGAGCGGGTCGCTGATCATTGTCCTCCTCGAGGTGTCCTTCCCAACTTAATATGTTTCAATCATTATCAACATTTATTTTATAAATTGTATATATTTGCATGTAGTTAAAGCTATATTACAAACTCTTTTATGGAGATACTTAGATTTTTTTATCGACAATTGCTTTGCCGTTGACATGTAGTCTTTTAAAATGAAGGTGGTTACAATTTTGATGTCTATCATATAAGTAATCTTAACACATAATTGTATATAGATTCTCTTACAAAACATGCTAAGATCGAAGTGCATTCTGATAGAATATATTTACGCGAACATTTCCCTGGAGACTAAAACATGGTAAAATAAGTGTCAACAAATACTTGTCATCAAAGTTTGTTTATTTCATTCATAATTAATCCTTATCCTTGAGTTTACTTTTGGACTTCATGAGTGATAACTCATGAATACTCTGTACTCTTTCGCTGTATCCCATCCCCATGAACATCGGAAATTTTCACGTGATACCGTAGTAATTAGGTTATATGTATGCCTTAACAAAGCAAGCAGTAAACCGCAGACAGTCTAGAGGGTTAAACGAACGTTATCGGAACCTTGATTATAGCTAAGTGACAGTCATTTAAACATATTATCGAACAGTGCTGAACTTAAATATCTTAAAAGGGGCTTTATAACAATATTTACAAATAAATATTAAATTATTTATACTTACATACGCCGGCGTTTCAAGCTTACGCTGTCATAAATTTAGGAAGTGACACTTTCAAACGGTCAGAGGGCGCACACCCGACTCACAAGGTCAAACAAAACTTCGTACGCTTTCGCTCTTGTGAGTCGGGTTTGCGTCCTCTGACCATTTGAAAGTGTTACTTCCTAAACTGATGACAGCGTAAGCGTGAAACGCCGGCGTATGTAGGTATAAATAATTTAATATTTATTTGTAAATATTGTTATAAAGCCCTTTTAAGATATTTAAGTTTAGCACTGTTCGGTAATATGTTTAAATGACTGTCACTTAGCTATAAGCAAGGTTCCGATAACGTTCGTTTAATCCTCTAGACTGTCTGCGGTTTACTGCTTTCTTTGTTAAGGCATAAATATAGCCTAATTTCTACGGTCTCACGTGAAAATTTCCGATGTTCATGGGGATGGGATAGAGCGAAAGCGTGCAGAGTCTTGTTTGATTATGTGAATATTTTTTTTACTAATGAGTTATCACTCATGAAGTCCAAAAATAAACTCAATGATAAGAATTAATTATAAATGGAATGAACAACATTTGATGACAAGTATTTGTTGACACTGATTTTACCAACGTTTTGTCTGCAGGGAAATGTGCGTAAGTATATGCACGTAAGAATGCACTTCGATCTTAGCATGTTTAGTAAAAGAATCTATCTCCAATTATGTATAACGATTATTTATATGATATACATCAAAATTGTAACCAGCTTCATTTTAAAAGACTATATCTCAACGGCAAAGCAATTGTCGATATAAAATCTAAGTATCTCCATAAAAAGTGTGTAATATAGCTTTAACTACATGCAAATATATGCAATTTATAAAATAAATGTTGATAATCATTGAAACATATTAAGTTCGGAAGGACACCTCGAGGTGGACAACGATCAGCGACCCGCTCAATCTGTTCAGCCTAATTTGTTGCGCAATCGCTGGGTGGAAATTATCTTAACGGAATAGTTTATTGGAATAGAAAAAACTCTATCCATCCATCCATCCATCCATCCATATCCCATAACGTCAAAGGCCGTAGTCGGGGATTCAGGCAGATACTCATCTGTCATAACTTTTCAGTAGACATGATAAAACCTGATGGGCCACATATCCTCTTCAGTGCACATAGAGCACCTGGTATTCCTAAATGATCAACCATTAAATACTGGTCAGGCCTAACATCGCTTAACTTCGGTGATCTAACAGGGACCGGTGTGTCAACATAATTATGCCGTATGTAACCCTGTTCTCTAAAAGTACGTATTTAAAGAATAACAAAATATAACGTATGTATCCCCATCTCCTTTGAGCATTATCAGCAGTGACAATGGAGCTATAGATTAATTATATAAATACTAGTGTACCCTCTTGTCAAAAATGACCGAAATAATTACGCTTCGCACTAATATTCATATAAAATCATGGAATTACGTAAGTATTTTTAATTTGTTATATATAAATATTTCTGATGAGCTAACGAAAAACATACATGCACTTAACTTTTTAAATTACGGATTTCTGTCCGAATTTATTTCAGACAGCTTGGGTTGTTTAGCGAGTAAATGACGATGTAAATTTTTCTAATGCGTATTTTTTTTATTTCAATAGGATAGGACATAACTATCGCGAGTTTAAAAAAAAATAATCGTGTATTATGACCTAAAGAAGAAAAACACACCAAACTTGACTTTGCATTTTTATTTTTTCCTACAATTTTCTTTCTTTTATTATTGGGAGTTTGATGGGGTAGACATTAAGCGGAATTACGGGAGATTAGATCAAAGACGTTAGCGGAAAGTAAAAATGAAATTGTAAGAGAACAATCGTCGCTGACATAGGGAAATAAGAAAGAAAGAAAACGTCACCAATTGGAATATTAGAATAATATTCATAATCAGAGATATTTTCAATTATTTGTGTGTCCTCCTTACTCGTTATCAATATTACTCACCTGTAGCAAATCTGCTATTCGCATGCTTGCAATACTAAACTATTTCATATTTATAACAGGTATAAGTACAAATCAGTTCTAAGTAACAGTCTTCTGGGGTTTGAGTTTTGATTCGTTGTGTGGGCGATACTAAGAATAGAACTACGAATGACTTAATACCTCTATCCGATCATGGCTGACGGAACGAGAGCAAGCTACCCTCATGCATTTAATATAGGTTTCCGTTCGAAATTCCGTACAGATTCCCGAGTTAGGCAGAAAGATCCCCGAGTACGACAAGATACACTCGAAGAAGATCGAAGGTTACATCGACCGAAACGTTGTGAAAATAATTTCCATGAGTAGTCCAAATCATCCAAATAATTCAAATAATCAATTTATATCTTAAATTCTGAAACGTATGAAATGCTACTTCATCACAAATACTTACATGTTTAGACATCCGTTTATGTTACGGCATATCAAACTATTACGTTTATTTTACGCTGACCCACAATGTGGCTATTGTTACACCTCCGTGGAGTAGGTTCTACAATATGATTAACAAGGCATTACATTTGTGTCATCTGAGGCATCATATTAGTTGTAGATTGTTAATGAGTTCGCTAGGCAAGATTTGAACTTAAAACCCGTTGCTTCCTACATTTTGGTAATATCACCAGGTTTTGAATAGGATGTGGAGTGTGAGTCAGTTATATAGATTGCGGGAATTATGTTCGCAGGTGTGTTACGATAACAAGTCTAATGATCGATTCATGACAGTTGTGTACAAGCTAGGTGCATTGTGATCGGCAGATGTCGCAGTCGCAGATTGCTCTATTATGTGTATGTCGAAGGACGCCGCTGAACTTCTTGCAAGTGTAGTTAGATTTGTTAGCTTCCGAGTGGTACAGGTCACAGATGAAGCTATTTGCAAGGGAATTTTCCTCCACTTTCACTCTCGTAAAGCTGCTACATTTCAGGTAGATACCTTTGTGGAACTAGATAGCCTTCAAAGCTCTCTTTATGGCAACCCATACAAGGAATGGAAGCGTAGCGTCGGTTCTTAGTTCGGTTCGACGTCCCCAACTCTTAGAAGTTAAACTTAGACGAACAGAACTGAAGTACTTTCTTTTTTATTGCAAAGGTTCTCATCATGTGTATTATTCGCACAATGTTTCGGTAGATGTAACCTCCTATGTTATTCAGATGTATGTTGTTGTACTCGGAACGTATCTAGAAAGCAGAAAAAAAACCATTTCACATTTCTCTTAAGATTATTATGTGCAAAGGTAGAGTACAATTTAATACCAACACACCAACATATATTTTAAGTAGAACTCTGTGGCAATATAATTGGAACGTATATACATATATTAGAAAAATGCGATCCGTTTGGTCAACAATTAAGATCGTGTTTGATTGATTTAATCAGGAAAAATGGAATTTGCAAAGCAAGTTTAATCTCATATAAATGTAGATTTTATTCGTTTGTTCGTTGGTCAGTCAAAATAATTTTAAACGTAACAAATACATGGTCGTACTTTAAACATTTCGAAATATCAAAGATCTTAACTACTTTTTAGAAATGGAGAATAGTAAATAATTAATTGCCAACAAATAACGCGGATTCTATGACCGGGAATCGAAACCGAAACTTCAGTTTGAGGTTCTATCAACTGAACTACTTGGACGTCCTTATGAATAGAGTTTAAAATATTATCCTTAAAAAAAAATTATAGCTTGATAGTGACGTCGTAGATTTATGATTTACGTCCTGTTTCAAAACATGAATTAACACATAAATGATAATAAAATGTAAATTAATGAATAGGCAAATATTATCAATAGCGTTGGAAATTATTTCAATAGCTCCAAACAATTTATTTTGCTTTAACTGTGTATTGTACATAGTCTTTTCACAATTATATAATCGTCCCAGATTAGCTAAGCTATGCGACCGGAGAGAGAATATTTGTGCTAGTATTTTCTAAATATATAAAAATCAGTTTCTTTCTGCTCGCCATGAATCTTGTGTGCCATTGCCTTTTGTTTTTAATGAAGTATTCCCATCTGGTTATTCTTTTCTTTGTCTATTAATTTTGACTGGTAAAACAAGAAATAGAGAGAGAAAGAGAGAGATAGTGAAAGAGAGAGAGAGAGAGAGCGATACAGAGACATAGAGAGAGGAAGGATACCAACCTAGACTGGAATCAGATAGGTAGAATGCAGTTCTTATCAGATATACGGTGTTTAATTACGCACTAAATCCCTCGGCAAATGTAGAACCAGCAATTATCTTCGGTTATGTGTAAAACGGAAACTTGTTGTTTTTGTTTTTCTTTTACTAATTGGTCACAATATAGCAAGGCAAAAAGCCACTCGAGAATAAGGGTCAATGAGACAGAATAATTATCATCGGAGTGATGAGGAACAATATTAGAGTGCTAAAATCGATCAATGGTCGTAACTGCGTTTGATTACTTATGGGGCAGTTTAGTATAAGAATTTGTTGACCTTGCATTTGAAGACGACTAAGTTGTAATCAAAAGGGAAGAAATCCACGGTAGTGTGTTCCAAAGCCGGTATAAACTTAATAAGTAGCTTTGTTCCTGGAAACTCCGCCTGACGGTAGACACATGGAGAGAGAAAGGAAAGTCACTCTGCATTATAGCAAAAACGAGTTTTTCTGTAAATGTCTCACAAAAAATGACAGCTTAGTTGAGCGGTTTAAGTAATCGTATATAATGATTTTTTTTCTAATATGCATTGTTGTTACTAATAAGTGCTATAGAGTTTGTCCGTCCTCTGCGATTGAGCATAGATGTTCTTCTCGTTTATATTCTTCGTAATCTGGTGTATCCATAAGAAAACGAAGCTAGAATTTTCACTTAAACTACATTTTCCAAACTTCAATAGTGAATCTCCATCACATTAATTTGAAGTGTTTTAGGCGATCGTCTAAGCGCCCTAACCTCTCTGGAAATTATATCATATTTGCTCGCAGAAAAGATGTCCCACCATCTGTGGTGTCATTTGTGTTCGCCTCGCTCGAAGATACGAAGTGGCTCTCAGCAACACACAATCGCAGTTATTATCATCCAGCTAAGAACTTGGTGGTTTGCAACCTTTGCAATTCTATCATCAGCACAAACAGATTCCTGAGTTAGACAGAAAGATTCCCGACAAACAGGTTTCCGAGTTTGACAGAAAGATTCCCGAGTACAACAATATACATCTGAAGAACATAGGAGGTTACATCTACCGAAACATTGTGCGAATAATATACATGATGAGAACCTTTGCAATTTTGTCGGCAGGACAAACACATAAAAAGAAAGGACTTCAGTTCTGTTCGTCTAAGTCCAACTTCTAAGAGTTGGGGACGTCGAACAGAAGCAAGAACCGACGCTACGTTTCCATTCCTTGTATGAGCTGCCGATCACAATACACCTAGCTTGTACACAACTGTCATGAATCGATCATTGGACTTGTTATCGTAACACACCTGCGAACATAATTCCCGCAATCTATATAACTGACTCACACTCCACATCCTATTCAAAACTTGGTGATATTACCAAAATGTAGGAAGCAACGGGTTTTAAGTTCAAATATTGCCTAGCGAACTCATTAACAATCTACAACTAATATGATGCCTCAGATGACACAAATGTAATGCCTTGTTAATCATATTGTAGAACCTACCCCACGGAGGTGTAACAATAGTCACATTGTGTTCAGCGTAAAATAAACGTAATAGTTTGATATGCCGTAACATAAACGGATGTCTAAACATGTAAGTATTTGTGATGAAGTAGCATTTCATACGTTTCAGAATTTAAGATATAAATTGATTATTTGAATTATTTGGATTATTTGGACTACTCATGGATATTATTTTCACAACGTTTCGGTCGATGTAACCTTCGATCTTCTTCGAGTGTATCTTGTCGTACTCGGGGATCTTTCTGCCTAACTCGGGAATCTGTACGGAATTTCGGACGGAAACCTATATTAAATGTATCAGGGTAGCTTGCTCTCGTTCCGTCAGCCATGATCGGATAGAGGTCTTAAGTCATTCGTGGTTCTATTCTTAGTATCGCCCACACTACGAATCAAACCTCAAACCCCAGAAGACTGTTACTTAGAACTGATTTGTACTTAGCACTTATACCCGTTATAAATATGAAATAGTTTAGTATTGCAAGCATGTGAATAGCAGATTTGCTACAGGTGAGTAATATTAATAACGAGTAAGGAGGACACACAAATAATTGAAAATATCTCTGATTATGAATATTATTTCTTTTGAAATAAAATATGCACGTCATTAAACGTGCGTAACCTATTTGAGAAAAGTAATATCCTTGATTGTCTACAGATGAGCCTTTTGTGAGTCGATATTGGCTGCCCTTTATCTCCAGTGTATGTCTCGAGTAGTCACTTTCTGTGTGAGCGAATAGGGATGACTGAGAAAATACAAAGATCTACGATTTCGGGTCAAAAGTACATATATTCAAGCATAACGTAAGGAGAAGAGAGTTAGAGCCGGCTCCCCGGGAGTGAGGCAGTCAGTAAGAGTTGAACGTTTGACAGTCAGTTATATTTCGTTTCTCTCAGATAGAAGTGGGCCTTTAGCCTCTAAACTAAGGAGTTGTGTTTTAATTTTGTCCGGAAACAATCTCATTTTGCAATTCTGTTATTTAATCTAAGAAAACGAGTTATAGCGTTTGTCTATGGAAAGTCATTTCTATATTGTTGTTGAGTTTGGACAATCGATTTCGTCGCGAAGTAGACAGCTACATCTTGATCTTCTACGGCACCGAATATCTTGATGCTTGTTTCATTTCACTACAAAAAGAAGTCAATATTATTGAATACTTATTTTTGGAGAACAATGTACTAGTATCATAATGTAGAGGATGGCTGTGTAAGAATTGATAGTAAATATAATTAGAAAAATCAATAGTTTCCAATGAAAATAAACGTATTCATTTTCTATGTTGCTAACAGGAAATAGAGTGGAGGTTCTTTTTAACTGCAACAATTAGATCGTATTGGCAGACCTGGTTTAATTTCTATAGAAATGTAAGCGATAATACAATAGACACATAGTTTGGAACTAATAAGCTTGTATCGAGAACAATGTAAACTATTGGGTTGTGTTTACAAAATAGTGTTATACAGTGAAAGATTTATGCCACACGAAACTTCGATGTCTGTAAGACAGGTCTATGAAAAACAAGATTGCAAAGTTTTCCTTTCAATAACAAATGCTACTTTAACACAAATATCTACGTTGTTTCGAACCACCCTGTAGATAAATTAACAGGACTGTAGATTAAGGTGCATAAAGCCGGAATGGAAAATTAACCTAGAAATAAATATATTGTAAATAGATGGAAGACTTATGCATATGAAGACGTTAGTTATGCCCCAACACAACATATGACGAACTCATTCGATGTGACAAAACTCAAATTAATCTGCAACATATTCTATCTTTAATATATGTTTGTGTTTGCTATTGTTCTATATCTTCAGCAATTCGTCGTAGAAAGGGCAGCATCCTTTCCCCGAACAACAGTTTTACATCACTTCCATGACCCCTATACGAATATTAAAATCTAGATATTATAATACTAAAGCGGCACCTGTTCAGGATTCTTAAAAAGTAAAATGGGGCGAAAAAATATCCAGCAAATAAATTTTGTCAAATGCAAAAAAATGTATTTTTTTTTACTTACCTGTATAATTATCACGTGTATTTACTGATTGTAAGATGTATTATTTATGTATTTGTTATCATTACTTTTACTTAGCTAAGGACGCGTGGTTTCCAACATGATCGCCAAGTTTCAGGGGCTTAGTCACGAATTTCAAACTTACAACGTAATCAAAAAGGGATTAGTGGAATCGTAAGCCTAAGTCCGAGGTTGTTTGCCAATCGTATAAAAGTAAGTGTTTTTCATCATTATTACCTTTTATTACTTAAATTCGCGACCAAGCACCCTTAAAATTGCCGACTATGTTGGAAATTACATTGTATTTCCTAAGGAAAAGTGACAATAGCATATGCATAGATAATTAAATAGTTCAATCACTAAACCCACATGAAAATTATACAGGTAAGTAGAAAGGTACATTTTCTTGCGTTTGGAAGAAGTTATTTCTTATCTATTTGTTATCTTATTCGTCTCAAATCAAATAATCTTCAGAAATTGAAATTCAGACCATCTTCCTTCATTATGGGTGAAATTCATTGCAAATTGGCTGTTTTTGAATTTTCAAATAGGAATGTGTTATCATGCCTTCTAAAACCCTTTAAAATATTGTAAAGACATTTTCGGCGTATTTTTTAATTGCTGTCTATTGTTTAAATTTCACAAACATTGGAAGTATCTGAATTTTCATGAAGGGCTTCCAGTGGGCAGAAACAATTGTATGAATTAAAATATGCTGTGAAACAAATTCGAAACATTTATTAAATTATATATATATATATATATATATATATATATATATATATATATATGCACTATTATTAGTGGTATAGCCTTGTCAATGCATGCACATATTCTTCTTAGGCTTAGTGGAAAGCTAAGCATATTTTATATTTTGGCTATTATGTTTGTTCCGATATATCTTTCTCGTAAAGGTGGAAGCCATTTTGTCTGTTATGGATAAAATGCACATGTGTCGGAAAAATGAGAACATTTATTCAGCATGTAAAACATAGACACATACCTAATTTTATATATAGAGATATATGAGTAAGTACTGCTATTTTTCATAATCTATTTGTTCTTCCATTTTTTCGTTTTTGTAGTAAAATTCATTTCCCAATGTTTATTAAAGCCTAATTAAATGTATAATATCGAATAGAGTGTCATCGCCTAAGCCGATTTCATAGTCGCCCAAGGCGACAACTCATTGTTATTTGTAACAATTGATTGCTTGTAATGTCAGTAGGGTCAATAACTACCAGCTTTTCTCGGACAGTCTTACTTACTGAGTAGTAAAATCGTAATATTGGGTTCAGGGTTTGAACCCGGAATACACAAACGTGCCCGAAAAAGCTCGCCTGTGTGATTTAGTGCTCGATATCTTGAACAAAATATATTATCTACAGGGTGCAAGGGTTATTTGAGGACATTTTTTATATGTAAAATAAGCAACAATATTTTAACAAAAAATTATATATTTAAATCAATTTGGCATAAATATCCTTGATGATACTTCTTTATCTAATTATTCTATAAATCTCCCTTTTCGTTTCAATGGTTGCTTTTGTTCGCCCACAAGCTGAAATTAAGTGGCCCCTATTTATTTCAGACATCATCTGGACAATGGCGGCCTTATTGAAGCTATGGTACTGTGAAGATGTCGATAGTTTTCCTTTTCAACAACGATTTCAACGTAATAGTTTATAGGAGTTAAATCTGGCGCGTAAGCGGGTGACACTTGGGGATCACATGATCGTAATAATTGTCTGATTATCAGACTTTGGTTACTATGGCTTTGTAATAAGGTACATAGGCTTGTTGAAAGACGTATGCACTTCTATTGCATAATTTATCTATCCAGCGCCTTACAGCCATATTAAGAACATCAAGAAGTATTGACACTAAGATTCTATGGAAGAATTTAATAGAGCATGGCATTAACATTAGTGCTCACAATTATTAAACTCAGCACAGTAGCCGAGTATTTTGTGTTCATCACCTTGTGTACTTTATAATGAAGATACACATCACCGGGTGATGTCATCACCCCCATAAAGGAAACGTTGTCATCAAATAACTCTAGCTCCAACCGAATCTTATGAACAAATGATCTGGCAATATTTCGAAAACACTATGTTTTGCAGCTAAAGAAACTATGAGTGTGTGTCTTTGTATTTCTTGGATTAACATCGTTCTCTGAATGGTTATCTGAAATAATAAAAAAAAATATTATTATAAATTATTTGAGTGTGTAGTGAACCTAAAACAATATATTCTTAAATAGCGGTCGCATTTGATATTTTATCAATTTAAAACATAACTAAGAACATAAACAACCCGTATGTGCAGTAATAGACATGCTTCTATTTTTCCTAATCATGCCTTCTTTCCTGTTCATCGTTTTTATGTGAAGCTTGTTTAAAATGAAATAAAAATGATTCATTTACGAAAATTTATCATAGCGTAATTGAAGTCAGGATAACCAATAGTGTTTGAGTGCCTAAGCTGATTTTATAGTCTCGACGGTATCCAAGAGAACACCCCCGAAGCGCCAACTCACTGTCATTCGAAAGAATTGATTGCTTGTAAGGTCGGTAGGGTCATAAAATAACAGCTTTTCTCAGACGGTGTAACGGACCAGGAAAATATCTTCCATTTAGCAAAATAAAAACCAAAACATTAGAGAGACGAGTAATTATTGATTCGGCATGTCAATCTTGTCTAAATAAAAAATAAACGGAATACAATGAATAGAACTATAAAACAGAAGAGTGTCTATGCAGCGGCGGCATTACCAGTCGGGTTTATAATGTCTTGTGTTTTTGTTCTCTCTATCACTTGAGTTCGATGTTAATATGCGCAGTGAGACTCGACGTCGCTTAATGATATGCACCGTAATGAGAATGTTTCCAGCAACACATACAGCAGAATGTTAGAGAAATATTAGCAGTGTATTCGGTATTTACGATGATGTGTATTTATAATACAATCACCCAAGAACAATTTTACCAAAACGTAATAACACTATATTGTTTGTTTTGGTTTTAGGGCATGTCAACTACTTTTCTTTTCTTTTTAATTGTATTCACTCCAAACAAAGCCCATTGCCACTGATACGTAATGGGCCATTGCAATCAGGATCCATATTCATAGAAGGCATCTTAAATAGGAAGTTTCACAACAAGATATTTGTTCACATTATATTTAAATTTCTGCATGTTGATACAGTCGGAGAAACAAAGAACAGAAAGAGGATTCCAAAGGTAAGTGGTTCGATAATAGAAGCTATTATAGTCAAAAGATTTCCGGCATCTGGGGACCTTTAGAGGTTAGGGTGGGATTTTGTTGCTAGTCGCGTTTGTAGGGGTATTTACGGTGAGGGAGTACACATGCATTTGTCTGAGCATATTTGTTCGAAGCAAGTGTAAAACAAAAATAGAGAATTTTGATGATGGTGAACAGTGCGAGAACTATATTTTTATGGAAGTCGCTTCAGATAAAGCATGAAGCGACTTTATGTAAGGAGCTAAAAGAATACAGCTTCAACGTCAACAACTTGCGAACGATAAGTGTTATATGGATATATGACGGCCCCAAAACAGCAATTATTCCCCCTTTGTCATAAACATCGCTCATAGAATGTGAGGAGTAAATAGCAAACTAAGGGGAGAGTTATGAGGCTGCCGAAAGTAAACCCAAGGTCCACTTTCTACTCTCCTATTATGTTAGAGACTCATTTTTGTACCCTGTTTAAGAGGGAGATACTAATAGTTTGTGCATCGATATTTCGTGTTCTGTTATTATTTACCAATAAGTTTATTTTATTTGTTCTTTGTCGGGTGTTGTTTTGATTTACATAATATTTCATGTTACTCTTTTTGCAGTAAGAGTAAAGTGTTTTGCTGACATCTAGAGAATATTGCGTTCTAACCATTGGGAGGTTAGATTTTTTTCTTTTTAAACAAGTTTAATCTTATAAATTTGATTTATTTTTTTGAATAAAAACAACGAAATATTAGGGAACCGAATATTCTTAGGTTTTGGATTTTTCAGATGAGGATTGATAATCAATATTTTTGTATTATTGGGACTATTGTTTTCATCTTAAAACAAGACTTTGTTTAAAACTCCAAAAAATTCATACTAGAATTGACATGTAGTGCAACGAATAATATGCGGCTAAATAATCAATTCTCAGTTACAGTTTTCTAGAGATTGAAGATTCAGTTCTCAGTGCGGGTGATACTAAGAATTGGTCGGTGTACAAACCGTTGCTCTCTCTCTCTCTCTTTCTCTCTCTCTCTCTCTATCTCTCTCTCTCTCTATATATATATATATATATATATATAGAGAGAGAGAGAGCAACGGTTTGTACACCGACCAACGGCCTAGTTAATGCTACTAACATGTGCTACCACACATATACTCTTTACCGATTGGAATGCACCACTTGCAATACATTTTACTTGGGTAGTACCATAAGACCCCTACAGATAAGGATTAAGGTAATACACAAAGACAAGTATAATCATTTTTAAGCACTTTAACACGAGAAACAACACTAACAGATGACTCAAAGTTAGCATCTAGCATATCTCCGAATAAATTTTTTTATTCATTCCTAAGTTACGCACTGTATTTAATAACATATTTGAACTTTGTTTATCATTTATAATATAGTATATATAATATTTACCTTTAGCCACGCACATTGAAAAAAAACAAATTATAATAAGTACAACTATAATAAAGTAAGAAAAACAACAAATACATTTATATATATAAGTAATCAAAACAAAATGATCCCACATACACTTAGTAGATGGATTAACAATTAATGAGTGGATTTATAAAAAGTATGAACAAATAAATAAAAATGATCACAAATATTAATAGAATAACAAACTTAGTATATAGATTTACAATTCCCTTTCTCAAATACTAATAGAATAACACACGTCCTATGTAGATCTACACTAATAGAATAGAATAAATAGGACAAATTAAAGAGGAAAATATCAATAGAATAACACACTTAGTATGTACATTTACAATAACTTTCGCCTCTAAATAAAGATGAAAAATGATCCTATTATAATAATTGAATAACACACTTAGTAATATCAATAGATTTACAATTTAATATTATAATAACAAATAAATAACATGACCAGAACTATTAATAGTACACAGACTGTCAATAGTACATGCATTTGCAATTCATATATATATATATATATATATATATATATATATATATATATATATATATATATATATATGTGTGTGTGTGTGTGTGTGTGTGTGTGTATGTAAAAAATAAATAAAACGATCACAAATAATAATACAACTAGTAGTATATCTACAATCACTTAATTATGAGGTAACACCCAAATTTCAAAAATGGAACGATAACATAATTTAAAATTTTAAAGATATGTGAGCTCGTACATATGAATTTGACTTACTGGCTAAATATTTGAAAATATTTCACTATGCGAAAAGAAATAACTCAATACTACATTTTAAGTTAGTATCCCCCCCCCTCAGTGTAATTAAATATTTAACTAAAAATCGTTAAAGAATTGATTTTTTCATATAAACATCGGAATAAATTAATATTATAACAATATACTAAATTCAATCACATTATATATAATTTAAAAGTAAATAAATATAACAATTACAAATAAATTAAACGTGAATCATTACATTATTTTCAATGATTTAATCTTATTTTAATTTATTTGATGTGGGTTACTTTAGCATTTACTGCAAGATTGTCATAAACAACATTGCCAGTCCACACAAGTTTCAGGAGATAAAAAGAAATTATTTCATAACGAGGTCTTAGCTCGAAATATATAATGGACACAGTCACGAACATTTAATAACAAAAATGTAGAAATTGTGAGTAAACAAGTAACATTTGCTATAAAAAATAAAATAAAAATGACTTCGTATTTGTCCTCCTTCTCAACACCCACATATTTCTATTTTTGTGTTGTGATATCCTTCTAGTACTTTTCTGTATACATATTTTAAAAACATATTTCACTCCAAACAAGGCAGGTCGTAACTCTAGACATAAGGGGCTACTGGGAATTAGGTTTTAGGTGTCATCCTAAGTTAGGAACTGTTCCGCGAGATGTTTGTTTACATTAGTTTTAAACCTCTGCATGCCATTACTGTCGGGGAAACAGAAGGCAGGGAGAGAGTTCCAGAGACCGGAAGTACGGGGAAATAAGCTATTAAAGTAGAAGGCTATCCGGCATCTGGGAGCCTCCACAGTGAATGGATGAGATTTAGCTGATTGTCGAGTTCGTCGAGTGTATTTTCGTCGAGGGGCATCAGAGTAGCAAGTTCATCGAAACACAATCCATTAAAGTAGTTGTAAAACAAGCACAAGGAAGCAACATTGCGACAATTAGACAGGGGCTTCAACTTGGTGGATAGTGAATGACCTATTAAGTTGGTGACTCTTGTTGGATCTTGTCTAAGAGGGAGAAACTAGTAGATGATGCACCAGCCCAGATGTGACTACAATACTCCATGCATGGGTGGATGGTAGCTTTGTAGAGATACAGAATAATGTCAGGTGTGACGAGTTTACTAGCACGGTAGAGGAAGCCCACCTTCTTTTCTGTAAGTTTGGCAATGACTTCAATGTATTTTTTCCAATTCATGTTACCTGTAAATATTAGGCCGAGGAGTTTGAATGTTGAACTTTCAGGTAGGGTGTTATTTGCAATGACAATCGGTGGTGTAAGAGGTTTTTTGTAGTTATTGAAGAAATGAAGCTTTTTCTTTGCGGCATTAAAAGTTACCAACCATTTATGATACCAATCTACTACAGACTGGAGATCATTTTCTAAGGATTCAGCCATTGCCCTGGATATGTTCGTTTCCGTTTTGCCCACATGACGGGAGTAAAGCGTGGTGTCATAAGCAAATATACCTATCTCAGATTCTATATTACCCGCAATAGCTCAAACAAACTACTTCTTATATATATATATATATATATATATATATATAAGCAATAATGAGTAGTAAGACTACACATCTTAAAAGTGGATAGGTTTAAATCTCATAAAATGCGTATCAGAATTGTCTGTTATGACTCGTAGCGCAGCGGATACAAGTGCTGAGTTTATCAGTTCTAAGGTACAATCGTTTGGTGATTAATGGTCCAATCCTCATATAATAAGATAACAATTACCAATTATGTCAGACTTCTACTTGGTCATCAACAATCTATCTCTGAGGATTAAATAAAAGGTTTATTTAGAAATTCGGTATAGATTCACGAGTTCGACATAATGCACGCGAAAAAAGTTGATGGATATATCGGTAGGAACGTTGTCAGAATAACATCCAAGATCAGAATAGTAGTCCGAAAAATCTAAATGATACAAATATATTTTTTATTTGAATAATCTTTCGTATTTTGGGATCATCCAGTTTTCTATTCATTCATTCTCTTAAATATTAGTTGTATAACAAAAAATATTAGTAACATTTTAAATTGTGTAAGCGTATATACGGCATACTCAGCTTGACACATCGCCACCTGCTAGATCATCGAAGTTAAGCGACGTTGACCTTGGGTCAGTACTAAAATTGGTGACCATTTCGGAATACCACATGCTTCATATAGAAGGGCGCTTTCTCTTATGCCATAATTGTTTTTGGCATATTGGACTTCTCTTTACAACTAGACCCATGCAATGTAGGTTCAAGAGAGGTGTGGTTAGAGATTGCGCAAACTTTGCTTCAGAATAGACTGTCCGTGCAGGCACTTTTACAGGTGTTATCCATTCTCTCTCTCGATTGAACCTGGACTGATAAAATAGGTGTATATGATTGGTTAATTTGTTGTTGATTTTGAACTTATTTTTGTTATTTAAGAGTTCATCTCTCTTCTGTGTACTTGATTATTGAGAACTGGTTCTATTACGAAAAGTGTTGTAGGTAAACCGAAGGTTGAATATCGAATCAACTCAGTAAGATATCCTAAAAGTCTACCTTCACTATAAACTGTTCGAATGATCGATCGGTTTTACTGGCACGGTGCCACATAATAAAACAAATAAAAACTTCCAGTTCGTATTGATTTATCAGTCAAAAGGTTGATGCTCGACTTCACTGTAAATTTAATCATTTTTCTCAATGACCTTAATACAAGTTGATTTTTTACAAGTTTCATCTAGAATACGTATTTGACATAAATGCTGCCACAGATGTTTTAAAGAGTATTGATTTTACATATATTATATCAAGACAGTTGATAATGGTTCAAGACTATAAACTCGACATCTCGAGTACAAGTACTATCAAACCTGTAACGAAACGCCTTCTGCAAAAAAAATTTATGTAAAAAAAGACTCTCTGTAAAATAAAAATTCATGTAATAAGGGACTCTCTGTAAAAATACTTTTATGTAAATAGAGAACCTCTGTAAAAAGTAACCTCTGTAAAAACAAACATTTCATGCAAAAAAAATCTATGTAAAAAAAAGTATTTCATGCAAAAATACCAACTGTAAATACAAAAACTTAATGTAAAAAAAGACCCTCTGTAAAAAACAATTAATTTAAAAAATACTTTCTGTAACACAAACACTTATTCTGAAAAATATATAAATCAATCTACCACTTTCAACTATGGACAGTAGTTAAAGGTAGAACCTTTTATTGTATGCTCTCTCCTATATCGTCATTTGCATGAAAGGTGCCCCACTGAGTTTCAGTATTTGGTTATTCCTGGTAAGGTATTTACAGAAAAAAACTCGCCTCTCCACGACAATGGAAATGGCCGCTCTTTCTTTTCTTACTTCATGTCCATATCGTTAGGGGAAATTTCCATAAACACAGCTCATTTGAAAAGGTTTCCCGTCTGTGTAACACATTACCACCGGACTGCTTCACTTCATGGTCATATTCAAATACGATGTCAACAAGTACTCGTTGTGAATCGTCCCATAAGTAGTTATTTTTTATTGTATTGATCAATTGCGTTTGACAATATAAGCCTCCTTGTAATCTTACCTCCTAGGGGTTTTAGCGTTCATAAGTCGTGACACGAACATAAAAAATAAAGAACACTCCGAAGAGACACCACTTATCCGAACAGTACATCCAATCATCATGGAAGTCTCCTAATCACTACAATTAAGCAATACTAATCCAATAGAAATGCGTTTGCAGATTTTGAAACGCTTGCTTTATTATGATCTCTTTGGAAAGTATAAATACACATTTCCTCATCCTAACTATATTTGGTATCGTATGACGTACTAGATTCTCAGGCCTGAGGACCTTGTTTTTTATCTTGCTTGTTTGTCCCCATGCTGACTTAAAGACACCACAAAGGGATGACATCATTACTGACGTTCCATCCCCAACGTTACGGTAACGTTAATCATTACTATAATTTTAAAGGTCCGCGCTGATAGAGTAAGATCAGAATATTTTATCTTCACTCATCAATATAAAAAAAGTATAGAATTTATATCCGAGATTCACAAACTTATTTTGCTTATGAACCGCCTGATAGCTATTTTAACATCGGCGGAACCCGTATATGCGTATATCATTTTATTAAATGAAATATTACTCAGTAACAGCTTTTGTGTAATGTTAAAACAACATTCATGCGATGCCCAAAGATGCGAATACTGCTTTCACATCTGGTGAGGCGCCTTACAGGAGACTCTTTTCTATCTCGACAGAGTACAACATCGACTTGCAAATCTAATGAGGGTGATCTCTTCGCTTTCTTACAGTCACTTTCCCACAGAAGAGACATTGCTACTCGCTCTACTCTATCGTTATTTCCAAGTAAAATCTTGACTAAGCTACAGTTGGTGATTCTACTTTGTAAAACATTCACAGAAATAACTCGTCTTATTACCACAACAAAAATAGTGTTTACTTTCTCTCTCCATGCGCATAGCTTTAGACGGAATTTCCCGTCTTTAAAACACATTACCGCAGGAAGTACTTTCCTGTAGATAACAGCTTGGTCGTAGTCAAATCCAGTGTAAATAAATTGTTGTCATGGGCCGTTTTGTAAGCAACCAAACGAGTTCATCCCATTGATCAAGGTTAGAACTGCTATAGTGTTCCTCATAGTCGGCTAGTAATAATCCCCGCCTCATTATCATTTATCCTCGAGTAGATCTTTGCCTTGATAAGTGGTGGCCAAAATAGTAGAAACAAATGAAGCACCGTCATTTTAATAACTCTGAGGGACTGTAGAATCACTGTGTGTTGTTTATACACATTCTTATGCATATTTACCTACCTGACCTCGAGGAATGTTCGATACAAAGTACGCTTGAATAAGGGGATACTATGGCTCATCAGATAAGGACAAAATGATAAGTGGGTTACAAATACACGTCAACTTGGTGACAGTTTTTGGTTTTAAAATCGGAAATTGATAAATGGTGTTTATCAAAAAACATTCCTTCATAATCTTATTCAGTTGATATTTCGGTGCGACATTATATTTCATTAGTTTGTAAACATTTCATTAAGAGAGTTAACTAAATTTCTTAAAAAACTAACCCTAAGTCCGAGTGGCAAGGTAGTAAAACAATAAGTAATCGCCTAAAATGTAGAACGACCCAAAACCAAAAGTTTGATTTTATTATCTTAATTAATAAATGCGATTTTTAAAAAATTCTATTTGTCACTCCTCTATTATAATCAAAACGGGTTGTTGTTATTAAAATCAATAATACAACATAAAATGTTGATATTCTGTATATATAGTGGAGATAAATGATTAAGCGCTAACCTTTTAACTGCCTGATTAGCATAACTATTTTTAAACCGTTCATAATTAATTAATGTTTGGCATTATTAATCTGAAATTGCATTGGCTTATATTTACTATCAATATGCAATAGTTTCGTTAAGTAATTACAGTTATTTAATAAATAAATCGGAAAAATAACTAAAACGCCATGCGCTCGCTGATGACTATACAGAAAGTTGTGACTCGGTACGAGCGAGGAAGAAGCGAGAAGAGAAAGTGGGAGAGGAGTGGGAGAAGGAATGTTGTTGTCTAGCTCGCTATCACTCTGTCTCTTTCTCTCGCCCTCGTGTTGCAGTTTTTATATTTTTCGTGAAAAATAACTAAATCACTTTTGTTTTATTAAGTTAATGCTCAATTCATAAAGTTTTACAACAAACTTTTTTATATTCACAAATACTTTTTCACTATTCTCATTGACAAATGAAAACAAAAGTTTAGTAGCACTGTGATCTGTTCAGATTCTGAAAACATAGATAATCGTATTTTTGTATGATTGTAGATAACTAAATCTAAACTAAATCTAAACTAAACTAAATCCCCCGCTCAAAAAAAAAATAGTCCATCTTTTTTAGGCGATCACGTGTGAACACGTTAAAAACTTGACGAAAAAGAAAAGAAAAAAAATTATTAGTTTAAGATTTTAAGTGGGTGACAATTTTCGTATATTAATTCAATTTTTCGGGCCAGTTAAGTACATTAGTTTCTGTTATTTGAGTTAAATCCGCTTCACTTTTCGGGGAGGTGGCGCTTTCGTTTTAGCACATTACGTGTGGTTTTGTGACCTTGCTACTTGGACTCAGAGTTAGTTGTGAAATAAGTTGTTAAGTTCCCTAAAAACACAATGTCTCGGTAGTTGGCGAAGATTTTACGTTAAATATATATGAAAATGTACCTCCAGTCTAAGTTCTAAAATATTACTTTTTCTTTCTTTCCGTTTTCCACGGTGTCAGAATGCCAATTTTTGAAGGGATTATTAATAGAGTGTGTAAATCTAAACATTTTCCAATGTTTAATTTTTTAAAATCTTACACTTTTTTTAACTATACGTCCCTTATTTATTTAAATTTTAATAAATTAATTTAAGTGTGTTAACTTTTCCGGTGAAAATTGAATGAACAACTTCAAAATGATCTTACTAATAAAATACCATATTTTATGATATAAACAAAAATATAAGTTTGAATATTATTGTACATTAAGGTTTTTTATTCTTTTTCAGACGATTACGTGTTAATGCCTTGAAAAACCTGGCGGAAACAGAAACAACAAAAATAATTAGAATTTATAGCGAGGGATTAGTTTTTCATATAATTTAACGTAAAATAATTCTCCACTTTCTTGCCATTCTAATGTTTTATGTCAGTTTACCATATTTTTGCTATTAGGGATCTATTTCCTGCGTTATTTTTTGGGGTGACTTTTTTGTAGTGATTGAGTGTGGTTTTACAACCTTGTCAGTCGATTTACGTGTTACTCTTAAAATATATAAACAGCCTAATAATTTAGAATCATAAAATAAATAATAAAATAATAATAAAAAGAAGTATCTTATTTTAAGAGGGAAGGGTTATTTAGCTGAGGGTGTTAATCTAGAAAATTTCCAAAGTTTATTGTTAAAATTATGGAATTTTCTGAGTAAAAACCATTAACGCACTCCCTTCTAATTAAGTGCTTCCTGCAGGGCGGTAATGTTTTACTAGTTTCTAATAAAACACATTTTAATTATAAAAAAAATGTTTGGGTGTATTATATGTAATAAAGGAAATTCCAATTATAAAAATTCGTTTAATTTTCTTATGTGTTTATGAAAAAATAGTGAAAACACATTATTAATTTGCTGCTAGTACATCTTTTCGAACCGGTCAATAAACCGACTAGTTTAGGGTTAGCTTATGTTTATGTTAAGGTTATATTAGGGTTGACTTAGGGTGTGTTTAGGGTTTGTTTAAAGTTGGGTTATTGTTTAAGTTAAAAAAAACAGTTCGTTTTTGTCCGGTTCAAAAGCTGTACAAATACAATTAATTTCCCTATCCTAAAAATATATATATATATCCGAATGTTGTATTATTGATTGATACACACCATAAACTGGTATCGTCTTGGCCTTCGGGGCTTGATTTACGCCGGTCTATGGGTTTGTCCTGTGCAGTTCTAGGAGGTCCACTCTCCCAGGCTTTGCCTCCCCTCTTTGGAGAGGAGTAAGTTTATTGCTTACTGCCTGCAGCGCCCCTACCGGGGAATGCCGACGGGGCTGCCCAGGCAATTTTTAATGGCCAGAGTGCTCACCTTCTCGGGCGCTGGCTTTTCAAACCCCACTTTCCGACCCGAGCTTGGGTCACATCTTACTTGTGGGAGTAAGATAAACCTGGCCTTGTGCCTAACCTCCTGGGGAGGTAAATAAAATATATATATATCCGATCTAAAATATAATGTGTAAATGTTTTGGATAAACACGACTTGTCAATTTCTGATTAGCACACCGGAAGCCGTCACGAAGTAGACGTTTTGACTTTAAATAAAAATTACCTCAGTCTAGAAGGATACTATTTTACTGACCAATACAGAAAATATGAACTGTAGTATCAGAAGGGATACTAAACTTTGCTACTAGCCGAAATGGTAATGAGTAGTTTTTATATACGCAAACTAGATGCCGTTCAATCGAACTTTGTCGATTATACCTACTATGTGAATAACAACTCTATCTTTGCGACTTTCCCTTCAAGTGTCCATGTTAAACCCAAACTCATTGGTCGTCTTTGCGACACACTGTTTTTTCTCTCATCCTTACTCAGATTATTTAACGAAAGAGGATAATTGAATGGATCGCATGCATCTACTGCAGCTGATGTTAACACACCACTTTCTTTTTTTTCGTCTTTAGCTGGTAGTGCTGGGTGCTAGCTGGGTATTTATAGCTACAAACATTGTCTACTTATCAGAAACGGGCTGAACATAAAATAGTTTGATGTAGAGAATGAGGAATAAATAATTGAAACCTCTAATGAATCAGATTACTGCTTTGTGTCAACGCAGCGACCATGACATCAAAAAGCAACTCTAGTTGACGAGCATGCCTTTGATATTGCACGAACGCAGTCTCTTTGTTGTCTGCTTTTTTTTTCTTTTACTTTCCTTTTCATCTGATTCTCTTTAATCTCCTTCGATCTATTTTTTATTCGTTCACAAAACTATAATTATCGGTCTGTCATGCATCAGGTTTAAATAGCATTTTCATCGAAAAATTGAATTGACATATCTTATTTTAGAAGAAACCAAGACTCTATATGTTACCCTCAATCATGATTCATTTTGAAATAATCTTTCATTGGTCTGCCACACATGAAATTAAAATTTTTTTTTTTTGGTCTGTCATGCTTAACTTTCAAAAAGGAGCGTAGAACGTTGAATTTGAATTTACTTTTGGCAGCCTCGTAACTTTCGCTTTTCTTATTTTGTCATTTGGTCATCACATTTTATGTGTGATGTTTATGACAAAGGGGAGAGAATTGCTGTCTTGTGTGTCGGAATCTATTAATATAACCCTTATCGTTGACTAGTTTCCGATATTGAAGTAGTATTGTTTAGCTCCTAACATCAAGTGGCTTCATTCATTCTATTAAAATAGTATTTTCTTTGTCTGCTACGCTTAATTCGGGGATAATATTTTGTTTTGTTTGCTATTCTGAAACTTGAAATATCATTTTCTTTTGTCTGCCCTGTTTTAATGTTGAATAACATTTTCATTGGTCTACTATTAATTTATAGATAATATTTTCTTTGAATACTATGCTAGTTTTAATCGACTTGAGTATACTTATTTCAATTTTGATTGAAATTTATTACATCATTTTGCTCCTAGAAAACGTCTGAAATTTAAGGCTTAAGCTTGATGGATCTTATGAAGAAAGTATAATTAAGTGAGCCTTGCTTTATTGTCGTCCAATGAATATTGATCCAATTTAATGCAAATCTGAAATATTAAAGTTTTTCAAATGAGAGGTTGTGCCCATATCATTGTCTCTAACACTCTTTAAAATACTCCAAATAAACTTGAATTCAGAGAATATTTATTAATTGATATCTATTATCGATTGTAAAAAATCACAAAAATCGTAAGTATTTGAATTTTCACAAAAGATTTCACTATTTGTGTCTACCCCTTTGCATTAAACTTAATTACACTAAATACGACCGACATTACCCACTCCTACATTCTGCCGTTTTGATTAAAATTAGATATAGCAGACATTACCCAAACACAAGCAGTTGTTCCAAAGTCAATAACTATAGTTAAGGAGTGAACCCTGTACATAAAGATATATAGACATATATGCATACCTAACTAACTAACTATATATATATATATATATATATATATATATATATATATATTTATATATATATATATATATATATATATATATATATATATTCATAATATCAATTTAGAACATTACAAAATACAAATTTATATTTCTGATTTCAATTCATAACATTATGAAATAAACACATATATTAATGGCGTTAATTAAGAATCTAGCTTTATATGCATTTCGCGTAGATCAAAATGGCAAATTTAATAAATTCAAGGACATGCATCTGATTGGCTTATAATCTTTTTTATTTGTTTTCATTAATTCAAGCGAGTGTGTGCATCGAACTGATTGCGCAGAGACGAGTTTAAGCATGTTTATTTTTGGCATTGAAGGGTAAACTTCGTCTCTACACTATGTTACGAAAATAAATTATGTTGTAGACTGTGTTAGAGAAAGTTAGAAAAGACGTAGATAATTTTGTTTAAAAAACAATTCATCGCTTATCAAGGCACAAGGCCACTCGAGAATAAGGCATATTGATTTGGAGGGATAGACGGTAAAAATAGTTGTAACTGGTCAGAAATTGATTATTTATGAAACGACTTAACAGGAATTTGTTAAAATTAGACTAAAAAACGGCAATATTATAGTCAGTCGGGAAGCAGCCCCGTGGTACTGTGTTCCAACAGACGGGTAGTTCTTGAAAGAAAACTTTACTGATGAAAGTTTTCCTTATCTAATGTTAAAAGACAGGTAAAATGACTGCCTAAGCAGAGCACGTTATGAAAAAAAATGGCGTAAGGATATATGCGAGTGGTGTAAGTCTCGAACTAGCTTTCTCATTCAATCATACATAATGTGTAACGTTCTCAGGGTAATTTGATAATAGAGAGTTACTGAGAAAGTCAATTGCAGATGAGGCAAGAGAGAAACAATGAAGCACGTATCGCAAAATTTTAATTGTGCATTGAATATCTTATTAGCGCCTGATTTATCCGGGTGCTAAAGTAGATCTGTTTCTAACATCTGAATTCAATAAAGTGAGGCATCTGGTTGAATTAACAGTGCCACATGAAGACACTATCGATGCTACGCAAGGACGATAATAATGAAGGTCTCCATAAAGATTGCGAGAATGTTAGCTAACGAGCTACCCACTTCCCTGTGGAAGTTGGCTGAAGAGTATTTGTTGGTCAACAGGTTGAAAAGTTGGCTCTTAAACGTCAGTTTGACCCAAAGAAAAAAAAGAATATTAATTCAAAATATCAATGAAACAGTTGTAAAAGCAAGCCATTAGATCAAGCTTAACATACATTATGATTCTGAAATGGAGAGTTAAACCTAACAGATGAGTCTGTGGGGAAGAGTTAACCATGATTTTATGGGATTGAAAGTAAACATGCTGATTATGGGAAGGATAGTTAACATAATGATTCTCGGAGGAAGAGTTAAACGTAACAGATTATTCTAGGATGACAGTAAATTTAACAGCAAGGACCTCACATCAGCGAGGAAGTCAGGTGCCCGTGAATTCTACAGAGAGGGAGGCCCCGAAACAGAACACCTTCTTTCCTGGTCACCTTAACTGTGCCCTTAGTTACCCGGTATGTGGGAGTTAGGGTATGAGTTATGTATCTGTTGGTTACACACTAACAAGCCCTATCTTCTATGTTTACCCGCCTATCTACTCAGGCAAAGGTGGAAATGAGGTCGGTTTTCCATGTGGAGAATTCAGCTTCTCCGAAATGGGCACTCTGGACTGAAAATAAGCATTAAGCTTTCCATCAATTCACTAGGAGTTATCTTCTACGGGCTGATGACAGAACATATACTAACTACAATTTAGTCCTGAACAAAAATAAAGTATTGTATCTGTTCCGATCCGAAACAATATGGCATTTCGTTGATTAAGCCTCGTGTCGAGTATGGATAGATGACGTTTTCATAAACATGTCTGAACATAATATTTCAGCAAGTTCATTTTTCGAGATTGGATGTTTTACAGAACTGCATGTTTATTTATATTATTAAACTTTATTTCGGAAAAGCGACCGAGAGATCAAGATAAAAATGTTTTTAATCGTTTCAATGCAAGATCAATGAACCATTTATAAATAATAAAAAATATATAAACAAATGTATACGCTCCGTAAAAAAGAACAGAAAAAATATGTTTCGCTAGTGTTCGCACTAATATACATATTAATATGATCGAAATTATCAGCCCATGTAGCTGGAAAATAAACAAGATAAAACGGAAAGAATAGATTCTAAATTGGAATATTTTAGAAACGGACAAAAAAAAGAGAATTAAAGAACTATCACTCGTTATAGACAGGAGCAAAAAACAAAATAACGTCTGTAAAAGTCTCATAATAGAAACAAAGTTAAGCTCTACTGAATTCATTTCAGACGGTGGGGGGATCACTTGCAACATCTTTCTCCTTCTGAACACTTGAAATGATTTCGTCCAGCACTTTTTACTTAACCACCCTTACATGACAGTAAATATATATATATATATATATATATATATATATATATATATATATATACATATATATATATATATATATATATATATATATATATACATATATATATATATATATATATATATATATATATATATATATATACATATGTATATATATATACACATATATATACATATATATAGATATATATACATACATATATATATGAATATATATATATAGATATATATATAGATATATATATATATAAATATATATATATATATATATATATATATCGATCAATACACATTGATCTTCATATTGAAGCAACGGAAATAAATAAAAAGAAACATCTTTATTTAA
Source organism: Sepiola atlantica (assembly GCA_963556195.1). Classification (NCBI taxonomy): domain Eukaryota; kingdom Metazoa; phylum Mollusca; class Cephalopoda; order Sepiida; family Sepiolidae; genus Sepiola; species Sepiola atlantica. The sequence goes on along the minus strand of OY744516.1, from coordinate 61,311,265 downwards.
AATTAAATTATTGCGGCAACAGTTTTGTTTGTAGTCGCAAACGTTTAAATATAAGTCGGCCTTATATTGTTAAAATATTTATTTTTTCGATAAAATGTTTATCATCTGGCGCGACTATGAATGTTTTATTCTCAGAAGAAAATTGAGTGATGTTTATTTATAGAATTTAAACATGAACGTCTTGGTGTTGGTTCTAAATCGATCTAAAGATCTCGATAACGTCGGAATACGTTAATAATGTAGAATTTAATTCAAAGAAGTGAGGATGGAAAACGGTCGTGTTGATAGTAAGTTACAATGTTAATTCAATAAATTAATACATAAAACTCCTAAGTACATTCGCTAAAAGCAAAGTGTAGTATCTGTTCTGATATTCTATAGAATAAGTGTTCTTGACATAGCACTTCCCTTTGAGAGGGTCTGCCACAAAAGGTTGCGTCACGAGTTAAGCAAAGCTTGCGCCGTCATAACAAAATTTCCAGTAAAACGGAAGATAGGTAAATACGAATGCTTTGGCTTCGATACTATCTCAACTAGACAGTGAAAACACCACCCCAAAGTTCAATATATATATATATATATATATATATATATATATATATATATATATATATATATATATATATATATATATATATAAAGGAGTAAGGCTACCACATTTGTAAAATATTTTTTTCAACATTAATTTATCATTTTGTTATTTTGTCATTTTATAATTTTATATAACGCGTTTCTAGCGGTGGCCCCCTATCATCAGATATATAAATCAATTTGAAAATATGTCTTTCGATTTGAAAGAGTGTTGTTTCATTCGTGGAAATGTGTTATTGTTTGGCGTTTTTGCGCATATGTGGGTTTGCGGGTGTGTGAGTACGTGTTTTGATAATTCGAAATAATTTGAACGCAAATTTAGACTAATAGAAACACTAAACAATAACGAAAATAAAACATATGATTCATTTGTGAGAAATAAATTAACATATGTCCATAACAAAGACAACAATACGAAAGAACTAAACACCTACTTTGAAAACCTCTGGAACATCAACCCTCTGAGTAAAACTAAACCTACAAGTAACCTAACATCTAAAGAGAACCAAGCACTAGATAATATCCTAAGTAATAATACATAATTATAAAAGAAGCTGACAAAAGCAGTGCGTAGTCATCATGGACAAACATTACTATAAATCGAAAATTATAGAGGTACTAGAAAACAAAGATTACTACAATCCAATTAGCACCAACAGGTATAACAACACCATTTAAAAAATCACAAAACTTTGCACAAAATACCATAATATATCAACAAAGAAAGAAAAAGATTTCCTAACACACTTCATTATTAAAACAAACAACTTCTCTGGACTACCTAAGATACATAAATCAAAAAGATGAGAAATGCCATCAACACACAGACATCAGAATATATTAGTGTCCCGAGTTCCAGTGACCTTACATTTAGACCTATAGTAGTAGGACCATCCTGTCCAACAAGCAGACTGAGTAACTTAATTGACATATTACTACAAACATTCACCGATCAAGTCAAGAGCTACATAAAAGACGACATACACTTCCTAGGCTCCTTACCACAAATAGTAATTTCCGGGACAAATTAGTTACATTTGCCATCAGCAGCTTATATAGCAACATACCCTATGACTTAGGTAAACAAGCAATATCACACTGGATGGGAAAACACCCACAAATACTACAACACAGATTCACCAAGCAGTTCATCCTTGACAGCATAGACATTATTCTCAATAATAACTCCTTTGAATTTAATAACAAAAACTACATCCGGATTCTAGATACAGCAATGGAAACCAAAATGGCACAAACATATGCTACCCTAACACTGGTCTATCTAGGTAAAATCTTGTATGAAAAGATAAACAAAAATATAGGGACAGAATATTTAAACTCTCTTCATAAAATCTTGGAAAAGATACCTGGATTACTGTTTTATTTTCTGGGAACCCATATTGGGGGACATCAATAAATTACACAGCATACGACAAAACACACACCCGAAGATGAAATTCACCTTGAACACAGTCAAACAGAAATACCTTTCCTAGATGTACTTATTAAAATAAAAAACACTCACATAATCACATACATCTACCACAAACGCACAGAAACTCAACAATATCTCCATTTTAGAAGCCATCACCACAAAGGCTGCCTAAAATATATGCCCTACTCTATAGCATGCAGTATCTGTACTATAGTCAGTGGCAAAGACCTTCGGATTGTCCGACTGGAGGAACTACGGAAAACTTTAACAAGAAGAGGATACCCGCTACAAATAATACACAAAGGTATAGAACTAGCAGAAAACATCCCATTAGAACAATTACGAATCCCCAAAATACGAAACAAAGAACAAATATTAGCATACATCTCTACACACAATAAAACAATCCATAATTATTTGCAGAAATAACAAGAAACCTAACCCTACTCAACTATAACCAAAAACTAAACAACATATTAAAAACAACGAAAATAATGAAAAGCAAACGCCAACCAAAAACCTCAAACAAATGTTAATCCAATCTGAACCAACACACATAACAAGGGGTCACAAAATGCAACAAGGGAAAATGTGGGGTTTGTGACATAATAATAGAGGGGAACTCATACACATTTAAACACCCAACACAAACATTCACAATAAAAAAGACCTTAACTGCACCTCCGCGAACGTTGTCTATGTGCTAGAATGTACAACATGTAACGAAGCTTATATAGGTGCGACCAAAACTTTTAATAATAGAGTATCTTTACATAAAAGCAACATTAAAATCGAACAAAACTGTAAATTATTTGTCTCCCAACATGCGCACTCATGCAGCGGAGAAAAATTTACAATAATGTCAATTTTCCAAAGCCAAGACTACACCTACTTACTAACACAAGAAACACACTTTATATTTAAATTCAATCCAGCATTGAACAGATAATAACTCTAACAACACACAATACGAACCACACTTGTATACACTTTTCTCTACCTCTCTCTATCAATCTATCTAACCATACGCATGTGTGTGTGCATATTTGTGTGTGTATGGGGGCGTATGTGTCGCTCACCTATATACAAGATCCAGAACTGACCATTTATATTTAAATTCAATCCAGCATTGAACAGATAATAACTCTAACAACACACAATACGAACCACACTTGTATACACTTTTCTCTACCTCTCTCTATCAATCTATCTAACCATACGCATGTGTGTGTGCATGTTTGTGTGTGTATGGGGGCGTATGTGTCGCTCACCTATATACAAGATTCAGAACTGACCATACGCGTGCGCGCACACACGCGGGCACAACAGCCATTTTGAAGACTGGGCAATAACAAGTAATAAATTTAGAAAGAAAATCAACGCATCACAAGAAATTAAGATGACCGATAAAATAAAGGTCAAAATAACACGTACTTAATAAACACACGACTTTGACCAAGAAAAGCAGGAAAAATTGAAAATAAAACATATAAAATTATCTAAACACGTACTCACACATCCGCAAACCCACACATGCGCAAAAACGCCAAACAATAACACATCTTATCAAATGAAACAACACTCTTTCAAATCGAAAGACATTTCTTCAAATAGATTTACATATCTGATGATAGCGGACCACCTCTTGAAACGCGTTATATAAAATATAATATAAATAAATAAATGTTGAAAAAATTTTTTTTACATATGTCGGTAGCCTTACACCTTTACATATATACTTTTTCTCGTTGGAACTGCATTAATACTGCACTGCCCTCTTATATATATATATATATATATATATATATATATATATATATATATATAGAGAGAGAGAGAGAGAGAGAGAGAGAGAGAGAGATAGAGAGATAGAGAGATAGATAGATAGATAGATATATCTGATTAAAGAGGGTTTTTTTTGTTATCTTTAATCATTGTCTAGACTCGGCGAGCTAGTTTCCAGGTCTCCGTTGGTAATTTATGGAATATGGATCCGATAGTTCTTTTTCTTTTGCGATACTCAGCGCTTTCGACCTTAATTATCGTCTTCATGATTTGTTTTCTTCGCCATGTTAACAACGACTTCGTTGTATGTCAATTTAGAGTCGCGAGCTTCTTTGATAGAACTGTCAACTTATTTGTCTCTCCCTGGAAAACTTGATGGTCCGGAACGAGTCTAACGGGCGAGGTCTTCACTAGGAAGCGAATCCTATTGACACTAAAACTGAATTTATTTGTAATATAAGTATATTATAATATACGTATAAATAATAAAAGTACTGCCTATTACAACACTACTACTGTGTTGGTCAATGTTGTGGGTATGTATGAACTAGGAAATTAACAGTTCATGAATTACAATGTACAGAGAGAAAAAGAGAGAGAGAGAAGGAGACGCTTCTTAGCTAGAATGTATGCCTCGGGGTATTTTATCTTCTCTAGGCATCATAACTCAACTGCCGAATCAACTCGATTGTGTGTATGTTTTTCTTATTTATTTAATCCATTTTTCCTTTTATGGCTGACGTAATGAGAACAATCTACTCTGTATATAACTTTAAAGTCTTCCTAATTAACTCACTTAAACAATTCACTGAAGCCGCTCGGTTGATTGTGGAACGCTTCAGTTATAGCAGGAAGACACGCTGCAGTCTATCTAAAATATATCTGTCTTTCCGTCGGCGGACATTTATTTTTAAAGTAAGAACTTATTTTACATAAATAAACAATAAAGAAACTTGACGCCGACACTGGGAATCGAAACTACGAACTTGTAGCTTGCGGTTTTAATGGTAATGACTGACATAACTCACTGAACTTATTAATCTATTTCAAATTACCTCACTTGTACAATCTACCGAACCCGCTCGTTTGACAGTGAAACTCTTCAGTTAAGGAAGAAACGCGGCAGCCTATCTGAAATATACGGCCGTAGGGAGGATATTTTGGCTTGTCTCTCTATATAAAACTAAACGTATGTGTGTATATGTGTGTGTGATATTTATATGTTCTCTAAAGAAATAATGCTTACAGAATCTATATAAAAAACCGAAGGTGTATTCTATGTAAAATTCGCCCGAAAAGACAATAGAAGTGTTCCTGAATCTCTAAGTGCGCCTTCAAAGTTCACATATATCTTAATTTTATTAAATTTAAATCATATTTATAACATTTTCTGAGGAAAACAACGGCAGTATTTTCCGAATCTCTAAGTTGCCTCTTAATCTAAACGAAGCTATGGGGGCCGAACTTATGTTCTAATTTGAGTAAATACATATCATATGCATAACATTTTCCTAGAGAGACAATGGAAGTGGTCCCGAATCTCTACCTTACTCTCTATGTTTCGAATATCTACATTTTCCCACCTCTTAGTGACTCATGGGAACACAACCATTCTTAAGACTTCAAATACCATTTTAATGAGATTAAACCCATACGTATAAGACACACATTTATAGAGTTTTGAAATATTTCAGCTTCTTTTGACTGAAGTAGAGAGGATGGTAAAACACATGGAACGCGGCAGTAAAAACAAAGCAAGTAATATGGTGTAATGAGCATAGTGAAGACTGTATATACAGAATGACTGCGTTGACACACCGGTTCCCGTAAGATCACTGAAGTTAAGTAACGTTGAACCTGATCAGTACCAGATGGGTGACTATTTGGGAATGCTAGGTGCTGCGTGTCATCTTCCCATTACCGCGATATACATACAGCTGGAACCGCCTGTGAATTTGATATTTCCTGTACACTTCCTTCTTTGGAACAATCCGACATAGCCTGCTCGCGGCTAATACCAAACTATGTAGTACCGGTTCGGTATAAGATAAAACTACATAGTAGTGATCCTCATTTAATCCCGAACAACGTCGTGTCTCCCTGCTAGTATATAATATAACGCGATAATTATGTTTTTGTTGCTTAAAAGTAGAAGACATTTTATTTGGTATTCTATACCTTTGCACGTGCCATAATTATTACGCTGCTTCAAACATGAGGCGGTTAATTTTAGTGTAAAATGTCATTAGCTTTGAAAACCGTGAAATCACTGACCGAATAGAACTTTTTTTTCAAAGTTAACACAATTAATGCCCAACTGGAAACCGCCAGGGAAGCACGCCAAAAAGGTCGACCATAGAAAAAGTTGAATGAAAATCACAAAATAACCTGGTTCTTTCACCCCGAGATATTTTTAGTTAAGGGGAACAAAGGAAAAAAAACTTGTTTTAGTTTTACTTCATTATATTTTGTAATTACACGAAAATAGAAAATGCAAAAATGCTTTGCTTTCGTTTCTTATGTACATATAATAATGTTTTCATGCATGTGTTTCTGTATACATTTGTATCACAGCATCACAATTGAACGGTTGCTCTTAGATTTGTAATCATCACTTTTGATCCGAACTTCTTATCGATCTTAGAAGCTTTTGAACCATTTAAAAACCCTATTATTCCAAATCAAATGTACGCAAAAATAACATTAGAAATAATGTTTCGACATTATTAGCGTATTTTTTCTATTATAAGCAATAACAAAACACTACTAGTGGTTTAAAATACCATACCTTTTCGTTTGATCGGTAGCTGTGTAGAAAAGCCCTTCGCTTTCCGTTTCAATATATTATGCCATCTTTAAGTGTACGAATTTCACATTAAGAAAAGTGTTTATTATTTTATATATAGCGTTCAAGAAATTCCATAGCCGATCCTAATAATAAACTTGCATAATTCACTTCTAAAAATTATGTTAATGCGATTGAAAGTCGAAAATATCTCATTTGAATTGACGTGCAAAAGAAGAAGGTTTAAATACCCGACGTTGACGGATGCATCAGTTAGCCTACATCTATATACTTTGTTTTTGATTTTATCTCTCTCCTCGTTAGCCAACAATTCTCCAAAAATATTCAATAATGCGATTGACAGTGATAAAGAAACGCAAAATCTATTTTTTTGTAAAAACAAAAATGTAAAATAAAATAAACAAATGACGAAATGTAAAATTAAAAAAATATTGCTGAAAACAATGGTAATATTAGAAACGATTTTCGTTTTGAGATTTTACCGGCAAAAATAAAAATATAATTGTAGCTGCCAAGTAATAAAGATAGAAATCTATAAATTTTGCTGCGTAGTATTTTTTAATAGTTCTTTCATATATATATATATATATATATATATATATATATATATATATATATATATATATATATATATATATATATACTGTACACTAAATAAATTCAATTTTCGCAGAAAGTTCAAGCTTAAGGGGTAGAGTAATGTTGAAAATGGATGAGGGGAAACATATTTACTGCAGTCTGGATAAGTCGTTGCTGAAACATGTATGACGATATGTAGCCATAAAAATGTATATTAAAATACAGCTCTACTTGATATTGATCACTATATAACATACACCTTAGTTTAATTGGATTTACATCTATGAACCAACATCCATACATACACACAAACACAAACACACACATATATATATATATATATATATATATATATATATATATATATATATATATACACATATATATATTAAAAAATATTGAAAGAATGTTTCATTTTTTAACTGTCTAAATAAAATCAGAACTACGTCAAATTTATATATATATATATATATATATATATATATATATATATATATATATATATATATATATATATATCTAAAGCCAACTATTTTGCTGTGTTATACCTATTCGGTGTTGCTAGAAATAGATTGATTATCAGGCTCTGATTGAATGTTTTTCTAGCAGTGAATAACGTAGCATCATGAAGGAAGTAAATATACCCCTTATTTATCATTCATAATTAAGACTACACTTAGATGGCACTCATGGGCGTATTCAGGATACTATTGATAATTTTCCCTCACCGATGAATCACTATTTAACAGTTTAAAGTGGACTCCTGGGGTTTGAAGGCAATTATCCCCACATTCAGATCAACCTATGATAAGGCTCCTATGTGACTCTGAGAATTTGAATATTACTTTGGCTTGTGTCATATATAGATATTTGAAAAACACAACATGTCAATTAATATAGAATATCGGTACTGTAATCTTTAATTACTGATCTGTACTGGCCATCAGTAAAAGAAAAATTAACATGAATAAGTTATTTTGTAGGGTGTTTATCTACTTCTTCTCTGTCTATGTACACTCGTAATTACGAGGATCCGTCAGTTGTCTAACTTTTTAAGAAGGAACGACTCTATTCAATTAAATGCGATTACGATACTAGAAATTGTTGATATATGGAAAGGTACATTTAATTTACATATTTAAGTAATTTTGAAGTGTTTATATTTATATTTCTTTTTGTGTAAACAGTTTGATATAATTTCCGATTTCCCATTAAAAACCTAATTCTTCAATAATCTAATGCCATTGACAAACATAAATGACAATTTTACGCTAAGTAATAAGAATTGATTTTTCTAATAATATACTATTTTATATTATGTGCGATTACGGGTCAATAGTAGGATAGTGCTGACTTAGTTTTCATTGTTAAAGAGGTTTACACGTACTTATATTCTTTACTTGATTTGCGATCATATTGAGCTGATGTAAGTAATATAATTTATATTGGTGCTTAAAACTTTCTCGTTATTATTATTTTAGTCAGTAGTCGATCTACTGGTGTTATTGTTACTGTTTCTAATATAATTACAACTATTTCTAGTATTCTTAGTTTTTACATTATTAATGTTATTTTGATTATTGAGATTGCATACAGATGTAACGAAACATTTATAAACTATATTGAAATGCGTGTAATAATTTTCAAACTGTCATTTAGTCTCCTTGTTGCAATTGCAAAACGAGGCCCAAATGACAGAGTCACTTATATCTTTGAGTGTTTGAATGTTCTTATAATGCAATTATATTTTGGC